>CM034146.1:868386854-869094206 GCA_019776745.2 Taxus chinensis | reverse complement strand
CTTATTTCAGGGCAGAACTACCCGTAAATTCAACTAACCAAAAAAGTCAGGTTTCCAACACCAATTAGGGTAATCATCACTCTTTAGCAAAGTCCTCTTCTAACATGATCATGTAGTTTTAATGAACGATTTTTTTGTAGAGAATTTATGCCTTAGGATCATTAGTTTTCTGTAAAATATACTTAGTTTGTCTTCCGGGTAAAAAATTATTCATTTTCCCATTAACAAAGATGAGAATATTTGACCAATCCATCTAAATATCTCCTCCCACTTCTTTACAGAATTTTCTGATTAGAAACATACCATAGGATGGGGGAATATCTACTTCTAAAAGAGTAGCTTTAACTCCTTTCTCTTAAAAGGAAGCTAATGTTATTTGTGCATCCTTAATCCTTCCTACAAATGGAGCCTATTTACTTTCCATAAAATATCATGAACCAAAGGTGTGTGTCAAATTTGAACCTAAAGCATGGGAAAATTTAACAGGCATCACATTGTCTGATTCTCCTAAATAAATAACATAATTACTAATCCTACAGCCAACTATAAGCAACAAAATTTAAAAAGGTTTAATATTTTAAGTTACAAAAGATGCTATGGCAATTGGATTCTGCTGAGGTGAAGATATGGGACTAGGTAAATCTCCTTTAGAAGTGGTAGGTGCAGGATTGGGTTTGGATTTGACAAATTTGAAAACATGGGAAAAGGCATCAGGATGTGTCTAATAGAACTCAACCTTTGAAATATGGATCTTAGTTCTTTTAATGTGGTCAATTATGTCAAAGGATCCCGAAGTAGATGGGGTTTTTGTGCTAGAGGGGGGAAAATGCTTAGCCCTATTAGTTTTGACATTTAGGGTTTCCTTGGTTATAGGAGTTGAAGCTTAATTGGCTTTAGGGGAAGAAAAGGAGGTAGAGGAAACATTAGCACTGCTTAACTTCTCGGTGGAAGTGGTAGGGATAGGAGATCTTCTTTTCAAAATGATTGGGATGGTAACAGAAATTTCCTTGGATATTTTTAGAGGATCTACCACTTCCTTTTTCTTCTTCATATGTTCTCTGGTCATGACAATATATGATTCGTTGTTCATATCTACCACTACCACATCATAAGCATCATCATCATCATCAACTCCTTCAGTTCTTAGGAAGTTAACCTTGGAATCATTTTCTTCTTATGGCACTTCATCTTCTTCATTCTTAGGTTCCTCATATGCTTCAGCTTCATCTTCAACCTTTGGTTTCTGAACTTCACATGTTGTGTTGAATGGAACTTTGAGATGTGGCCCTTCAATTGTGATTTTTGGCTTGACAGGAGGCAAATGATTTAAAGGTTGAAAATTCTTCCTCGAAATATACTTATAAGGAGTATTCTGAGATAATTTGTGAGTTTTCGCACTAGCTGATCCAAATTTGTTCTTGAAGGAGAAGCCTTATATCTAGGAGGTTTTTTTTTTTAATTTTCCGAACATTATTAAATCATCCTTAACACTTATGGCTAAGATTTGATCAACATATAAGGTAGCAATAATTACTCTTCTTAATGCATAGATTACTTTTTGTAATTGGAATTCATGAAAAAACATTTCTGAATTTGGTCCACAGGATGGTTGGCTACTTGAATGTTATTAAATAATTTGTTAAACTCAAAAAAAAACTCTCACATAGGCTCATATGGTTATTTATTTATCTGATAAATGTAAGTGAGGAGAGTATGTACATTTTTAGTAGGTTTGAATCAATTTTAAAACTAGGTTCTCATGGTGGTCCAATCAGTAATAGCACTAGCAGGGAGATGATAGAACCAGTTAGAAACATTGTCTTGTAGTGTCTCCACAAAATGTCTAATAGAAACATCTTCATGCTCTACTCCAAGTATTCCACATGCCACAATAAATGTAGTAATGTGTTCATCTGAGTGCACTTTTCCATCACCTATGAATATAGGAAAACTCTTCCTATTCCCTTTTGGGAGATCATGTAATGGTTGAGAAAGGGCCAAAGGTCAAACCCGTTGTCCCCAAGGTAGAGGTGCTGGAATTCTTAGAAAAATGGTTTGTAAAGGGACTGCAACTTTAGCCAACACCAAAGATTGGATGATAAGGCTTGATTGTGTTTGAAAATCAAATTTTCCTATAATTCTATCTTTATTAGGAGGAGTACATTTGGATCTTATTCTCCTTATCTTTGGATTTAAAGTGAAGAATTGTTGTTCCAACCATTTGAAAATATGGGTCTTCAACACCTTGCACTTTTTGACCTCATGTATAGCATCTATCCACAAGTGTTTCGTTGTTACTATTTGGATTGAAGTTTTTTTAGTGGGATTTATATCACGTGCCCCATGGTGGGCACAAAAAATTGTTGGTTGTTGAATTTGATCTTCAAAACAAACAACAGTCAATGTAAAGCAATCCCTCCTCTTTATGGGAGAGGTTCCCTTATTAAACACAAAAAAATAAGAAAATGTACTTATTTAAAAATGTACAAACTATCAATATTTTAGTGAGGATTTTGATGTTTTAGATGTCTTCAACTCATAAATTTCCAATACAGAGAAAGAGGAAAGAAAAGAATCAGAATTCAAAAGATAAAGACAAGAGAAATTTGAGACACATAGATTATAGAATAGGTATCTTACTTATGCTCCCGAAAGTGACAAGATATAAACTATGCATATATAAACATAGGACATACTTGCAATAGACACAAAGTTCTAAAAACAACATCAACTGGAAGACACAAATTTGTTGTTCATATACACATAGCTTCTCATGAATCATATTGAGAATAGAAAAGATAGAGGAAAAGAAAAGATGAAACCTCTTTTGAATTGATTAAAATTTTAGTTCTTTTTACATCAAAGAAATAAAAATCCAATCCTTTCAAATGACAAGAAAAGTTCTTTAAATAGCCTTAGGAACGTCTACAAAATATCCTTTTTAGTTTCCCTTCTTTTAATCCAAAGATTAATATCTAATTAATTATTATAACATCAATTTATCCTTTACTTACATAACATATGGCTAGAGTAAAAATAGCTACCTTAATTAGATAATTTAAATAAAATAGGAAACCAAGAACTAGGAGTTGAGACGTTTGAGGAACTACTTGTAGTACACTTTTTTAGCACTTGGTTTCTAAATCTTTTCAATGCCTCCGCTATGTCCATGCACCAAGTAATTGTTTTGTTTGCAGTTGCATGAGTCCAACTTCACTGACACTTCTTCATATCTTTTCAAAATTATTTGTTTTCATAGAACTCCTTATTATATTCCATGATATCTTCTTAAAGTGTGAAAATTTATTTCATCTTCTCCTTAGATATGGTATCCTGCTTTAGCAAGTATTCTATAACAAATGCCTTGAACATAGATTTGATTTCCTAAACTGAGAATTTATCCCCTGAATTCTTCTTAAAATATGGCAGTGAATATCATGAAAGGAATATGTGACACAAGCTTTTAAAATATTTTCCCTTTTGAAACATGTTCCTAAGTTCCCTAATGGATTCTTCAAGAACCTTTATTTTCTGTTCAATGTTGAAAACCCATTGCTTAGAAAAATTCAATTTTACATTATACAATACTTTATTTTCAAAGATGATTTGCACATTTGTATCAATAATTTATTGAAGATCTTGGATACATTCAGTCCATATCTTAAACTCCCTATCTAAACCATTGAGTGTCATGCTAAAAGTTAATGGAATTTTAGCAATTCTGTCATATGCTTTATATGCTTCCTTCATGAAATTTAAACCTGTGATTATCATGTCATTAATTAAGGCTTCCATTTCCTTTCCATAAATGGCATTCTTATGGATACATTTAGTAACCTGAACTTTAACATTAGAAAGAATGGAAGCTAGTGGAATTGAGGCTAAGGGAGTTTGATCAAGTACCTTATCCTCTACCAATAAGGATCTGATCAAATTTGACAAAATTTGATTTTTCTCCTCCAAATGTTCATGCATTTTTTGTGCCTTTTTCAACCCTTTCAATTGCTTTAGACATTGTCTCCTTTAGGTTGTGAACTTCACTCTTAGGTGTTGATTCTCAAAGGGGAATTCTTGTTAATTCCACATCACCTATCAATAGGTCCCTTTTCATATTTTTCAAGCTTGGTCTTAGAAATCTCAAAAATAAATTGTCCTTGAGAATCTATTACTAACTTGAATGTGAATTTGGCATTTTTTGTAGGTGGGGGAGGAGTGGTACCTATCAGAGCTACCTCTGCATCAAAATTAGGAACAAAAATATCAGACGCAACTTTCCTTTTATTGCTCTCAATCAATGGTTGCAACTTTCCTTTTATTTCTCTCAATCAATGGTTGTAGGTGTGCTCATTACACTCAAAGTTTGTACAACAATCACTTCTAATGTAGATGTCTTGGTTTGGATGCTGGACACTTCCTTGACAGAGACTTCCTTAGTATATTTTTCTAAAACACTCATAGATTATGATAAAATTCTCTTCAATTGATCTTCTTTTCCACTACTTTCCTCAGGTTTTTTTTTCTCTTGTTTTTCTTTCTCTTTTTCCTCACTATCATCATCACAAAGGTCTACAACTATTTCAATATCAGGAAAATTTTCCAATTTATTTGGAGAATATAACTTCTCAATATTGTTAATGACTTCATCCTTCTTCTCATCCTTCTTTGCCTTTCATTTATTTATGTACATAAGAGTTGAAGGTTCAATTTGAGAGGGAATAGATTACTCATGTGCTTCAGGAGTAAGTATAGGCATTTATTTTTTAGTATTGGAGGTTTCTTGAGAAGAAGACCTAGACTTGGGTGCTCTAAATGTTTTCATTTTCTTTGCAAACAAGAGTCTAGTCCTTACCAATAAAGGGTTTATGAGTTCCTTTAAATCATCTCTCTTTGACAAACCAATTAATGGTTTAAATAGAAGTGTGTCTGATGGATATTTCATATTCAAGGGATTATAGTTATTCATCATCATCTTGAAGACCTTCAGGAACCTTGTACACATCAAAATATTTAATTTTTGGTAGGGATAGTATACCATAGTATTTTCTTTTGGCTTCATAATATTTTAAAAAATCATCCTAGTAGTCTTCAATATCAATGAGATTATAGAAGCCCATTATGAAATTGGTGGCAATAAAGTCGTTGATATAAAATCAAATACTTGTTTTGAAATAGTGAAGAGTGAATGGTGCAATTGTCCATAACAACATTTTAGGCATCTAAAGCAATCCTGCAAATATAGTTTCCCAATGTGATTAAAAAATGGATTCCTGCAATCTTCTTATCCCTGCAGGTTCTATGGAGCTTATCCAACTACCAGCAGATTTCAACTAAGGTCATCTAGTCACTACAATACATTAGGATTTTTAAAGGTGTTCCCTCAAATCCATCAAAATGTATTTGATAGAGTTTTCTGAATTGAGTGTAATAACTACCATAGACATCAATCAATTATTTTCCTTCATCTGAGAATCTCTAAGTGGTGTTAGCCTCTAGCAATCTGACAATATACATGGTGAATGCATCGTTCGCCCTTCTAAAGTGATGGTTACTGATCTTCAAATTCAATTGTGGACAATACTCATAAATAGGATCATCTTTCTTATCTTTAACATGGAAGAAACAAAACCATTCTCTTTATGCATCAATAGAATACATCAAGTAATAAGTCATATGAAAATTCTTTGTTCTTTAGACATTTTTAAGTTGTTTAGTGAGGCTAACATAGATTATCTCTGCCTGATTGAATATTTTATTTCCTTCATATTAATTATTCATATAAGGGAACATACAATAATGAAAATCATTGGTAGAGGGCATCCCCATTATTCTGGCAAGGAGAGTGATGACATCTGACAACTCTTCCTTAAAATTAACCCTATACATAGTCATTTTCAATCTTAAAGCTACATTCATTGGATTCTTAAACCAATACTTAACCACTCTACTCTTATATTGTTCATTTTCCTGATCAAAAAGTAACTAAGCTTGGTCTTGGGTGGGGTGTTTGAATTTTTATTGCAGGAATCCTGAGAGAAGTACTAATAAAATTAGTATCCAATCAAGCCAATACCCATACGTGGGGATCAGTGATCTCCTTTGTCTCTGGCTTTGAAGCATGAACCACAAGCTAACATGGTATCAACACATTGAAATGAAATTGGAAAACCTCCTACATGAGTAATTCCTCTCTCCTTAACTAGTTGAATAATTGGAGTATGGTTTTGGAATTCAATTCGTCCCTAGAAATCATCCAATTCAAGGTGCTAAGCTTCACTATCTCCTATGTTTGGTTTGGATGTCTCCAAGGAGGATAAATGCTTGTTCCATTTGTATTTTACCTTCATTGAATGTCAGGTGTAATGTTCTTCTTTATTTTTCTGAATTTTGCTTTCAATAGTTCACATCTTCTATTGCTCCTAGAAATTTAAAAAATACTCAAACATGGACTTGGCTACGGTTACAAACAGTGGAGATTGAGATAACAGATTGAAATATAGAAATGAATGCAAAGGTTGTGGTAAAAATGATTGATTACCTTGGCTATTTATAAAAATTCTGTTTGAGTAGGTTGGTGGGGGGGATTAATACAAAAATTAATGCTTTATACCAACCCAAGATAGTGGCAAGTGGAAAAGGTAGAAAAAATGTGCACAACTAGCCCATGGGACAATAGGACACATGGGACGCGACGAGCCAAAACACCAGCAGTGAATGAAAAGTGGAAAATATAGACTTGCGGTGTAATGAAGGTTGGGGAGAACTTGGAATATGTAGGATGTGACAAGCAGAAATATCCGCAATATACTAGAATTGGTTATATTAGAAGGAACTTGCACAAAGAATCTTTGGGACACTGGGACATGATTTCACCAAAAATTCAAATTACAACCAAATGAAGGTAACACAATGCGGAGAAAATAGTGAATTGATGAATAGAGAGCCTGATGAAACTTAGGACACGAGGGACATTAAAACCTCAAATGTCCACACAAAAAAGGAAAAGTTTTAAAAAGTCAAAATCCAAAAAAATGACTAACTGTTTGAAAATGACTCTTCCTTGAGGGACTCTCACAAGGATATTCCGATAGATACCTTATAAATAAATTTCAAAACTGACGTAGAAATACATAATTTATGGGAAGGTGACAACAACACTGCAACAATAAAATATTAAATGGAGAGCACTTGCAGCTGTTATCAAACTTAGCTAGGAATTGAGACAAAACATAATAAAATGATTAGTTTCTATTAGACATTGAAAAATCATCAAGAAGGCAAATTGCAAATATTACATTTCTAGTCATCTCCAAAAGTGTCGAACATGATAGTTGTTCAAAGTTAGTAGTGTTTCAAGAGCGCATGAAGTTTAGAGCCACTAAAATTTGATAAATAATGCAAACATTTAGTTGGAGGGGGTCAAGCACACTCCCAAGAGTTCCAGGTTTTTTTCAAACAACAAGCAAAAGAAGATGAATGTGCATACTTTACACAAGTTATTATCTAGAAAATACAGTTGCATAAAGTCACCTTATGACTGAATATATCTTACAACAAGTGTTTTTTTAAGCATATGAAAGTGGAGGTGTAAATAAAAATTCTAGGTATCTGTTTCCAATCAAGAAATCATTTCCTAGAATCTACTATAATGAAAACCAATTAGCAAAGATCATTTTTCAAGGAGGATTTTCAGAGTTCTTTCTCATAATATAGGCTACAAGGATTGACAACATTAATAAAATGGATTCTAGAATAGCCCACATTCTACCAAGTACCATACAACTAACATTAAGGGGAAGGAGAGATTTTCATTAAAAACTATCATCTTCAAATCCAAATCAAGTAATATAGTTATCCACTAGTCAATATGGTGCTATGAAATCATATTGCAGTAGGGAAAGAATAAAAGGAAAATCTTCATCAGATCCTCAAGAAGATACCACAAACTTCAGTAAGATAAAGTATGTGATGCCTTAAAAACTACTACAAAGGTGCAAAGTTTCAATATCAAAGACTACTCAAATAATTTTCAAAGTCTAAATCTCAAGAACCTTCCAGATTTAATGAGACAAGGTTGCAGCTATGAAACAAAATACAGAAGTGCAATAAGAAATTTAGATCTGAAAGTAGATATCACGTTATAGAGAAAGGTATAGTTTGCACCTACAACTGTTTATAAGATTCCTATAAATAATGCAAGGTGTAAAAGTGTAGAGCTTCAATCCTTAAAAGAAAAAGTTGCAGGAATAGTCTAAAAAGCTGAAATCATCTTCAAGAGTATTGTTCTAACCTCTTATACGACCTTTAAACTCAGACAAGTGCACGGTAAATGTAATACAAGGAATACATTTCATAAAATATTTAACCTTTGTTGTAAGACACCTTCTTTGCATGAATGAGTACATGTAGGAAAATATCAGAAAAAATGTCATTTTATCATAACAGAGAACACTCAAAAGACATAACAGGGTTAGAGAAGATATGTAAGAACATCAAGACTTAATGACAAATCTGATATATAAATTTATAAATTTGTTCCTATAGATTTTTTGAGAGGAAGGAAAGTTGTGGTTGATGAATCAAATTTTCTTCAGTTGTCAAGACTTCTATTAGCTAATTCTCTTTCAGAGCTTATACTTTACACTATTTAAGTATTTTTAAGACTTATTATCTGGAGCATGGAGAAATTGTATGTGGATGGAGTTTTCTTTTACATTGACATATGAACAAAAATTATTTCAAGAGCCCCAACATGTAATATAGAAGAAAGGAAACAACCGACAAAAGATATGGAAAAGAAACAACTCAAAATGATTCGAAGCTAAGTAGAGCTTTACCAGCCAAAAGAATGAACCAAGCTAAAACTTCAGCCACAAGATGAATATATAGAGATTGTAACGAGCTTTAATAAGAACACAAAACAAAACATAGAGGTAAAAGAATAAAAATACTTCCAAACAATAAGAAAATAAAAGGTTCTAAGGTGTCATGGTGGTTGATGCACTACAAACGATGGAAAAAAGTAGAGACAAATGCCCTTGATTGAAAATCATGAGATGGTTCATTCTATCAAGGAGGGTTCAAGCCAGATAGAGAAAAATGCACATACTTAGTGCAAATAAATATACCTAGGTCACATTTATGAAAGTAAATATTCTATATAACATTGAAAAGATAAATCGACCCCCAAATAATATGAGAGTGAACCATTTTTTATATTAGATCTGTTACATGTTTGAGGTTTTTGGGTTTACCTTGACAAACAACAAGTCACAAAAGGGCAATGGAAAAGTTAAAACCAGCCCAAGTATACAACGAAAGGAGAGAGACCAATCTTCAACTTCAAATTAGTCGAGCTCAAATCAGTTAATTTCACCCTCCAAAATAAAGCCCAATTTTCACAAGGGGTTCACTTAGTAAAAGTATGCTATAACACGTTCATTCAAAGGGTATTAAATAATACCCTTAATTCTTATTTTTACCTCTAATTATTTAATTGATAATACCCATCCTGTTATATTATTACAATGAAAATACCCCCTATTTTATCATTATACCTTAGCTACCCATTTTTCCATGACAATTTTATTTAACCATTATTATTTCTACCCTAATATAGTAACATAAAATACATCATATGTCTCACTCATTTTTTTTAATATGAATTTTCTCTCAAAAGATAAATCGAAGCCATTCAATACCTACTACCAATTACCTTATAAATGTTAAGATTTAAACGATTATCAATAGTTCATCAAATAATTAAGTTGGTGAAATAATATCACTTGTGCCGAAAAGCATACCCAATCCTAATTTTCTACCATCTTATTACTTCTTGGTTAAGAATATCTTAATTGACATTTCTTTATTAAAAAAGAGATTATTATTTAAATTTATGACTACACTCCTTAAATTGAAATTTTAAGGCACTTAGTTTTAAAAACTAGAGATCAAATATTTTAGTTTTTAATTAAAATTAAACCTCCCTTTCCTTTATCCCACCTCTCTAACCTAGCCCCAATACTTGATTTAAAATATTAAAAAATTAAATCCTTTCACTCAGCAATGTCATAGATTCAACGCAAAAAGCCACAAACTTCACCTTCCAATCATGGCGGCCACTAAATTTTTTTCCAGCGTTTGCTTCTATATCCATCTCAAGAAGCCTGAGAAATAAAATGATACCAAAAGTTAGGTTTTCCTCACTATTGGTTCCAAGTAACTCAACCCTTCAGTTAGGAGGGACAACTAGTAGAGATTCACGAAACCGTAACATAGGTGGGGTTGGGTTAATTACTTTTTGCACTTGTGAGTCAAAGACAAGGTTGACCAATGGTAAAAATTAAAGGTTACCCAAATAATTATACCTCATCGGAAGAGGGGAACATGATCATTGCATTATCAGTACCTTAGTCTAGGGTAAGAGAAATAAATGATTAAATAATCTTTTGCATAAAATTCAATCCTTAGAAAAGTGAATACTAAGGTAGAAGGAACTTGTGAAACATGATTGATTTTCTCAACCCTTAGAAAAGTGAATGCTAAAATTCAAGATTATTAAATGAAATGGAATTTTTTAAGTTAGAATATGGGTTTCTCAAACTCAAGAATTAGATTCTTATTACAATGTGAAAGAGAGATTGATAAATAGTGTGTAATAAGAGTGTGTAACACACATACTTTATAACACATAAAATAGGAAAAATTAATGTTGTCTAAGGAAGGTCTCTAAAATTAAATTGGCTTGATCAAGTGGGGCTTCCTATAAAAATTGTTCTCTCACTAAATACATAAGGCTACCTGTTGATGATAAATTTTGCAGATGAACTACCAAAGTTCTGGAAAATATTAGGGATGTGGGAGTTTATCACTAACATAACCTCAAGATTTTATAGAAGATGAATCTTATCTGATTTGGGTTGAGATAAGTCTTAGAGATAAAAAAAAAAAACATGTAAATCCTATCTAAGGTGAAGCACCAAATCTTTATTGAAAGTACATAGATAAATATTGAAATAAATACTAGATTTGTTGAAGAGAATAAAGCATGATCAACTATTTCAAAGATATTTCATATCATGTAAGGTGAGATAAAATTAAAATGTAATAACGTGCAAAATAAACAAATTTATGTATAATATATAAGGCCATGCAGTACAATATATACTTAAACATTCATCAAGAAATTAATAAATGGAAAACAAAAAAAAAATCAAGGAAACAAAATATTGTGGCCTTTTAAGTGCACAGATCAAGAACTCTTATTTATAGAGAAAATTGTACATAAGGCTAGAATGGCATAAATTACAACATTTCCCTATAACACAACCTTTCTAAGGTCAATGAACACAATAGAATGGACCTAAAAATTGTATTCCCTCTAGCTCTAGGACTTCTTTTCTATCCCTTTTATCTCTGTTTACTCAAGCATATTATCTTATAGACCCCAAGGCTCTTGCTCCAAGAAATATTTAATCAAGGAGTCCACCATCCGCATTTATTTTCTACCTAAGTGAATTTTCAAGATTGGGAGAAAATGTACAGTACATGCTTTGGGACCCAAGATTGCATATAATCCATAGATCCTCAAGCCCTCTACTTCTTTAATTTGTTCTTTCGATGGTGGTAGCCTCCTCGTTTGACACGTGGAGACTCTACTCATTTTTGGGTCTTCTCCTTCTTGTCTCTTTTTTAAAATTGTGTTTGGGTGATGCGTGGAGGCCTGTACGTTCCTCCTCTTTATCTTTGACTTTTTAGCCCAGTTGGACTGATTTCTTGCATTTTAGACACGTGGTTAATTCTCACTACTTGAAGGGTCCCGATTATTTTTTTGTTTCTCCAAAATATGTCAAAGGGACACATGTATACCCTTCTTGCTCAATTCCATACTTAGGAAAAATTCAGTCCCGAAAAAAAAATAGCAAAAAGAAAATGGATCTGGGGCAAGAACAGATAACAATAATAAAGAAACCCAAAACAATGTAGAATTCATTCTATAGTTATGGAAAATCACCAAGGGACTTTGTGCCAGTCATGGAAGAATATGAAAATCCTTCTCGGCCAATAAATTTCAAAATGTGGCTCACAGAGATGCCACTCAGAGATGCTTTAAAGAAGATTTGTACTTGAACCGTTCAGCCTCTATCAAGTAAGTCCTTCATTGCAGAGCTTGAAAGGATCTAGCCAGCTTAATTATCTCCTTATGAGAGATTGTCTGGAGTTCTTTCACCATTGCATGCAAATGAAACTCCAAGCTTACAATTGGGGTCAAAATGGCCTGCATCTCAGCAACACTAGAGTCATCTCCTAAAGATGAAAATATAGTATTTTCTTGTTGTTTGGTCGTCAATAGTTTTTAGTTTTGGTCCTCTTATAGGATGGTGGAGTCATTAGGAAAGGGAGAGGGAAATAAAACTTGGAATAGTTCTTTTATATGTTGCTTCCTATCTTTTATCCATAGTTGGAGCTGGGTCAAAAGATTCTGGCACTTAATAGATGCCTTGTTACCAACCTATCTGTAATACCAGCCCCTTGTAGGGATGAGTCTGAAGATTAGTATAGTTTTTTAACCAACATATGTGATCCAAGGACCTTGGTGATATGACATTGTGGATGGTAGAGGCCGAGGATTCCATGTTGGTGCATAGGATTTGTGCATCATAAATGAATCTAAGTGTGGGCCCTAGGTTTGATTCCTTGGTGGAAATTATTTTACAACAAGAGGTGTATAATATCTACACCAATATGAAAATAACCCCTTTCTAAGGTTGTTAAGATATTTTCTAGGTCAAATCCTTGACCGTGTCTTGAGCTATTTTGCATTTCATTTATAGGCTACCCTTCTTAGGTTCTGAGGCTCACACATTTTCTTGAAGGGCAGTAACCTCTGATCTCTTAGAATAAACCTCTTGCTGAAGGAGATTCTTCTCTTGATCAAGCAAATTGGCTGAAGATTTTTATGTTGCTAGCTTATCTTCTAATATTTTGGTCCTTTCTTGAGAAGCTAGAAAATATTCTTCTGACGCTACATCTTTTAACTCCTTGCATAGTTGTTTTATTTCTTTTCCTTTGCCTTTGATTTTAAAATTTAGGTGGGCCACAATATTTAGTTTCTGTAGGAGACTTGCCTCCAGTTTCTTCAGCTTGGTACTTAGCATGAGGTAGTCCATGGTGACCACGATGGCTGTTTCACTCATCAATTTGACCTTATCTTGGGGTCAGAACTAGGTCTGGTCCACTACAACAACACTAATGGAATAATCATCTAAATGCATCTATTATGTGGGATTTTAGACATTGGGGATCATCTAGGTGATGGTCAGAGAACCCTTTTGATGGTAATACAATGACCGCATCTACCTCTCAGTTCCTATTGTCATATTCTTTTTCTTCTTCTTCTCCCTTCTCTTAGCTTGTGAGACTTTGACCATCTCTACTTGATTCAAAAAATTAGAAGGGGAAGGGACTATCCCACCTATGAATGGTAACACTTTTGATAGTTGTAAGGGATTGTAACTCGTTGTGGGGGATGAGAAGTAATGAGAATCGAAGAAGGGTGTGTTAATACTTGGGGAGAGAAAGTGGGAATGGTGGTGGGTGGTGGAGGTAGGAAACAAGAATTGGGGGGAGGAAGATTTTTTTTTGGGGTGACAAAAATGGGAATGCACCCTTATGAGGAAACGAAAGGTGAAGAATAAGGAGATGTATGAACAGGAGGAGGTAAAGGGGTAGATGGCAAAGAGATCTTGTCTAACCTCAACTTCTTCCTTAGAGGGCTCTGGGGGCTTGCGCCTTCACCATTTTTTGTAGAGGGAAATACTTATGGTTGTGATATTGTCTCTAAATCTTGACGGCTTGGTGTTGTTTGAACCATTGTCATATATCTTGAGGGATCCTCCTGTGGAATGGAGGTAGGGGGTCATGGTGGTAATTTTTTTTAGAGGGGTCGAGGGCATCCATTGTATGCCACCTAAGATGCTCTTCACAGATCTCTACTCCCTCCTCGTTGTCTAAATTGGACCCATGTTTAGTGTCTGAAAATTCTTCCCAATACTCATGAGTGAGCATGGCCTCAAAATTGAGCATAGTCTAGCTGATTTCCTACCTAGATCTCTAATAGGCTTCGATCTTCTCCATGCTCTAGTCTAGGCCACTCTCAAGACCTTGGTCATTTTTATGGTAGGGTCAAACTTGTACATGACCAGATGAAATAACTCCCATAGTGGAATCGGGATGTCACTTAGCTGAACATAAATGTTAGGAGATTGTTCCTGGGGAGAACTCATATCTTAAAAAATATTTATATGTTCATGCCAATAGGAGTTTGAGACCTTGTTTTGAGACAAGGTGTCCGTCATCCACCCGTCTGGATCATACCTCTGTGTATCTTGGATCAAGATGAAGCTATAGGAAGCCAACTTCTACTTGAGGATATGCTCCGCATTGAGTTTAATTATAGTAATTCCTTCCCTACTCAAGGAGAGGTTGAAAAATGCCCTCTTTTTAGAGCTAGATCCATAATCTTCATTAAGGAGTACCTACTACATAGTTTTCCAAAAACATACCACCCGCTATGTGAGGATCCTTAGGATCTTGAAGGAATCCTTTCAGAATCCATGGAAATAGGTCATTTAATGTTCTACCCTCAAGAAAAAGTCGCAGGGATGAAGGGGGTTAGAAAGGGTGTTCTGGAATGAATCATTCATTCTATCAATGACCTTCTTTAGGTCAAATTCATGCATAAGATGCATGAAATAATAGTTGGTGAATTCATATGCATCCAAGGAGTGGGAAAACACATGAATCCATGTGGATATAGGGATGAAATTTTGACGGTCCACCTCGACATCCCACAACTTTAGGGTCATAAATTGGCTAAGGAACTGGGCATCTTGGTACAAAATGAGGTGGAAAAAATAGGAATATTACCTGAAGGTGGAGTTAACAAAGAATAGGGTCAAGTAATTCCAAATAGAGTATACAATGGCCTCAGCAAAATCAAATTGATATGCTTGTTCGTTCTTTACTGATCTCATCTTGAATAGGGATGTAGTTTTCCATTCATTGACATTCGTGTCTGATTTTTGGCCAAAAATGAATTCCAACATGGAGAAAACATCCTGAGAATCCACCATGAATAATTTTAGTGGGATTGGGAATCTCGGTGTTCATGAAATAGTTAATTTGATTTTTGCAACTCTCTGTTGATGAATATGGATTTGTTCTTACATTGATCCTAGATGCCTTAGATTTTTTCTATGTCATAGAAATTGGTCTATTTTTCATATGGCAGGGCCAACATATCCTTGATGGCCCGTGATGTAATCATCACATTCATGTTTCTTCCCTTGATGGTATTAAAATTAGAGTCAAAATAGGATGCACACATTTACACAAGCTCCAGATATGGGTGCACGAGAGGCACCATGTATTGGGTGAGTGTGGTGGTCCTAATTCTTGAGCCAAAAGACTAAAAATCCCCCAAATTAAGGATTTTGGCAATGAAATCCTCTCTTAGAGCCTTCAGTTCCTTATTGAGGACGCGATTAAAGACTCCATCCATGAAATTTATGACTACCGAACTTTCAATGAATTTTGGTCCTTTATCTGGGAATATTAACCTTGGGTTAAGAAATTTATGTCATGTTGGGTGTCCTACATAATATTTTGGGTGAGGTAGGTAACCAGAAGCTATCATCGCTGTCTAAAAAATTTGGAAAAGCTTTGGTTATTCAAACTAGGAATTGAGAACTAGGGGAAAAAAACTCTTAGTGCTAAGAATGAATCCTATGTGACTTCAAAACTTACCTCAAATACCCCCCTTGAATCACATGAAAATAAAGGCTCACACATACATTGGTTCACATCATATAACGTTACTTTGGTGAAATGACCCCTAGCACCGAATTTTTCATTTCCCAAGATATTTTTTTATTAACGCTCTGATTCTTCTCATTAATTTTTTTGAAAGATAGTTGGGATCATTTACTTTAGAGAAAATTAGGAAGGTACAATGCCTTTTGACATTTAAAAAAGGGACAGAAAGGTCTCCGCAAGAGACATGTGTCCAAATACACTTATTCAAAGGGGCGACACCACAAACAAAATTAAAAAAGACAAAAGAAGGGGACTATACATATGGTATAAAATTTAAAATATTCAAAAAGATTAAATGGAAAGCTTTAAGGTAGATCCCAATCACCAGAATCTCTAGGGGCTCACCTTCCATAGTCGCGAGCTCAAAAGCTTTGTTTCATTTATATGTAGTGATTTTGAATGGTCATGTCTAGAGAGGGTCAAATTTTCCATGATTTTCAATCTTGAAAACCCTTGCATCCCACTTTAAGACTAAATTATTGACTTGGTACCCAGGTGTTGATGTCTTATAATCAAACCAAGTCTTGAGAATTTGATAATGGTTGATCATGGATTCATGGGATGTCTCCCATTTTTCTTGAAGCTCTATCATCTTTGCAAGTCTTAATTGCATCATTACATGTTCCTCAATCTCAATTTTCTTAAATAACTGCAAGGCTAGGATCTCCATAGTGATGGGAATTATGGTGCTTTTACCATAGATAAATTGATATCATGAGGCCTTCAAGATTTATTTTTTCATGATTCTGTTGGCCCATAAGGTTTTTTTGACATGCTCATATAATGATCTCTTATGTTCATCCTCCATATTTTTTATTAGTTTGATTAGGTTCTTGTTGGTTGACTCTCCCAATCCGTTACCCTATGGGTAGTAGTTGGAAGACATCTTAAGATAGATTCCATGCCTCATTGCGAATTCATACACTTTGGACCCTAGAAAAGCCTTGGCATTATCTTATTTGATGGTGTGGATGGATCCAAAGTGGGTGGTGATATATCAGAGAATTTTCACGATCATATTCTCTATGGCTTCCTTTTATGGTACTTCCTTTACCCATTGGGTGAAGTAATTAGTGGGTGTGAGGATTGACTTATGATTTTCTCTTGAAATTTGAGTAACCATTCTGATGAAATAAAAACTCCATTATGTGAATTGTTCCTCCACTAAGATAGGGTTAAGTGGTAGTGTGACATTCTTCAGAACCCTAAGTAGAACTCAAAAATTTAGCATTTATTTACCATTACATAATAATCTTCAAATAAGCTAGGCCAAAAGTATCTTTCCAATAGGACCTTCATGATTTTTTTTAGATGAGAAGTGTCCTTTGAAACTTCTATGATGTAACTCACGTAAGAATTTTCCATCCTTATTGATTTCTATTAATCTAATTAGGATTCCATCAAAATTTATTTCAAAGAAGAAATTCTCAATTATGAAAAATTCATATCCCTGTTGTCTACTTTTAAGATGAAGGTGACCGGACACTCACCCATTTGAATGAAATGCATCATGTTGTAGACACCAAATTTGTGTCTTACGACCCCTTTGTGACCCACATCTCATTTCGTATCCTAACCTCGTCACCTAAACCTTACACAATTATTCATTAATTACCTTGTAATTGATAAATCCACATCACCTCACCTGCCACCTCATTTTGCCACCTCATCGTGACCTAGTCCTAACCCTAAACTAACCTAATTAAGACCTATAACTTCGTCTACACCTACACCCATGATTAAGGACCCCTTTCTCGCACCCAAAACCGACATTCTAGTCACTTGACCAAGCCCGCAACTAATCCGTCTGGAGAAAAGCAGGGAAGGTGGGCTATTTTACTAAAAATAGCCTACTTTTTCCTTACTGATGCCGGTTCCTACTCGACCGCCGTCGGTTACGTAACCGCCATCGGTTCCCTGTAAAATGGGCTCCCCTAACCAGAAACAAGGGTCAAAGGATTTTTGAATCAACAAAGATCATTGGGAGCGATAAAGAGCATTCGGATCTTCGCTTGGCCGGGCAGAGATGAGTGAAGAGATAAGGAGAGTTGCAGCAAAAGGAGATCAAGCCCAAGATTGCAACAGAATAGCCAGAAACCTGTGATACTCAGCTGATCATCGGGAGGGACATCTCTCATCTTCTGTGTGTCAAGCCATCCCACTTGAGTTCTACCATTTTTATTAGAGTTCCTGGACCTGCATCTTCGTTAATAAACCAGTAAGTTACACCTTGCATGTCCTCTTTAATAATGTTTCTTAGACTTTTTGAATCACAGTCCCCATAAATCCATTCCTAGATCCACTACCCAACGTGTCATTGCATCTAACTATCATTCATTTACCTCTCACCATCTCATTACCTAATATCACTCATATACTAGCCTTACCAACAACATTGTTACCCTACAACATGACCACCCCACAAAACAACCAACCTACAGATCCTAGACCATACCGATATCGGTTATCAGCAACCGGTATCAGTTATTGTGACTCAAAACTAGAAATCAGCCTTTCCCCTACCCATCTCAACGAAGCAATTTAATTGATATTTTACAGTATTTTGTGTTAATTCATATTAGCAGGGGAACTGACCACCTTCGAAAGAAAGTTTTATATTTCCTGGGCCCAAGGAAGTTCCCTCATTTATTGTCTAATCAAAATCTTTTGGTCTTGTGTTCTTATTTGCAGGTAGTCCTTCCAAGACAAAAAGGAATTCTTCGCAGTCAACCTAATCTTTCTCTACGGTACGCGCACACCATCTCGACGTTCAACAAGTATTCCTCCTAGCCCTAACCTTATCTGTTTCTAAAAGGAATGAAAGGATAAAAGCAACTCTATTCCCAGAAGCTGAAACATTCCGAGCGAAACATTTTGGCACGCCCGGTGGGACCCATTTTGGGTTTCTTTCTTTCTTGCTTGCTTTCATATAGGGAGTATACTTGCTGTTTTCTTCTTCTAAAAGATATTCACAAGGTTTTGTATTATTTTGATAAAAGAACTTGCTTTGCTTTCACATCTCGCATTAGTGAAAGTCATCTCTTTTTCTTCATCGAATATCATTTTCGATTTGAGTTTAAAACACGTGCATTGCATTACTGCTTGTTGTTTTCAATTCTAGCAAACATAGATTATGTAACAGGTCGTACACGTGGGGGTGATATCCACAGTATTGACAAGAAATTAATCTTACTTTCACTGCACAACACATACCGAATCACTTCACAATTAACACAACAGCTCAAACATCCCCCCTTTTCCACGGTATTCCTCCGCCCGATTGAGGTAACCTTATAAGCCAAAACAAACTTGACATTTCCCCTAAGTATTTTGTTTAGGATTCTGACATCATTCTACATCTAAAGGCATAAGCCCACGATAATTAAAATTAACCCTAGGGTTAGTCTCTGGATTTGCGTGTGCATCTTGCTTGTTTTTAGTTCTGTTTTCTTTCTCATACTCTGTCTTCTGTGATCAATAATTGGACAAGTATACTAAACGTTGTTAAAAATCAAATTAGCAGCCTTTTATATCTTGTTAGCCCAGACTTCTTACACCGACATCAGTTACCTGACCGACGTCGGCTATAGTATAACCGACATCGGTTACTAGACCGATATCGGTTACTGTCTTTCCCAATTCCTGACAAACCAGCAACCTACCAATTTTACCAGTCTGAATTTGTTTCTGTTCCTAACAGATTGAAACCCTACTGTGAACTCCTGTCCATAGTTGTTATCACTCGAAAACAAGCCGCCGCCATGGTTTCACATGCTTGCTCTGTTTCTTTGCCTGAATCACCCCCTTCTCATTCTGTGGGGAATCCTACGGATACCAGTGAGGTTCCTAAAATTCCTGTGGGAGATAAGGACTTTGCCAAGTTTCTAGATGCTAATTCTAGTGTTGTACAATACTATTTGTCTCATACCCCTGACTGTACGCCTGATGGTCAGCTCCTTGTTGGTATGCCTATTAGTATAGCTGCTCATTTAGCTCCCACTATGCCTGATAACACCGCCTTGCTTCCTGCATCTTTAGCCCTGTCTCCCAATCCGACGGCTTCAGAGGTTCATACGACTCAGATTGGATTTCCGTTGGTTAATCTTGGACCCCACATATCATTACCGCCGACTGCCCCTACCTCATCTCTCTTGCAGACTGCTTCGTTCATGACTTGCTCTCTGCCACCTATCCACACTAGCTTTCCTTCTCAAGCTCCGCCTA
This sequence comes from Taxus chinensis, assembly GCA_019776745.2. NCBI lineage: Eukaryota > Viridiplantae > Streptophyta > Pinopsida > Cupressales > Taxaceae > Taxus > Taxus chinensis. Next base: position 869,074,109 of record CM034146.1, on the reverse strand, counting down.
CCTTTTCATTCCCATACACGTATCCAGTGACCTCAACATCTTATATGGGACATCCCTATTCGGTCGCCTCAACATATTCGTCCTCCATACCTTATCAACACTTAACCCCACCATTGTCCAGCGGGGGCCCTTGGCCCAATTTGCCTCCGTTTACCACAACCGCACCATCATCTCATCCAACCACGGATTTCATCAAACAAATGATGGACAAAATGCAAAATCTGGAGGCCTCTGTTTCAAGAAGTCATAGCGCCTTGACATACGAACAAGTTTGCCGGGAGCCTATTCACCCTTCTGTCCCCCTTCATTCATATCCTCCTTAATGGGAATTACCAAAAATTTACTTGTTTTAATAGTAAAGAGGATCCTCAACAACACTTGCGATCATTTAGACATGCTTGTTATTTGATTGCTCATGATGATGCCTTGTTACTCCGCACTTTTCCCATGTCCTTATCAGGACCCCGCCTTGGAGTGGTACAGTGCTTTAACCCAGCACTCAATCTTCTCTTTTAACCAACTAGCCCAATATTTCTTGGATCATTTCTCCATTAACATTGCCAAGAAAGTATCTATCACTGACCTTTATGCCATCCGACAATTCGAAGATGAATCTATCGCAGATTTCGTTGGACGATGACGTGGCCTTATTAACCAACTTACATATGCCTTGCCTCAGGCTAAACTTATCAAACTTTTTACGTAGGCATGTGCTAAGAACATTTCTCCTACTCTTCAAATTCAAACTTTCCGCACATTTGACGAGGCCTTTACCATGGCTCGGAAACTAGAAATTCGAGCCTTAGAAGAAGAGAAATTGCTGTTGCGCAAGAAAAACCCCCAATTTCCGAACTCCAGATTCTACCAATAAACCAAACACACCACTCCTCACACGTCCACTTCTTCAAAATCAAAAGGATCTGTCCACGCGGTGATGGTCAAATCTCAAACACCGTCTAATACCCCACCAAAAACCACCTATAAGTACAAAGCCGAGCCCATCAATTACACTCCCTTGGGAGAAACTTATGGTGTCATCTTGGAAAAACTGCTCAAAGCCGGAGCTATCACCTTGCCTCCTGTTAAACCTCACTCCAGGTTTGACTCCACCCACGCTATACCTTCCTGGTACAAAGAAAATGACTTCTATAACTTTCACCGTCGTAAAAGGACAGTCATGAAAACTGCAAGATGTTGAAAAACATAGTGCAGGAAATGGTTGACGCAGGGGATATAACCCTCGATAATCCTAATGCCCCTACCCACCAAAATTTGAAAATCTTCAACAAACCATTCCCAAATCACTCGTCCAACAGTAATGTAAACCAGGATATCTTAGCCGAGGAGAGTGTTCATGAGATCCATGTAGTCTTTGACTCCCAGCCAAAAGCCTCTATCGAGAAAATTTTTAATCAAGCCTCTCCACTAATGCAGAAGTCCGAACCTCCTTCACCACCATCAAGCCAAAGCAAAATCATTCATTTACCCATAAAAGAGTTAACTGCCTAGACTTCTCTTCTCATCGATGAGTCTGCTTACACCACATCCCTACAATATTACGAACGGATGTTATCTAATTTATCTATTTCCCAAACGTCCCCTTCTACCACTCTTGCTGCATAAGAGGAAGGCTCGCCACTCCTTTTGACATCCTTAGATGAGAAATCTCTTGCACCAACATCACCAAATTATTTAACCATAACAGACCCTCTCAAACATGCCCTCTTGCCTATTAGTCCTTCATCGCCTAAATCTTTTCAACAACCAGTCGACCTCTTAATATCTATTGATACAGTACCTCATCTACCCCCTGTATCACACCCACAGTGGACTGGAATAACAACCCATCTTTCTTCCGTACCAAATTTACAATTCATGCCTGAAGATTGTCATTCTCCAGAAGATAGACGAGTCTTATAGGAATGTTTGAGTACCCCCTATTCTACTCAAATGCAGGTGACCGATCCGGACACCTCTACCATATACCCTAAGTGTTTATAGAAATTCAAAATGCCTATGTCCTCATTCTCACCCCCCGTATCTATACTGAGTAGCCCATCCACCTCTATTAACCTAACCAAATCTTCCCCTACACTTGGGACTCACCAATGCCCAGTCTAACGCACCCGCCTAAGTGACTCGATTTATCCAAAAAATAAAGCCGCCCCGCCACCTAGGAGACAAACTCAATCCGTGCCTCTATCACAATCAAAACCATCATCGTCACACCTACCTTCCATATTGGGACCTCATCCCTGCACCTTGCATCAATATATCATACCTCCTGCGTTTTCTTCAAAACGACCTACGCCTTCTGCACCTATACAGAGATCAAAGGGTATATCAACATTGTCACCCCACGTATCCTGTCCACCCATCAACCCTAAACGAACTCCATCATCAAAGGATTTATTTTCTGTCACTCCCCGTTCTCCGTGGTTGTTTCTCGCTACCACGTCATCTGTAGCCTCATCATCTAACCAGCTGAATATAGCTTCTGCGCCAAAGAAACCATGTTTAGTGAAAACCACGTGTCAACACCCCTCGGCTAAACCACCACCCTTAGAAACCAACCACGCCAATCATTACCAAAACCTGCACAACCAATACCCTCATCCTCCTCCGATTTTGACCCACTCAAAGGATCTTACACTAAAATCCTTGCTATGTTGGTGGAGAATGCGACCATTTCCCTAACCCCACTTAGACCATATGACCCGTATAAACCTCGACCTATAGGTTATGATGAGTCTAAAATCTGCGCCTATCACCGCACACTAGAACATGATGTGGAGGGATGCAAAGCTTTAAAAACCATCCTTCGTCAGTCACCTCTCCTAGATACAAAGGTTAAGAAAGACAACTTATGAAGGGAGAGACCTTCAGCTTCAATTCCCTCTACTATACCATCTGTCCCTGCCTCACCAAGATCTATCATTATTACAACCCCACCTCTTGAAGACCATGATTTATCCCAACCATCTTCCTCATCTCAGGTCTACGAGATTAATATGATTAGTGTTGCTACTCGAGCATAGAAAAACAACGAGAAAGTGAAAGAAAGCACACATGCATCCTCTCCTTCTCCATCCAGCATCCCGATTGCACCACCACCCAAAGTGGTTATTCATGGACCCGCTTACCCCATCTCTAATGGAGTTGCCCATCGAGCCATGATCAAACAACTTCACCAATCGCCCGTAAAAATGACACTATATGATCTCATTCACACTTCGGAATCTCATCGACAAGCTCTCGTTGAAATTCTTCAAGGGATCGAGGTCTTACCTAATGAAACCCTACCTTTTGCCTCCATTCTAACACCCAATCACGTTGCTTCTCTCACCAAACAACCCACTGCCCCAACCACTTCTGTCTCTGTACAACAAGCTGCGGCAGTCAGTTTCTCTGAAGATGAAATTGTTGACTTTGGTACAGAAGATCCTGACCCTGCCCTTTTCATCTCAGCTTACGTCCGGGACATTTGGGTACGTCGTGTTATGATTGATGGGGGCGCTAGCCTAAACATCATCTCTTCAAAAGCCTTCCAACAAATGAATATCCCTTCTAGCTACATGTGTGACAATCCCATCATGTTGCGGTCATTCAATGATGCTATTACCTCTACCTTAGGCACCGTGATCCTCAACATTTGGGTAGGACCACGTACTTTACCCGAACTCTTCTATGTCCTTGAAGGAAAGTTCCAATACAATATGTTGTTAGGCCGCCCTTGGATCCGGGCTATGGGATGCGTTCCCTCCACCTTACATAGATGCATAAAATTTGAGTACGAGGGGAAGTCCTACACCGTAAAAGCTGATCCTCCCCCCTTCAAAACCTGCAATATGTTATACCACCCTAACAATGTGCTTGTACCAATCAAGCCACCCATTCATTCAACCCAACCGTCCTCTTCAAATGTACCTCAACCATCCACCTCAACCGCACCTATGCCTTCAACTGATGAAACCACCATCGTAAAAACCACTTCCCTTCCCGCAGCTAACATCCCAACCGCAGACCCCTAAATAGATGTTTTTCAATGCCTTACACTGGGGGAGTATCACCTATATAACGTTAGTTCTTTCCATACCCCACAAGAGTACAGACAGGTACATGCACATCCTACCTATGACCGTCGTGTGGGGGAAGTAATCTCTTACGGACCACCCCATTGCCGCACCAACCTAACGTATGGGGGTGTTGACGCATCCTCCATTACCCCTGAACCCCCTCTTGGTGTGGTTCCCTTCCAATCTGATTTTCAATACTTGACAAATCGTTGTTTCGCCCTCACCTTCTTGACTTGCTGTGCTTGGAAAGGCTTTGGTTTTGGTCTTTATGAACAAGGCCGACATACACTCATTCCCGTGACTACACGCAAACATAATGATCACAGTGGTCTCGGTTTTCCTGAAACACCTACAGAGGAGGAACCTCATGTCAGTTGTCTTCTAGAAGACAATGATGTCACCCCTACCAAACCATCATCACCCATTTTACCTTCGTCACCCACAGAGTCGATAGATCCCGAATCTATCCCTCCTAACTTTTTTTTTTCATAAATGCTATCTTCCTAGGTCCTCTCAATTATCAACGTGATGATGAGGACCCCTCTTCTATCCCCCTTCCATATCCAGACATGATTGAAGAGGACTCACCTTCAATTAACGTTGTTGAGTGTCAGGATGATGACTCCATCCTAACTTACCTTGGCGCGGATGACTCTTATATTCAACGCACCTTACCATCTGAAACTCAAACCATGCTGAACGAATCTACTATAGAAATCAACATCCACACGGAGGAGGATCCTCACATTGTGAAGATCGGACAATCCCTTAACACATCAGAACAAGTCGCCTTTACTACCTTTCTCCATGCTCGTAACCAAGCTTTCGCTTGGTCCTACGCTGACATGCCAGGAATTGATCCTGACATTGCCGTCCGTAACATTACACTAAAACCTGATTCCAAGCCAATTAAATAGAAATTGAGAAAAATGCATCCACACATTGCTCTCTTGGTCAAAGAGGAGCTTCAACGACTCCTTTTTGTTTCCTTCATTCTACCTATTGACTATCCTCAATGGATTTCTAACATCGTGCCTATCACTAAAGTGACCGGGGGACTTCGGATATGCACAGATTTCTGGGATCTTAACCTCGCTTGCCCTAAGGATGACTTCCCCCTACCTAGCATTGACCAACTTGTAGATCTCACTGCAGGCCATGAGATGCTCTCTCTCATGGATGGCTTCTCAGGATATAACCAAATTTTGGTTGCCCCCACCAATCAACATAAAACTACCTTCATAACTCCTTGGGGAACCTTCTGTTACCGTGTAATGCCATTTGGCCTTAAGAATGCTGGTGCAACCTATCAGCGGGCTATGACCTACATTTTTCATGACATTATGCACACTATCCTTGAAGATTACGTCGACGATCTTCTTGGCAAATCTAAACATCGTAGTGAACGTCTCGATGTTTTAACCATTATTTTTGATCACCTGTTACAATATTATGTCCGCCTTCAACCAAAGAAATGTGTCTTTGGTGTCCTTTCGGGGAAACTTCTTGGCTTTATCGTCTCTTTGCGTGGCATCGAGGTCAACCCATCTAAAGTCAAAGCTATCCTAGAAATGCCCCCACCTACCAATCTCAAACAATTGCATAGTTTACAAGGTAAGCTCCAATCTATCAGACGTTTCATCTCCCAACTCTCAGATCGATGTCAACCTTTCCATCACCTTCTTAAAAAGGACATTGATTTTCAATGGAGCGAAGAGTGCCACCTAGCCTTTGAAGCTCTCAAAACTTATCTCTTGCATCCACCCGTGCTTATCCCACCTCAGGACGACCGCCCTTTCTACCTTTACCTTTCCGCCACTGACCACGCTATAGGGGCCATGCTTGCACATCGTGACTCTGAGAATCGAGAACAAGTGGTTTATTATATAAGTCGTACTTTGGTGGACTATGAGACTAGGTATACACATGTAGAAAAGTTATGCCTAGCCCTATCATTCGTGGCTACCAAACTCCGACACTACCTTCTGAATCACAAAACTTTCGTCATCACCAACACGGACCCCATCCATTACATGTATGCCAAACCTCATCTAAACCAACGCATCGCCAGATGGCTCATGCTCCTCGCCGACCTCGACCTTGAGTTTGTCCACCAGAAATCAATCAAAGGACAAACCATCGCAGATCAACTTACGGAAGCCCCTTTACCAGGGGAACAATTTACCAATTTTACATTCCCCGACGAACTCATCGCCACTCTTTCACTCAAGGAGGAGTCGTATCCAATGACCCTCTTCTTCGATAGATCCAAATGCCAGCACGGCGGAGGAGCTGGCGTTGTTCTCATTCCTCTCGACGCTGAGCCTATGCCTCTCTCATTCCGACTCGATTTCCCTTGCACTAATAATACAGCGGAATACGAGGCCCTTGTTCTGGGTCTCCAAGTTGCGTTACACTTAGGTATCAAATCTATCAATATTTTTGGCGATTCTCAATTGGTAGTCAATCAAGTTATGGGCATCTAACAATGCAAAAATGAGGAACTTCAAAAGTAAAAACACTACGTGGATTCACTTCTAGCCTTATTTACTCGCTATTCTATCCAAACCATTCCCTGCTCCACTAACAAATTTGCGGATACTATGGCTTGCTTAGCCTCGCAAATTCTAGCTTCATCAACTGGCTCCTAACATTTTCATCTTGGTCCAACAACTCTTTGCCCCATCTTATTCAGCCTCGGTTGTTTGTACGATAAATAATGTGTCTGTTAATTCAGCAGGATACTTGGTATCACCAATTTCACGACTACCTTACAACCTCTGTTCTCCCATCTGACCTTACTAGTACCGGCAAACGCGCGTTTCTTAAACGTGTTTCTCGTTATCTTGTTATGGGAGGACTCCTTTATAAACATGGCTTTGATGGCATCCTCCTTCGATGTCTCACCGGTGCGGAGGTCACCCATACCATCCAACAAGTACATGACGGTATTTGTGGCAGGCATTTTAGCGGCCTTGCCATGGCCAAACGAATCCTTCGCCTTGGTTATTATTGGCCTACTCTCAATAATGATTGCTACGAATATGTTAAGCGTTGTGTTATGTGTCAACAACACGCCAACCTTCAACATAGTCCTAACCACCCCCTACAGGTCGCCCGAGATCTTTGGTCTTTCTCACAATGGGGTTTAGACCTTATTGGTGAGATTCACCCGTCCTCTTCGAAACGTCACCGATGGATTATCAAAACAACCGAATATTACAAAAAATGGGTGGAGGCTATTCCACTCATTTTAACCAAAAAAGAAAAAATTGTAGAGTTCATTAAACACCACATTATCTGTCATTTTGGTGTTCCTCATCGCCTTGATAATAAATAATGGAAAATCTTTCAAAAATAAGTTATTGCAAGACCTTTGTGACAACTTTGGTATCAAACTTAGCTTCTCATCACCCTACTATCCACAAGCAAATGGACAAGCCGAATCCTCTAATAAAACCCTAACCAAAATCCTCATGAAATTTGTCAATGAGTCTGGAAGAAATTGGCACGATCACATCCCCTTTGCCCTTTGGGCTTATCGTACTAGCATTCGTACATCTACTAATGCTACACCTTTTTCTTTGGTATATGGTACCGAGGCTGTCTTGCCTCTCGAAATACAAATACCCTCTCAGGATATCTCTTCAGGATATTCTCACCAACGATGATTTCCGCCAAGAGCGGTTAGCCCAATTGGAGCTTCTTGACGAACGTCGTCTTATAGCTCTCGATCACCTTCAAATCTATCAAAAACGTATCAAGCGTGCTTATGATAAGCGACTTCATGAGCGTACCTTCAAGGTTGGTGATCTTGTCCTCAAAGAGAATCAACATGTGACCAAACTAGAAAAGAGCAAACGTGGAAAATTTGCTCCTAATTGGATTGGGCCTGATATAATCACTCACACGTATAGATCAGGCACTTATCCTTTAGCTTCACTTAATGGTAAACCTGATCCTGAACCCCTTAATGCCTTGCATCTTCGACCATTCTACTGTTGAATTTAGTGTTACATCACTTCTTATCTACCTACTGCTCGTCCCTTGAGCTCATTCACCGCTACATACGCTTTGTTTCCTACACCTCATAATAAAATCAAGCTCACATAGTTTGATTCTCACTTTACCTTAGCAATGCCTTCCCCTTTTAGTCTAGTCCATGACTTCAAAGTATTAAAATAAGCCGTATTCTTATGGGATTTTCTTGAGTCAAACTTTCTACCAAACTAGATGCTTCACGCTAAAAGAACATCTAGCTATCTAAATTATATATAGACTGCTCCCACGAATGACAGCTATATGCCAAACTATTGCTGCTATCATATATAGACTACTCCCCCGAAGGACAGCTATGCACTAAAATCATATCTGCTACTATAAATAGACTACTCCCTCGAAGGACAGCTATACACGGTCAGCCTTTATCAGAAGCTTCTCGCACTGATCAGCTTTGTGAATACCTCAAGAATAGTACAATCAATATCCCTTGTAGACTTCCCGCATCGATCAGTCTATATTCAGTAAAATAAAAGCATCATTCAAAAGAACTTTTGAGTCATGGACTTGTCTATTAGGGTAGGTTCTCTTTCGTCAGAACACTCACTTTGTAATAAGTTCTTTGTACCTCAGCTATACCATCCACCTCACCTCACCATTTGTTTCAACTCAAGGGACGTGACGTACACCCGATATATTGTGATTATACAACTCTTTTCACCTATCGACTTCTCGTCTATGCAAGGTACCTAGGGGTTCAAGCTCATTCTACGTTATTATGTGGTTTGTTTAGTTCTTTTCACCTATGGAGCATTCTTTCCTCTTTGCCTCGTATCTAGGATTGTGTGTTGATCTTAATCAGGAACATGGTTCCGTACTACTTGGGTAGGCTAACTTTCGCTTCCCTTATACCTTTTAAAACATCACCAATTCATTACCAACACCATCAACCTTACCTTACCAATATTAATATCAACATTTTTTACCAACCAACAAATTGCCTAACCATACCTAAATTCGCCTCTCCCTGGTCCTAAGGGAGAACTACATTGGTTTGAGGCCCCTCCTTGCTTTGTGCAATGGGCTATGTAGGCAGCACTTCGGAGACATGGGGTCTCCCAAGGTTAGCTCGACCATCCCCTACCATAACCTATCATGTGTGGTAAATATAAATATTTTTTTGTATTTCTATTTAATCACATAATCCTCTTTTATCCTTTTTCAAAACACCAATAGTCAAAACGAAAAACATTCTTATTATTATCATAACTCGAATCAACATACATATTCAGTTTTATTGAGATGTTAAACAAATACATCTTCTCTATCATCGACATGCAGGTCAGCATCCTTATTTATTCTTATACCTTGCTAACATTTATTCAGACCCTCACGCCTCATCCTGCACCAGGTGATGACCGTGATCGTCGACGCCTCTCACCAGGCCTCTCTGTCCTCAACGGTACCACGGCTATTGGTACCGCCCACTGATCTGCCAATCTCTCCTGTAACATATGAATACGCTCCCTTGCATGGAGGAATTCAGCCTCTAGTCTCTCCGCCTGTGACTCCGCAACCGCTAACAATCCTCTTGCCTCATTCACCTGCGTTTGGAGCTGCTGAACTAAACTCTACAGACGATCTCTCTCTGCTGTAATCACAGCTATGTCAGGGCGATCACGTACACCTTGCAGCTCTGCTACCCACCATAACCTATAGGCCTTTGTCATTCCTGCATCCATTACACTGCGATCGGCTACTATCTCCTTCAGGCCCTTCTGGAGGTGTTGGCCGCGGAGGTGAGAATGTTGCCTCGGCGTCGATCCTCATATATGGTCTATAAGCCAGGGGTATATCCTGCACAAATCCGAATTGTCGCCGCACGTGATCTAGAGGAATCCTCTCATACTCACCTGGCCTGTGCCCCGCGATCCACCTCAATCGCTCTGCACCCCTCAACTCCTCAGCTATGTTCTCTGTTACCATTTAGTTCCCGTAAGGCCTCCAACAGATATCCGCAATCGTCACTCTCTCCCATACCTACCTGTAATACTCAATGTCACCCGTCACAGCCTGGGATCTTGCCTCTTGTTCTGTCTGGACCCATCGTCTGAACCCCAACCTCTGTACTCTGGTCTCTCCTGACTGGATGGGTCGGCCTATTGGTCGCACACAAACAATGTGCTCATAGGCCCAACAGTGTAATAAGTATGAACAATCCAGTGTCGTCCTGTGATTTCACCTACAAGCCCATAAACCCCTGTATAGTTCCGCCAAATATGCAGGTGCCCATGCAAAAGTCACATTCCTTTCTACCATCTCCCAAATAACACACATCAATGCCTTTGGAAATCTTCCCCCATCCGCCCTCGGTAATGCATAATACCCTACCGCTATCATTAATATCACTACTAACCTTGTCTCCTCAGGGTGTGCTGCATACATTATGCCATACGTAAATGTCAAACCTCGCTGTGTCAAATCATCGTGCGTATGGACTAAATACTATTGTTATCGCTGCCCGCGCCTGCGCTAGGCATTGCCTGATATACTGATGTTCCTATAATTGGGAGTCTCAAAATCTGGAACACATCTTCCAATGTTACTGTCATCTCCCCTGTTAGCAGATAGAACGTATTCTTCTCTAGATTCCGTCTTTCAATCAACGCCTGCAACATAGCATGGTTACGTGCGATTCGTGAATAATAGCGGATTCCACTTAACCCTAAACGATTTATCAATGTCCATTACGCTGGTGTTACATCCGCTCGGATTTGTGACAACAACGCTGGCACACTATCATTCATCCTCAACCCTTCCTCTGCCTGCATACATCAAAACAACAAACAACCATTCAATCCATCAAATCCCTAAGGGTTTTTCTCACATTCTGGAAATTCCTCCAGTAAATAACCGCTACCGGTTCAGTAACCGGTATCGGTTATAAATAACCGCTACCGGTTCAGGAATCGATACCGGTTATCCCTAACCGCTATCGGTCACTGTCAATTACATACACCTTGCCTAAACAACCACCTACGACAATAAATTGTTCGTTTATTCCTCTCTGTATACACAGACATACCCGAAACCCTTGATTACCTACCACATAACACTCGCCTCATTTATAACCCTTGTTATCATGTTTTCTTTTTCATATCTACCCACCTACTCTCCCCCATCTTATTCACAAAACATGCAGTAATCAAATCACAACCAAAACGTTTACCTCTTGAGTTGCACCAGCTTGAGGTGGCACTTGTCTTCCCTCTCGTCCCTGCCTGATGGATGCTTCTCCTCATTCTGCCATGATCACCACCCTTTTCAAATTCACCTTTCTACCTTCTGAATCTCAGATCATATTCACTTTCCCTGTCTCTTTTCTACTTATCACTCAAATCTCTCATGCAATTACTTGTCTCAGTCGTCAAAAAGTGTCGCGTTCGCGTATTTAACTTCTTGCATGGCTCTCAAAATTAGAACTTAAGTTTCCACCCTAGCTTTTCTATTTTTAGAAAATCTCATACCTAAATGATCGGTATCGGTTACATAACCAATATCGGTCTACTAACTACTGGCATCGGTTACCTAACCAATATCGGTTACACACCTGCCTTTTTGAAACATAGTTCTTTTCTTCATTTTCTACCTAATTTTTTTATCGCGCCCGCCTCTTTTCCTGCATAACAACACCATTATCCATATTTGTCCATCCAATCCACATATCATTACAATTTCATTAACATATCATCTATTTATACTACAAAAACAAACAAGTCATCAACTACGGATATCAAAACAAAACAAAAAAACAAAAAGAAAAAAAGAGCCATCAGATACATACATTCAATTTCGATCCAACTCATCAGATACATATATAACAATGTCACCAAACCAGCAACAAAACATGCCACATTTCATAATATAACATGACTGCATCCCATTAATAACAAACATCAACATCATTAATATATCAACATGTCAATTAAACTTATCATACATCAAATATCACAAACCATCGACAAAATACTTAAAAACATTTTGAACACAGCATGTGAGTCAAATCCTCATATCTATATATCACATATACAACGTTTCCAATATACAATATGCCCTGCATCGGGACCTCTGTGATCTCATAATACAACAAAGTTGGCACGCAGGACCGTAATAAATGTCAATAATCTTGACTCGGCTCGCAAGCCGGTCCCTCATATCAAAAATATACTCGGCTCGCAGGCCGGGTATCAACTATACAACCCGTACTCGGCTCGCAGGCCGGTATACAATAAATGAATGAATAAATGAATAAATGTAGGCACGCAGGCCTCTATCAACACAACCGGTGCGCAGACCGGTGCCCATGTCCATATACAAAAATAATGCAGGGATCCCTCAGCTCTCCCCGCCGCCCTTAGCACCTCTCCCTGCTGGTCCCTGTGGTGCCTCTCGCCTCCTGCCTGTAACAGGACACGCCGACTGTGGCTGCACCTCCCTGCGATCTCTGACTATGGGAGGTCTATACTCTATAAGCTGCATATCACTGATACTCAGCTCCGGTACCATCAAGAACATCTTGATAGTACCAGGCCTCCGCTCTCGCCTCCATATATCTGTCCCGTGCCACCGTAGGTGCTGGGGCTGGTCCCCGGACTCCTACTACCAGTGCCCCCTGTGCCTGTGATGGTGCCGCTGGTGGTGCCTATGGCCGTGGTGGTATCTGTGCCTATGCCTGGGGCTGTGGCTGTGCCGCTGCTTGTGGTGGTGCCTGTGCCTGTGCCTGTGACTATGCCTGTACCTGCACCTGGGCTAGCTACCCCTGTAAAACACCTATCTATGCCTGTGCAGCAGCCAGCTGCCCCTGTAATAGCTGCACCTAACCCCTGAGATGATCTCGCTCTGCCATCACCACTGCCAAGTCTGGCTGTGTAGGATGTGCTACCCTCGCTGCTCTCTAACCAGCCCACCAAACCATATATGCTCTCGTACAGCCAGCATCATCTACAGTATCATCTGCCGGCCTCTCAACAACCCAATCTGGATCCACGGGTTGTGGTGCAGGCAGTGGGGCCTCTACATCATCCCTCCTGTACTGAGGGAAGGGAGGTGGCTCGTCCTATCGCAGCCCCATCTGCCTGCGTACCCTCTCTAGGGGTATCCTCTCGTACTCTCCCGGCCTCCGTCCTGCTATCTAGAAAGTGTACTGGATCAAGCGTAACTGTACTCGGGCTCCTCTGTGTGGGTGATGACCTTTGTAAGGTCTCCATATGATATCTACCACTGTCAGGCCCTCTAATAAATGCCTGTAATAGGCGACGTCCCACCCTGCAAGCACTGCTCGTGGCTGTCCCACGACCCCCAACCACCGCTGAAAGTTGTATCTGTATATGACCTGTGGCCCTGGCTGCTGGGGTAACCCTACTGGTCTGATGCATATGATGTGCTCATATGCCCAACAGTGAAGTAAAAATGTCAAACAAATCCTGAATCACCTCATTCGGCGATAGCCCCATAGCTCCCTGTATAACTGCACCAGATATACTGGTGCCCAAGCATAACAGGTGTGCTCCTCCACCATCTCATGAAGCACCCCCATCAATGCCCGTGGAAATCGGCCTCCCTCTGAGTCCGGGAGGGTGAAGCAAGTGATCCCGATCATCATCAACACGGCAAGCCATGTCTCATGTCGGTGCGCACGGTACATATCACCATACCCGATGCTCACGCTGTGATATGTCACTAGCGCAACTGCATCCCCGAAAACTTATAGGATGTTGTCCATGGTTGTCTCTGCATCCACCTAAAAAACGGCCTCTCCATCAATAGGTAATCGAAGGATGTGATATACATCCTCCAATTTGATGGTCATCTCTCCAGTCGGGAGATGGAACACATTGGTCACCGGATCCCATCTCTCGATGAGGGCAACCATCAAACTATGATCTCTGTCGATAGCTCTGTATCGCTGGACTCTGTCGAGTCCCACCTCGCGCATGATCACATAGTGTGCTGCAGATACATGTGGTCACATCCGCACCAACAGCGGGGGCATCATGTCCCGCATCGTCAGCTGCTGACGTGCCTGCAAAAACCAACGCACAACATTAGCTCTACTCTTTACAATAACAACACCACAACCCTCTACACCCACTTTTCTTCTCCACCTAGCCACACCACGACTCTCTAACACACCCCTCTACCCACCTATTCTCTACGCTATTCACCTCCCTCTTCTACCCAAAACAACCCACCCCAAAACACCCCATCCCAACCCAAACAACACCCCACCCCAACCCAAACAACACCCAAAACACCCCATCCCAACCCAAACAACACCTAACTCACCACCACAAACTCAACACAACACAATAACTTAATCCACAAAAAAAAAAAAAAAAAACCTAACAACCACTACGGACCGGTACCGGTCCCCAATAATGGACCGCGGCCCTCTTCCCACCGACACCGGTCAACTACCGACCGACACCGGCCAAACACAAAGCACCCCGTCCCTAAATTTTGTGACCGATGCCGGTCACTGTAACTTCCCCGGAGCCGAACCCCCGCACGGCCCCCCACCTACATTCTTTTCATTTTTTTTCCAAATTACCTACCCAAATACCCTAAAAATCTACCCACCCAGCCGCCTTGGCTTACTTAACCTATCTACCCTCTCCCTTTTTCAAATCACTTCCATTTATTACTTATTTCATCCAAAACATACATTCCTACCCAAAACCCCAACTTTAGCATAATGCAATCAACTGAACACAATGCAGGGTTTTGAACCTACCGGTACGACAACACGTCGTCGTGGTGGGATGGGTGGTGGTGGTCCAGCTGGTCCAACTCCTCCTGCTCCTCCTGGCTGTGCCATGGCTCCAAATGTCCTCTGTTGGGTCCTCTGCCAATCACCTACTGCCTCCTCCTCACTCGGGCCCACCAATCAACTCACTTCTCCATTCAACTAGTGCCACCTCAGCGAATAAATACACCAATTTCAATATTCCACCTCAGACACCTTAATTTGATTTCCAAATTCACAAAGTGACAATGACCGCGCTGTATTTTTCTTTTTATAGGTTTTTAACATTGAACCGATACCGGTCAATTCATGCCCTAAGGAACCGGCGTTGGTTATCTAACCGGTACCGGTCATATATAACTGATATCGGTTTTGTCCTTTTTTATCCAACTTTTTGCCCTTATTCACTACGTTCCCTTTCCCACCACATTGCCTCTTTACCACATCGCCTATATGCTCCATTTCTCTTTAGCCGTTTTTGACTTCACCGGCCCGATCACAAGGCCGCAACCAACCATCTGGCCCGACCCAAGGCCTCGACCCAACCATTTGGCCCGACCCAAGGCCTCGTCCCAACCATTTGGCCTGACCCAAGGCCTCGCCCCAACCATCTGGCCCGACCCAAGGCCTCGCCCCAACCCTCTGGCCTGACCCAAGGCCTCGCCCTACCCATCTGGCCCGACCCAAGGCCTCGCCCCAACCATTTGGCCCGACCCAAGGCCTCGCCCTAATCATTTAGCCCAACCCAAGGCCTCACCCTACCCATTCGGCCCGACCCACGGCCTCACCCTATACCCTTTGGCCCGACCCAAGGCCTCGCCCTACCCATTTGGCCGCAACCCAAGGCCTCACCCTACCCATTTGGCCTGACCCAAGGCCGTACCACTTCGATACCTCGGCCAACATCAACACCATACACTTTTATCCACCCATCATGTAGCTTTTTGTTCCATCGAGCTCACCTGTTCGTGTTTTAGCATGATTAGGGTCCTTGACTTGATCTGTCGACCAACTTTGCCTAGACCTAGACCGTGACATTTATCTCAACCAAACCAACCATTTGGTACTGCCGAACATGCCTAAACGTTCCTGTACCTTACCTATTATATACCCTGGAGCTACTTCCTATGACTTGGATACCAGGATTATATCACCCTTGTTTGGATAAACTATCGACCTTTGCCTATGCATTGCCGGTTTGCTCGTCAAATCATGTACCCTAGTCGCACTATTACATTTCAACATGCGTCTGCTTCCTTGGACCTACCCCACCATCTTACCATCCTCTCTACACCATTCACCCTTTATCAACCCTATCCCTGATTTCCCCTTCTCTCAATCTGTGATAGATTTGAGGGGGATTACCTATATCCTTAACAGGAGAAACCACTTCATATTATTGTCCGTGCAGCTTTACAAAACAAGCTACACGACAATAAGGGGCTAATGTAGACACCAAATTTGTGTCTTACGACCCCTATGTGACCCACATCTCATTTCGTATCCTAACCTCGTGACCTAAACCTTACACAATTATTTATTAATTACCTCGTAATTGATAAATCCACATCACCTCACCTGCCACCCTCATTTTGCCACCTCATCGTGACCTAGTCCTAACCCTAAACTAACCTAATTAAGACCTATAACTTCGTCTACACCTACACCCATGATTAAGGATCCCTTTCTCGCACCCAAAACTGACATTCTAGTCACTTGACCAAGCCCGCAACTAATCCCTCGGGAGAAAAGCAGGGAAGGTGGGCTATTTTACTAAAAATAGCCTACTTTTTCCTTACCGATGTCGGTTCCTACTCGACCACCATCGGTTACGTAACCGCCATCGGGTCCCTGTAAAATGGGCTCCCCTAACCAGAAACAAGGGTCAAAGGATTTTTGAATCAACAGAGATCATTGGGAGTGATAAAGAGCTTTCGGATCTTCGCTTGGCCGGGCAGAGATGAGTGAAGAGACAAGGAGAGTTGCAGCAAAAGGAGATCAAGCCCAAGATTGCAACGGAATAGCCAAAAACCTATGATACTCAGCTGATCATCAGGAGGGAGATCTCTCATCTTCTGTGTGTCAAGCCATCCCACTTGAGTTCTGCCTTTGTCATCAGAGTTCCTGGACCTGCATCTTCGTCAATAAACCAGTAAGTTACACCTTGCATGTCCTCTTTAATAATGTTTCTTAGACTTTTTGAATCACAGTCCCCATAAATCCATTCCTAGATCCACTACCCAACGTGTCATTGCATCTAACTATCATTCATTTACCTCTCACCATATCATTACCTAATATCACTCATATACTAGCCTTACCAGACAACACTGTTACCCTACAACACGACCAACCCACAAAACAACCAACCTACAGATCCTAGACCATACCGATATTAGTTATCAACAACCGGTATCGGTTATTGTGACTCAAAACCAGAAATCAACCTTTCCCCTACCCGTCTCAACGAAGCAATTTAATTGATATTTTACAGTATTTTGTGTTAATTCATATTAGAAGGGGAATTGACCACCTTTGAAAGGAAGTTTTATATTTCCTAGGCCTAAGGCAGTTCCCTCATTTATTGTCTAATCAAAATCTTGTGGTCTTTTGTTCTTATTTGCAGGTAGTCCTTCCAAGACAAAAAGGAGTTCTTCGCAGTCAACCTGATCTTTCTCTACAGTACGCACACACCATCTCGACGTTCAACAGGTATTCCTCCTAGCCCTAACCTTATCTATTTCTAAAAGGAATGAAAGGATAGAAGTAACTCTATTCCCAGAAGACGAAACATTCTGAGCGAAACACATGTGCGATACAAAAAATTTTCATTCTTTCTCTTGAATATGGAGTACCACCTCAGATTCTTCATTTATTGGGATCATTGGATCTTATGCAAGATATAGGAAAAAACCTCTTCCTCTTTCCAGCTTCGTGGGATTTATCTTAATGTCATATTCTAAGATCTTAGTGATCCAGTTATCCCTTTTTCAGTTATCTCGCCTTTTGTGATGTATTATTTGACACTGGAGTGTGTCACCATACCCATGGTCTTAATATTGGTAACGAGGTATTTGAATTTATTCAAACCTTTGAAAATGACATAATCATGTCTTTCCAGAAAGTTGTACCTTGTCTCAAAATCATGGAATTTTTTTAAAAGAATAAAAATTTATGCTCCTCTCCTTGTGGCTCTACTTTCTGTGTCAACATAGATGCTGCATTGTGCTTGATCTAATATATATCCATAATTAAATCCTTGGATAAGTTTAAGTTGAGTAGCATCGGTGCAGATGCAATTAATTTTTTTATTTCCATGAAGGCTTGACAACCTTAAGTGGTCCATTTGAATTTTAGATTCCTTTTTAGAATTATTGTGATTAGGTGGATCATTCCAGTTAAAGTTGAAATGAATCTACTGATGAAGTTAATCTCTCCTAGGAAATATTGTACTTCCTTCTTGTTAACAAGTACAAAAAATTCAAAAATTTCTTCGACTCTTTCTAGATCAACTGAGATCCCATCTTTTTAGATAATGTGTCCCATGATTTTTCCTTACGGTACTCCAAACACACACTTCTTCAGATTCAAAGATATTCCAAATTCTTGAAACTTATTAAATACAACTTCGAGGGCATCGAAATTATCTTCTGCCATTTTGGTAAACATTGTGTGGTCATCAAAATATTTTAGGATTAACTTGTTAATCATCTTTCCAAATGTGGAATCCACGACTCTTTGAAAATTTGATCTAGCATTGGTGAGTCTAAATGGAATCTTTGCATATGTAAAGGTTCCCAATTTGATTTTAAAAGTGGTTTTATGTTGATATTCCATCACAAGCCGTATTTGGTTTTAGCCCAAAAAGCCACGAAGCAAAGAAAATATTTTCGAACCTCCTAGTGTTTGTAGTATCTGTTCCATGGAAGGTAAGGGATAGTGATCCTTAACGCACACTTTATTTAGATTTCTGAAATCCACGCAGAGTTGGATTTAAACAAATTTCTTCCTTACCAGTAACAAATTGGACACTCATGTGGAATGCTTGATTGGGAAAACTATTTTATCCTCAAGGAGCTTCCCAAACTTTTCACCCATGATAGACTTTATCTTCGGATTCACAGGTCTCTGCTTCTGACACACAGGTTTTGTCCCTTATTTTAGATCAATGGTATGTTGGATGATGTCCTTGTTAAACTATGTAGGTCTTCATATGTCTAGGATATTACCTTATCATACTT
The DNA here is from genome assembly GCA_019776745.2 of Taxus chinensis. Lineage (NCBI taxonomy): Eukaryota > Viridiplantae > Streptophyta > Pinopsida > Cupressales > Taxaceae > Taxus > Taxus chinensis. The sequence goes on along the minus strand of CM034146.1, from coordinate 869,054,988 downwards.
AGGGCATATAGCCACAACTATTTCTATTTCCTTCTTAGTGACTAATTTCCCAACTTTTAACTTCTTCCCATTGAATACTTATACCATGGCATAGTCTTCCTTAAATTCCAAAAAATTCATCTGATCTGTATTAACATCATCAGAGTAGAAAATATTTCCCTTCATTATCATTGCTTTTAGAAGCTAGTTTGTTTTAAGTTGGATGACTTGTTCTTCGTATGCTTCTTCAATTTTTGGTTAGAATTGATCTACTAACTCTTTAGATTGATATAAGAAGAGAAATATTTATTGATTGCATTCGAAGACTTGCCAATGATCCACATTATCAAGTATGGATGAGAGGGTGATAAATTTCATTGTGTGCTTTTTTTTCATCATATCCTGGGTCGTGTCAAATTGGGATCCAATCTGGTCCATTCTATTTGCTTCTATGTTTTGGTCTTTGAGGGATAAAATTAATTTTAAAGGCCTTAAATTCTTCAATAAGACCCCATACCTTATGATGATAGGACCTCATCCTCTGATTTTTTTCTATGGTAGTGCTTCTAGCTTGTGTCACTACTAACTCAAAGTCCCCAAATACTCTCAGTTGTTATACGCCCTCTTTGTGCATCAATGGAAAACCATGCACTAAAGCCTCATACTTTACGTCATTACTAGTGCAAGTGATGTGGAAGTGAAACACCTAGAGTATCTTCTTTCTGTTAGGTGAAGATAGTATAATTCCATTTTCCAAGCCATTCTTGCTTCTAGATCCATTGAAATGTAGATTCCATATTTAGGAATACCTCATGGGATTATTTTCAATTTTACTATCCTACCTCATCAATCTTTGGGATTTTTTGATTCTCATCAAAGATCAGATAAGTACCTAACTGAGTGGAATAAAGTTTCTTAATGGGGTCTCTAGGTGACATGTCAAGCAGATAATTTCCACTTTGATGGTCACCATCATCAATATATGACTCTTCTTCTTAGGTGATCATGGCATGCGAGGCCTTGAAACCTGAGGCTACTTGATCCGTAGTATGTTCCTCAGCAAAGGGTTATGATTGCACCTTCATTTTTTATCCATACTTAGTTCACATAGTAAGATGAGGACAATCAAGGGAAATGTAGACTCAAATTTTAGTTGTGAACTCATGGGATAGACATAGTCTTGAGAATGAAGGAACATCAATTACCACTACATCTTGCACAAAAATTATGTCTGGGTAGGAATATAGTTGTAATGGCAAACCTGTAATAACACCAATAGTTTGAACTGATTTCCCATCTAGATATATGAATTCTCTCTTAAGGGGCTCATATTTAATTCACAAGGCATGTGCAATTGATTTGGGCATTACCGTAGTACTTGTGACATAGTCTATCATGGATTTATGTAGCAATTTATTACCAATTATCATAGTCATGAAGAGTGGTTGGGGTCTTAGTTTACTTACCCCTTATTTCTAGTTCATCAGAACTCACTTTATTTGAGCATGAGTATTTTGAGTTGCTCTTTCCTCTTCCTAGTCATATTCGGGCCACCATTATATTTTAGCACTTCTTGAAGCAATTTATTTTCTTCTTGAATGCCCAAGATATCCCATAAGGATACATTGATTGGTTCCTTATTAACTTGTTTAACTACATTCATGGGCCTGAGTGGTTGAATTTTGGGGAATTACTAGTATTTCACCCTCTTAGCGACTGGATGGAAGCTCCCTTGATTCTAAGTGCTTCCTCAGGTTTCTTTTCTAGCTCTAGGTGGAGGGACACTGAACATCAGAGTTTCTTTCCTTGCTCCATCCATTGTTATAGGAGGAAGGATTGTAACTTATGTTTTCTACCTCTTGGATTGAGTCTTATAGTTTGAATGTACGGGATTCTTAGAAGTGGATAATTCATTTGTGAATACGAATTCTTCCCTGTTGATCTAAGATAAAAGCACACATTCTGGCACAATCTATGCCTCTTTTTCTAGGGAAATCCCTTACATTCACACAACAAAGACCACATTAGCTTCATGTCCTTCACTCACTCTTTTCTCTATTAATTTTTGTTGTAGATTCCCCTAGGGGAATATTTTTGGCATATGATGGGTATTGCAAGGGGAAAACCTTGCATTAGGATTTTCCTCCAAATTATTTAGTCCTAGAATCATTTGTCTCACACTATTGGGTGGGAGCATCTAGAGTGGTGTCAATACTAGGACAATTTGGTTAGATGGCTATGTCAATGGAAATCTCTAGGAATTTTTTATATTGTGGAGGAGAAGTGGGTTTACCCCCTTGATATCCTTGATAAATATTCCTAGGGTACATTCTTTGACTCCATTAAATATTAACTATCTCATTAGAGAATTTTGTAAGGATGTTTTCTTCTTCATCCACCTGCCAAAGAAGAAGACAATGATGTTGTGGTAGGGGTGGTGGATCCTTGAGAGGTTGGGTAGTTATATATGGATGTAGGTGGTTAGGTAGAACTTGAGGTATACATTTGAGGAAGGTTGGGATATTTCAGGATACACTTACAAAGTGATCTTGGGGTTAAATTTTCCCAGCATCTATTAAGTTATTCCAATCTTGGACTGCAATATCGTATGCTTGTGGCAAAGATTATCCTCCTAAAAAAAAATCATAATTAAGATATCTGATTTTAGAAACTTATGATAAATTAGCCATACCTGGAAGTGGTTTGACTAGAGCAAGAATCCTTTGCCATATCTTATAGAATCTGGTATTGAAATCAGTCATGGGTTCTTCCGTAGCCTTCTTGATATTGATAAGTTGCTGCAAGAGAAAATATCTATCTCCCTTTTTCGTTGAATCATGTAAAAAATACATTTCCTAATTGATCCTAGGTACAAAAAGAGTTAGGAGTCAAATACATGTACCAGTCAGGATATTTTCCCTTAAAAGAGGCACCTAGTAATCTTAACACATCATCTCGTTCCATGATATAATTTATTGTTCATAACTTTGCAAAATCATGAAGATGTTCCTATGTGATATAATTTCTTATGTATAGTCTCTTCAATTGATCTCCAAAATAAGGAATTGGCAACGCTATGAGCACAAAATTAACAAAAATAATCTTGTAATATGGATATTTTATCCTTTCCAAATATTCTACAACCATTCTGTAACCTACTTGTGGAAAGTATGAAATGATTTTATAACAGAAGGAAAGTCCAAGTAGTGGTTAAAAGTGGTTAAAGATGGTTAAATGAAGTTTGAATGTAGATGCTAAAATTAAAATTTCAGGACGTTGAAAAAGGTTGAGTGAATTCATTATCCGTAAAAAAATTAATTAATTTATGTTGGCATACGTTTACATCCGAGTAGGTGGTTGTACATCTGAGTTTATTGTTTCCACATTTCTAGGATTTTTGAGGTGGGTTCAGACTAGATTTGAATAGGATGGTGAACTGAAGCCCCTGTGGGTCTAAGTGGTGGTAGACTAGGAAAATAGATTTATGTTCAAATTTAATAGATCACTTAATTAGCTATAAAGTGTGAGAATAATTATTATCCATTTATTTGATAAATGTTTAATTAAACCAACAAGAGTATGTTAATAATTGATTTTCAATTAATTTCACAAGGTAATAGAATTAACTTAACTAATTATATTAAGGGCTATAATTCAAATTATGAATTAATTAATTTAATTAATCAATTCTAAAGGTTATGAAGGATAACTGAAGAAAAGATAGAAGAAAGCATGTAGTTTTGGGGTGTCTACACCAGGAGATGGAGAAAAATTTTGGTCTTTGTTTTGTCACAATATCCCCTAAAAGTGTTCTCCTTCTTGTATAGAAGCTTCTTTTTGTTCATACTCTTCTTCCTCCTCATATTTATCTATATGAAATTGATTTTTCTTTTTACCAAATTGGTCATAATTTCTAAATATTTTCCCACTATTTTGTATGAAAAATTAGCATCGTGAAATGGTTTTTGACGTGCTTATAGTTTGGGAAAGGTAAGTGCAGAAATATTAGATGAGGAAAATAAATTGGGCGAGTACCAAACTCTTAACAAAGTGAATTTTAAGATGGAAGAGTTTATGGAAAATAAGATTGATTATTAAACTTTGAACAAAATGAATATGTTTATGGAAGAGTTTAATAATGAAAATTCGAGTACTCAACCATTATAAAAGTGAATGATAAGATGGAAGATTCTGTAAAAAGAAAGTATGATCATTTGACGCTTAGTAAAGTGAATGTTAAGAGGGAAGATTTTAGCAATGAAGATCTATTTATTCAACTCTTAGAAAAGTAAATGCAAATATGGAAGATTCATATGATTGATTTCTGAACCCTTAACAAAGTGAATATTAATATGGAAGAGACTTGCGATTGTTTTCTCGACCATTAATAAAGTGAATGTTAAGATGAAAGATATTTTTTATTGAATCTTACCCCTTCGCAAAGTGAATGATAAGATGGAAGATAATTGAAGTTAAAATATGATTTATTTGATCGTTAGCAAACTAAATGTTAATGTGCAAGAGGTTAACAAAAAAAAGGATTATTGAAATCTTAGCATAGTGAATGTTAAGATAGAAAAATGTAGGAAAATGATTGATTGATTATTCAAACATTACCAAAGTGAATTTTTAGATGAAAGACAATAGTGATGAAGATCAATATACCCTACTCTTAACAAATCTAATGTTAAGATAGTAGAGTGCAAAAATAGTATTGATGTATTCTACTATTAGCAAAGTGAATGTTAAGATAATAGAATGTACAAACATGAGATATATTACTCACATATTATAAAAGTGAATGCTAAGATAAAATGGTTAAGAAATCAAGATCGGATTACACGACCCTTATAAAATTTAATGCTAAGATAGAAGAGATTGAAAGTATGATTATTCAATCCTTAGAAAATTGAATACTAAGGTAGAAGGAACTTGAGAAATATGATTGATTTTCTCAACCCTTAGCAAAGTGAATGCTAAGGTGGAAGATTATTAAATGAAAATTAATTTTCTTAAGTTAGAATATGGGTTTCCCAAATTCAAGAATTATATTCTGATTACAATGCAAAGGAGATATTGATAAATACTGTGTAATAAGAGTGTGAAGCACACACTTAATAATACATAAAGTAGGAAAAAGTAATGTTGTTTAAGGAAGGTCTCTAAGATTAAGTTGGCTTGATCAATTTAGGCTTCTTATAAAAATGGTTCTCTCACTAAATACATAAGGGTAACTGTTGACGATTATCTTTACAAATGAACTAGCAAAGCTATGAGAAATCTTACGGATATGGGACTTGATCCCTAAGATAACCTCCAAATTTTATAGAAGTTGGCTCTTATCTGATTTTGGTTAAGATAAGTGTTAGAGATAAAACAAAACAAAATGTAATTCCTATCTAATGCGATGCTTCAAATCTTTACTAAAAGCATAGAGATCAATATTGAAATAACTACTATATTGGTCGAAGAGCATCTAACATGATCAACTATTTCGAATATATTTCATATCATCTAAGGTGAGATGAAAGTAAAATTTAATAATGTGCATAATAAATATATTTATGTAAAATATCTAAGTGCATTGAACACGATAGATATTCAAACATTCATCAAGAACTGAATAAAAGACAAACAGGAAGAAATCTAGGACACAGAGTATTGTGAAATTTTTAGTGCACAAAAAAAGAACTCTTATTTATAGAGAAAATAGTACATAAGGCTAGAATGGAACAAATTACAACATTTTGTTCCAAAAGAGCCTACTAAGGCCAATGAACATAATAAACTAAACATAAAATTTCTCTTCCCTCTAGCTCTGGAAATTATTTTCTATCACTTTTCTCTCTTTTTACTCAAAAACCTTGTCTTATAGACCTCGTGGCTCTTTCTACAATGTAGCTTTAATAAAGCACTCCACCATCCACATTTATTTTTCTAACTATGAAATTTTTCGACCCTGGGATAAAATCTCAACTACATACTTTGGGACCTGAGATCGAATTCAATCATCCGAAACTCAAACCCTCTTCTTCTTTAGTTGGTTACTTTGATGATGGTAGTTGCCTCGTTTGACACATGGAAAATATATTTGGTTTAGGGGATTATCCTCTCTGTATCCTTTAGAAATTATGTTTTGGCGACACGTAGAGGCCTATGCATTGCTCCCCTTTATCTTTTACTTTTTAGCCCACTTGGACTGCTTTGTTTTGTTTGAGCCACATGGTTGATTCTCATTGCTCGAAGGCTCCTGTTTCTTTTTTCTTTCTCAAAAATGCGTGAAAGGGACATTTGGATGCTCTCCACGCTTATTTGCATACCTAGGGAAAATTAAGTCGTGATAAAAAAAATAACACCAAAAAGAAAAAGGGTTTCGGGAGATAAAATATAGCAACAATTAAGAACCCTGAAATAATGTAGAATTCATTCTACACTACCCAAGCAAGCAAGGTATACTATTTCTATTTTTTTGGATTTACTTTATCGCTCATTATATGATAAGCCATATTTTACTCCACTCAAAGGATCAATATGGGGCTGCCAATATCAAAATTTTTGTCCCTAATGCTCACAAAACTATACTAAGGATGTGGGTGGGGATCCCATTTCATTGACCAACTCACTCTAGGTGTTAAATACTTTGGGGATCATGTGGTACTCAACACAATTAGTTACTATCTCCTATAAACACCACTTCCCACAGTTACATCCAGAGGGAGAATAAACCCTTCTTTGAAAGTTTTAATTAAGATTTTTTCTTAAAGTTTAATAAAAGAGAACATGATAGGTTTTACTTGACCCATAAATAAGGCAACCGATAGTTCGTAGTTTTAATGTAAGCATCATATAAATCATCCAAAAAATTTAGAATTAGTAATTTTCCTAAGGTTAAAACACAAGATAAAGTTAAAAAAAGTCACTTTTTTAATTTTCAAGATTATTTATAGAAGTGTGAGAAAATAGTATACATGTGAGCTTATGATGATTAGAAAAAATGAATATTATTAAAAAAAATCAATTAAATTGATTAGCTAGAATAATCCTATTGGAAATGAGTTAGAAATCATCCTAATATAGAGGTTAGAAGAAATTAAACTTGCAAAAAAATATAGAAAACTAAAAAATAGGCAGAGCACACTGGCACATTTACATGAATCCGATAGAATTAATGTGTGATGTAAGCACATGTATATAAACATAAGTGCGTCCAATGGAACATAAGCATGCACAATGAAATGTAGGTGTGTGTAGTTAAATTTTTAATATAACACTAGTGCGTTGGTGAACATGCTAGCACACACACCTCTATCAAAGTGAGTTCATTGTCATGCTATTGTGACCATCTTCATGCTAATGCAAAGAACATGAAATGCTACCACAGGGAATTTTGAAGTGAGTAGAATGTGGCAAAAAAAAGGCAAGATACCTAGCTTTTAACATTTTCTTTTTCTTTGTTGTACCAAAATGTCTTAAAATTCAACAACAAAGTTAAAATAAATAACAAAAAAATAAATCATTAGATTTGAAAAACATAATCTACGAATAATTAAATAGGTGTGGGAGTTCCACTAGGTGTGCAAGAAATGTATATGGGAAAAGCTTTTAGAAGTGAAAGATACGAAAATCATAAATAGTGAACCTTTCTTCAAACTCCTCTTGCAACCTCACTAGTGAAATTACTGAATTATACACACACTTTTTGATTTTCTTTTTGTTATTGGATTCTGGATGCTCCAATATTTTCTCCAAATGAAGAAACGACAATGCTATGAGAAAGATTTGACACATGGAATGCAAAGATGAATAATATTTTTTGTAAACGTTGGCTGCAATTGTAAAAAGGTTCCAAGGATTGTTTGAGAGGGATATAGAATGTTATTTTTAATTGCAAGAGAGGCCATAGAGTGATTAAAGGTTGTTAATGAATTCATGATTGCGTATTCTTAAAATAGCATTAGAAGAAGTTGCAACAGTTCGAATGGATTCAATATCCATTGACGGGTAATAATTTTTTTTTAAATAAGGTTGTTGTACATGTAACTTTTCTTCCCCCATCTTTCTAGGATTCTAGAAGTGAACTTGATTAGGGTGCCTAGGATAGTGAAGTGGAGTCTAAATTGAGGATGAGTAGGTAAATATATTTATTTATATTTAAATAACTAATTTAACTTCTTAAAGGACGTCAGTAGAAATTAACCATTCAATTAAATAAGTATTTAATTAAATTAGCTAAGGGGTATTGTATTATGGTAGCATGATTAGAAATTGATTATGAAGGAATATGATATATTTTAATTAAATTAAATATCATTGGGATAAATACTCAAAGTATGAATTACATAATTTAATTATTTAATTCGAAAGAGGAAATGAATAATTGAGGATAGGCTAGTATAAGTATTTATGTTTAGGGTGTCTACATAAGCTTCTATTTGTGTATTCCAAAATTAATTTATTCATGTCCATGGGTAGTGGAGAAGAATTTTTTAAGAAATGAAATTCAAGGCATTGATAAATGCCTCCGTAATTATGGGGAGTGAACATGAAATGGAGGAGTGTGTGTGTGTGTGTGTGTGTGTGTGTGTGAGAGAGAGAGAGAGAGAGAGAGAGCGAAGGGGGGAGTGGGTTATATTTTTCTAAATGTTGAATAATGCACTTGGTAAACTTCCCCATGAACCCCCAGAAGAAATATCTCGATAGTATCTTATGTGGGAAAAAAATTATTTTTTATCCGATCATAGAGTGCTCTAAATTGAAAAGTGGGAGTAGATTCCAATTTTTCATTTCGTTCAAGTGTAAGCTCAACATTTAACTAACATTTTTATAAAATTAACATCATTAATGTATTATTTAAATTTAAAATTTAATTAATAAAATTAATAACATCAATTTATTTTTTAAAAAATAAATAACATTAATTAATTTAAGTTTAAATTTAATGAATTTATTGACATTAGTTTAGTTATTTAACATTAATTAATTAATAACATGAATTAAATCAATATTACTAGTTAGTTGATTTTAAATAATTAAATTTAAACCATTAATTAAACATTATAAATCATTTAGAGAAGTTAGAAAAATTTGTGAAGTGATGTGGGGAAACATCGATGATGTGAATGTGACAACGTAAAATTATAACAATTAGTCAATTGGCCTACAAACAAGATGAAAGAAGAACAATCCTTGGATTGGTGTGGATTGCTGATCTGGTGGACCGTTATGATGTTAACGTTTTCCAAATATTTGTATTTTAACATTTAAAACATTTGGAAGAACACTCAAAATTTTAAAAAATAAAAATTACTTATAGAAGGTTTCTTGCAAGTACGATTTACCAATATCAAGTAGGTGATAGGAATCAAACCTAAAAAATCACCCTTTTTTGCAAATAAAAAAAAATATTATGTATCTCTCATTGTTTGGTGAAGGGTTGGTATTTACCCAACCTAAAAAAAATCAATTAAATTGATTAGCTAGAATAATCCTATTGGAAATGAGTTAGAAATCATCCTAATATAGAGGTTAGAAGAAATTAAACTTGCAAAAAAATATAGAAAACTAAAAAATAGGCAGAGCACACTGGCACATTTACATGAATCCGATAGAATTAATGTGTGATGTAAGCACATGTATATAAACATAAGTGTGTCCAATGGAACATAAGCATGCACAATGAAATGTACGTGTGTGTAGTTAAATTTTTAATATAACACTAGTGCGTTGGTGAACATGCTAGCACACACACCTCTATCAAAGTGAGTTCATTGTCATGCTATTGTGACCATCTTCATGCTAATGTAAAGAACATGAAATGCTACCACAGGGAATTTTGAAGTGAGTAGAATGTGGCAAAAAAAGGCAAGATACCTAGCTTTTAACATTTTCTTTTTCTTTGTTGTACCAAAATGTCTTAAAATTCAACAACAAAGTTAAAATAAATAACAGAAAAAATAAATCATTAGATTTGAAAAACATAATCTACGAATAATTAAATAGGTGTGGGAGTTCCACTAGGTGTGCAAGAAATGTATATGGGAAAAGCTTTTAGAAGTGAAAGATACGAAAATCATAAATAGTGAACCTTTCTTCAAACTCCTCTTGCAACCTCACTAGTGAAATTACTGAATTATACACACACTTTTTGATTTTCTTTTTGTTATTGGATTCTGGATGCTCCAATATTTTCTCCAAATGAAGAAACAACAATGCTATGAGAAAGATTTGACACATGGAATGCAAAGATGAATAATATTTTTTGTAAACGTTGGCTGCAATTGTAAAAAGGTTCCAAGGATTGTTTGAGAGGGATATAGAATGTTATTTTTAATTGCAAGAGAGGCCATAGAGTGATTAAAGGTTGTTAATGAATTCATGATTGTGTATTCTTAAAATAGCATTAGAAGAAGTTGCAACAGTTCGAATGGATTCAATATCCATTGACGGGTAATAATTTTTTTTTTTAAATAAGGTTGTTGTACATGTAACTTTTCTTCCCCCATCTTTCTAGGATTCTAGAAGTGAACTTGATTAGGGTGCCTAGGATAGTGAAGTGGAGTCTAAATTGAGGATGAGTAGGTAAATATATTTATTTATATTTAAATAACTAATTTAACTTCTTAAAGGACGTCAGCAGAAATTAACCATTCAATTAAATAAGTATTTAATTAAATTAGCTAAGGGGTATTGTATTATGGTAGCATGATTAGAAATTGATTATGAAGGAATATGATATATTTAATTAAATTAAATATCATTGGGATAAATACTCAAAGTATGAATTACATAATTTAATTATTTAATTCGAAAGAGGAAATGAATAATTGAGGATAGGCTAGTAATAAGTATTTATGTTTAGGGTGTCTACATAAGCTTCTATTTGTGTATTCCAAAATTAATTTATTCATGTCCATGGGTAGTGGAGAAGAATTTGTTAAGAAATGAAATTCAAGGCATTGATAAATGCCTCCGTAATTATGGGGAGTGAACATGAAATGGAGGAGTGTGTGTGTGTGTGTGTGTGTGTGTGTGTGTGTGTGTGTGTGTGTGTGTGTGTGTGTGAGAGAGAGAGAGAGAGAGAGAGAGAGAGAGAGCGAAGGGGGGAGTGGGTTATATTTTTCTAAATGTTGAATAATGCACTTGGTAAACTTCCCCATGAACCCCCAGAAGAAATATCTCGATAGTATCTTATGTGGGAAAAAAATTATTTTTTATCCGATCATAGAGTGCTCTAAATTGAAAAGTGGGAGTAGATTCCAATTTTTCATTTCGTTCAAGTGTAAGCTCAACATTTAACTAACATTTTTATAAAATTAACATCATTAATGTATTATTTAAATTTAAAATTTAATTAATAAAATTAATAACATCAATTTATTTTTTAAAAAATAAATAACATTAATTAATTTAAGTTTAAATTTAATGAATTTATTGACATTAGTTTAGTTATTTAACATTAATTAATTAATAACATGAATTAAATCAATATTACTAGTTAGTTGATTTTAAATAATTAAATTTAAACCATTAATTAAACATTATAAATCATTTAGAGAAGTTAGAAAAGTTTGTGAAGTGATGTGGGGAAACATCGATGATGTGAATGTGACAACGTAAAATTATAACAATTAGTCAATTGGCCTACAAACAAGATGAAAGAAGAACGAATCCTTGGATTGGTGTGGATTGCTGATCTGGTGGACCGTTATGATGTTAACGTTTTCCAAATATTTGTATTTTAACATTTAAAACATTTGGAAGAACACTCAAAATTTTAAAAAATAAAAATTACTTATAGAAGGTTTCTTGCAAGTACGATTTACCAATATCAAGTAGGTGATGGGAATCAAACCTAAAAAATCACCCTTTTTTGCAAATAAAAAAAAATATTATGTATCTCTCATTGTTTGATGAAGGGTGGTATTTACACCAAACCTCCTAATTCCTCCATAAAACCAATAGACTTTCCCCCAAAAAAATTAGGAATACACAGTTAAATATTTCTTTTGTTTTATTATAGTTGTCTCTACTCGCTACACTAGTGACATTATCAAAAAATACATTAAACTTTTCATACAAACAATTATATGGCTGCATTATCTCGACTGATATTGAAGAATAGTAGCAATATAAACAAAATCATACGAGCTCAAAAATATATCATATTTCTTTTTAGTTACAAAAACATTATAGTACTTGTGTATTTATATACTTTAAATTTATGTTCCCATCTAATAATATCAATAAATTTGTCTTAGTACTATTAAATATTCAAGTAAATTATTCTAATGCTAGTTCAGAAACTAATTGATGATAAAAAAAATATTTAAATTTTGGTACCCCTAACTATCGATGCCCTTTACAACTGTGTAATTTTCGTATCACCAAATCCCCCTTGTTGATAATAAATCAATTTGAAATCACTACTATCGACAAAAAACACCTCCATGACTTTTTTAACCTTTTGAGTCATCTTATACTTATAATTCACCTCTCACTTTAATTATCCAAGTATACTTCCCCTCAAGCATTTTGATAAACCATATATATTATTATATTCTATTTTATAGATTAATATTTATTAATTAATTAAGCGTAGCATCTATTACCTTTAAATAATTAAGAACTAATATATATCGAAACACTAGTTTATTTAGGATACAAACAAATATTTACAAACTATGATAATGATTAATAATGTAGCATTGCTTCTTCATATGGTATTATGATTTGTACAGGTTTATATAAGATACATTAACTATGAAAACGCACATGTATTAATATATGTTTCTTAAAACTTATATGTATTATTAGTTTTATACTAATAATTATTATGCAGAGTCTCTACGTGAAAGTTAGAAACATTTATGGATCTGGGAAAGTATATATATATATATATATATATATATATATTTTGCTGAAAATTGAATAAATGGAATATCAATAAATTTATTATATCACATTTCATATCATTAATTACTAGCAATCGCATGTGTTTCATGCAATGTGAACGCCGAACGGTATATGTTATTTGTTTTAGAGGTATTTATATTACTTTTGTAGTAGATGGTGATTAGGGGTGTGATTGATTTCATAAGTGTAACTTAATGTGAAGGTTTTTTCTTCTTTTCAAACTCGTTAACCCTTTTTAATAGTTAATTTATGTTGAAGTTGATGTTGTATGTATTTTATTCGGGTTTATTGTGTTAGTTGTGCATTGGTTGGTGTTTTGTTGGGAAATTATTTATTGTACAGTTGATAATGTGTGTGATTGATAGTTGTAGTGTAGGAATTGAGTTGAAACATTAGATTGAAATTTTGTATGTGTACATTTTTTTCAGTTACAACTTTGTACATTTAAAGTTTCATATCATATTTCACAATATCTAATAAAAGTAGATCTGGGTGCACACAATGAGACATGTATACATTTGCCTTTTTTATATCATGTATAGTAGCCTTTAGTGGGCTTTTTTAGCTTGAGTAAACATGTTTACATTTGATACCCCTTGAGCAGCAATTTCGCTTTGGATTGAATAAGTGTTGAGTATAGTAGTAGCAGGGGTGCTATCAAAGCAGAGGCTATCTTTTACGATACGCTGAGTGACAGTAGTCTTGCTTCCTCCTTCCTTCTTGCTCGAAGTGTTGCTACGCTCCCCATTTTTGAGTATCGTTCGAATGAAAAAGCAGGTGAAATACGCAGATTTGCAAGCGAGGGAACTCTGGAGAAAGCTGTGAATGTAAGACCCTGTCTTTCAGTGGTTCCAATGTCGACGGTTGCTCTCTGTAAAGTAAGTCCCTGTGACTTGTGGATAGTTAATCCCCAGGCCATTTTAATTGGCAATTGTCTTCGATTCCCTCTCGAAATAGGGGGTATGGGAATATGTAACGGGTTGCTAGGATCCCAACATGGGCCATTGTATCTATCAAATTTGACAACAACAAATAAAGGTAATGCTGGTGGTTGCATTGATGTGTCGTAGACAATGTCGGTGATAGTTCCTGTGGCCCCATTCACGAGGCCTGCGTCAACCCATAGATTTGCAATAAGCATGATTTTTTGTTGTTTGCACAGCAAAACTTTGTGTTCCAACTGATCATCATCAGGATCTCCTGGTCCGGTTCGCCTGTTACTTTCAGCAATGGATTGGGCGATCGGAACATTCAATGCCTTCAACATTTGTAGGTTGTGGGAGTCGACTTGATCATTTTTTGCAAACAAATGTGGTGCATCCTTAAAAATTTTGAGCTCTTGCTGAGTTAGGTATGTGTCTGTGCGAGACATTAAGATTTCCCAATCCTCAATTAGAGGGGTTGAATCTCGCATGTGGAGCAGTAAATTTCGGAATGAAACTTGTGCATTGGTTGTTCCTTGTTGCCGAAATATTGTTTGCAATGTAATGGAAGTCTCAAATCCCTTCCAAAGGGTTGCTCCATAGGAATTACTTGCATAAAGAGGACTATCCAAAACTGGCGGTAATTGGCCGAGGTCACCGAGGAGGATGACTGATCTGTTTCCAAATTCAGATGTTCTCGAGTGTGGGAAAGCTTCGCGGAGCCTACTGTCAATTTTGGTTAGTAACTTTGGGCCGATGAAACTCATTTCATCTATAAGAACATATTCTATATGTTTCAGTGACTCTTGAAAAGATGATAATGCAGTACCTTCAAGGGGTTTGAGTTCTTTGATTGGAATTCGCAGGGCTGCGTGGATTGTAGATGCAGAGATGTTGAATGCTGAAACACCGGTAGGGGCGAGCACAAGTAGAGGTGAGGGATATGTGGTTGGTGATGTGAATAAATTGCGGATTTTATTTATCAAAAATGATTTTCCTGTGCCAGCCGTTCCTTGAATTATGAATCTTAGTGGAGGTAGAAGGGTTTTGTTTGCTGAATGGTGTAGTATGGTATCAAGAGCTGTTTGTTGTTCTGGAGACAAAGGAAGTGTGGAAGATGGTGGTGTGGCCTGTATGTTGTTGTTAAGTATGTCTTCCTTCTCTCTTTCAATGAATGATGAACCAGTTATCTGTAATTCATGCGGAACGTCATGTATGTTCCAATTATGTTGTACGTCGAAATCTCGTTTCCCCAACATGTCAAGACTGTCTAGGCCCGTGTTGTTTCCCGGGCGAAGTTGTGCAAAGACCTACCATTCTTGCAATGGTTCATGTTGAATACTGCATTCGGGCTCTGAGTCTGAACTAACATCCGTAACAGGTCCTGTGTCTGCGGTTGTTCGTAAAACATGCCACGGTCTGTAGTTGTGCTTGAACATGTCCCAAGTGCCGTTGATGTCATGTGGGGTTGCTCCGAATTCTGATGCAATATTTCTGAAAGGTTTGTATAAAAGGAGTTCTGACCAACAGAAAAGGTCATACGACGTTGAATCCTGAGTTGGGACATCCACAAATCTCGGGTGGACCCGAACAATTGCGTGTATCGTTCGCTTTTTCCATTTATCACCTTTACGATTCTTGCTGTAGCTCCAATCTCGAGCAACTTGAATAAGTGGTAGGTGTTCCATGATTGTTGGATGAACTTTATATGCATCCAAGAAAGCGGATGTTTGTTCTGCATCAGCGTCACTTTCAACGACATGTCTCAGAATTTTTTTCCCAACATTCAATGATACAAATGGATGACTGCACATAACAAGTGGCATTTTTTGCAACATGTGGCATGTTTCTTGTGCGCTTATGTCATGTTCGACAACGCTTTCTGTGAGCATTTTACGGATCGCGATATGTGCTGGAGAATCTGCATCTGCGTCTCTTGAAAATCTGGATAACATTTGGTGATATGTTTCTGAGCGTTGCTCGGATTTTGAAGCATATTTTGCAATATACTTAAGAACGGCATGGCGGGAAAGTACCGGCTGGCAATCGACATTTGCTCTCCATATGTATATCATAGTTCGATTGTGGATGTTCAATCTTTCATCATTTCTGGAAGGGAGGTACTTAATTTTCCCATCACTTTCAATGTGCAAGGAAGAAGTAGGTTGCGTGGGCCAGGGAGCGTTGTATCTGCACTGGAGCTGTGATTGCTTTCTACGTAGGCATGTCTGTTCAGAACATTTTGTGTGGCGCTGAACTCGATTAAGCAGTTCTTCAAGGTCTGAATTTGGGGAGGAGGATAGAATTTTTGTTGTATCTAGCAAGCAAGGGTCATCTAGGAGTGACCTGCGAACAAAATCCAAGCGGTTGCATGCCGGTCGAGGGTTCCAGGAAGACACGAACTTATCAAAGTATTGTTTTGTGGCCTCAATAACTGTTGTATCCTGCCAATCCATTTCGTCAACTTTGGGTGCATTCTCAAGCCACAATAAACCGTGGACATGTGCGGAGCCTCTATGTTGCCATTCATACCTGCGAGACAAGGGATCATAAATATTAGCTATGTAGTTTGGAATTAACTTTGAAATAAGTAGATTTGATTACCTGTACCAAAAGTCTAATGCTCCAAGTTCCTTTTGCAATATTTCTTCGCGAAATATTGTGAATCTGTGATGTAGGTATGCTGATACTCGATGAGGGTTAGAGACAATGTTAAGTGTTCTCCAACGTTGTGCAGCTCGAGGATCTGTTGGGCATTCACCTGACATAATATTGTGGAGATCTGGCCATTTAGTGTCTGCGGCACTTAGAGTAAAGAATAAGGTTGGTGTTCCCAATTGTTCCACCATATCTGAAAGCTCGCTTCTACTTTTTGCCCAGAATGAACGGGTCCCTCGAAGGCTCGATCCAAACCGCATTAAGTTGTCTGGGAGGTTGTCTTTGGGGCATTCCAGTAGTTGTCTTCGTAGGTCTCTAATTGTCAGAGGGATTCCAGATTCGAGGTTTTGTTTCATAAAGACTGCTGCTGTGGACTGGCTTCTGTGTCGCATTATGAGGTTTAGAAGGAAGTAACGAAATCTTGGGTGGGAACCGAAGCGCCCATCATGGTAATGCATCAAATGAAGTGCGTATTCATGCATTGCAACTTCTTTTATGCGGGGTTGTTGCCACATTGCTTTCCCTGTCGGAAATAAAGTTGGGAAAGCCATTGAGAACAGGCCCTCCGTATTGTATTCATTTATTGGCGAGAGGCCAAGCTCTGGCCATGGCATGGTAAATGGAGTGTTACCATCGTGGTTGAGTAGGAACTGTTCGATTTCCTCTTGTTCTGTTCCTGCATTGTGAGGTGTTGGCACGAAAGACGATGAGTGTTCATATGTTTCATCAAAGTGAGTGGGAGCATCATTATGATGAGCTGTAGAGGCACTTTGCATTTGGGGCAGTTCCAATGTAGCTGTGTTAAGAGAGGAGGAAACATTTGACGACTCTGATGGTAGAGAGGAAAGGGCGTCATCGTCAATTAAGACATCTTTGTAATAGGGATCGTGTTGGATTTTATATTGCAACGCTGCCCAAACACGAGATCTACTAACGTAGAAATCATAATTTTTTAAATTAGATCCTTCCCTTTGTATGAGAATTATGTCCAAATCTCCTAGGCGGTGGGGTAGGGTCTTTGCTATTGAAGTAATGTTTTGCGGGAAGCTTATGGTGTGTCCTGAGTATTTGTATTGCCCGCCACGTACTTGGGCGACTTGCAGGAACGGATTAACTCGTGCGATAAGCATCTCCTCGATTTGGGTTAAAGACGCAAGAACGGTAGCCTGATTTCCAGGGTCCATGTTGTTCCATGAAGAGAAGCGGTGGCCTTGTTTTTCAGTTTTGCATCTGTTACAGGATGGAAAGCCTTCAAAGGAAATTGTTTTAATTCCAGGGTAATTTTCCAAACAGATTGAGCAAGTTTGTATGTTCGCCAACAAATCTATTCTTTTGCGAAACCGATGTTGGGCTTCTAAATTCAGCGAACAGGGTGGGGATATGGGAATTGTCTGTGTATTGGAAGGGGTGGGGTGTTCTGTTTCAGTCCTTTGTGGATTGCAAGGTGGAAAGCAGTCTAAAGGAGAGGATAAACTGGTTGTATTAGTGTGATGAACTGAAGAGAGGTCAGTACTTGAGATAGTTTCATGTGGCATCCCAGACATTTGGGGGAAAGTGACAGTTGTTAGCAAAGATGGGTTCGTACGGAAGGAAGTGGTATGCTCTTGAAAGTTTTCTTCCATTGGTAATTCTTCAGTAGTTGTATTTGATGGCAAGATTGGAATGTCAGGGGATCGTGGGTTGTTGGTCGTTGTAAGTTGAAAGATATTAGAGAATTTTGTTGTTCTTTGCTCTAATTTACGACGTCGTTGCTCAGCAGTTATGTGTACTTTATTTTTTGCGTAATTCTCTCTTCGTTGGGCTCGTTTTGCAGGAGTCGACATGATTGTGAAGTCACAAGATTATGGTGTACCACCTGTTGGATAAAGATCATTTTGGGTTAGCCAGGAACGATACATAGTTTGATGACAAACAAATGCTGAAATAAGTGAAAATGTAAAACTAAATTCAATTGTAATTCATGTGGAGTTCCAATGGGAAATACGAACAAGAGGTAACAATTTGAGTTTTGAGAAGCTACTTTTTTTATTAAGGAAAAGAGTATTACATATGTAGAAACATACAATGTGTTCACATACTACAGAAGGATGTAAATACGTACATAACAAAATTGCCTTTTGTATATTCATTTTCTTAAAAGTACTAACAATCCACATAATAGAAGGAGACAATAGTATGTCAGTGTATAAGGGAATTCAACAGTTTTCTTTTGAAGCAGGGAAAAAAGTGCAACATAGATATGAAATAAGAAACATAACAGTGATAGTTCAAAGTATAGAATGGGATGAGCGAGGGTGTAATGTTTGAAGGGACGGGTGGGTTGGAAATCCTTGCGTAAAGGTTATGGAGGAGTTGCAGTGTTTTCCGCTTTCTTTGAATTGAGGATGACACATTTCAATCTGTTGTTTCCGCAATATGTCTCTTTTTTCAGTGAAAGTGTGAAGCAGTATTCGTTGCCGATGATATTACTTATAATTTCACTAGTTGCATCTTCGTCTATAGACAATATATGGAGGTCGCTAGCTGCAACACCCATTATTAATTCAGCTGTCTCATCAAAAGCAGTAACTGATTGAAGTTCTCCTGTTTGGTCCTTTAGATCGATTCTGAGTGCATATCTATAATCGTAGTTTTGAACTTGTCTGTTGCAACTTGAACATAACCATGAACCATTACCATTCTCTCTCACCTTCTTCCTGCATTGTTTTTCACCTTTTTGAAGAGGACATGCCTTGTAAAAAAAGTTGTCCATGCTGATATTCGTGATTTCTGCAGTAACCATGGCCCATTCATTTCTCTCAGTGTTCCCCATATTTAGTACCTCCAAAATCGTCGTTACAGAGGTTAGGCTTTTTGGAGGGCCCAGAAAATGGCTTGTGATAGACGGCGCCGGAAGCAAGTAGTCATCAGAATCAACCCAGCCATGAAGTGTATTAGTTTCTGAAATTTGAGGGTTGACGTAACATTTGGTTCTTGAAACAGTGTCCACTGAGCTTCCATTGAAACTGGAGACGCGAGCAGCTTTCAAGGCGAGGACCGGAAGAGGCGGTATAGAAAGCATGTCTTCAAGTTCGTTGCTTATATCATCTAAGTGTTGTCCCCATAATGTGACACTTACACTGAAACCCGACATGTCCTTTAATTGCAGTGTTCTTCTCTTTGTTTCAGACTTGTCATACCGACGAATTGTTGAGCATGGTGACATCGTAACAACAATGCCAATCAAATCAACTGTAGAACCTTCAGCGCTTGTAGGTAATTCCTTGATTTTGGTGAAGTGAA
Organism: Taxus chinensis; assembly: GCA_019776745.2. Classification (NCBI taxonomy): domain Eukaryota; kingdom Viridiplantae; phylum Streptophyta; class Pinopsida; order Cupressales; family Taxaceae; genus Taxus; species Taxus chinensis. Next base: position 869,035,234 of record CM034146.1, on the reverse strand, counting down.
AGTTATGGGAAGGTATTGTATCTTCATTTGCTATGAGTAGAGATATGGTTGAGGAAGGTTGCAAGAAAATCTCCAAAGCATTGTTCAAATGGTTGTAACATAGCTTTGCATCAGCAATACTCACAATCCTCCCATTGGAAATTGTATATAGCTTTCCATTCTCAATCTGCTCATAGAATGCTTCCGCGGCCTCGTTGAAACAAGTGATGTGGATTTCCCCTCCTTCCTGATCAACAAAATCAAACCCAAACACGGATCCATTTCCCCTTGCATTGTGATATTGGCGAAGGGTTGTTTTTGCTAGGGCACGGCCCTCTATGGACCACATGCGCATAGATGTATTCAAAGCACTTATTTTAGTTGGTGTTCTCGCAAAATATTTGTTAACCTGATTTGCAGTTGCATCTGTTTGCGGCAACTGAATGTGTTCGAGAGCATTCGTTGGTAGTCGGATTGGAGTACCGATTACCAAATGTGTTTCGACAAGAACAACCATTTCAATGATAAGAACAGTCCTGCAATGGAAAAGGAAATCGGGATAGAATTAGAACTGATAAACGGATCGAAAAAACAAACAGAAAGAAATTATAATTAATATAGGAAGTTTATGTACATTGGTAATTGAGCTAGAGATGAAGCTTACAGTTCACTTTTGATCATTCTAACGAGGGATTTGTGTAAGCACACAATGGAGCCTTCTTGTATTGATTTGTCGGTTACACGACTTGCAAATTTGGAGGGTAGAAGTGCTGTTTGAAAATGTATCCCATCTGAAAGGTCAACACGATGTTGGGCACCAGTGTTGAGAATGGACCTTAGGGAGGACAAGTGGAGTATCTGAAATGTGGGGTCAACATTGGAACCGCCCTCAATCAATTGAGTAATGCCTTTGTGTGTCAAATTTATTTCCATGGCAACTAAAAGATGCTCGCGATAGCGGGAATTCTGCAAATATATGGTGGACAATGTAAACTTGTAGGGCAGACAATCATGATAATGAAGGATGTGTTCAGGAAAGCATGCATTTGTAAAGAATGAGAACCTTTAAAGTTTCCTTCCTTATTATTGTATATGTGCTAAAAAGCAAAAACACGAAGTCTAATCCTTTAACAATTCAATATGCAAAAAAATTCTATAACACACAAATCTTTGGTTGAAATGAACTAAAATTTGCATGGTTGAAACGAATTACAGATTATTATGTTAAGCAAATTGAATGGAAGACAATAAGAGCAATACGTACACTTGACGTAAGAAAACTATAGGTATTTATATGGACATACAGTGTTAAAGAAATTCGAAAGCCATAGTTGTTGGATTACATAAACTGAACATGTGTTTAAAAAGTTTGATTCTATGTCCGATGTATATTGCCACAATGCATACATGGAATTATTTGGTACGAGTTACAGTTTGTTTCAAAAACACTTATAAACAAACACTTATAAACTAACCACTACAAGTTATTTCTTTAAATCAAATTTCTTGCTTTTTGGTTGTGCAATTTTCTTAGCACGTTTCTTGTATTTTTGTCCATTTACAGATGCCTCAATTGGTATTCCCATTCTCCTCAATTTGTGGGGTGGTTCAAATTTCAATGCATCTTCGTTAGAATCATAAATCAAACAGAAGCCTCGTGAATGATCTCCAATTGTTCGGATTTTGGAGAGAAAAATTGGGGATGTTGGCATCAGGTGTAGGCGATCTCTGATCATTTCGGCTATCACTGTTTTAGGTGGTTTCGGTTGCCTGCAATGCAAAACATTAACAACACATTGAATACGCTTAAAATCTTCCTCCCTCTGCAAGCGAGGCGTAGTTAATGTCAATCCCGTTGTGGGGAGGGGAATTGTGTTTCTAGTCTGCATCATATTAAACTGGAGAGAGACAATAAGTATGTTAGTCCACAAAGATGTTCTTAGGTATGACGGGCAGCTTTAAAAGCCTTGTCGCTGATCAGTCTAACGTCCAACTTGGGACGCTTCGAAATGGCCTCATTGGGGAACGAGCCCCTCGGCACATAACGAATCCTGTCATTGACGAAGGCACATGCCCCCACATGTCACTTCGGGAAATAGATTGGACCCAATTTGAAATATAAATGGAACAATCCAAACAAAATAACATCAAAACTCTCTACAATAATTCCTTAGTCCATAGCATGCAATAAAGAGATCAACTGAATAAAAACTTCAATCAGTATTGAAACCCACCTGAAGTTCGTCTAGAGACAACACTCTTTTCTTTACCGTCAGAGAAAGAGAAGCGCAAATATCCTGCAAATAAACGAAATAGAAAGTTATTAAAACTAAATGTATCTGCGAATTCAAAAGGAGGCACTCATCCATTAAAATTATTCTATATTTTTAATTTCATTCTCAAATATAATACAACAAAACCAAAAAGATTATAAAGAGTTATTAAAAACTGTATATTAGTATATTAGTATATGTATTATAAAGAGGTACATTCGAGAGTGTTTCTACTATCAGTTGTTATCCTTGTTTTGATCATTTTTTCTGATTTAGCTACATGTACACAATGTTGTATATGAAACCAAATGAAATAGTCTGTCTCATTTGGAAGTATATGAGCAAGGATGATATATTTTGAATAAAAAGTTTATGAAAGTTTAGAGAGGTTTAATATTTTGAAAACTTAAATAACATAGTGTCAGGCCCTCAATTCATTGGCACCGGAGCTTAAATCCACTAACAAAAAATCCTGCAACATATTTTACTGCAACTTGGATCTTCATAAAGCAAATAACATTCACAGCTAATAGTATTCTGCTGGATTCATCTGTGTGATTATATTTTTGTCCAACATTTTGGATTTAACTGCTGGATCCATCTTCAGGGACATAAGAGTGAAGCCAAAGCATTCACAGTAAAGCTTCATTGTGATGTTGAACCGCACACAAGTAATATCTTAAACACATGGAATCATCCTAAAATATAAGGAGGAACTTTAGTCCCTAGTTAACATGCTTATACATATTTCAAAACAATCAGTATAATCTCATTACAGTCATCAAGTGTTGTATTATTTTTACTGTTTCAGCTTACAATCCGTGCGAGACACATTTGAATCATATCAATTCAGTTATTTTAAATAATGTTTCAGTCATTTATTTGGACATCTTAAACAGTAAGCCAAATCTTCAACATATTCATACAGAGATGCTAACAAAACTCTTGTAAATTTACAATCATACACCTCATACACCTCAAATCCAGAGATGCTAACAAAACTCTTGTAAATTTCCTCATCATTATAAGTTTGATGAGTGTTTTTTATTTCATCAGTAGGTGTTTGTGTATCTGATAAGGATGGTAAATATCTAATTTAATGAATTTAGTTGAAACAGGGCATGCATGCTTGTTTAGAAATTTTAAAAAAATTGCCCAACCTTCTTTTGAAAGTTAATAAAAAAGCAATGTTTGGATGGCAGGCAATGACACAAGACTTTGTAGTTCAAGACGGGTCAGGTACAGAAGCAATAGTAGCCTATTACAAAAGGCTGTGGAGAAGCAAGACTGACACAATCTCTTAAGATCAGATTTGACTGTAGTCCTAAATTCATCAGGTTTTTGAATTCTTACAGATTTCTCATCAGTAATGAATTTGATGATATCATGCTAGATTTCATCAGTTATTACTGGTGTGTGTATTCCTTGAGGATGACAAATATGTAAGTTAAGCAATATAGTTGAATCAGGGGTTTTTGTCACACTATGAACAATCATCTGATAAGGATGGTAAATATCTAATTTAATGAATTTAGTTGAAACAGGGCATGCATGCTTGTTTAGAAATTTTAAAAAAATTGCCCAACCTTCTTTTGAAAGTTAATAAAAAAGCAATGTTTTTATGTGATTGATGAATTTGGGTCCGCAGAAGTTTTCCACCCTGACACAAGACGCTGGACTACTGTGGAAAATAGGGGAAACTCTGATCAAATTGTGGAGCCGAATATGGTTCATGTGTCTCCAAACAAATCATCCTTTAAACCCGTACAAATTAAGAAACAAAACATTACAAGGAAAAACGACTGTAAACAGAAGAAAAAAGATAGGAAATACCTTACGAACTGTTCTTTCCCAGACTGAAATACCTTACGAACTGTTCTAGACGCAGCTGAATGCAAAAAAAACAGAATGGACCTCGACTCTTTAAAGACAATTCCGCATGCAAATAAAAGTCAATAAAAAAACATGCGTTAAAAATAGGTTGTTAAAAATAGAACGAAAAAGCCATGCGTTTAAAATTTTCCTTCAATAGAAAAAACGACATGCAAACAGGCGTCAAAATAAAACACAGTGGATAAACGTCCAGGAGGCCATCAATTTTAGCATCATCGTAGAAACGTCCGTAAGGTCCATTCCCATAGGGGGAACGCCTTTGGCGTGATAAATAGTATGACATTATCATTTTCCTATCTTAATTAAAAGATATATTAAGGGGAAACAACAATGAATAATGATGTATAATATCATGTGTTTGATTTTTTTTCAGTAAAATTGATTGTTTACAAATAAAATAAATAAATAGTTAGGGAAATTTGTTAGTTCGGCAATATCTAAGCATGTTCATTCATATTGAAGCATTTAAAATTTATAAAAGCAAAGTCAGTATATAGTCTATCAATATTTTGAATTAGGTATTGGAAGTAGGTTAGAGAGACATGCTAAAGGAGAGATAGGGTTAGTTGTATTATAAAACTAAATAATTTGAACCTTAGTTTTCAAAGCTAAATATCTTAAAATTGCAAAAGAAATGTGGTCTTGAATATGGAAAGTTCAATTAGAAGATTCTTTACCAAAAAAAGAATAAGATGGTAAAAAACAAGGATTGAATAAGTTTTTCAACAAATACAAATAAAAGTAGGGAAATAAAATTGTAATAAAAAAATGGGTAAGTAAAATACATGGGAAAAGAATAGATTTTCATTCTAAAAAATATGAGGCACTGTAATTGAATATTTTTTATACACTTCCAAGGGTATGGTATTTTATTAATTAATGATAGGGTGAAATGGGTATTTCAAAGTAAAGGGTATTACACAGTAAATTCAATTGTATTTTAATAATCAATGATAAGGTGAAATGAATGGGTATTACATGGTCAATTTAATTTCACATATTAATTGATTGCTTTGGTAAATTTAATTTCTTTTATTAATTAATGATAGGGTGAAATGTGTATTTCATAGTAAAGGGTATTACATAGTAAATTCAATTATATTTTATTAATTAATGATAAGTGAAATGGGTATTACACCGTAAATTTGATTTCTTTTATTAATAGATATAAATAAAATTAATTATATACATTTATTATACATATAAGTTCACATTTTAAATTAAAAATATATTATAACAACAGTTACAAAACTGTCCCTCACCCAACTCTGGTAAAGGTAAGTAACCCTATTTTCACCTTATTTAACAATATGCCTACATATTTTTTAACTGGCATGTGCATGGGTTTGAATTTTCTTAATAAAATGATGTTTTCTCATTGATTATTTTAGTTTATATGGATTGTTTTCTTAATAAAGGGTATGGTATTTTATTAATTAATGATAGGGTGAAATGGATATTTCAAAGTAAAGGGTATTACACAATAATTCAATGTTAATGTGAAATGGGTATTACACCGTAAATTTGATTTCTTTTATCAATACATATTACACATAAAACATATTACATTACATTCAGTTATACACATTAGACAATAATAAGAAAATAGTATACATGTGCATAATATAGTACATTCAAAATTGAAATGTCAATTTATGTAAAAAAAATTAACATGAACATGCTCACAAACATTACAACAAACCAAAAACTATATTAATTAATCTCTTTTATTTATTTTATTAATTGATCTCTTTTTACATAATAAAGGGTATGGTATTTTATTAATTAATGATAGGGTACTTTATAGTTAATGCTGAAAGAATTCAATTTTAGGATTTTGTGTGAATTTTATAACTAATGTCTTCTTTACTGTAATATGAAATGTTGAATGTCATTTTGCTTTTAAATATTAGATGAATCAGAACATCATGGTGCTTTTGAATATTAGATAGATCTATATAAATTTATTCATGATTTTTATTTATTACATTTTGGAAATAATTCTGTAAAATTGCGAGACCATTTACACAAGAAGCTACGGACATTTTTCCAACTCAGAATCCAGTGTTGCATATGACTTTTCTGATACCAGGAGCTAGGATTTTTGAATGAGATATTTCACTTTGAAACTATCCTAGCACGTTCAAATTTGGACGTCAACCTATGTTTTTGAAAAGGATTTTAAAGTAACTTAACAAGGGTGCCCCTAATGTATGTTAAACTTGTCCATTTTGGGATGATGTAATTTTTTTAGAAGTCTCTAAATTAATTATTTTATGTTTTTGTAACAAAACCATGTCCAATTTGTGTATAATTGTTTTGTATTTTGACTCCTAATATTTAAAAAATTGATATTATATCACTGTTGTCTATTACATGTACGTTGAACTTTTAGTTATATAACTAATTAGAAAATTTTCTTGAAAATACTTTATAGGTATGGCTCGACCAAGATTAAATTTTGAAAATGAAGAGGAAAGAAGATCTTATCAAAGAGAATATCAAAGGGACTATCGCATAACAAGACAACAAGAAATGACAGATGCACAATGAGAGGAAAAAAAGGAAACATCGAAATGATAATGATAAAAAAAGACTTGTAACATAGAGAAATGAATTAACAAATGAAGAATTAGGAAGATTAAATTTAAAAATGAAGAATAAATAAGAGGATATCAAAGAAAATATCAAAGACAATATCACATAATAAGATAACAAGAAATGACGGAGGTACAATGAGAGGAACAAAGAAAACATTGAAATGATAATGACGAACAAACATTTATAGAAAAGAGTAATGAATTAACAAATGAAAAGGAGATAAGAGAATATCAAAGAGAATATCAAAGACAATATCACGAAAGAAGACAACAAGAAATGATAGGTGCACAATGAGAGGAACAAATGAAACATTAAAATGATGACGATAGACAATGATTTGCAGAACAAGGGAATGAATTGAAAAATGATGCATTAGATGTAGAAAGACAAAAAAATGTAGATAAGATGATAATAATTTGTGCGCACTCATCTCAAGATGACTCACATGTATCAAGAACAAAGATACAAGACATATTTATTCAGATCAGTTTCCAGAAGAAGAAAGAATTCAAAGACAAGAACTTCACCATGAAGTGTGTCAAAGGCACTATAATAGATTGGTTGGTAATGATGAATTTACTTTTGGGGGAGGAAATTCAACTCATTGGATCGCGTGCTCCAACCACATGAAAACTTGGGCCAAGATCAAATGGATGTCGATGTTAGAGATAATGTAGATAATAATGTTGTGCAGTTGGAGATAACATTACAACAAACATGAGAAACAAGAAGAAGAAGAATGCAAAACTTTCATATTGAGATAGAACAAAATATATTTGATCCCAATGGAATGGTTGGGAGATATTTTCCATCCAAATAATTTTTTGACGTTTTCTTGATAAATATTCTTTGATGATCATGTGTTATATTTGTTAAGAATGCTACCTTGAAATAAAAGTTTCTCGAACACCTGAAGGACCCGTGTGTACTAGATGCCGACAAGAGAAAGATCGTCATCGATTTTCAGCATCAAACAATATAGATCCTGGGCCACAACCACCAGAACTTGCAAATTTAATTCAAGTTGAGGAAATGTTGGTAGCCTGTGTCAACCCAATCCTATAAGTGACACATGCGATAGGAGGTCAATATAAATATAAAAGTCAAACGATAAGTTTTCCTCAAGAATTAAAAGAAATCACTAATCTTTTTATGCATAGATTGAAAGATTTTCTGATGATTATTGTTCAGAGGAGAGATTAATGTGGAACAAATTACAACTTTACAATCAATAGAGAGAAATTTTACAATGCGCTGAAAAATAAAATAGAACATGATAAGTTTTATTCAGATGTTCAGATGAATGAAAATGCTCTAAATGAACTTCCTCCTCATTCTGGTGAAAATGTATTTGAGGATTTTAACTCAGTGCATATGGAGTTTGATTCTGATGCAAATGAAGTTGTACTTGTAGGTCTGACCATAGAGACAAATGAAGGAAATATAATTATTCATACAACATCAATGTCATATAAACCACCCAATTCCCCAAGGGAGATGGAATTAGTCCATGCATGGGTGAATAACCCTCCTGCGGACCCTAGAGTGCTAATTGATTGGCCAGGGATAGGATCATATCCTGTCAATGAGTATGTGACAGTAGGATTACTTGATATGGCATTCCCTACATTATTTCCTATTGGAAAATGTGACTGGATAGAACCATGTTTAAGATAAGTACGTCTCCATGAGTTTTTAAAACATTTTTTTCGATATAGGGATCACCGATTTTCCTGACATCCCTGACTTAGGTATTACATAATGAACATGATCATGAGACATCATGCAAAAAACTCGTCTCCAGTGTTTGTTAAGAAAAGCCTCTAAGATATGTAAATCACCATTAATGAGTTATGTGAGCATATGAAAAATGTTCCCCATTCCAATCTGGTTGATTGTTTGATGCAGTTTGGAACATATTTGACGTGTATGAGGTCTTATTGGGAAAAATTTCATGGTGAATTAATAGACATGTTGCATCAAATTGGATCACCTACCATTTTTTTCACATTGAGCACAACTAATATGTATTGGCTTGATTTACATGCATTAATTCCTGGAACCCCACTAGATAATGCATGGGAAGCATAAAATTGGAGAAGGACAAATGTCATCAAATATCCACATATAGTGGCAAATTGTATGCACCTACGACATACACTTTTTCCAAAAGGAGATATTACAAAAAGGAATGAAAGTTAAAGATTATTGGTCTAGATATGAATGGAAACATAGAGATTCACCGCATGTGCATGGATTCATATGGTTAGAAGGTGTGTTGAATATGGACAAGCTTGATTGGAATGATGATTTTCAATGTGGAAATGCTGAAAATACATCGATTCTATTGTCCATGCATAGAATCCTCGAGAGGACCCGCACCAATGAAACATACATGTAATTTATCAATTCTCATTGAGTTTGTGATTTATATAGAATTTTTACGTTCTCAAAATATATTGCGTATTCTTATGTCCTATGTTACAGGTCTACCAAAATTTTATGCAACATCCATGTCTTTGAAATACAAGACAACTGACACAAGTTGATATGTAATGTGACTATGAAGAGATTCTCAACAGTGTAGAATGACACACAATGTGTAGAGAGGGTGCCTACCTACATAAGAAAAGGGGAAAAATGATTTTTAGGTAAGATGTTCAAAATTTTGAATAATTAAATTGAAATAATTAACTCATATGTGGAAGAAATAATAATTGATGATTACATTTTGCAGGTATAATGAACCATGGCCATTAAATCTCAACGGATCAAAGTTATATCAAGACTCAGAGATGGGAAATAAATTTTTTGAACCTGCAAGAAATAATGATAGGGTAAATACACATAATCGCTACATATTAAAATTGTGGAGAGAAAATGTAGATTGGCAACCTGTTCTTTCCAAACATGTCGTAGTAAAGTACATCGAAAAGTATGCAAAAAAAGTAGAGAAAAAATCTGAAACTTATCATCAGATGTTGATTCAGATTGCAAACATTGAAAACCCAGATGAAATGGTAGTGACAACATATAAGAGACTTCTAACCAAAACAATTATTGAAAGAGACATTGGTGCACAAGAAACATGTCACATGTTGTTGGACCTCCCTTTGGTAGAGAGCAATAGAGTATTTGTCAATTTTAATGTTTCCCGCGAGGTGTTCAAAAAAGTAACAACTAATAGAGATGACCATGAAGAACATGTAATATGTTTTATTGACGGGTACAAGAATAGGCCTTTTTCCATGAAATGTGTGTCTCTTATTAATGCCGCTAGATCTTGGACATATAATCCAAGGAGAAAACAGGATAACAAGTGGGAGATTAGGAGCTTGGAAGCTATTGTGAGAGTGTTCCCGAGGTTTTCCTCTGTCCCTTCTCAAGAATCTCATAAATGGGTTGATTTTTGTTGGTCAAAGTTTTTTCTTTACAATCCATTTCAAGATATAGAGAGAGATGTCAGACTTGATTCCAATTTAATAAGTTCAAACTGGGATTCGTTCTAATATAATTCATGGCATGTCGAAAATAGGATTGCAGTAGAAGACATTGAAAATAATAGTGATTCTGAAGATGAAATTAATCAACATGTTCAACAGAATACAATAGAACATGATTGGGAAATCATGTGTAGGCTTCATCGTGGTCAAATTTTACATGTGACTAAAATAGATATGTTTGAAAGGAGAGATATTGATAGACAAGCACTATGGAATGATGAATATTGAGGTGAATAATACACAAGTAAAGTGATAAAATTCATAAGCAACATGAAAGAAAATGGGTTAGTTATAGACGATGAATTAGCCCCAAATTTCAATTACGACACCTTGGGTACTAAACAAAAACAAGCACTTGATATAATAATGACACATTATAATCAACTTCAAAATAACATACCATTACTCATGATAGTTCAATGAACAAAAAGAACATGAAAATCCTATTTGATTGGTGTGATTCGTCAGGTACTTTTTGATGCATCATTCCCTGAAAGTTCTCCTCTTCTATTGCTTTCACCAATAGGATGCATCTTTTAATATTGGCGCCTCAAAAATCCATTAAAAACTTCGAATCCCTACTACAGATTCTGCAAAATTGGAAGGATTGAGACTTGCAACATTCCAACCAGAGATTTTCCACATAAAATATGTATTGATTGATGAAATGAGCTTCATTAGACAAAGTTTTCTAGAAAACGTGGACTCCCAACTTTGTCAAGCATTCCCTGAAAGATAAGACATGAGCTTTGGTGGTGTTTCTATGGTTTTGGTAGGATATTTGGGGAAACTTCCTCCTGTTACTGATAAACCGCCATATGATAGTAATAGATGTGCAAATCTATTATGGGAAGAATTCAGAATAGTTGTTACATTGGATAAGGTATTTAGGTAAGGAGAAGAAGATGAAGACCAAAAATGTTTTCCACAAATTCCGAAAAATCTCAGAGATGTGAATCTGACACTGGATGATTGTATGTTGTTAATGACTATAACAAGTTCTGCATTAGAAAAAAATATCAATGAATAATTAAATAATAATATTCACCTGATGGCGATAAGGATTAACATGAATAACCACAACAACAAAAAATTGCATTCATTGAAAAGACCTGTCGCATGTAGCATTGCAACTAGAACAAGTACAACCACACACTAGCAAGAGGTCTGAATGACGAACTAGATTTAGAATTATTAATTTCTAATGATGCAAGGGTTATGCTAACATCCAATCTTTGGATAGAAGAAAGTCTTATAAATGGAGCTCTGGGATATATTCGAAGCATAGTATATGCACCTGGTAGTGGTCCACTGAACCCACCAACGCATGTAATGGTTGAATTTGGTAGTTACTTCGGAATACCATTTGAAGATATAACTATGAGTACCATCCCAATTACACCAATACAGAGGGGATGCACACACCAATTACCCTTACGGTTGGCATGGGCATTGACAATACATATATCGCAAGGTTTGACTCTTTCCAAGGCTACCGTTGATATTGAAGAAAGAGAAAAAATGGGGTTAACATTTGTGGCTATATCTCGAGTGAAGTCATTGTAGAGTCTAAAAATATCTCCGCCATTTTCATATGAGCACTATGTAAAGATGAAGAACAGAAAACTACTTTCGAAATGGAAGGCTGAGGAAAAAAGACTTATGTCCTTGGAATATAAATAATGTACCATGCGTAACACACATTTCATTCTATGAATTTTTCATTACATGTGATGTACATTACACATTTCAATTCATATGAAAAAGGATTTTATTTTTTTAACTTGATAATACAGTTACTAATAAAATCCATAAGAAATTTTTGTATTATACACCTTCATTTTTTTTTCTCATAATCATTCTCTTAAGAGATATAGTTCCTTCTTAAAATGCATTTATGATGTTCCTTGTAAGATATTTGATTTTGTTCATGCACAAACAAAATTCATCCTTATTTTTTGTACTTTATTTTTGGTATTATTTTTTACATAATGCATCTCAAGTGGTTGCTGCTAGCATACCTATATTATCTAAATATATGTAATATATGACGAGAGGTATATATTACATATATTTATATATTATATAAATATATAGGTGCCTTGTGAACTTCACCTCTCGGCATATATTACATATATTTATATAATATAGGTATGATAGTTTAAAAACATGGATATTTAATTTTATTTTTATTTTATACTATGTGTTTAGACATCATCAAAATGACAACAATATAAATTTAAAATAAATGAAATGATTAAATAGAAAAACATCGTTATAGTTTCATGCCTTAGGCAAAAGGAAAAAAGCTAGAAAACAAAATGAAAACTCATAAACCATTGTGCAACGTATTTGCTAAAAGCGCAATGTGTATAACAGATTTGTTGTAAAATGCTGCAAAACAATTTATGTGATCAAGTTGATAACGGTTCTTACAACTAAAAACCCTTTGAAAGGATCTTGTCAAAAAAAAAATTAAAAATAGCAGATAATTTTTTCTTATCCGAATAATTTTTTCGTCTACCTTATACCCTAAACAAAGATTTATTGCAGATCTCAAGGAAAAAATATGACAATCAAGCCTCTTTATCCCTATTAAAAACCAATAATAAACTATCTATATTTACGCTTCTTGTGTAGTGTGTTGCATAAAAGTGTGCCCAAATGTAGTCCCTTGATAAAAATTTCCTTCCATTATAATGGTATGTATGTTTTGTTTATATAGGAATCTCTTGATTGAATTTTGACACTAAAGACCCAAAATGATGATTAGTACCTCAGGATATGAGTGGGAAAACTAGAAATACAAACATCAAATGTCAAAAATAAAATTAGAAATAAAGAGGACACGGGTGCCCATGATGGAAAAGAGCATCTAGGCATTAATTTATAGTCCCACGTGCTAGTGTCCAGAAATAACTGATGAAAAATCTGTGAATATTGAAAGACATGAATCCCTATGAACTGAATAGAAATGAGTGTATGAGTGAAAAGTTTTAAATATTAAAAAATAGAAACAAATAAAAAAATAAATGGACTAGATAATGGGTCTTCAATGAATAATTTCCTTGCGTAGGATTCATATATAAAACAATACATTTGGCGGTATCATAAAATAGTATTGTGTACATGATTTTTTGTATACATTTCCCCCCATTTTTACTATTAGAATGAAATTAAAGTAGTGTAAAGGAATTAAGGAATATGTGTGACAAGAGTTCGGAGAAGCCATGTTACGAAAAATATGCATATTTGTTTTAGAAGACATGCAAAATAAGAACATATAACGTTGTAAACCATAGATTGACATGTTGACCCATGTGGCATAAAGAGAGTCAGCGAACCGTAATGAGGATCACTAAGAGAGATTTATGATTTCAATTTTGATTTATTGGATAGTTTTAACTTGTAGCTGATGGAGATTTGTTAGGGGTAAGGAGTGATCAGTTCCTTCCCCGATTTTGTGTTTGTGAAAAATTGAGGATTTGGGAATCCTGCCACTAGAGGAAAAGTGTACAAAGAGAATTCTAGTTTCATACTCGAAATTTAACTATATCCCAAAAACTTATAGCTACTGCAGACATACAAAAGACCAAATTTCTTCATTTTGATACGTTTCAATTTATTTTGATCAAATGTAAATAACCCACATAGGTGTAGTATTGGAAAGGCAATTGTGTCTCATTTCCCCCACTTCAAGGGTACCAAAATATGTGGGAGGTTTCTTCGATGTAAGGTAATCTGGAAGTGAAATAAAATGTGGAGATTACTTATCATGTTAGGTCATTAGGGAAAGTAGTGATGCAACTCCCAAGTTAGGTCATTTGGGAGGAAACATGGATGATTTTGTGTCGATTTATTAATGTGGTTTTAAATATTTATGTTGTTAAGATTTGAATGTGTTTGATTTATTAATCGCTTGTTGCCACCAGATTACGTGATTAGGGGGAATTGATAGTAAATGGTGTGAAATGTGACCTGATGTATGAGAAAATTATTAATGATGAGGCATTATAAATGTGGAATGATTATGTAACAATGCAGGGGAATTATTATATGAAATTAATTCTACACCCCACCTTTTGGAAAAAGGGAGAGCAATGATGAGAATGAAAACTAAGTTGAAAGTAGATGTGTTTCGACATAATTGTGATCAAAATGCAATATAGTTGATGTCAGAAACTTGAGTGTATATGAGTTGAATATGTGTCAAGTGTGAATATAGTTTCTATAGAATATACATGATATGATAGTAGGAGGAGTTATAAAGAGAACAAAGCAATCGAAATAAGAATTGGAGTAATAATGCCTAATATATGATGAAAATTGTGTGATGTATATTATTAGGAGAATGAGTGGAAATATTGACTAGAGTGAGGAAGGAAATTGAAAGTTACTATAAAGATAGGGTTTTGTATGTCATTATTTTAAGGAGAACGTGTCACGCTAGTTTTTCATAGCTCAGGTTGACCCCATGAATGCTTATATATAGGTGAAAGCTATGAGGGAAATGAGGAGGGCTAGAAAAAGGTAAGGGACAACAAGGGCACAACTAGTACCCCTGTGCCAGAGGATTCAGATGCGGTCATAAATCGAATACATGTGGTTGATGCAGGTTGTAAAAAGGAGTATAGTGAATGGTGGGCAGGTCACTGATGGGTTTTATTATACCTATTAGTTGTAAATTTAGCAGGAGCACTACTAGTAAGAGTATGAGAGGGGATGAAACTTTCCCTTGAGGTTGATGTTGTGGAAGAAATGATAGTGGAGTGTGAGTATATGTGTATTACTAGTTAAATATTATTACTGATTTGTTTTAAGTTTTTCATCTTGTGCATATAAACAAATGTGATGTTTTTGTATTTTTGTAGGGGATGCTTATTGGTCATTTATTGTAGGACTTCCCTCAGCACCTTGATGGGTAATATGCATACCAATGTTCTCATTGGAGGTGGGATGCTCAACCAAGTAGATGTCATTACAGGTAAGCATGAAAATTGATTTGATTCACTGGTGGAATTAGCAGCAACTTATACTATGTTATTGAGTGAGAGGGATGAGGCATGAGAGGAGATGAAAAAATCTAGACACGTTGTGGGTGGAGGTACCTTAGTGCAAGATGCATTTGCGAGATTCACAAATCTTTAAGGTAAAATTTTTAAGTAATCGATCAAGCTTACTTTATTACGTAGTGTCAGATTTCAGATTAACCCTTAGGATGAAACCATAGTCAGGGGATAAGAAATTCCCTCCTCTTTAATGCGAGAGGTTTCCTTATTGAAAGCAGGGGAAAAACCTATGTACAAATGCATAGTCTTTCATTTAATGGTGGTTTCCCGATAACCTCAAATGTGTTTTAAGCCCGGAAAGTTATCAATACATGAGGATAGAAGACTTTGAAGATAGAAGGGAGGTAGAAGAATACAATAAATTCAAGGAAAAGAGATGGAAGAATAAACCCTTATATGTATTGTGCAAATGAGATATAGAATGGAACCATCTACATTTATAATTGACACAATTCATAGACTCAAATTTCTAGAGATTGTACAAACTAGAACACAAAAGTTTCCAAGCACACAAGGATTAGATTATTCACTGATTAGAACTAGAAAGAATGAGAAAGCAGAAGAAAAGGGGGAAAATTATTTGTATTGATTTCTTCCAATCTGAAATTACACTTCTAGAATAATTAAAATTCCAATCCGTATAATGGCTTTGCAATCCCATGATATAGCCCACAAGAGATGGTTACAAATTCCTCAAACAACCAAGAAAAATTTACAACTTATTCTAATCATTTTTTTCCCCTTCAAATTCTTGATTCACAAGAGAACATTAACGGCGGAAGAACAAGCTCAAAAATATACGATCGTTACATTAGTTTGCAAGTTAAAACATGAGCCATTTGATTTACTTTTTCAACATCAAATTTGGGCCACCCAAATGGAAGGAATTGATTGGAATGTGTCTGTAGATGCCTTGACTATCTACCTTCTATTTAGCGGTGCCATATATTTGACCTTGGATGAGTGGCGGGCCAGCACTCATTTGGAACCTTCCTCTAGATTCTATCTTTGAAGTTGCACCAGGCTGACACATGAAGGATTCTACTGATTCTTAAAACTTGGTCGATGTGGAGTCTGTTCTTGTTTGACTCATGTTGACCCCTAGACACATGGAGAGTTGGAGCTGATTTGAGTTTCTGCTTTGGAAGCGCATTCTAAAATTACGCCAAGCTGATGCATGGCTCCTTCCACTGGGCTTAGAATTTTCAACAACCAACTCTTTCTCTATATTAACCCTAGACACATGGCGATGTGGCCCTCATTTGGAAACACGTCTTTTGGTTTTAGTTCTAAAATTTCATCCTTCAGGCAAGTGAAGGAATCCTTCAAACCACCCATACTTAGTCAATTTTAACGATCGGACTCTATCCCTTTTGGATTTGGGACACGTGCAGGACTGGCACAAGCTTGAGAACTACCCCTAGATTTGAACCTTGAATCTACATCAATGAGAGACATGGTAGTGTCAGCTGAAACTTCAATACTTAGTTGATTCTATCTTGTTTTACCTTCATTTTGAACCTGGGACACGCGGAAGGCCCGCGCTTATTTGAGGACTGTCCCTTGGACCCTACCCCTTGATTTGTGCCATTTAGACATGTGGAGGCTTCTGTTGAACCTATAAATATGGCCAAAACCGTATCCAATCACTGATATACATGAATTACCCATGGACTTTGGGGAAAAAAGTAATGGGGAAAATACACCTGCAATTCCTGACTGCGGGAAGAAAAATAAAAAGAAGGGAAAATAATCCATTGTTACGCCTAATTTTTATACTGTTCTCCACAAACTAGAAAATTAAAAAACAAGACCAGGCTCAAAGTGATTCAATACTCCAAGAAACAAACTCAATAGTGTTTAAAACAGACTCCAAAAGAGGGGAATTTCGGGGCCGAGAAATAGTTGGATCTTTCTAGGGATAACTGTGCTTGGAACGAAGACACAAGGAAATATCAAGAACTATAGATTACTCTAGGAAAAGAGGATAAGTGCCTTACCCATTGGGGAAAGGAGTTGAAAGAAAAACCAATAAAAGGCAACACACACAGCAAGGAACAAGAAAGAAAACAAGAGAAAACTTGGAAATACCCAAAACAAAACATGAAAGAATGGCTGAAGCCAAAACACTATACAAAATATACAAAAGGACTTCCTAGTCACCTAGGACTTGAAAAAATTAAGATAATGCCCACTATAAGGAAGTGGGAGATGATAACCATCCATGTAATCTAGATAAAAAGAGTTCTCTTTAGCAAAATGTCTGATTCTAAAAGGACCAAGCCAAAGAGAATCAAACTTACCTTGGCTTCCTTGTGGCTCATATATTTTGTCCCAAATACTTAGCACAATGTCTGCCACTTTGAAGACTATTGGTTTTTCTTTCTTGTCGAATAAAGCCTTCACTTTCAACTAATGAGCTGTTATCCTATCAACCACTTGTAATTTGTGTTCGTCAAGCTTATGAAGGTACAAAATTCTCTTATCCAAAGAGCTACTGAAGCTTGAGTCTTTAATGGTTTTCATCAGATGTAAGGATGGAAATTCCACCATGACTGATAGCTGAGCTTCTACACTATACACCAATTGGAAAGGGGACATTCCAATTAATCTCTTAGGTGTAATTCCATCAGCCCCAAAGTGCATCATATATAGCCTCTTATGCCAATCCCTCTAAGAATCATTTACAAGCTTTCTAAATATAGTTACAGGATTCTTGTTTTTCAATTTTACCTGTTGATTCCATTGGTTATTTTTAATTTGAAGGAGTGAGCAAGGGAGATCCCATATCTATAGCATAAGTCCATCATCTCAACAGAAGAAAAGTTAGAATCATTTTCCGTCACAATCTTGTTTGGGATCCCAAACCTGATCAATATGTTTTCTTTAATGACATTGCAAACTACCTTAGAGGTGGTCCTCTTGAAAGTAATTCCTTCCAACCACTTGGTGAATTAATCTATGACAATCAACACATGATTATTTCTAGCACTGGAAGATGGATTGAGTGCTCCAATGAAGTCTAAACCCCATTGTTGAAATGGCTCTTCAATCACTACAAGCTTGAGAGGAAATACCTTAGGTCTTCCAACAAATGTTTGTCATGCTTCACATATAGAAACCAATTTTGATGCATTTTTGAATAGAGTTGGCTAATAGTAACCAACATGAAGTAGTTTATGAGATCTTGCAGTAGAGGAGAAATGACCTCCACAAGCCCGGTTATGAAAAGAAGAGAACAACTTCTTTTGTTGTTCCTTGTTTACACACTTCAAAAAACTTCCATCTATGCCTCGTTTGAAAAAAGAATTTTCCTATAGCATAGATTGTGTAGACATCATTTTGATGGCTCTCCTCTCCTTGGCACTCAAGTGTGATGAAAATTTTCCATAGGTCAGAAAGTGAGCAATGTTAGCATACCATACATTCGTCAGCTAAGGAACAAAAAAATATGGGCATCAACTTTGTCTTTGGATAATTCTTTGGCATCTCCCTCAGCAATGAGTTCACACAGGCCCTTACCCCAAACTAGATTTGTTGGCATGATATCAAGATCATAATCTTGGACCTTTGTAACCCAATTACCTCTCTTGGTTCCAAATCCTTGTTGAGTAAGAATGGAGTTAATTGTTGTATCAGGAACTTGCACCAAAAAAATAAGATTTAAGAATGTAAAACCTAAACTACTTGACACCTATAAAAGCATGTTTCTCCATCATGGTGTACTTCAGCTCATGGTTTATCAAGACATAACTCATAAATTCAATTGAGATCTCATGATCTTCGTCATTCTTTTAGGCCAACATAGCAACCAAGGTATTTTTAGTGGCACAACAATAGATAATGAAATCTTTGTTAAAATCGGGACACACCATGATTGGAGTCTTTACAATAGCATGTTTAATGTATTCAAATGATTCCTTCCCTTCAGAGGAACAACCAAAAGTTAGATTCCCTTGCATCATGTGAGCAATTCTCATAGTAAGTTCTGTAAAATCGGGGATGAATCTCCTCAGGAAATTGATCTTACCAAAGAAAGAATAGACACCTTTCTTACTTGATGAAAAAGGAATTCACAGGATGGCCTGAACTCTTTCCGAATCAATCTTAATCCCTTACTTTGAAACAACGTGTAACAAAAACTGTCCTTCTATGACAAAAAACACATACTTCTTATGATTTTTAACAAATCCCATGCTCTCTACACTTCTGTAATATTGTTTCAAGGTGTTGGATGTGATCTTTTCTTGCTTTAGAAAATACTGTGAAGTCGTCCAAATACACATCAATGCATTTCCATTTCAAACTACCAAAATCCAAGTCCATGGCTCTCTGGAAAGTAGCACCAACATTGATGAGACCAAATGGCATCCTTTTGTATGCAAAGGTACCCCAGGGAGTTGTAAAGGTAGTCTTGTGTTTATCAATAGTATTCACGTCTACTTGATTGTACCCCGAGAATTCATCTAACATAGATAGCATCTTCGAGCCTGTAACAACTTGTAAAAATTGTTCCATCATGGGGAGAGGGTAGTTTTCCTTCATAGAACGTTGATTTAGATTTCTGAAGTCCACACAGATATGAATCTCAACATTCTTCTTCCTAATAGGAACTATATTGGCAATCCACGTTGAATGGTGGATGGGGAGGATGATCCTAGCCTTGAGAAGCTTTTGTATTTTTTTGAAAATTGTATCAGCTATCTTTGGATTATATTTCCTTTGCTTATGTCTGAAAGGTTTGATCGTAGGATTAAGAGGAATGAAATGTTGCATTTCTTTAGGCTGAAAATCCTTAAGATCATCATAAGAGTAAGCCAAAACATCAACATACATCTTCAACAAATTTACCACCTTATTTTTCTCTTCCCGAGTGCAACATTTTCTAATTTTTACCATTTTAGGATCATCAAGACTCCCAATATTCACTTTCTCAGACTTAACAGATTTCCGGGATCCTCGAGCTCTTCATCAGCTTCCTCTTCTTTTTCATCATAGAGCCTATTTTCTTCCTCATCATCAGGCTCAAAAACCTCACAAGTAGCATTAACAGGCACCTTGAGGGGTGGAACTTCAATGGCCAATTTAGTCTGAGGAGAAGGTAGGCGGTTCCTAGGCTAAAAATTCCTCCTTGGAAAATCTTGATATGGAGCATGTTGAGCCAATTGTTTCTTGATGGCAATAAGGTCATTAGCAAGCTTTTTCACCAAATGATCTGCATTACCTTCAGGATAAGGAGAAGAGGAGGATGCTTTGGATTTGAAATAATCCCTTTTCAGCTTTCCAGACATGATCATATCATCCTCCACATTGATAGCTAATCTCTGATCAGCATCCAATATTGCAATATTTTCTCTTCTTAGGGCATAGCTCACTTCTGATAATTGAGCATTCAAGAAGAAAAACTTCTAAATCTAACCAATAGGTCTAGTATTTTGTGTAATCTTGTTAATCAACTTGTTGAACTTGGTAAAAAATTCTCTCATAGGCTCTTGTGAATCCTTCTTGATTTGAGAAATCTGAGCTAACAAAGAATGGACATCTTCAATAGGTTTGAAATGTTGCTCAAATTGAGTTTTCATAGTATCCCAATCAATGATGGTCCCAGTAGGAAGATGGTAAAACTAATCTGCAGCATTATCTTGCAAGGTCTCCACAAATAACCTAACAAAGATATTTTCATGTTCAACTCCCAAGACCCCACATGCAACAGTGAAGGCTGCAATGTGTTCATCAGGGTGTACCTTGCCATCACCTCTAAATTTGGGAAAATTATTCCTGTTATCCCTAGGTAACTCATGCAATGATTAAATAAGAGCTAGAGGCCCAACTCTTTGTCCCCAAGGATGAGGTGTTGTCATCCTTTGAAATATTTCTTGAAGTGGAACTGAGACACCAGCAATAATTAGGGCACAAAGATTATGGATAAGTTGTGCTTAAGGAATGCTACTACAAGAATATCTGCTTCAATACGAGGCGAGCTTTTGGAATGAGCTCTTCTATTTCTTCTTCTTGGAGGAAGTTGAAAACCTTGTTGATCTAGGAGTTAAAATTGGTGATCTTCAATTCCAAGAGGCCTTCTACCACAAGTATATCTTATAGTTTCCATATCAAAGAAATGATCAAATTAGTTGTTCTTTTTAGAAAGGAAATTTGATGAACAAATTCCCCAACGGAGTCGCCAAAAACTATTGGGTTTCAGATTAGCACATAGGATGAAACCATGGTCAAGGGACAAGCATTTCCATCCTCTTTAATAGGATACATTTCCTTATTGAAAGCAGGGGAAAAACCTATGTACAAATGCACAATATTCCATTCAATAATGGTTTCCTGATATCTTGAAATGTGTTTTAAGCCTGGAAAGTTAACAATACATGAGGATAGAAGAATTTGAAGAGAGAAGGGAGGAAGAAGAATAAAATACTTTCAAGGAAAAGAGATGGAAGAGAAAACCCTTATATGTATTGTGCAAATGAGATACATAATAGAACCATCCAAATCTATAATAGACACAAATCGTAGTCTCAAAGTTCTAGAGATTGTACAAACTAGAACACAAAGTTTCCAAGCACGTAAGGATTAGATGATTCACATATTAGAACTAGAAAGAAAAAGAAAGCAAAAGAAAAGGGGAAAAACCTTTGTATTGATTTCTTTCAATCCAAAATTACAGTTCTAGAATAATCAAAATTCTACCCCATACAATGGATTTGAAAGCCCATGATATAGCCTACAAGAGATGGTTACAACTTCCTCAAACAAGCAAGAAACATTTACAACTTATTCTAATCATTTACACCACTTTAAATTCTTAAATCGTAGAGAAACATTAATGGCGGAAGAATAAGTTCAAAAATATATAACCGTTATATTAGTTTACCAGTTAGAACATGGGCCATTTGATTTTATTTTACAACTTAAAATTTGGCCCACCAACATTAAAGGAATTGATTAGAATAGGCTTGTAGACACCTTGAATGTCTACCTTCTCTTTGGCGGGGCCATATATCTGACCCTGGATGCGTGGCATCCCAGCGCTCATTTGGAACCTACTTCTAGATTTTTTCTTTGAAATTGCGCCAGGCTGGCATGTGGAGACTTCCACTGATTCTTCAAACTTAGCCGATTTGGGGTCTATTCCTGTTTGACTCATGTTGACCCCTAGACACATGGAGAGCTAGCATTGATTTGAGTTTACACTTTGGAAGTGCCTTCTAAAATTGTGCCAAGCTGACACGTGGCTGCTTCCCACGGGCTTAGATTTTTTAACACCCAACTTTGTTTCCCTATTGACCCTAGACATGTGGTGATTTGATGCTCATTTGGAAACTTGCCTTTGGGTTTTACTTCTTAAATCACGTCATTGAGGCACATGGAGGCCTCTGCCAACCTGCCCATACTTAGTTAATTTGAATGATCAGATCTGTCCCTTTTGGACTTGGGACACATGGAGGGCTGGTGCAAGCTTGAGAACTGGCCCTAACTTTGACACTTATAGCTACGCTGATGAGGCATGTGACACTATCCACTGAAATTTCAATACTTATTCAATTTTAGCTTATTTTGCCTTCATTTTGAACCCCAGACATGGGGAAGGCCCACACTTATTTGAGGATTGTCCCCTAGACCCTGCCCCTGGAGTTGCATCATATGGACACGTGGAGGCTTCAGTTGAACCTATAAATATGACCAAACCACATCCAATCAAAGATATACACGTATTACCCATGGACTTTGGGGTGAAAATTAACAAGGAAAATACACCTACCACTCTCGACTACGGGAAGAAAAATAAAAAGAAGAGGAAATACTCTACTATTACACCTAATTTTAAACTATTCTCCATAAATTGGAAAATTACAAACAATACTAGGCTTTACGTGATTCAATACTCCAAGGAACAAACATAAATTTTTTGAAAAATTACTCCAAAAGAGGGGAATTTTATGGCCGACAACACGTAGGCAGGTAGAGAGGCATAGGGGTCATGACCAGCGAAGGAGAGTGGGAAGTGAAACATCTAGTTATAGAGCTCACACAATGGTAGATAGTGATAGTGAGATGAGATATGATAGATATGGATGTAGTGGATTTCCCCCCAACGATTGTACTATGTTACTTTGACATTTTGATGATTTATAGAGATCGATGATTGTTGTTATTGTATCACGTTGATGTGTTTTATTGATACACGATATGTTAAGTGTTTTTGGTATTTTTTAATTTTATTTTCATTGCGTAGTTATTGATGTTGACTAATGGATAAATTTTACTATAGATAGATAAGTGATGAGATAATGTATGTGATAATAGGTATTGAATGGAATATATAATGTCATTGTGACATGTGACAAATATGATTCAAAATTATATTTTATGTATGAATAGAAATGTGACGGATGGTAAATTATGTATAAAATAAAATATGTAAAAGAGTATGTAAATGAGAAGATCGTAAAAGTGTAATTAAACGTGTTTTTTTATGATGAAGATGGCAAAGGAGAAAAACGATGACCCACAATGTGTGAATGATAAGGTTCATTTATATTAGACCCCTCAATAGTTAAGAATGAACCATAAATCAAGAGTGTGTCATTATGATAGGATTCGATAGTGTGCGCTAAGTAGATAGATTGATGAAGTGTGTATCACAATAAATTAAATACAATTCTTATTGTACTAGATCTCTCAACATTCATGTAAGAACCATGAGAGAAAGAGTGCATCATGAGGGAGGTAAGGTTACAAAATTACCTATCAAATACCAATCAGGCATGGAGGGGTGCATGTATTTAGAGAGTAATCAACATAAGTGTATGAAGTGAACTGAATAACACATGAAATGGTTGAAATGATGGGTGAGGTAGCGGTGGGAAGCACAAATATTGATGTATTAGGTTGTCAATTTGTAGTAAGAGCACTTTGTGATGGATGATCTGGTGAAGTGGTGGATGGTTTATATGGAGAGTGCACATGAATAATAACCTATGTTGGGTAACAAATAGTGACCTTAGGAGTAGGTGTAGGAGATAGGTGAACTAAACTAGATGTACGCTTGCATGGAATTGGATATATATACCACTCACAAGAAAGAGGGCCAAAGGAAATCACACCCTTGTCTTCTAATTTTTGTAATCAATCATGAATTCCACAATAGTCATTGTCATGACTGTCATTTATATGATGATAGTTGCAATAAGTTCGATCATGTTTCCAATGTAAGTGATGAGGTGGATGATGTAGATTAGAAGATAACCGAATCTAACTCTTATCAATAAAATTAGGTAAGACATCATAAAGCCTAGTGTCATGAGAAAAGTGTAATGGCTCATATGGAGGAGATGGAGAAGTCTTAGGTGGAGAATGATGTGATCGATAAGATGAAAGGATTCTTATGTGATTGATGAGGATGAACGTTCTTATGGGGTAGACTAGATGGATACCTAGGAGGATTCTCAATAGATGGAAGAGGAGAATACCTAGATGATTCCATTGTTATCCAAAATTCCCCCATGTTATTTTGGATATAAAAAAATTAAAAAAATGACTTTGCCATTTTTTTACGGGTTTGGAATGGTCATATAGTTATCAAATTAAAATTCCCAAAAGTAAAAGATTTTTTTTTTTAAAACCCATGGGAGAATAAGTCTTAGGGAATTGACGAATTCTATTTAAAATCCACAGCACAAAGGATTCAAGGGTTATTAGTGGGTGGAGTATATTAATGTGTGGTAAAAAATAAAGCCAGAGAACACGCAACACATATAAAATGCATCAAAAAGACCAAGTGGTATAATTCCAGCAATATCCAAGGTAGATCCATTCTGTAATCCTCAAGTCTGCGGGATAAGCCATAGTTAATATTTCATCGGGTCCACAACATTAGATGAGGTCAAAGGGGATAGGTGGCAACATTGTTCGAAGCCAAAAAAAATTGAAGTCCCTCAAGGTAACAAGTTGTAATACGAAGAGCTACATGAGGATATTTCACTACCTCACATTTAACATTTTATAAATTCTGACAAAATATTCAAGTGGGGCCATTTCATTGGAACGAATTTTGCATTTGTCATTTAAGAGCTAAAGAATAATGATATCCTAAAGACATGAAGCTTCCTCTTTGTTAATATTTCATAGATTTCAAAGGAGAAAGAGAAAAGACTGAAAAATTTAAGGAGTGTGGAATTATCTTATTGGTCAAATCTTCCCATGTGTCAGTAAGAAAAATCGAAATGACTGACATGCGAAGTGCGTGGAGCCTTCTCAATGGCTCAAACTTTGAAATGGTCATTCAAGCAGTGAATTACAAAATAAGTTTGGATGTTTCTTAGTGGATAATAATTCAAATATATTTGAAGAGGGTTTTTAAATATGAAGATGTGTTAGGCCCTCTCATTGACCCACATTTCAAGATTGACTAACAAAGAGAAGGTAAAGTCTGGCTTCCCGAATGAACATGGAAAGATCTCATTTTCTCGCATTTCAAAAGTGGTATAAGGAGAATAAAAAATCCAATCCCTGAGCCAATAAAATAATGACACATGGTGGAAGTAAAATTAATGCACACATGTTGAGAAGTAAATCCCCAAGAAAACCAAATTTTGCCACTTGTCACATTCCTATGCATCCCGACATGTAAATTTTTGAATGGTGATATCTTTCAATCCCCTATTCCCAATTGCACAAAATTAGTCTTCTTTGAAATCTCTCCTCAAGAACTTTGATTTGGTATCATGGGAATAATATTTTGGTGGGTCTAAATGGATGAAAAAGGAGGAAAATAGTTTGGGCTATGTATAATTATAGGATGGATCATTTAATCAAAGAACCAACACATTTTCTTGGGCTCCAAGCTTCTGTTAACATACAAAATCAAGCTAAATGTCAATCATCCTATGTAAAGCAATCATTTTGATCTTTTGGATGGTTAAGACCACTAAAAATGTGCTCTATAAGTCCTCTCCCTCCCTTCTCTCTCCAAAATCAGTAAATGTAAGTGTTACATCACATTTTTAGGGGGTAATGTTTATGTAATGGAACTCTATAACAATTGTTCCTAAGTAGTGTTGAATTGCAGGCCTCTCGTCTGAGTGTTTTGAAAGAATATCCTTTCCTTTATTTTGTAATTTTAATGAATTTTTCATCTAATTTATCAATAAATCCATGTTTTGTGGTTATTCTCTACCCTACCTATGTTTTATTAAGTTTTCGTTGCCTTTCATTGCATATTCAAGGTTTATTGTGAATTCTATGCTCTTCTTCAAGTTCAGATATGTTTTTCTCCATGTAAATGACATTGAAAAATGTAGTTAAGGTTTGTGTCACTTTTTCTTGACCTCTCTCTTTTTAATTCTTCATCTCATTCTCACTCATCTAGATTTTTTCCCATTCATTTCTTGGTGCAATCACCTCTATAACTTAGGATTTCCACTTTCATATAGTTAGTATCTCTCTCTAGTCCCTTGGAAGCTTAGGATAGAAGTAATAACATAATTTCCCATCTATAAGTAGTTTAGATGTAAGATAAGGTAGAAGAAGTCAACCTTCTCCGGTGGTTTGTCTCAGTTAGAATTCCCACAATTGAGATAAAATTATATGTTACCTAGAAACATTGGTTTCTCATTCACATATTCATGATCAAAACTAGAGGGTGTTGTTTTTTAGTGACAACAATTTCTGACATTCCTGATGGGACAATATTGAAAAATTATTTTTCATAGGTATGCAACAAAGTCCCTTTTGATCGTGTTCCATTACACCTCCCTTTTTGCAACTCCTTTTACCATGATTAGGTGTGTATCTTAGTGAATTTCAACCTTAAAAACTGTTTCATCAACACATATAGAGACTCCAAGCATTTTATTTACTAGTTTAACAGTCTAAGAGCCTATATTTCATGAGAAGAATCCAGAAAACGTTAAGAGAAAGAGAAGGATTTTTTGAATCTCTTCAACTTTCACATGGGATGGGAAGAAGGAAAAGAAATGTTTAGAGGTCGCGTTCACCACCAAATAGGATTTTTTCTCCTCCACATATATGCAGACCCTTCTTGCAATCTACCAAAATTATGAGACATCTCATGGTAGAACCATAGAGAAATACACCATTTTATAATTTCATGGGTGGAATAACTCTTGTGCTAAATGCACAAAATGAAATTTTGATGGCTCCAATTAAGATAATTCCATATTTCATTGGTCAAAATCAAGTCACCCTTATTGAGCATATTTAGGATGTTGCAAATGTATGTGCTCTCCATCTCATTACACTTGATGATGTAGAAGTGATGATACTATAATATTGTTTGAAAGGTAAGGAACTTCAGTGGTATAGAGACCTGAGAGCTAGATCCATTCCTAATTTGGATAATCTTAGAACAACCTTGTGCCATAATTTTGTAGAAAAATTAGATTACCTATCCCTGGTGGAGCAACTTACAACAATGAAGAGAGCACATAATGAGTAGATGACTAATTTCAACACAAGATTTCAAAGTACCTGCGATCAGATTACTCAACTTGTAATATGTACACCTCCGTACACTTTTGTTTATTATCTTAAGGATTTGAATAATGATATTTCTGCATTGATTCAGTCCATGGGAGGTGGATTATTACCAGCTACATATAGTTTTATGATTAGAGATTAGAATAGTCTGATCTAGGATGGAAAACTTGTTCCTAGGCCTCAAATGCCTTTATATACTAAAATTGACAATTCAAACTCTAATGAGACATTTGAGTTACCACCTATGCCTACCCCACAAAATCATAGCTCTAATGAATCCTCTACTTTTTCTAAAACCTCGACTCAACTACAAAAGGTAATGAAAGAACTGCAGAGTTTTTGAAATGAGTTGATATCACTTAAGATGGAACAATCCTAGAATTCTAAACCTTATAATCCTCTATATCAACCAAATATAACTATTTCTGAAGATGAAAATTAGAATCAAAGCCAATTTCCTTCTTCTGGGCATTTTTGAGCATATAATCCAAATGTAGAATCTTCATCTCATGCTCTGATTCCTGTCAAAAATAAATTTTTTATAATATTATGAGTGGTGTTTCCCTAGTAATCATACTGAATGAAATATCAACATGGCCAAATGGCATCTTGAACCAAGCCCTAATGGTGTAAATTTTATTTACCTCTCAGGAAATACCTATTGAAGAAAATCATCAATGAATTATTGGTCAATAAACAACTCAAAATGAAAATTTACTTATGAATTAGCAAGTGATAAACTTCTATGGAATGAATTAGACTCTTCCACAAGGTATGGTATCAAATACTAGGTCTAGGAAGAGAGCTATTGAGGAAAAACAATCGGTGAGTATAAGCTCTCCTCAACCTTCCTTGACACTTCAAGAAGGTGGCAATTCAAAAATAGATCCAAAAGGACAAGATCGCTGTAGAAGACCTTCTATTCGAACTCAAGTGCAAGAGAATTTTTTTTGAGTAAAGTGCAACAAAAATATCCATCAAATCCTTTCACTGTACTCAAGAAAATGAATAAAACACATGTGAACATATCTATTTTGTAATCACTAGCAATTCCATGTGAGAGGGATCTCTTGTAAGTAGTTATGGCTAGTTTGTCTAATCCAAATGAGTTATCTAAAGATAAGATAAAGTTATTGCCAATGGAGTACAACAAGGGGAGGTCAAACCAAGAAAAAAATACCTCCACCCTTTTATGTGTCTTTGATAATGTGGAACAACTTAGTACATAATTGTATGATTGGCTCTTGAGAAAGGAGCTCAGTGATGGAAAAATAGATTACAGACCAACTAGGACTAAAGTTTGAGCCTCTCTCACAAATTTTGGTACAGTCAAATGAAAACACTAGGGACTATTGAAATTATTAGAGGTATGAGCCTCACACTACATGGATGTCCAGATGTTTAAATTCTTCAAGATAAAGCTATAATCAATCTACCTCAACTTTTTTACTTTGTGCATGTCTAGGGATTTCACTACTAAAATTGGTGGAAATGATTCATGTGATTCGTCTCATATTATTTTTTGGAAAAGGTATGGAGCTAAATATATTATCAAATATCAACCAATTTCTACTTACCACATAGAACCTCATGTGGTTAGTCCTATCAATGCCAACTGCATAATCTTAGATCAAGAAAATTTTCCAAGTAGTAAAGAAGATAACACTCAGATTAGGGGTATTCCTAATCTTCTAATAGATGAGTGAACACATAAGTATTACAACTTTAATCCATATAAAGAAATGGTACAGATTTAAGAAGTTGGTCCAGGTGTCCACCTCTGACATGAAGAAAATGCACCCTTGCCTAATCTTACACAACTATTTAAGAATATGATGATGGAATTTGACAGATATTTTTTGATGGATAAAGATCTAAAAAAGATGCAAGAGGAGGTGTAGTACTTATATCTCCCAAAGGTATCAAGTATTACTCATCATTTATGTTCACATTTAGTTTTTCCAACAATGCAGTAGATTATGAATCACTTGCTTATGGCATACAATGGGAAAGGAAGAAGAATATCAAGGAATTGCATACGTTTGAAGATAGTGAACTGATTATGAACCAAATTAGAGGAGTAAATGTAGCCAAAAATAACCTACTCAAAGCCTAAAAATAGATAATGTGGGATTTATTCTAGGATTTTACAGCTTTTAATATTCAAGCCATCCCATTGGTACAACCACATATCAAGGTGGTAGTAAGGGTTTTCAAACTATCCAGTGTCACAAGTTGGAAAGTGTTTGAGAATGATAAAAAAATTGTAAGTTTCCTTCAATAAGAAGTTGAATTATTTTTAAGAAACTAAGATAAGTGGGAAAGAAAGTATGGTGCTTAAATTATCCAACTCATAGTAAACAACATGCCTAAGTGTCTAGTAACTTTGGTATCCATATTAAACCCAAATGACCAGTTCAGAAAGGAGAAAGAAAATATTAAGGTCGAAGGGTAAGATTCATAGCGTATTGAATTTAGTGGAGACAAGTTCCTTCAAATTGGAAAATTAAGTACTTGAGAAGAAAAACATGATTTCATAGAAAATTTTCAAGATTTTTTTGATAACTTTAGATGGAGATATGAAGATCTCATAGGATTTGACCCTAACTTAGATCAACATACCATACAACTAGATACAAATGCCAAGCCTATTAGGCAAAAACAAAGGCTTTCCAATCCATGAATTGTATCTCTGATGAAGAAGGAGATAATAAAATTATGGAAGCAAGCATAATTTTTGAATTCAAGAAGTCCTCATAGGTCTCCAACCTAGTTCCAGTACAAAAAAAGAATGGAGAGATCAGGATATAATTTGATTTAATATATTTGAAAAAATCTTCTTTGAAATACCATTATCCATTGTCCTCCATGGAAAAAATATTACAAATGGTTAAAGGTTCTGAGAGGTTTTGTCTGTTGAATAGATACTCATGATACAAGAAAATCATGGTAAAGGAAGAAGCTCAATTTAAGATAGCCTTTACCATAAAATGGAGATCCTTTCCTTATAGAAAAATTCCATTTGGCATGTCACATGTTGGAGCAACATTTCAAAGGGCAATGTATATGGAATTCAGAGGGATGATCAATATGATGGTTCTTATCTACCTTCATCACATAATAGTGTTCTCCAGGAATGTAACTTAACATCTTTTTCATCTCAAGAAAGTATTTGAGAGATGTAGATATTTTTAAGTTTCCATTAACCCTACAAATCTAATTTTCTTGGATTATGAAGGTAAACTCCTTGGTCATATTGTCTCTAAGAAAGGATTGACTATTGATATAAAAAGAATTGAGGCTATTCTTTTTTTATCATTACCCAACCATAAAAAATATATTTAGAGTTTCTTAGGAGGAATTAACTTTGAAATAAGATTCTTCCCTTGTTTTGCTAATCTTTTTAAGCCACTAACATTGATGTTGAAGAAAAAATGGCTTTCAAATGTGCTTATGATGGAAGAAAAAGTTTTTAAAGTATAAAATAGGCCATTGCACAAGCACCGACACTCATAAATCCAAATTTCTCTAAGGATTTCATCTTATATGCTTTTGGATATGTTGAAACCATATCTGCCATATTTATGAAACTAAAGAAATATGATTTATAGTAAAATTTTTCCTTCTTTAGTCATAATCTTGAAGATTAGGAGGTTAATTACTCATTCATTGAAAAGACAGTAAAATCTTTTATAATAAGTTTGAAGAAGTTAATGGATATTCTGTTAAATAACAAGATTTATATGTTAGTCTCACATGCTGGCATAAAAGACATCCTATTCAAAAAATATATGAATGATAAGAGAGGTGGGTGAATAAAAAAAGTAATAGAGTATGACATTGATATTAAAGTAACCATGGTGGTTAGGGGAAAGGGGTTATGTGAACAACTTGTTTCAAGTCAAAAAACTAATGAAGAAAACATTTTAGTAATTCAAAATGATCTAAGATAGCTAGAAGATGTTTTACCTAGTCATTGTTGAACTCAAGATATGGTGTACTTCCTCCAAACAACTCAATTCCATCAAGAATTAAATAAGGATAAGAGAAGATATTTAACAATTCAAGTTATTCCATACATGCTTATATATGGCATTTTATTCAAAAGAGATGTGTATGTTGTTCTCTTATGGTGCATCAAGACAAATCTTATTGAGAGGGTAATGCATGAATTCTATGATGGAGAAGCATGAGGCAAATTTTATCCAAGTGTAACAGCTCTCAGGATGATGAAATCTTGGTATTATTGGCCTAATATTTTCAATGAATGTATTTCATGGGTTAAGAAATGCAATAAATGTGCCTTCTTTTTAGGAAAGGAAAGATTACTAGCCCTTCCACTCCACCCCATATTTGTTCATCAACCATTCATGCAATGGGGGTTTGAATTCATTGGAGTGATCAATCAAATTTCAAGGCAAGGCCACAAGTGGATTCTCATAGCTATAGATCACTAAGTCGACAGAAGCAGTTGCA
Source organism: Taxus chinensis (assembly GCA_019776745.2). Taxonomy (NCBI): domain Eukaryota; kingdom Viridiplantae; phylum Streptophyta; class Pinopsida; order Cupressales; family Taxaceae; genus Taxus; species Taxus chinensis. The sequence goes on along the minus strand of CM034146.1, from coordinate 869,002,930 downwards.
CTTAAGGAAGTAAATGAAACAAATATCCTATATTTTTTTAAAGGTATTGTGGTGAGATTTGGTGTTCCTTCAAATATTATCTCTAATAATGCATTGGCATTTCTTGGCAAAAATATCTCCAAGTGTGTAGTGAAAAATGGGATATATCTAAGCACATCTTTAAACTATTACCCCCATGGAAATGGGAAAGATGAGTCTACAAACAAAACTTGTTAAGGATCACCATGAGAACTTTGGATGAAAATCAAAGGTCTTGGCATACAAGATTGAAATCAGCCTTGTGGATGTTGGGATAGTCTACGTAGCAAATAATTATATATTAGGATTTTTTTTTTCTTATCCCATTATTATTTTTCTAGTTGTAACCCCCTCCTACTATTATGGTTAATATTGTTAAGATTCTCTCCTATATAATTTATAACATGCTTCTGATATTAATTGAATGAATAAGAGATGATATATAATCTCTATTTCTCTCTTTTTTTTACTCCTCTCAATCTGCTATAAGAGAAATCTTCATCTCTGGCTTGTGTAATTGAGGGAAACTTTCAACGCAGACATTTGCAATGGTCAAAAGGAGAAAAAAACTTGATTCAAAGATGGCCATATTTTGGTTTTACATAGTAGTAGATACTTCTTGTTGCATGGAAAGGAAGAGGCTACATGGAACTTTTAGAGGCATACTATCCAATGAGGAGAGGATCTTCTCCATGAGTCAAATGCTTATCCCATGTTTTGTATGGCCCGTGCCTTAGTTTATACTAACTGACCGAGCTATTACCATGGGAAAAAAGCTGTAGATGGAAAAATCCAAACATGTTCTACCCTACTACGTGCAAATATTTATTAATTTAATTTTGTCTTTAGTGATATGCATGGTGAATTTTTAAATACGTGCACATTTTATCCATGTGAGGCAAGAAAATCAACCCGATTTCTGAAAAATTTGGTTGTATTTTTTGAAGTATGATCTGAAGTAGTACTGGGAGGGGTGATCTCCTTTGAAGTCTCAGTATCATTTCCCATGCCAGTACTACTCTAGGTCAGGTGCACTTAATTTCCTGTCTCTGATACCATGTATGATTTTCCGTCACACCAAACACTCAAATTGATGGTGGAGAGGGATCTCATCATGCTTGTTATGAGAGCTAGGTAGTTAAGTGTGTCTGACGTGGAGTAGTACTGCGATGGGAAACAAAATTGGGTTTCCCATCCCAGTACTACTCCAGGTCAGGCACATTTAACTTATTAGCTCTGATACTATGTACAATGAGATCCCTCTCCACCATTAGTTCGACTTTTTGGTGTGATGGAAAATCGTACATGGTATCAGAGCCAGAAAGTTAAGTGTGCCCGACCTGGAGTAGTACTGGGATGGGAAAAAACACATGGAATTCCTGAGAGGTCACCCATCCAACTACCACTCCAATTCAGCCATGCTTAACTACTGACTCCGATACCATGTATGATTTATCATCGCACCAAAAGCTCGAACTGATGGTTGAGAGGGATCTCATCATCTTAACGAGCTACTATGCCAACACATCCTCGCAAGATAGAGTCGGATGCAACCATGTGAGCTCTAGGTTCACCAAGTATTCACCCAATTACACCCAATGACATTATGAGGAAATGACACTAGAACTTCCTAGGTCGTTACCCATTAGTGGCCAGATAGGATTACTCCCAAAAGATCAATTAGTATCTCTCCTTACAATATAATCTATGATAGAGAAGAAAAATTTCCAACATCCCTTGAGTTTACAACATTGGATATCATCAAATAGTTGAAATTAATTGAATTTCAAGCCATGGAGGTCACATATGTCAAGCTCATGGAGTTAGATGACATAAGGAACCAATCAATGCAAGTAATGGAGAAAGATCAATCTCATATTACAAACAAATTTGATGAAAAAACCACTTCCAAGAAGGAGACTTAGTCTTAAAATGGGATGAAAATAAATCAAAACTAGCTAAACATTTAAAATTTGATGGAATATGGAGTGGTCTTTATAACATTTCAAGCTACAAAATAAGTAATGTTTTCTAATTGTCAAGATTGGATGGAGAAATTTTTTATATTTTAGTTGATGGGATCTATTTAAAGCATTGCTATTGAAGGAAATTTTCCTCCCTTATACATATTAGGGTAGTTTCAATTCCTCTAAGTGCTTTTAGCACATCATCTTCTTGGTATAGCAATGATTTTTTCCTAAGTTCTTGTGCACAATTTTCATGTTCCACTATAAACATGTGTGTCTATTATGTTTATATATAGTTTTTGTAGTTTTGTTGCTATAAAGAGTTCCTTTCATGTCCAATCATATAAGTTGGGTAATTTAAAAGCGACATTTAGATCCCATGAGTTCATCTCAGTCCATTCTAGGAGGTAGGGTAGTATTCATGATGAAATTAGATAGTTAGAGCAGTTTTAAAGATCATTCAAAGCTCCACAGATCAGCTAAGTTCATTTTATGGTCCAAAACAACTCAGGGGTAAGAAAATATTGAAATTTAGATTAGGTTTTTATTTTTTTCAGGCTTTACTCTATTTCGAGTGGATTACAAAAGGCTACCGATCTAATCTAGAAGGAATATTACCCTAAGAGGTTGCCAAATTTTTATCCAAAATTCCCCCCATGTTATTTTGGATTTAACAAAATTTAAAAGGTACTTATTCCTTTTCTTTACAGATATGGAACAAACATATGGTTTTCAAAGTACACTTCTTAAAAGCACATGTTGTTGAGATTTGGAGCTCAATTACTTCAATTTAGGATGCTATATCAACTTGCTGGAAAACATAGTAACCGGCATCGGTTATTAAGGGACCGACATTAGTCACCTATCACTGTAATTGGTTAGGTAAGTAGGAACCAACATCCATTAGGGATAACCAACATCGGCTACCTATGTGTGATTGTTTTATTTAACTCACGGTTATTAGATCTAATTTTAGTATTAAAGAAAATATATTGATTATAATTACATGGCTAAGTGCCTTAACTTTGTATAAGGTATTTATAAGCTAGAATTCTAGGGTTAGAGGAGAGGGTTAATGATTATTGTGAGAAAAATTGTTTGAGAGAGAATTCTTGGAGAAGAAGAAGAATCTTGAGAGAAATAAAGTATTGTACATCGTGAGAGGTGTGGAAGATTATAAATATTCATTATATAACTTTTGAAATCTTTAGATAATAGATTGGATTATTTATTAGTTGATTTAACCCACACTAAGAGAACCACGTTAAATCTGGTGTTTATTTATATCTCTTGTTTTGTATATTTCGTTTGGTAGAATATCCTCTTTTATTGCATATATGCTTATATATGATGTATTATCTGTATAACCTCTATGTTAATCCAAAAAAATAGTATCGTAACATTTTTTTAGGATTTTATGTGTTAACATATTTACTCACAGAGGGTTTTATGATTGAGTGGAAGCTACGACAATGGTATAATAAAACAAATATAAGGTAGCTAAGTTTGACGACCGAAATTATCATTTATGGAAGATGCAGATTGAGGATTATCTATATCAAAGAGATTTGTTCTTACCATTGGATGAAAAGTATAGACCTATGAAGATGACTGATTAAGAATGGAATATTCTTGACATAAAGGCTTTGGGATCTATAAGATTGAGTTTGGCATAATCTGTGGCATCTTATTATAGAAGTGACATCTAATGTAGAGTTAATGAAATATCTTGCTAATTTATATGAAAATAAATAAACCTTTACGATAAAAGTTGCATAAAAAAATTAAGCCAATAAAGAAGCACCTCTGTTTGCATTTCTTTTGAGATTTTTGGATGATCCTCTTAGGAAATGTTTTTTCCATACTTTCCAGATTTGATCTTTTATTTGTTTATTGAATAAAGGTTTGAATGCTTGGAGAGGATACGGGTCTAAATTCACTTTAATATGACTGAAAATTGGCATTCCAAGCTACCTATTTTGTGCATCTTTTAGTGAGTACATGGAAATAGGGTCAAGTTTTGTGAAGATGCATGGGATGCAATGGATCCACCTTGTTCAAACTTCTACAATATCTCCTGAAACCCTCTAAAGATCCCAATATTGCTCCTCACAAGTTTAAAATCATGAGCTATGATACCAAATGTCAATGAAGAATTAGGATAATTCATAAGAGATGTTATTGATATGAAAAGTCTAGGTTACAAGCAATTGAGTAAGCTACAATACTTATAGATATTGTGTAAGAACTACAAAAGTAACAACCATTAAAAATATAACCAAATGGTTATATAGTTATAACAATCACATAAGTAGACAAATAAAATCTACAAGAATATTATTCCCAACAAAAAAAATAAAAATTCATAACTATATAACAATTAAATTAAGGTAAAAGTAAAAAATGGTGCATTAACTAATTACTCTAATGTAATTTACTCAACAACATGGAGGTGTGGGCTATAAATAACATGGATTAATTGTGATTATAGAAAAATATTTTTTTCCTTTCTTTTAACAATTATGTTACCCAATTTAACAAAAATTAAATCACTTTTTTTGATGTTTAACTAAACTAAAAGATTTTTTTGATCATTTTATAGTAAATTTTGTCTCTAGAATTGGTGGCTCAGAATAAAAAGTTACCATAGTATGTAAAAGGGAATTTTATTTATTGATACTTGCATGCCATTGTTTCCTCATAAAGGCATGTATACACATGACATTATTATCAAAAAGGAATGAAATTAACTTAGTTAAGTTCACGGATTTCTTTTAGTTTTGATTTCCAACTTCTAGATACCCGAATTTCAAATTTATTCAAAATGGTTTTGATTTCACATTGAAACCAAAATATTTATTTTATAGTTGTTTTTTTTATTAGAATTTATTTTTTGATCATTGGTCTAGATAAGATTGTAGATCAACTTCCCAATGAATGATTTCAATTTAGTTTTATACTTTTTACAAGTGGATAACCACTTTTAAATTATCCACAAAATGACCTAGTTTAAGATACTTATTTTTAAAATTGATCATGATCTCATGTTCTATGAATTTCATTACTGTTATTGTAAAGTCAAAAATCCAAAGAAGAAATCCATAATTGTAGACCACTCCCTCGAAGGATGGATATTGTATTATAGCATGGTAGTAAAGGCTTACCATATTGATTAGCCTTGAAAATATCAAAAGTAAAATGCATCAATACAAAAGCATGCATCCTAAGAAATCTTCTTGCATTGATCATATTTCCCATCAAAAGAAAACTTCCCGCATTAATCAGTTTGTGCAATAATGAAATGAAATGAGGCATACACCTAGGACAACCACCCAAGGAGAAATTATTTCCCCCATAAAAACTAGACATAAACCCCTTTTCATGTCTACAACAGGCATATAAGCACACCTTACATCTTTTCCTCGCGATCTTATATGTGACCAACTACTGTTCGTTATGTGTTAACACATGCCATATGGCTGCAAGTGCATTGCTTTGTTCATGTTCCTTATCACGTTTTACCTCCAATTTAGTCTTAAAGAATCTATTCTAAAGGTACTCCTTAATATGATACTTGGATCAACCTAACAAGGCCGTGCTTTGTTCATACCTTTTAATCTAACCATTTTTTGTTATCACATTGTATCATACTCATCCACATTGAACACACATTTCTATTTTGATCTATGTTATAATCTCTCACATGTATGTTCTCATAGCACATCCAATATCTAAATATAAATGAAATCCACATCTCAAATGGTATCCTAAATCTACACCTATCTCCATTGCATCATCCCTGTATACACATTCATAATCTAATTAATATAGCCTAACCATGATCCATGTACATGCTCTACCCATGAGCCCGTGACAAATCAACATATCACATAAAATTTATACATCCAAAATTTAAAAAACTACTTATATATATTTAATCCATTTAAACATAGTTCATAACAACATCTCATCTCATATCCAGTCCAATTAACATATCTACGTCTAGACCAAATCAAAAAACTGATCATGGATCCAGGATATGGACATCATGGAAAATAACCATCACATCATCTTGGATTTGGTCTAGTCTTCAAGCATCTAAATCCATCACATTGCAGAATCCACAGGTCTATAAGATCCAATTAGACACATCATAGACTATATAATGTACTAAGGCAATACATGTAGGATCAGGGATTTTGAACATAAAATCAACATCTGATATCCATTGAAATCATTTTCTACATCCTGTTAAAATGACTTACATATAACATAATCATAATCCAGTTTCACATCAAAACGTAAAATTAACACTTACATCTAGATATACTAGATGTGAAGACATCACAACACATTCATGGTGATTTGGACAAAGATCATATATATACAGCATATCATCCAAATGGGTATGTACAGTCAAGTGATAAGCCTCAATTTACTGTCGACTAGGTCTGAAATTGTCGGCTATATGGACATCAATCAAGGTCATATAACCAATGGTACATGAGGTTTGATAGTTTCATCCTTCATCTTGCCTACTTCAATATATGACTCTGATCCAAATTATTTTTTCTTCCACTTCGTACTTATGTATAAACCTGGGAGCTATACCATACCTTGCCCTTATTATAAGCTGGATGATATGTTTATTATAGGATCGTAGTATGCTGGACATATCTTGAGCTTAAGGCACATCCTTCCTCATATCCAATTGCCCACTTAGTGGACATGATTTAGGAGTTACAAAAATAATCGTTGGCACTATAATACTCAGAGATAGGAAGTCCACTTTTGTGACCATTTTTTACCTTTTTGTCTCACTAGGATGCATAATTTCTCACCTCCTGTATATTTTAAAGGACATTGCATACTCTTTTACCCTGCTTTGAATTCCCAAAATTCTATTAGTACCATTATATTGATCCATACTTCACATTTATTGCACATAATTTTGATTGGTATACCTTCATCGACCATGAGGAATCTCACATACTTGTACATCCAGTACAAGTATGATTCAATAGTTAGGATTCCTTCCTTACTAAAGTGATATGGTTCTGTACTCACAGGTCCGCAGGAGATTGCACATGTACATCCGATTGAGGTTGTGTTATGATTTATCCACCAATGTGTTTCTAGGACTACTACCATATTTATTTTACTTTAGTCCCAAGGATACTCAGGTATCTTGAAATGGTCATATCAATCTCTATAGTCATGCAAAATCATGCAGGGTTTAGACATTTATTTATGTCCCGGTCTCATACTACTGATTCAGATATGGTTGAAGATCTAGATGTGAAAAAAGTACTAATCAACTAGATGTCTTTTGGCCATTTTACTTTGGAAAATAGTTAGCTGTCATATGCCGCCCTTCAGCACATAATTTCTCAGTTTTTTCTACTGTAGATTTGGCATCATGTTTACAGCTTTGACTGGGGCTATTCAAAGAGATGATACTGGATGTGCCCTGTTCCTGGAAGAGTTGGGAAAGGAGAAAGATGATTGCAAGTTGTCTACACTGATGGTCAAAGTCGCCATTTCATTAGGCACAGAAATCAACATTTCATTCTAGAGCAAAACTTATCTTTTAGTTGAGATCGGCACTTCATACTGTAGCTAATTGGACGATGGGAACTAGAACAATGGAGAACCATATAAATATAAAGTTCATCAAATCCATACATGATGGACCAAAAACTAAGCCACTAGATATCATCACCTAGAGGATTTGGAGCTACATTCCACTTCTGTTGGTCTTTGAGTTTGCATCCATCTAGCTCCACAAACAAGGCACAAGGAAAGGACTCATCTAGGATCAAACTATATAGGAGGGATGTCATATTATATTCCATCCACCATTCTATTACATTTTCTACACATTTGGAGCTTCACGTTACTTTCACAATAGCATGGTGATATCAACATGCTAAGAAACACCTAGGGCATGATTGCACACACACATTATGACATAGAACTATATCAGGTATAAGATGTAGTGACCAACGCTTAACTAGTAAATTAGGACCTATTGTGGTAGCTAGAGGATAACCAACATCGTTTACCCCTGTCTGATATGCATATTTATTCAACTCATAGGGTATTAAATACTAATGTCTTGGGGTTTTGCAAGTCTTATCTATTGACAGTCACCGTATTACCAAGTGACATACAACGTAATGCAAAAAATATTAGTGCGATACGATAGCGAAAGCTAGGAAACCATCAGAGGACGACACCTCAGAGGATTATTGTTACAAATAATTTTTCATGAGACTAGGGCACCCATATCTTGGAGAATAAGGAGACGCTTGACAGAAGCAAAATATTGTACCTATCGTGAGATGTCCCAAAGATCCACTCAGATATTCCTAGATCTACACTTTTCTTGAAGATTTGGATAGTAGATTGGTTTCCTCCTCCTGTTGGATCTAGCCATCTTTGGGTGAACACATGTCTAGAAAGCTCTTTGAATCAAATGAGTTCTTTCTAACTCTCTTGTACACTTTTTGTGGTTTCACATATCTACTTTTATTGAAGATATGTTTGGGTCTGATATATTCTTTATACATTCATCTGTGCTATTCCAAACTGCATGTCCTTAATGTTATCATTAACCCTATAGAATTAGTGATAATTCCACACTTCAGTTAATCATGTTGGGTTGGTATGAAAAGTCATCATTATGAAGCACTCTAAGGGGATCCTCTCTGTCTGGAAAAAAATAAGCCACGATCATTATAAATTAGGGTAACTTTCGACCATAGACTAAAGTCATAGAAAACTCCAAGTAGCCTGGAATTTTGCACGTCTTCAAGATAGATTCATGATTGTCAAAGCTAAACTCCAGATATTTTTTGGCTAACACCTAATATTCATCCTCACACCCTCTCCCAAATGCATCTGAGGACAAAGCGGATAGGTTCACTACTACTTTATCTAATCCTAATTACATTCGAAGTACCTCACAGGTTACATCTGATGAATATCTAATGTGGACATCATTCTATTGTTTCACCATTTTCTTTACCATTTTCGAAATGAAGAAACAAATAAGAGTAAGGGTCAAGGAGGAATACTTGTTAAATGTTGGTCGGTTGATGGTTTTTGCATGTGTTCTGACTTTTTGATCCATAGCTAAATGTGAGAGCTTCCTTTTGGCTAGGAGGAACTACCTGTAATAGACAAGCAAGACCAACAAAATATAGTTAAATGATATATGACAGTGAACTGCCTAGCATATGATAGTTTCGGGAAGTGTGATGCTTCATAGACGGACTGTCAATCTACTGTTTAAAACAAGTTAATGTGAGAAATAAAAAAATTCCTATTGTAGTTGATATGATTTAGGTATCTCATTCAAGTACATATAAGAAAATCCAATCACAACAGGATGGGCTATAGTTGGATCTGAGAGGTGAGGTGTCTATTAACGTTACTGGGAGTTGGTCAGGGTCTGATTCTGGGTTATTTAGGTCAACTGGTAGGGTGATTGTTGGGTTTGTTCTTGGTCAAGGTGTAAAACATAGAGATCTGACATCAGCTAAATGTGACTGATGCCGATTTTAGGTAGAATCAGCGATGACGGTTGTGGATAACCGGCGTTAGTATGTTTGGGGTAAAAGAAACTCAAAATAGATTTCAATGGCAGGGGTGATCTGAGGTCAAATAAAGTTTACGAGAGTGAATGGGGAGGTCTGTAGAGGTCTTATGTATGTTCAGAAGTATACAACATGTGAGGATAAGTGATTTGGTGATATGGGTGAAGGGATTTTTGAGTTCACATGCAAGTGGGTGATGAAGCAATAAACATGCAAATAATAGATTAATAACAGGAGTAATAAAGATTACTAACTGAAATAAACCATACTGGTTAGGGCCATACTTACTGTGTTAAGGTTTTTATGGCTAAGTGGTGGAGGTGGTTAATCAGAGAATACGTGTATGGTCCTGTAGTGGTGCCTTCCTGGAGTCCTCTGATGAACGCAATGGCTCTCTGAATTGTCTTGGTGATGGCTCTGAATGTCTGGATGCATAAAAGGATGGTTGTTTCACTTGAATGTTTCTCTCGTCTCCTTTCTTTCTCTAAGAAATGTGCCAATTTTGAAATAAGGTTACAAAAGGGAATAAAAGGTAATTGACAATGGTTCCAGGTTGACCAATGTCAGTTCACAGGTGACCGACATCGTTTAGGGCAGGATTCCCTAGGTTTACTAAAAATGGGAGATCATAGCAATGATTTCCGCTAGATCTCTGTATTCATCCAGGAAAGAGCAGGAGTTACCTTTTCTTATGCGGGAATGTGGTTAGAGGGAATGTAGGCTTTGATTTTTAGGATTTAGTTAGGTCTTAATTGGTTATGGAAACATACTAAGAATAGGTCTAGGGTGAGGTGGCTAGGTGAGGTGGTGGGGTGGGAATTATCTTAATTAGGATAATTAAATAATAAATATTGTGAGGAAACAGATTAATTTAATTAAATTAATTACAATAATATTAGTGTGGGGTGTAAGGGGCCATAGTTGGGTGAGTTTGTTCAAGTTGATTATTTAACGAAGGGTCAAGGAGCATGTGACCCAATTTTTGGTGTCTACATATTGTAAATTTTTTTTGCATAGCTTTTATTGGTAACCGACACTAAGAAAAATAAGATGTGGTTATCCCATGTGTGGGTGAAGGTGATCCCCCTCAAACCAAGAATTGATGAAGTAGAGGGCAGAATTGGTGAGTTGTTTGATAAAAGGTGAATGTGATGAATAGGAAGGTGGACAACGAGGGCAAACGGGTAAAGGTCTAATCAGGTAATCAAGGTAATAGGTCATGGTCAAAGGTAGTAACAGTCAAATGAACACACACATATAAAATGTAGCAAATACCAGGTTGAAGAGCATGAAAACTCTACATTGTCCAAGGTTGATAGGTTTATCCAAACAAGGTTGAGGTGATTTTGGTATCCAAGGTATAGGATATGGTGTGGAAGCACGTCGTAGGTCAAGTGCAGGAACATTTAGGTATGTTTCGGTACACCAAAGGTTGGGTCAGGATAAACAGTCATGAAAAGAGGCAAGGTAAGGTCATTAGGTCAAACAACACGGGTAACAGTGTTACAAGCTATAGTGAGCACATGAGTTCACAAGTCACTAGCAATGTTCCATGTCCAAGTAACTAGGTCACGGCATGGGTATGGTTGAGGTACGGGTAAAATAACAAGTCCCAAAATGTAATTAAAGAAAAGTATATGAAAGGTAGGCATGGAGGTTGGATGCAATACTGGTGGATAAGGTCAAACAATGGTTGGGTTGAGTAACCGAGGACAATAGTGGGGAATAGGCACAAATATGACAGGTAACCAATGTCAGTCATACGTAACCAGGAACGATCAAGGTAAGCCAATCATCGTTTCTGGGGGAAAATGACCGATGTCAGACTTGGTATAACTAATGAATGTTGGCTAGGGAACATGATAGATGTTGGTTTAGGTATAACTAAAGTCAGTTAGGTCGATGTGGGTATATAAAAAGAAAACTCTGTATAATACGGATTCATTTGTACATTTTTTATTTTGTGAAAATGATAGAGAGTTGAATGAGTTTTGCTGTGTTGGGAGAAAAGGATGAGGGACGATATCCTACTGAGGTGGAGGGCTCTTATTGGTTAGAGGATCCAGGTAGAAGGCTTTACGAGTATAGGTGGATCGATTATGATTGGGTGGATAGGAGGAGGATTGGATTTAGTGAGTGGACATGGCAGAGGTGGGAGAGGAATCAGGTTGGACCACTAGTGTATTTTCCTGACATGACACCACTGAGACAACAGTGCGATGAGGTCAAATTCAATCTCTTGTATTGGTTTGGCAGGTAAATTGTGTATATAGGTTAAGGAAGGAATACATGTTTCTGGGGGGAAAGGGCATTTGAATTGGGGAAGGAAAATTGGGTAAAAAAGGAATGGGTAGAGGTGTGGTTAGCTGTACTAGGAGTGGGGAGGATGTGAGGGTAGAGGTAGGTATGAATGGGTGAGAAGAAGGGAGTGTTTTAGGAAAAAGGGGGTTTGGGTGTCACAGATTTCTACATGATAGTGACCGGCGTCGGTCAAGGGGTGGCCAATGTCAGTGGTGTCTAGCTAGTACCAGTCATAGATAAGGTGACTGATGCCGGTGTGGGATAGACTATGGTTGGTTAGAAGTAACTGATCATGGTCAGCATGTGGGAAGGAAAGTGCCAACAGAGCCTAGGATGGTTGGGTGAGATAGATAGTGGGCAAGGAAGATGTTGATAAAAAATAGGTCATGGGTAAGTGGTTGAAAGAGGTATGATATTGTCGATAGTGGTTTAGGGTTAAGGAGGGTGGATAGAATATGTGATAAGAAGGTAATTTATGAGGGGAAAAATAAGGAGGGTAATAAGTGTAGGTGAAGTGTCAGTAGTGATTGTGGGTATAATGAAGTTGTATTAATGTGATGTTTTGTTGGATGTAGGTGAGAGACAAGACGTGGATGTGAGATAGGGTTCTGCCCCTACTTGTGACAGTTTGAGAAGGTACGACATCTGAGGATTAATAGCATGTTGTAGCAGTTGGCCTGATTGGGGTCAGACGTTATCGGCATGTAGTCTGGCATCCTAGATTGATGGTCACTCTCATCAATAGATGTGATTTAGTGACCAATACATTCCATCTACTGATGGGTGAGATCACAATCACCCTAGAGGATGTGTATAAGATCGTGCAGTTATTGATAGTGGGGCTACAGGTATATTTGATCTCTTTAAAGGCATCTGAGGAGTTGATGCTGACCGTATTTGGTGAGGGGTTGGCATAGATGATATTTCACAGTGCCAACATGAGCTATGGAGAGATGTACCAAGCCCGTATGGAGGAGACTAGAATTTTTGTGTTTTTGATGGAGGAATTATACTGATTTACACTACCAGATGCAGAGGGTGGGAGATTCCTGCAATCATTGATGGGGGTCCTACATGATAAGGTGATAGACTAGACCTATTTTTCATGGGCACCAACATTCCAGGTGTAGCTATACAGGGAGTTATGGGTGTATGAGCGGCTTCAGAGGTTCATCGTGTGTTGCACTCTCCTATTACATTGTTGGGCTTATGAGCACATTGTGTGTGTGTGCCTAATTGGGATTCCCTAGGATGATGCATTCAAGCCAGGTTTTATTTTCGGTGGGATATAGACGATGGGTGCCGGTTGTTGGAGAGCATCAAGTAGGGAGGGCGACACATGATATTGCCTACTACAAGTGGTTACTAGAGGGCTTGTTTGGTGTAGACATCATTTGGAGGCCCTATGTGGGTTATCCATCATATGGGAAGATGGTTATGGAGCTAGATGGATTATAGCTTCTTAGATGGATAGAGGGGTGACGTTCTGGAGAGCACAAGATGATACCCATAGAAAGGGTGAGGCAACAGTTTGGGCTATCGCAGGATATACCTCCACCCTTCCCACAATATAGGAGGGATGACATGGAGATGTCGTTGCCTTTGCCCCAACTGACAATGCCTAAAACGTAGGAGGAGTAGGTGAGAGACTAGTGGATCGATTATGTCAGGGTGAATGATAGATATAGATAGTGGTGGGATGCACACCTACGAGCAGTACCACCAAGGTCGGGGAAGCCGGATTTAGCTACCATCACTATTTAGAGGGATGTTGTAAAGGGGCAGCTAGCCACGTTAATTACATAGTTGGGGATGGTGTAGGGGTATTTGACAGGTGTAGAGGCATAGGCGGCCTCTTTACAAGTTTACAGGGTCAATTGGCCACTGCATAAGCATAGGTTACGATTCTTCACCTCCCAGATATAGAAAGGATCGGGAAAGAGTCCCTCAAGATAGGCATACGCACAGGGACAGGGTCAGAGGCTAATGGGGCCACTACAGACAGTACACGTATCTAGATTACGGGATGCCCTAGGCAAGGCCAGGTATTATTAGGATATTTTGATGGTGGTAGGGATAGATTTTCTATCCTATGGAGTGTATAGGAAACAGTAGGCCTTGAGTGAGAGGACCAAGTGGCGGACCTAGAGTGTGGAGAGTACATGGGGTCAACGAGCCCCGAGACAAGATCAAGGTGAGGCCACAAGTTCACGGAGGCTAGTTCTAGGTGCATTACTAGTAGGGACCCATCCAAGACCTATGATGGGTGGTGAGAGGCTAGCAAGATGTCGTACAAGAGTCAAGGAGGAGGAGGAAGATGGGAGACTGATATGGAGGATATCCTACATGGTGATATCTGATAGCTATATGTACCTTCTATTTTGTATAGTTATTTATTTTTGATATATACTGACTTATTTGCCTAAGAGGGTGAGGATGTATACAAGAGTTGATTGATTTTGATCATATATCGACCTGTATGCTGAAGATGGTGAGTATGTACATGAGGGTTTTCAATATTTTGGGATTTATTTCTATTGGTGTACATATGTATGCATACATAGACGTCATGATTTATAGATGATGATATTTATACTATGGATGGTGTACTTTTTTTAATTTCCATTATTATTTGTGTATGTGATGGAAACTAGGTGAATTAAGTATGATAGATTCAGGGTCATGTAGGCATGGATTGAATCAAGTCATAGGCATGGATTGAGTCAAGTCATAGGCATGAATGGAGTTAGGTCATAGGAATGGATTGAGTCAAGTCATAAGAATGGATTGAGTCAGGTTTACTTAGGTATGATGAAGTTTAAGTTGGTTTAGGTATGGTTGAGTTGATGTTGGTTGAGTTTATGCTGGTTTAGGCATGGATTAAGTTAGGTTGACTTAGGAATGATGAATTTTAGCTTTGTTTAGGTATGGTTGTGTTGAGGTTGGTTCATTTTAGGTTGGTTTAGGCATGGTTGAGTTTTTAACTCATTAATTGTGAATTTAATGATGATTTGGGTCATGTTAAGATGTTTTGTAGGAAAATGTATGATAATGGTAAAGAAATGGTAGACAAGATGAAATGAATGCGTGAGTGATGATGGTAGAGATGTAAAGAAATTGTTGTTTGTTTTGTTTAATTTCTAGGTATTGATATAAAAAGGAAACTAAATAGGGTAGAATGTGACTATGAAAGGGGGGGAGGGAATTGGTTAGGGTAGAGAGTGGCTGAGGTAACCTACAAGGGCCCCATGCCTTCAGAGTGTTGCCTACATAGTCCCGGTTAAAAGGGACCTTAGGACGATGTAGTTCTCCCATAAGCTAGGGAATATTAGGTTGAAATAGCCGAATTCTCTAGTAGGTGTTAGGCATAGGTGATGTAGGTCATAGGTATGACTTATTTTAGGTTGTAGGAATGGTTGATTGATTTTTAGATACATGTGCCAAGGAGCTGGTCCTATATTGGATAATCAATAGGTAATGAGGAAGGTAAATGCTAAGAAGTGGTAAAAGAGTTGTTTAATTGATAAGAACCTTAATGAGTCTATCGCACCTTAGATGGTCTTATAAATGTAATACCCCACAGGATTTTCTTAATAGACTGTTTTAAGGGTGAATAAAAAATCACAAGATCACAAAATGTTGCATTTATGGCATGTCCCTTGAGTAACGAGGAATTTAGGTAGATAAGACATAGATGTGAGAATGAGAGGTTTAGCATAACTTAGTGTACGGCGATGTATATTTTGGAACAAGAAACCCAAAATCCAAAATAGGCAAGTCCATCAAGAAAATTTCATCTTTTTCTTGATTTTCTTGTTTTGAATAGACCAATCAATGTGGGAAGTCTATATGGGATGAATATATTATCTCTTTGAGGTCTTCATGAAGCTGATCAATGTGGGAAGCTTCTGATTATTTATTACATTTTTATAACGACCGTACATAGTTGTCCTTCAAGGGAGCAATATATTGATAGTGGTAGAATATGGAGAAGAGATGTCCCTTTTGAGGGAGTCATCTTTTTGCTAAAAGTTTGAATCAAGGAGTTGTATCCCTTTTTTTAGATGTTTAATTCATGGACAAGATTATAGAGGGCGATTAGGTTCCGGTGTTAGAAGACAATATCGTAGTAAAAAAAGATTAATTAGGAAAGAGGTGGTCTCAAGTGATGAATGACCATGGGATTCCATCTTGAAAACGATGAAAAATATCCATGACAATCATGCTATGAGCAGAGTTGTGGTCTCACATTGAAGACAAGGCTAAAAGGTGATGGGTTATCACATGATTCATGTTTAATTGTGGATCCTCAAAATGGGTGATAATGGAAGGTGAACAATGCTCAAGGGATGATAAACCAATTGACAAAATGTGATATAGGACTTGATATCAACAATAAAATGGTAAAATATGTAAGGCATTAAGGGGCTCAGGTTCGGGTTTACCTTTAAGTGAAAACAAATGATAAGTACTTGATCCATAAGCATGGGTTACGATATAGGATCCTGAACAATTAGGAGAAAATTTGACCTGTTTACTTTTCTCCTCTTTGGTTACATGTTGATTTTGCTTCAAGACGAGGTCACCGACTTGAAAGGTTTGTTCGTGAACATGTTTTTCATAGGCACGTTTGATATGTTTTTGGTAGATTTGAAGATGGTCCAGGGTGTTGAGATGACATTCATATAATAATTCAAGTTGTGCCAAATAATCCTGGCAAAATTCATCATCGTTGACCATGTCTTGTAGTGAGATATGGAGGGATGGAATATGGACTTTGAGAGGTAAGATAGCCTTAGTACCATAGACCAGAGAAAAGGGGGTGACAGCATTCGAAGTGCGAATACTAGTGTGGTAAGTACACAAGGCGAAAGGAATGTGCGTATGCCAATCCTTCCCAGTATCATTGACCACCTTCATAAGAATTTTGTTCAAGGTTTTATTTTTTAATTCAGCTTGACTATTGGTTTTTAGGTAATAAGGTGGTGAGAAACTAAGTTGGATTCCAAAATCATCTCATAGTTTACGTAGGGTTTTGTTTTTGAATTGTTTTCCGTTATCCATGATAATATGGTGAGGGACACCAAAGTAAGATATGATGTTATCATTGATGAATTCACATATTTTCTTAGCTTTTATGGAAATAGGGGGAATGGCTTCTACCCATTTAGTGTAATATTTAGTAGCGGTTATAATCCATTGGTGGCATTGTGAAGAATGGAGGTTGATCTCACCAACAAGATCCAAATCGCATTGAGAGAGAGGCCAAAGGTCTCGCGTGACCTGTAAGGCATGACTAGGGGTGTGATGGAGGTTAGCTTGTTGCTGGCAATTTTCACAGCATTTGAAATAAGCGCAATAGTCAAGGTTTAGGGTTGGCTAGTAATACCCTAGGTGAAGAATGTGTTTAACGATAGTGAGACCACTAAAGTGGCCACCAAAAATCCCATCGTGGACTTCCTTAATGGTGTAAGGAATTTTAGAACTGGTAAGGCATCACAAGAAAATGCTTTCAAAACCATGTTTGTACAGAAGAAAACCCATGATGACATAACGCGAGACACTTTTTAATGAAGGCACATTGTCCATTAAGAGTGGTATCGGGGGGTAAAATGGAGAGGGAAAGATAGTCTTTGTATTGCTTATACCAAATGTCACTAGGGTCAAGAGCAGCGGTTCCGATAGAGTAAACTTCATGAGGCAGATAAGAGGGTGATTGTAATCTTTGTGTGGTGAAAAATATTTTAGAGTTAGCAGGCGAAGCAGGTATCTAAGAAGCCAAGTAGGCCATGGTATCTGTAAATTCATTGGTAGAACGGTTGAAGGTGGTCAAAATTATGTCCACATGATGCTTATACTTTTGAAGTATTTCATTATGAAACTGGTATATACCATTGACTTGGTTTAAGACCAACTGAGAATCACCAAATATGTTTATTAACTTAGCATATAAGGCATAAACAACCTAGAGACCTAATACGTGTGCTTCATATTCAATGATATTGTTTGTACAATTGATATAAAGTTTGAAAGACAAAGGAAAAGGTTCACCATCAAGAGAAATGAGGATAACACCCACCCCATCCCCACGCTAACACTTGGAGCCATCGAAGAAGAGTTTCATTTGGTAGGCAGGTTCATCCAGGGAAAGGGTAGCAACAGACTCATCTGGAAAGTCAAAGTTAGAGGGTTGATCCCAAGAAATAGGTGTGTTAGCCAATTGGTTAGCAATATCTTGGCTCTTGATGGAATTTTTATGGATGAATTCATGATCGAGGTTGGCCAAAAGCATAAGCTAGCGTGTGGCACATTGATTTTGATAAGGTTTGGCATACATGTAGTGTAATGGGTCGGTATTAGTAATGACAAAGGTTTGTTGGTTAAGTAGGTAATGGCGGAGTTTGGTGGCGATGAAAACTAAGGCTAGGAAATTTTTTTTCGACGTGGGTATATCTAGTTTTGTAATCAAGAAGGGTACGAATTATGTAATAAACCACTTTCTCTCAGTGTCGGTCATCACGATGAGCAAGCATGACACCTAGAGAATGGTCAGTGGAAGAAATATATAGGTAGAAGGGTTGGCCATCCTTAGGAAGAATGAGCACTGGTGGTTGAAGGAGGTATTGTTTCAAGGCTTCGAAGGCTTTAAGGCAGTCATCATCGCATTTAAATGAAACGTCTTTCTTGAGAAGATGATGGAATGGTTAATAACGATTAGAGAGTTGGGAGATAAAATGACGAATTCATTGCAATTTTCCTTGTAGGTTAAAAAGTTGATAGAGATTAGTGGGTGACATAATCTCAAGGATAGCCTTGACTTTAGCAGGATCGACTTTTATACCATTTAAAGAAATAATGAAACTTAGGAGTTTCCCTTAAAGTACTAAAAAGATGCATTTTTTTGGTTGAAAATAAACACAATATTTGATGAGGCAATCAAAGATGACTTCAAGAATGGGTAGGTGTTCGATTAAATGTTTGGATTTGGCAAGTAGATCATCTACATAATTGTCAAATATGTGATGCATGATGTCATGGAAGATGTAAGTCATGACGCGCTGATATGTACCACCATCATTTTTGAGTCCAAAGGGCATGACTCGATAGCAGAAATTCCCCCAAGGGGTGATGAAGGAACTCCTTTGTTGATCCTCAGGAGCTAGTAATATTTGATTGTAGCACGAGAAACCATCCATAAGTGATAAATTTTCATGGCCAACAATGAGATCAACTAGTTGGTTGATACCTGGTAGTGGGAAATCATCTTTGGGACAAGAAAGGTTGAGGTCATAGAAATCTATGCAAATGCGGAGTCCCCCTGTCGCTTTCATTACAAGAATGATGATAGAAATCCATTAGGGATAATAAATGGGTAGAATGAATGAAACTGAGAGAAGACGTTGAAGCTATTCTTTGACTAGAAGAGAAATGTGAGGATGTATTTTCCACATCTTTTGTTTGATAGGTTTGGCATCAGGAATGGTCACGATATTGTGAATAATGATTTTAGGATCTATACAAGGCATATCAGCATAGAACCAAGTAAATGCATCACTATGGTCCTTAAGGAAAGAGGTGAAGGCTTCCTCTTCAGTAACATCTAAAGATTGGATGATATTTAGAATATGTGGGTCATCTTGGGTATTAATGTTGATTTCTATGGTCGAATCGTTCAACATGGTTTGCATCTTGGAGGGTAACGACCAATGAATGTAAGATTCTTATACACTAGGGTAGGTGAGGATGGAATCATCATCCTGACATTAAACGATGTTAATTGAAGGTGTATCATCATCGATCATGTCCAGATATAGTAATGAGAGAGAAGAGGGAGCCTCACAATCGGGTTGATAGGTCAGCGGTCCTATGGAAATGGTATTTATGAAAAAAAAATAGTTAGCAGGTGTAGACTCAGGATCTATGGACTCTGTGGGTGAGGATGGTAATGTGGGTGAATGAGAGGGGTAAGATGCCTCATCCTGAATAAGGTCGATGCAAACCTTTTCAGAAGACAGAGCGTCAAAAACAATGCCACTATGGTTATTGTGTTTACGAGAGGTACAAAAGATGACAGTGTGTCATCCTTGTGCATAAAAACCAAAGCTAAATCCTTTCCACACACACTGGTGGAAAGTGTGAGTCAAAGGATGGCTAGTGAAGGATTGTAGGTTGGTGGAAAATGGTTTGGTTTGGGATGGAGGTTTGGGATTATAGGTTTCCATATCAAGTCCCCCCCATACGTTAGATTGGTGTGAAGATGGGGAGGGCGATAAGGGAAAATTTTACCAATGTGAATGTCATAATTAACATGTTGATGTAGTTTCCCATACTCTTGTGGGGTGAGGAAGGTATCAACATTGTATAGGTGGTACTCCCCCAGAGTGAGGCATTTAAAAGAACCTTCTAAGGGAACAGTATTTGGTATGTGGGTAGTAGGTATAGATGGCTCGCTAGCGATAGAGGCTAAAACTGTAGTAGGGATAGCGGGTTAGACAAAACAAAAGTAGTGGAAATTTTTTTGGATGGGCTTGTGGGTGGAGGTGAAGTGGTTTTGGTGGCTTATGCCTTGACTAGTACAAGCACATCATTAGGTCGATATAGAATGTTACAGGTCTTGAAAGGTGATGGGTCAGAAGGGATGGTGTAATTATGTCCCTTGTGTTCAAATTTGAAGCATCAATGTAATGTCAAAGGGACACAACCCATAACACGAATCTAAGGTCGACCAAGTAGTAAGTTATACTGGAACTCCCATTCTAGGACATAGAAAAATTCTAGGACGGTACGGGGACCTACAAGAACATGGAGAACAACAGTACCCATTGTAGAGGTTATGGAATCATTGAAGGAACACAACATAATGGGGTTACTATACATGTAATTGGTAGGTATTTGCATTTGGGCATATGCATGGGAGGAGATGATGTTAATGCTAGCACCACCATCAATCATAACACATCATATGTGTATATTATCGATAAATACGGAGATGAAAAGAGTGGGATCGGGATCATTAGAATGGAAGAGAGCAATCTTTTAATCTGCAAAACTGAGGGCAGCCACTTGGTGAGTGAGTGAAGGTGTAAAGGAAGTCAAAAACCTAGTGAGAGAGGTTACGTGGTGAGGGGTAATGATGGAGGCTACAAGTGTGAGGTCATTTGCTAAGACTTGGATAGATTGAAGGACCTCCAGGAGAGCTTGACGATGTGACTCTGAGGTTTTGACGAGGTCATATACAGACATTTTTAGCGGGGATTGGTGTAGTTGTTTTAGCATTGTATGATGTGTGGCCCCATCAAAAATGGGATATGTAGGACCATAAATGATGACTTTGGGTGTGGGTGTAGATAGTGTATTGGGTATAGGGTTGGTTGATGGGCAAGTTGTTTTCTCCTTACCCTTTTTGTTCTGAGCATGGGTGGCAATGTTGATCATGTTAATCTGAGGGGAGGGGGTAAATGGAGATGGTGCAGGATGAGTGGTATAATGCCATGATGAGTAGAAACCTACCGGGGGAGAAAATCCTTGTGAAGTGAGCTAGGTGAAATGGAATTTTGGTGGTGATTTGGGCCAATTCTCTTATGCAAAACCATGTTAATTTCAAATCTTGGGGATGGATCTAAGAGTTTTTGGGGTGGAGATTTTTGGTCACTAAGTAGGAAATGAAGGGAATATCTGTGAAAATTGGTGTCGATGAAGTGGGGGTCCTCATTAAGAAGATCATCATCATCAAAGTTTTATTTAGGAGGACATAATTTAGACAAGAGCGGATTTCAAATCCTTACAGTTCTCTACATCGGAGCCTGACACACGATGGTAGGCACAAATTTCAGTTTCATCAAATCCTTTTGGTTTGGGTTTGAGTGGGTCATAAGGTCTGTGAGGTGGTAATGTGATGACAAAATTTTTGACGAGGTTGCTTACGATTTTAGGATAAGACCCTGCATATGGATGACAATGGGAGGTGAATGTGGATTTGGGTGCAGCTGCGGCTGACTGTATAGGAAGAGTTTTCACAAGAGGGGTAGTAGGTTGGGATACGAGTTTAGTGTGTGGTGTGGTCTTAGGTGTTGGTTGTATCTGCTTGGGTAGGGGCATGGTAGATGAACTAGTAATAGAAGGTGTGATTTAATTAACTACCTTATTGGAGGGTATTGGATTTTTG
Source organism: Taxus chinensis (assembly GCA_019776745.2). Classification (NCBI taxonomy): domain Eukaryota; kingdom Viridiplantae; phylum Streptophyta; class Pinopsida; order Cupressales; family Taxaceae; genus Taxus; species Taxus chinensis. The sequence goes on along the minus strand of CM034146.1, from coordinate 868,980,878 downwards.
GCTTTAGGGTTGCAAATTTCCTAGGGAAAGGTGATACAGGAACATGAGGTGTAGAGGGAAAAGTGGATGGTGGAAGAGGTCAGGTTACTCATGGGAGTAACTGAGGTGTTGTAGAGGTAGGTGGTGTGGGTTGGGTAGGAGGTGTGACTGAAAGAGAAGGAAGTGTTGTGGGTAGTGAAGAATTTATTTATGGTATTGGAGGTATGGATGGTAAAAATGTTACAGGTGAGGGCGGAGGTTGTGTGGGGCACTTGGGTATATTAGAGGTCTGTGATGGTGAAAATGGGTTGATGCGTTCTTTTTTTACCGGTGGATGCAGGTTTCTTGGCCAGGGTCGAGGGGTGAGGTCCTAGGATGGATGGAAAGGGTGAAGGTGATAAGGTTATGGTTGGCAAGGTTGGGGTATGAGATCTAGGAGATTGGCTCTTCCTTTTATAGCTTGGGTTAAGTTTGGTGTTAGTTTTGGAAGATGTAGCTAAATCTAATTTGATGGGTGGATGAGTAAGGCTAGTTGTTCATATGAATCCTAAGGTAGTGATAATTTTAGGTAAGGGATATGATATAGGCGTGGGTTTGGGTGCAGATGCATGTTGGGTTTATGGGTAGAGGTGTGAGTTGAGACATGAGTGGTGTCATGGGAGATTTTGCTAATAGTTGTGGTTGTGTTCGGTTTGGTTGGCCAAAACACTCTTTCGATAGATAGTGGAGGTGTTAGCGAGTGACAAACGACATTTTTGTTAAAACAGAAAGTAGAAGATGCCCCCAAAGTAAGGCTCTATCGATATAATATAGGTGATTGGCTAAGCCTGAGAATGGTATTGTTTGTAAGTGAAGCTGACGTGGACCGAGTGGCAATCACCATAAAATGTTTTTGAGATGCCGGGAACTAGCTAGCCCTCGGACTTGTGTGGGTAGGAGAGCCAAAAGAAGATCAATGGGATCTTAAAGTTCTAATGGTAATTGGTTTTCCCACAAGTGGTGGTACTTCTTATAGTATCTTCCTTGGTTAGAGGAGAGGACAAGGCAGCATAAGTGGGGATCTCCTTTTGTTGGTGTAGGCGGTGAACCTGCATCTTCTATGAGTAGGAAATGTGCCACTTACAACTTCTCAGAATTTGGAGGGGTCGAAGGAGATGTGTTGATTATAGGATCTTTTACAGGTGAAGGAGAAGTTGAAGGGAATTCCTCTATAGGTAGAGAAGTATACGAAATAGGTTCTTGTGTAGGTAGGGGAGCGCAGGCTAAGATTTCAACTATGGATGGAATATGAAGCAATTGGAAAGAAACTGTGTTAACTGTAAAATAGCGTGGACCTCGCGGACAGTGCTATCATTGTTTAAAGTATCACCCACCTGGTGTGAAGATGGGGCAAGATTAGGGAATGAATTCTTGAAGATGTGTAGGATTTTCTTAGCGGGTGCATTCATGCTATCCAAGACTAAGTCTCCATTGTCTATCATTTATTGAATGATATTTTTGAAGGTAATGTAGTTATTGTCGTTGTGACCTTTAACCCGATGATAGTTACAAAATTCGTGTTCCTTATACTACCCAGGCATGGGTCACTCGGGGTCAAAACAAGTATGTGGTTTTATAGGTGGAAGGGTAATGACGCCAGCCGTAACAAGATTTTTCGAAACGAAAGAATAAGATTATCCTAGGGAAGTGTACTTGTGTTGTTCTCATCTAGACTAGAAAGCTTGGACAAGAGAGAGATTAGAAGGGGATTTGGCCAGATTTGATTGATGAGGGGGACTGGCTTTGAGAACTATGACATTAGCAAACCCTTTGGGCTTCGAATAGTTTTTTTGAGGTTTTCAAGATGAAGAAGTATCATTTGATTTGAACACGATGCTATTGTTACGAAGTTGAATCTTATTTTCTTTGATAGTGTGAATTTCCAATTTCTGTCTCATGGTAAATGATTCGTCGAAAGTGCACAAATTTTTCACCTGTAGGTTTGGTGAGATGTGTCTAGTGAATTCCTGAGGAAATAGTTCTATAATCTTGGTTTGAGGCAACTAGAATGTGAGCTGGTTAATGAGACCATGCTAGTGAGTGAAAAAGTTAGTGATAGACCCATTGTCATATTGTTGTGTGGAATAAAGATTAGTCATGGTAACATTCCTAATAACATTAACAAAGAAGTGATCTATGAAGGCTTGGGCTACTTGATAGAATGACTAAATGGAGTGTCTTGGTAGTCCACTTTACCAGTCCAATGCCGGTCTTGTCAGGGACATTAAGAAAGTCCTCAAAAGTAAAGAGTCAATGTGGGTAATCAAATAAGACCCATGTTTAAAGGACCACAAATGTTGTCATGGATATTCTTTACTATTAAAGTAGTTGAATTTTGGAATCTCCCAATGTATGAGGTATGGTCAAATGGCAATGGATAGGTGAATAGTATCATTACAAATTTCATCATAGGTGACAAAATTGTGTGATCTAGAAACTGATGCTTCTAATGTTTACATCTTTTCCATCATCAACTTGATGAGGTCGTTTGTAGGTTGTGATGGGGGAACACCTCCTGTGCATAAGGAGGTGGATATTGAACCTAATAGTGATGTTGAGAATAAGTAACTGATATGGAAGACACATATCTAGAATGGGTGAAAAACAAGAGAGGGGGTTGTTGATAATAGGTGTATGTAGGTGGGATGGTTATGGGCAATGTTTGCGGGATGGAGAGGACTAGATTATGGAATGGAGTTGAGGTCACTGACACCATGTGTGGTTGTGTTGCAATGGATATTTTTGAGACAATGGGTGCATATTGTACTATGGTCTGGGTGGTGGATGAGGGGACAACAGATACGATATGTGTAAGGGAAACTGTCGATGTAGATGTCATGGTGGGTATGGGTCTGTTGGTCTGAAAATCTATCTCTTGGGCAGATCTATGGATAGACGAGCCAAAAGTGTGCAAGGCATATCCCCTCTTTGAGTCAGCAAAGTGAAACTGGTTTATTGCTATTCTACCAGCAGGAATCTGTGTAAGTCTCACAATATTCTGCCTTCGGGGGTTTGGGATCTCATCCTAGTAGGGTGTTTCTGATTGCGAAAAGAAAGGAATGAAAGAAAGGATAGAGAAAGATCAGATCCAAAGAAAGAAAAGAAATGAATTCCAAAGCAGAAAGGTCAGAGGGTTTATGTTTTGGGATTGGTAGTAAACAGAGCCAAACCTAATTGCATAAACGAGCAAAGCAATACTGATGAATAAATGACAATAAAACAAAAGTAGATCCAATAGAACAAGCACACAGATCTAACGTAAGAAAGCTCCAATGCAAATAACACACGTATTTAGCACAAAGTCTAAATATTGTATTAATAATTCTTTCTGTTACAAAAAGCTCAAAGTCTTTTCTCGTCACTTTTATTTTTCATCTTAAAGATATTCACTCATGCCCAATACAACAAGTATAGAGGTATTTATAGAAGAAGGAGAGAAAAGAAGGCAAAAAGGATCCAACCACCTATTTACAAAATATCTACAAAATATCTCAAAGTCATGTTGACTTTTAACAACTTGATGGATGACATCATCCCATGGTGCAACATGGATGATGTCATCATTTGTGCCAACATACTCTAGATATTTACAAAAAGGAAAGAACGCCGAAGGAGAGAGAAGAAGAAAGAGAAGTTATTCATCATGGTCGTCCTGCGGCCGAAAGGGGGTAGCCTGCTTCTGTTGTTGCTCAGGTGACGAGATGTGAAATTGGGCACGGTATTCCATGAACTTGTTGATCATGGGCCCTAGTTGATCCTAGGAAGGATCCTTGTGTCGCTCACTGATCGCCTCACAAGTCTCCCACTCATCTACAAGCTTCTTTGGGAGTTTGGAATATTCTTTCTCTACTTCTATGAGGAACCCGATGAAGTCCTGAGAGGCCAACAGGTTATTGATGGACTCTGCGTCAAAAGTGACCTCTGGCCCTAGCCCTTGTGAAATGATCTCCTTGAAGATCTGGATGGTTTCATCAACTTTTCTTAAGGCGAAGGAAGGAGTAAGCAAACCTGGTGACATGTTGAGAATGATTTGTTCCATTTGGTGCATCACGTCCAGGGCTTCTTCCTTTACCTTATCGATCTTTTCAAGGACGAATTCTAGTTGATCCACCCGGTAATCCAGAGTGGAAATGACTTTATTGAGGGCCCTGGGATGACCAAAAATGCCGAACTTGACCAAATCTTTGACTGAACAGTCGAAGGTTTGTTGAAAGGTCTCATGCTACAACCTAGCATGGTCCAGCTCTTCTGATATGGGTCCTGCTAATGCTTGGAGCTCCTTATTTGCCTTGTTGATGTTCAGATATAAATCAGAGAACTTGGCGATCACTCTTTCACTGTCTTTGAGGATTTGGCTCCTCCAAGCTGAAACTGCCATGCCTTGCTCGCTGATTTTTGCAAATTCATTAATTTTATCCTGGCTCAGAGGTTTAGGAGTTTCGGTGGCAGTTGTGGGAGGTGCACTGCCCATCTTCTGTAAGGCTTGGAGTGGATGTTTATTTTACTCTTTCAATAGCCTTTTCTCTTCTTTTGTTTTTTGAAGCTTCTTGCAGAGGGCGTCAGTTGCAGATAGGGCCTCTCCTTGAAGGCTTTTAGAAGACATCCCCATTGTGACTTGGGTCACTATATAATCTATCGAAGACAGATCCTTTTTATCCTTCAGAGGATTGGGGTATGCGATCTCCATTACCCTTTCTCCTGAAGCACTATGAGAGAAGCGTGTGATGGGCTTCTGCTTCTTTTCCCCTTTTGCTGGGATCACGGAGAAGTCCATCAGTGTGATGGGAACTTTCCTTTTCTATGGACTTAAGTGCTGGGAGATCCAGGCTAGACTTATGGGAGAAGGACCAGGAACAGAGAAGGGAGCAACTACAGTAGTAGAAGGGAAAAACGTGGAGACACTTGGAGGCGGCATCGAGAGGGAAGCTGAGGAAGTGTTCAAGGGAGGAATAGATACTTCAGAAGAGGAAGACATAGGAAGGGAAGGGAGCTTAGAGATGAGAGAAGAAATGGAGGGGGACAGGTCCACGAGAGAAGAGAAGATGGACGAAGAAGCGGGAGGAATGGTAGAAGAAGGGGGAGAGGACACGACCAAAAGAATGGTCACTTGAGTCGCTCGAGGAGGGGAAGGAGGAGAAGAAGAAGGGATGGAAGGGACTTTGGTTGTTGCAGCAGTGGCGACATCCTGAGTGGATGGGCCTATTGGAACATCTTCTTCCGCTTCTTTCTCTGGAGAAGCCAGAGTTACAACTTGTTTGGGTGCAACAGAAGGAGGACTTGTAGGAGCTTCCTCTTGAGTGGTGTTGAATTCACCCTCTTTGCTTTTTTCTTTACCTTTAGGCTAATGTTTTGATCGAGGAGGTGCGTTACCCGATGGAGTGGTTGTGAAATCAACCCCAAGGTAGATGAGTCCATTCATTCGGCACCAATGCTCTGTTCTGTGTAGAGTTTCTTTGACCCTCTCCTCAATTGTTTGAGGTGCTTTAGTCCTATTAATTGCCGCAAAAGGCCAATCATCCCCACCTGTGTCAAGATACACTTGATCCACTTCCTCTTTAGTAGTTTGGTAGCCTTTGGGGACGATGGCCACCCCATATTGGATGATTTCTGCCAAGGCCAAACGAGAATGGTCTTTCCTCCTGAGCTCCACCTCGTGATATAGGTCAATGTAGATATCCTCGATGTGAGGGATGTGGATTGGATCGAGGTTAGCCCTTAGTAGACAATTCCTCGGGTCGAAGGTAGGCCTTGCTGGGAAGTCATGTTTTAGATTCATCAATTCTAGCTCTGCAGATATGTCTTTTGCCTTTTGGTGAGTAAGACATGTATATCTACCCACTGTGAGTGGGAAAGGAGTTCCACACTTCTTTCTCTTGAGGGTAGGTGACTAGCTTTCTTGACAGCTCTAGCAGAATCAACTTGGGCCCAACATACCTTGGCAGTCTAGCTGGCTCTCCCAAGAAGTTAGCTGCCCTTAGATAAGTGAACATGGGGAATTGAGTGAACAGGGCCCCTCATTTCTCAGTGGCTGCCACGATGCTCTTGGTCATGTGACCGTAAGTCATATTCGGCCTCAACAGGAAGATGATGAAATAGAAAAATGCATTATTGATCTTTATAAATTAAGGGATGCTATTCTCCAGCTTCAACTCTGGATAGTATTCATAGATTCTAACTTGGGGCCAAACCCCACTCTGCATCAGAGCTGGGTAGTCCATTTCTGAAGCTACAGCATAAACAACATAGGAATTCATGTAGAACCTCCCCGTTGTGGGGAATTGTTGCAGCTTCTCTGATATTGTGTTGCTTATGATTTCTGCCCACTCAAAGCATTGATCAGGCATATTTTTGTTCATTATTTCTAAATACCACAGCATCCATTTGTGGAAGTAGTGGGTGTCAGGAAGCTTAAATACCCTACTCAGGAACATGATGGTGTCACTGAGTTCCTCAGAAAAATCACTACGTTGAATGATTTGTGGCCAACGGGTCACTACTTTTTTGTTTTTCATATAGACTTCGTTCATCAGCTGCATGCACTGATCTTCATGGTCATCCCAGGCTTTGATACAATCCTCTCAGCTGATGCCCACAAAGTGCCAGTGATGAGGAATGCCGACTATTATCTCAAAGTGATGGGCAGTGAGGTTAATTATGACCTCTCCCTTCTCATTTACGACACATCTTGTGTCTTTATTGTAGCATCGGGAAACCACCATCATAAATTCATTGTTAATGGCGCTGACTAGGATTCCACCAACAAAGTGGAGGGCACTACCTATCAGCTTGTCCATCCATGAATTTCTCGTGACCTTCTGAGTCCTGACCCAGAACTCTTCCTTATCAATATGACCCAACTCTGAGTCTCTGATGTCCAGGTCACACTCGGCCTGGGAGTCGGGCATTCTGACCCTCTGATACTTATACTTCATTTCTTCTTCTGTGAGCTTGGCCTTTCCTTTGGATTTGGTAGGTCTCTTGCTTGATGTTGACATATGTTGTTCAGAACTTAGCTGCTGATCTGCATGAATAAGAAGTGAAACCCAATTGGAGAAAGCCATGTTAGCTATTTGATTTTCCATTGAAATGCTGACGGAAGAAAGAGTTAGCAATTTTTAGGCCTCAGGGCACATGGCGCATGGATATTGCAGAATGCAGGGCTAAATAGGTAAGGCGCATAGGAAAAGGGTGTTGCAAGGGTTAAATCGACGTTGAAGGGCGCATGGCGCATAGACACTGCAGGGTGCATTCTCTGTTGTTGTAAGCACAAGTGCGCCTACGCCATGTGTATTTATAAAGGGCACATATTATTTTCATGTTACACGGGTACAAAGTACACCAAAGGGCTCTGGAATAATGCGTGTAACATCATATGTTCATGCACTGAAGGGGAAATTGGCGCGGCGAATGAAAGGTCTGCATGACACAATGTTATTGCGATGAGGGACGTGCCTGCGCCGTTTATAGCTTTGCACTTGGCGCATAGAAAAATGTTGCTACATGGATGCTAGGTGTGCCTAAGAGTGCAAGAATTTGTGATGTTGCACTCAAGTTTGATGCGCCAAGATTGATGCGCCAAGAGGGCGCACGGTAAGCATTTACAGCAAGCGAGGGAAGTGCGCCATGAGGGTGCATCTTTTTTATGATGTAGCAGGAAGGGAATGTGCGCCATTGGCGCGATTACTCTTGATGTACAGGGATGAAAGATGTGCCAAGGGTGTAATTGTCCTTGATGTTGCACGGTATGCCAATGCGTTAAAGGAAAATATAGTTTCCTTTTAGGTTCATTTTTCTCTTAGAGGGGTTTACATACGGTTATGCTCTCTTTGCAAGTTTCATTTGGGTGATTGAAATGGCTTAAACAAAGGGGTTTCAAGCTATCATCTCAAGATAGAGTTTCCTCTACCAGCAGATCTGGAAAGAGGAGGAAATGTGGAAAGACAACTGGGGGGAAAAAGAGCTCATGATTTCATCCTTTTCAACCTAAATCATATCCACAAACAACCAAAAACCTCAAACACAAAATGCACAAAAGAAAGATGGCCACTTACCCGGCTTTATAATGAAGAAATGCACGAAAACGGGTCCACAAAGTAATTCGAAAGCGATAGGGCAGGTGTGCTAACAGGCTCAGAGAAAATCACGTGATTTGCATTGGTGATAATGACAGCGCGGACGTGCCTATATATAGGCGAGGTAGCAATAAATGCGCTAACCAACCTTTTCAAGTGGCACACAAAAGGAGCTGTTGGCACAAGAAAACATGTGCCCTTTGGTGCACCAAAACGCTTGTCAACATGAAGATATGTGCACCTTTGCGCACCAAAAGTGGTGTTGACAGAGGAAAATGTGTGCCTTTGGCGCACCAAAAAGAGGTGCAACAAATGTTCTGTTGACATAAAGGCGCATGCACCTTGGCGCACACAGGGAAGACCCAACATAGAGAGGCACACCAAAAAGCCTGCTGACACAAGAAAACCTGCACCAAAGGATTAAAAAGGGGGCGCATGAAAAGTTGATGTAGCATAGTCATTATATGCACTCGGCCAAAAAGACCAAAAATGACTAATTTCGGAAAACTAAAATTTCTCAGGAAGGGATTTTTCAACATTCCGAACGCAAGGGATCCTTAAAGAGGGATCGGAACAAAATTTTAGTGTGGTTATCTATAAAATTTCCCTTTCCTATTTTACGGGATAATAGCTGGCTCTTTCTGGGAACTACCCCTGAGCAAACTCAGGGGTAGAGAATCCCAAGTCTCATGTGTCTATCCATTGGGTAACAGAGTCAAAAACAAGGGCGACTGGAGGGCAAACAAAAGGGAACACACAACAAACAGTAAGCAAACACACGACAAAACAAACACACAACTAAAGAAAACTGTACAAAGAAGAGAGCAAGCTCTACTTCCTGAAGATTTTCAGATGTTGCCCGCTGTAGGGAAGTGGGAGTTCGGTTCCATCCAGATATGAGAGATAAAAACTATTCTCTCCATTGAGCTACTTGATCTTGAAAGGTCCTCTCCATAGGGAATCAAACTTTCCATGCATGCCTTTTGGCTCTCTTTGCTTGTCCCACAGAAGGATGAGGTCCCCCACCTGGAAATTTCTTTTCTTATCTTTTTTATCGAATAGTCTCTTGACTTGATTCTGATGTTCGGTGATCCTGACGACCACTCTTACTCTCTTTTCTTTGAGTTCTGTCAGATACATGATCCTCTTTTCAAGAGAATTTTAGAAAGTTTCATCTTCAATAGCTCGTGCCAAGCGCAAAGCAAGAAGTTCAACAGAAATGGGAATTTCGGCATCAGTGCCATATAACACTTGAAAAGGTGACATACCAAGAGACCTCTTGGGAGTAATGCGATCTACCCACAAAGCGTCATATAAGGACTTGTGCCACATTTGTTGATTCTCATCCACTAGTTTTTGTATGATGGTCACCAAGTTTTTGTTACTGGATTTGGCCTGACCATTTCCTTGAGGGTAATAATCTGAGGCGTGAGCCAAAGTTATCCTGTATTCATAGCAAAAACTAATAACTTCCCATGATGAGAAGTTAGAAGCATTATCAACAACAATCTTGTTGGGAACGCCAAACCTGACAATGATATTTTCTTTGATAAAACTGCAAACAACCTCGGAAGTGGCATGTTTGACAGGTATGGCTTCCACCCACTTGGTGAAGTAATCTATTGCTGATAGGAAATAATTATGTCTGACACTCGATTGGGGATTGAGTGCACCAATAAAATCAATTCCCCACTGCCTGAATGGTTCGTCGACAACGACCGGCCTGAGGGGAAAAGCAGCCATCTTGGTCTTGCCGACAAACTGCTGGCAAGGTTCACACTTTGCTACCCAGGTAGCTGTATCTTGGAAAAGCGTCGGCCAATAGTACCTGGCTTAGATGATCTTGTGTGCTGTCACGGAAGAGAAAAAATGGCCTCCACAGGCTGAATTATGAAAACTTTCAAGGAACTTCACCTACTGTGGCTTTTCAACACACCGCAAGAAGACACCATCTATCCCGTGTTTGTATAAACCGTCATCCCAGATAACATATTTGGCTGCTCTGAGCTTTATAGTGCACTTCTCTTTTGTAGTTAGGTGAGCTAGACATTCACTGTAGGTGAGGAAGAAAGCAATATCAGAATACCACTCATCGCTGGTTGCGACAAATAGGACCAGAGGGAGAGAATGGGCTTTCTCCAGTTGGCTTTGCACTTCATTGGTACAATCATCATTTTCCTCAGGGCTTTCTGAATCTTTGTTTTCAGCCATAAGCTGACATAGGCCCTTGCCTCTCACCAGCTTGGTTGGTTTTATATCTAGGTCGTACTCCTGAACCTTTGCAATTCAATTCCCTTGCAAGCTTCCTAACTCCTGTTGAGTTAGAATTGATTTGACTGCCATGTCAGGGAGCAGTACCACCCTATGGGAATTTAAAATGTAATACCTGAAGTTTTTGAATACTTTGACAATGGCGAAGGAATGCTTTTCCAATTGAGACATTTTTATTTCTTGAGGCTTGAGAGGAGAGCTCATGAACGCAATCAGAGATTCAACATCCTCCGAATTATTTTGCATCAAGATTGTAGACATAGTATGCTCAGATGCATAACTATACATGATAAAATCTTTGGAGAAATCGGGACATACCAGAACTGGTGCGTGAGCAACGAAAGTTTTTATTTCTTCAAATGACCTTTTCCCTTCCTTGCTCCATCAAAAATTTGGTGACCCCTTCATCATGTTCAATATGTGATGAGTCTTCTTAGAAAATTCGAGAACAAAACGCCTGAGAAATTTCACCTTTCCAAAGAAAGAATGAACGCCAGTATTGCTTGTAGGCAGAGTAAGGCTCTGAATAGCCTTAACTCTTTCGGTATCTATCTTCGTTCCTTCTTTGCTAACAACATGCCCTAGCAGCTTTCCTTCCATGACTCCAAAAACATAATTTTTCAGGTTTAGGGAAATCCCATGCTCTCGGCATCTGGCCAATACTCACTCCAGGTGATCATAATGATCATTTCATTGTTTAGAGAACACAGTTAAGTCATCTAGATAAACCACAATGACCTTCCCCATCATACCTTTGAATGCCAGCTCCATGGCCCACTGAAAAGTGGCATCAGCATTGGTTAGGCCAAAAGGCATCCTGCTGTAGGAAAATGTACCCCAGGGAGTAGTGAATGCTGTTTTAAATTGATCTTCACGAGAGACTTCAATCTGATTGTAGCCTGAAAAACCATCAAGCATGGACAACATCTCTGATCTAGTTATTGCTTGTAGAACTTGATCCATTATAGGAAGTGGGTAGTTGTATTTCAAGGAAGCCTGATTCAGATTTCAAAAATCTACGCATATGCGTATTTCACCTTTTTTCTTGCGCACTGACACAATATGTACTACCCAAGTACTGTGATGGATAGGAAAAATGATTCTCACATCCAGCATTTTCTGAATTTCAGCCTAGATAGTACCTGAGATCTTAGTATTATAATGCCTCTGCTTCTGGCGAAAGGCTTTAACGTCTTCTTTCAACGGGATGTCATGCTGGATGTCCTTTGGCTTAAAAGACTTTAGATCGGCATAGGACCATGCCAATACATCCATGTATTTCTTCAGGAACTTGACGAATTTCTGCTTCTCTTCAGCCGTGTAACATTTTCCAATGTTCACAAACTGCGGGTGTTCTACTGAACCTAAATTGACCAGTTCAGTTTCTTGAGATGAGTCAGGATAATCTCGCCTCTTCTTTTTCAAAAAACGATCATGCCTGTCGAACGACCGTTCCAGAGAAACCAGGCCCTTTGGAATTTTATTTCCTTTGAGCTGACATATGTCATCATTCCCTTTGGATTCATCATCTTGATCAATGATTGATTCACGACAAGTGGAAGTGGATCCTTCAAAGTGCAATTCCTTAAAATTTTCCACCTTTTCTAGAAAGGAAATGAGTTGAACACTTGCCAATGCTGAGAATTGTCTAGCACACTTGGGCGGAAAACCACCTCAATGGTGTATTTGTTTTTTTTCAAACCTGGGCGAGGGAGCATGACGGACGATGAAACGGCCAATGAATCAACCATGTCATTTTGAGCTCTTGGAATGGATTCTATTGAAAAAGCATCAAAGTATTCAATGTTGTCCCACACTGCATTACGGTAGTGCCTGAGCCTCTCATTCTTCACTTGATATATTCTTTTAACTTGATTCACAACTAGCTCTGCATCACCTTGCACTTTCAGACTTTTGATCCCTCTCTCTTGTTGCCTGCATGCCTAGTAACAAAGATTCATACTCAGCGGTATTATTTGTATTAAAGCACTGCAATTTGAAAGAGAGGGGAATAATTTCTTCCTCGGGAGATATTAGCATGGCTCTGGTGCCACATCCACTGGTTGCGCAGCTACCATCGAACTGCAAAGTCAAGATCTTATAAAGATCTTCTTCTTGGACAAGAACAACCATTTTGTCAGACTTGGTAGACAAGAAATAGTTCCTCATTCCTAATGATTCAAAAAGAATTTGAGCTTTGGGGTCTTCAGAGTTAGTAACCAAGTACTTCTATTGTGATTCTGGCTCCAAAGTCTGCATCACACCTTTGATGGGGATTCTAGCTTTAGACCAGTCCATACGAATCTCCCCACCAACTTCGCTACAAAAACTTCTTCCTAACAAAATTCCGTAGGCTGCTGGAATGTCAGCAACGAGGACGGTCATCTTTACTCTTTTCTTTGGGAATGCTATAAATGTGAACTGCGCGTCTTTAATTTGACCAATCAATGGAACCTGCTTGGTTTCCAAGGAATAACATCTGCCAAAAGGATTGGTAAGGGTGAGGCCCAAAGTGTGGGTGAGGCCCAAAGTGTGGGTGAATTTTTCCGGCATGACGTTATCAGAAGCTCCCGAATCAATTATGCAATTACTTAGCTTGTGGCCATTGATAAGGGGGGAGAGATAGAAGGGCTCTATCTTTCCTGATGCAGATGTTGAGGCAACATTTATGCGGGATGCAGGAGGAGTGGCAAGGATTCCTTTTGGGGAAACCTGATTAGATATAACAGCTTGGCTTTGATCATACTTGGTCAATCTTACAAGTTGTTCGGGATTTGACTGAAGATACTCGGGTTCAGACATTTGGATCTTGGTCTTTTTTACATGGTCTATGATATCAAATATGGCCAAGGGTTGCGTTGGTGAAGGAATGAGTCCCTCACTTCGTAATGGTAGGGGAGGATTACTGGTCTTTATAGGAGTATGAGAAGGCTGATTTTGAGGAGAAATGGGGGGAAAAGATTTCCTTGTAAAAGACTTAACAGGGAGCTGAGTAGGAAGAGGATTACCTCTTTTAGCAATGGTTGGAAGCACGTTTGACACGGCCTTCTCATTCTGCACATGGGCAGAGACCTCTTCTTCTTTTCCTTTCGAGCGGGTAAAAACAACATATGATTGTTCACTTGCATAGCCTTGGGTACCCTCTTCTTCATTAGATTCTTCCTCATCAAATTCCATATACCCGATAGTAGAGTCGCCAGTCGGCTCATCGACGTCTTGATCATCTTCACCTTGAGATGAAGGTTCTTCATAATCTTGTTCCTCTTCTTCGATTTCGGCTAGAGCATTGATCAGAGGAGCCTCAAGCGCCAACCGCAGAGCAGTTGCGGGTAAGCGCGGCCTTTGAGGAAAATTGTTGGAAACGAAGTTCCTCCGTGGAATATCCTGATATGAGGAACTAGGAGAAGCTTGGGCTAACTGATTCTATAATGCAAGTAAGTCGTTCGCCATCTTTTGAAATATCGGATCAAACGAAGTAGTGGGAGAAGGGTCTGAAGATTTAGGCTTGGATGATTCCTTTTTCAATTCACCAGATATTACAAATTATCTTCTATTCGAATGGTAGTAGCCTGGGTGAGAATCAAGGTAGCCACTCGCTCTTGCAGGAGTAAGAAACTTACTTTCGAGCTCATAGCGTTCACAAAGAAACACTTCTTATTTTCCGGTGTTGGAAGCATGGCAATAGGGACATGGTTAATTAATGCATTGAACTTGGCAATAAAACCATGCATGGTCTCATTGGCCTCCTTCTTCAGGTGAGTGATCTATGATAATAATGCAAATGCATCTTCTGAAGGCTTGTACCTATCTTCAAAAGCATCCCACAAGGTGGCCCAACTGGTAATAGATCCGACTGGCAAATGTTGAAACCATTCAGCTGTAGGTCCTTGTAGAGTTTCTAGAAAAAGGAGAACCGACACATCTTTGTGAGTTACATCTAGAATACTGCATGACATGATGAATGTAGATATGTGTGAATCCATGCTTTGGTTTTCGCTCCCGTCGAATTTGGGAAAATTCTTTTGGTTTCCGTGTGGGAGCGCGTGGACAGGATGTGATAATGCGAGAGGACCAATAGCATTTCCCCATGGCACCGCCATCTGGACAGTTGGAAAAATAACACAGGCTGGAAAAACAGTTCCACTGAGCAGCAAGGCACTACAAAGGGATGTGGAGGCTCCTTGTGAAAACCAGTTCTTCCGCGGAGGTGAGGCACTTCTAGCTGACCGATCAGCTGAACTTAGTGTTGAAAAGTGCACCGGTGTTACACTGAAATTGTGCCTCTGAAGTAGATCGAAAGTAGGATTGAAATCTCCACAAGCTCGCCTGCTATGGGTAAATGGCTCAACTGCCAGCGTACCTTCCAGATCTGCAATGTTGCCGAGCAGATTTAAAATTTATTTTTAGTTGTACTTGCTGATTTTCTGGCTTTTCTGACAAAAACCAGCAGCATGTACTTTTCTAAATATTTAAAAACTATCCTCTTCTAAAAACTGTTTGCGGTTAATGACAAATAATAGCAAGGATAAAATGACAGTGAAGATTAGCAAGCTGATTTTCAGATCTAAATTTGAATTTTTCAAAGAGTTTGAAATTTTTGGTAAACAGTCAAAAACTCAGATCCACGGCAAAATACAAATTTTTATTAAAACTTAGCAAACTAAAGATCGTCAGCTAGGCCAGATCTATGGATCTCAGAAGAAAATTTTCAATTCGGGTCAGTTTTGCAAAATTTTGGATTTTTGACAAAAAGTTAAAGTTTGCAAATAGATAGTGATTTTTTTTATTTTTTAGATTTTCTATCCTACCACTATCATAGATCTAATAGATCTGTTCGATCCCCAGCGGAGTCGCCAAAAAATGTTGGTCTGGAAAGCTGTCTCTTAGGCAGATCTATGGATAGACGAGCCAACAGTGTGCAGGGCATAGCCCCTCTTTGAGTCAGCAAAGCAAAACTGGTTTATTGCTATTCTACCAGCACGAATTTGTGCAAGTCTCACAATATTCTGCCCTCAGGGGTTTGGGATCTCATCCTAGTAGGGTGTTTCTGACTGTGAAAAGAAAGGAATGAAAGAGAGGATGGAGAAAGATCAGATCCAAAGAAAGAAAAGAAAAGAATTCCAAAGCAGAAAGGTCAGAGGGTTTATGTTTTGGGATTGGTAGTAAATAGAGCCAAACCTACTTGCATAAACGAGCAAAGCAATACTGATGAATAAATGACAATAAAACAGAAGTAGATCCAATAGAACAAGCACACAGATCTAACGTAAGAAAGATCCAATGCAAATAACACACGTATTCAACACAAAGTCTAAATATTGTATTAATAATTCTTTCTGTTACAAAAAGCTCAAAGTCTTTTCTCCTCACTTCTATTTTTCATCTGAAAGATATTCACTCATGCCCAATACAACAAGTATAGGGGTATTTATAGAAGAAGGAGAGAAAATAAGGTAAAAAGGAGCCAACCACCTATTTACAAAATATCTACCAAATATCTCAAAGTCATGTTGACTTTTAACAACTTGATGGATGACATCATCCCATGGTGCAACATGGATGATGTCATCATTTGTGCCAACATACTCTAGATATTTACAAAAAGGAAAGAACACCGAAGGAGAGAGAAGAAGAAAGAGAAGTTATTCATCGTTGTCATCCTACGGCTGAAAGGGGGTAGCCTGCTTCTGCTGTTACTCAGGTGAAGAGATGTGAAATTGGGCACGGTATTCCATGAACTTGTTGATCATGGGCCCTAGTTGATCCTGGGAAGGATCCTTGTGTCGCTCACTGATTGCCTAACAATTCTCCCGCTCATCTACGAGCTTCTCTGGGAGTTTGGAATATTCTTTCTCTACTTCTATGAGGAAACCGATGAAGTCCCTACAGGCCAGCAGGTTATTGATGGACTCTACGTCAAAAGTGACCTCCGGCCCCAACCCTTGTGAAACGATCTCCTTGAAGATCTGGATGGTTTCATAAACTTTTCTTAAGGTGAAGGAAGGAGTAAGCAACCTTGGTGACATGTTGAGAACAATTTGGTCCATTTGGTGCATCGCGTCCAGGGCTTCTTCCTTTACCTTATCGATCTTTTCAAGGACGAATTCTAGTTGATCCACCCGGTAATCCAGAGTGGAAATGAATTTATTGAGGGCCCTGGGATGACCGAAAACGCCGAACTTGAACAAATCTTCAACTAAACAGTCAAACATTTGTTGAAAGGTCTCATGTTGTAGCCTAGCATGGTCCAGCTCTTCTGATATGGGTCCTGCTAATGCTTGGAGCTCCTTATTCACCTTGTTGATGTTCAGATATAAATCAAAGAACTTGGCAATCACTCTTTCACTGTCTTTGAGGATTTGGCTCCTCCAAGCTGAAACTGCCATGCCCTGCTCGCCAATTTTTGCATATTCATTAGTTTTATCCTGGCTCAGAGGCTCAGGAGTTTCGGTGGTAGTTCTGGGAGGTGCACTGCCCATCTTCTGTAAGGCTTGGAGCAGATGTTTATTTTGCTCTTTCAATAGTATTTTCTCTTCATTTGTTTCTTGAAGCTTCTTGCAGAGGGCGTCAATTGTAAATAGGACCTCTCCCTAAAAGCTTTCAGAAGACGTCCCCATTGTGACTTGGGTCACTGTATAATTTGTCAAAGACAGATCCATTTTACCCTTCAGAGGATTTGGGGTATGCGATCTCCATTACCCTTTCTCCCGAAGCACTCTAAGAGAAGCATGTGATGGGCTTCCGCTTCTTTTCCCCTTTTGATGGATTCACCCTCTTTGCTTTTTTCTTCGCCTTTAGGCTACTGTTTTGATCGAGGAGGTGTGTTACCCAATGAAGAGGTTGTGAAATCAACCCCGAGGTAGATGAGTCTGTGCATTCGGCAACAATGCTCTGTTCTACGTAGAGTTTCTTTGACCCTCTCCTCAATTGTCTAAGGTGCTTTAGTCCTATCAATTGCCGCAAAAGGCCAATCATCCCCATCTGTGTCAAGATACACTTGATCCACTTCCTCTTCAGTAGTTTGGTAGCCTTTGGGGACGATGGCCACCCCATATTGGATGATTTCTGCCAAGGCCAAATGAGAATGGTCTTTCCTCCTAAGCTCCACCTCGTGATATAGGTCAATGTAGATATCCTCGATGTGAGGGATGTGGATTGGATCAAGCTTAGCCCTTGGCAGGCAATTCCTCAGGTTGAAGGTAGGCCTTGCTGGGAAGTCATGTTTTAGATTCAGCAATTCCAACTCTGCAAACATGTCTTTTACCTTGTGGTGAGTAAGACATGTATATCTACCCACTGTGAGGGGGAAAGGAGTTCCATCCTTCTTTCTCTTGAGGCACTTCTCATGGTAGGTGACTAGCTATCTTGACAGCTCTAGCAGAATCAACTTGGGCCCAGCATACCTTGGCAGTCTAGTTGGCTCTCCCAAGAAGTTAGTCGCCCTTAGATAAGTGAACGTGGGGAATTGAGTGAACAGTGCCCCACATTTCTCAGTTGCTGCCATGATGCTCTTGGTTGTGTGACCGTAAGTCATATTCGGCCTCAACAGGCAGATGATGAAATAGAAAAATGCATCATTGATCTTTGTAAATTGAGGGATGCTATTGTCCAGCTTCAGATCTAGATAGTATTCATATATTCTAACTTGGGGCCAAACCCCACTCCGCATCAGAGCTGGGTAGTCTCTTTCTGAAGCTGCAGTGTAAACAACATAGGAATTCATGTAGAACCTCCCCGTTGTGGGGAATTGTTGTAGCTGCTTTGATATTGTGCTGCTTATGATTTCTGCCCACTCAAAGCGTTGATCGGGCATATTTTTGTTCATTGTTTCTAAATACCGCAACATCCATTTGTGGAAGTAGTGGGTGTCAGGAAGCCCAAACACCCTACTCAGGAATGTGATGGTGTCACTGAGTTCCTCTGAAAAATCACTGCGGTGAATGACTTGTGGCCAACGGGTCACCACCTTCTTGTTTTTCAGATAGACTTCATTCATCAGTGGCATGCACTGATCTTCATGGTCGTCCCAGGCTTTGATACAATCCTCTCAGCTGACTGGCCACAAAATGTGCCAGTGATGAGGAATGTCGAGTATTATCTCAAAGTGGTAGGCAGTGAGGTTAATTATTACCTCACCCTTCTCATTTACAACACATCTTGTGTCTTTATTGTAGCACCGGGCAACCACCATCATAAATTCATTGTTTACGGCGCTGATTGGGATTCCACTAGCAAAGTGCAGGGCACTGCCTATCAGCTTGTCCATCCATGGACTTCTTGTGACCTTCTAAGTCCTGACCCAGAACTCTTCCATATCAATATGACCCAACATTGAGTCTCTGATGTCCAGGTCACACTCGGCCTGGGAGTCGGGCATTCTGACCCTCTGATACTTATACTTCATTTCTTCTTTTGTGAGCTTGGCCTTGCCTTTGGATTTGGTGGGTCTCTTGCTTTATTTTTACATATGTTCTTCTGAAATTAGCTGCTGATCTGCAAGAATAAGAAGTGAAACCCAATTGGAGAAAGCCATGTCAGCTGTTTGATTTTCCATTGAAATGCTGACAGAAGAAAGAGTTAGCAATTTTTAGGCCTCAGGGCGCATGGCGCATGGATATTGCAGGTATGCAGGGCTAAATAGGTAAGGTGCACAGGAAAAGGGTGTTGCAAGGGTTAAATCGGCGCCAAAGGGTGCATGGTGCATAGACACTGCAGGGTGCATTCTTTGTTGCTGTAAGCACAAGCACGCCTGCGCCATGTGTATTTATAAAGGGCATAGATTATTTTCATGTTACACGGGTACAGAGTGTGCCAAAGGGTGCAGGAATAATGCGTGTAACATCATATGTTCATGCACTGAAGGGGAACTTGGCACTACGCATGGAAGGTCTACATGACACAATGTTGTTGCTATGAGGGACATGCCTGCGCCATTTATAGCTTTGCACTTGGTGCATAGAAAAAGACTGCTACATGGATGATGGCTTCACCTAAGGGTGCATGAATTTGTGATGTTGCATTCAAGTCTGATGCGCCAAGATTGCATGCGCAAGAGTGCGCACGGTAAGCATTTGCAGCAAGTGAGGGAAGTGTGCCATGAGGGCGCATCTTTTTATGATGTTGCAGGTAGGGAATGTGCGCCATTGGCGCAACTGCTCTTGATGTAACAGGGATGACAAGATGTGCCAAGGGTGCAACTGTCCTTGATGTTGCATGGTATGGCAATGCACCAAAGGAAAATACAGTTTCCTTTTAGGTTCAGTGGTTTCTCTCAGAGGGGTTTACATATGGTTAAGATTTCGTTGCAATTTTCATTTGGGTGATTGAAATGGCTTAAACAAAGGGGTTTCAAGCTATCATCTCAGGACATATTTTCCTCTACCAATAGATCTAGAAAGAGGAGGAAATGTGGAAAGATAGTAGGGGGAAAAAGAGCTTCATGATTTCATCCTTTTCAACCCAAATCATATCCACAAATAGCCAAAAACCTCACAACAGAAAACACACAAAAGAAAGAAGGCCACTTACCTTGAATATTATAACGAAGAGGAATGTGTGAAAATGGGTCCACAAAGTGATTCGAAAGTGAACAGGGCTAGGTGCACTGACAGGCTCAGAGAAAACTCACGTGATTTGCATTGGTAATAATGACAGCATAGATGCGCCTATATATAGGCGAGGTAGCAATAAATGTGCCACCAACCTTTTCAAGTGGCGCACCAAAGGAGTTGTCGACATGAGAAAACATGCACCCTTTGGCGCACCAAAATTCTTGTCAACATGAAGATATGTGTGCCTTTGCGCACCGAAAGTGGTGTTGATAGAGGAATATGTGCGCCTTTGGCGCACCAAAAAGAGGCGCAACAAATGTTCTGTTGACATAAAGGTGCATGCCCCTTGGCGCACGCAGGGAAGACCCAACATAGAGAGGTGCACTAAAAATCCTGCTGACACAAGAAAACCTGTGCCAAAGGATTAAAAAGGGGGCACATGAAAAGATTGATGTAGCATAGTCATTATATGCGCCTAACCCAAAAAGACCAAAAATGACTAAGTTCGGAAAACTAAAATTTCCAGGGAAGGGATTTTGCAACATTCCGAATGCAAGGGATCCCTAACGGGGATCGGAACAAAATTTTGGTATGGTTATCTGTAAAATTACCCTTGCCAATTTTACGGGATAGCAGGGTCCTAGCTATGAAACAACTGGGGGCAAAGTAGGTAATGGTAATGCCTTGTTATTAGGGGTGATCCATCAATAGGAATAAGGTTAGGAGAGATTCATACAGGTATGCCATATATCAACTACCCACAGGAGTCTCGGGTAGAAGAGTGGGAAAGGTAGAACTGTAAGGCTGCAAGATTCTGATCAAGGAGTCATGCAAACTCCTCGTCGCAGGCAGCAATGGTGGTAGGTCAGGTTGGATCCATGGGTGATAGGATGGAATGCGGTGAAGGACTAGGTGGGAGTGGTTGATGAGTAGCATGAAATATGAGGGCATTATTCTAGCTGCGAGTCAACACCATGTGAATAAGTGCTGACCTGGTAAGACTGTATTCTATAGATGAAAAAAAAAATCTATAAAAATAGAGAATATATCATTGGTTTGGGAGGTGAATCTAGTCAGTATCTAGATTTTGAAAAATTAAACATTGGCAACGGATGATGGTTAGGTTGACCGGAGATGGTTATGGGAAAACCGATGACGGTCAGGGTGACCAATGATGGTTAGGACAACACTGATGATGGTTTTTGACACTGATACCGGTCATTATGGAAGAAACCATTCTATAAAAAGTAAAGTAGGAATGTTTGATTTGTACTAGTGAAACTGTGTATGACAATAAATATCAATAAGGGAGAAATATGATGATGCCCCGAGGGATAGAAACAGAATAAAAGAAGTAATGAAAGCTGTTCTAGGAAAGATAACTAGAAATCCAAAAGCTGACAATGGTTAGAATTTAATCGACGAAAGTCAGATGTGAACTAATGACGGTCGCTATACCGACGTTGGTGACTGTAAAACACTAGAAAGAAATAAAGAAAATTGATTTTGTGAATTAAATTTAGTGAAGAATAATACACTGAAACTTGAGAGTGAGAAGATGAGGCCCTAGAACACTTAGACAAAGTAAGAATACTCCAACTATGATGGTGGAGTGTGCAAGGAAGAATAAAAATCAGGATTCGTAGTCTCACACCTCAAAACACAAGACAAGAAGAATGCTAAGGAAAAGGGCAATCTGAACAATGATTTTCTTATGTTTGTTTGTCTTATGCTATTTAGAACTGAGTGTATGTATTTAGGAAATAATTTTTTGGTTGGGAAGGTGTCCTATGAAGAAGGATGTCTAAAAGGAGAGGTTTCAGGTATATTATGGTGGGGGCGGGCCGTCCTTTGAGATGATGAATCAACAAAGGCAACGAGATGGGGAGTACCTGCCAACCAGATAGTGTGATCACTGACATATTTTCCTGAGTAAGGTGTTGTTTAAGAAAGATGTGTATATTTAATTTTGTGCAAGTTTGGTAAGACACAAAGAGAGTGAGAAAAATGTGATTTCTATGATTCTTTGTGTCAACCATCAGTTGGGCATGACTTCTAGCATATAAGTTTCCCTTAGTTTTAATGTAAGCTAATAATGCAACAAATCATAATGCAATGCAAGTGTTTTAAATCCAAATCAAAGTGTGATATTTGATGTAGCAAGAGATGAAGAGGAATCGGGATGTGGCTATTTCCCTATTGCATAGGATTTACTAAAATCTAATAAAACAAATGCTTTTCCTAATTTATAGATTGTGTAACATGATTGCCTCTTCTAGCTCTACCTTAGATTGAAGATAAGAATAAAAATCTTCTCAAGGAAGTAATTCTTAATCTTGAAGACTTCCGAATCGGTAACAAACAAACTAGCTTTCACATAGGAATGAATAAATGTAAAAGAACCCCTGAAGGGTCCCACCAGGTGTGCCAAAATGTTTCACCATTTTCTTTATCTTTTTAAAATTAAATAACAGATAAGAGTAAGGGCCAAGGAGGAATACCTGTTAAATGTTGGTCAGTTGATGGTTATTTTACACATTCCAACTTCTTGATCCATAACTTAAAGTGAAAGATTAATTTTCGCGAGGAGGAACTACCTGTAAAAGAAAACATGACCACAAAAATATAGTTAAATGATATATGATAGTGGACTACCTAGCGTATGCTAGTTCTGAAAAGTGTGATACTTCCTATACGCTTGTCAATCCACTGTTTAAAACAAGTTAATGCGATAAATAAACAAGGTCCTAATGTAGTTGATATGATTTAGGTATCTCATTCAAATACAATTAGCAAATCTAATCACAACAGGAAAGGCTATAGTTGGATCTGAGAGGTGAGGTATCTATCAAGGTACTGGGGCTGGTCAGGGTTAGGTCTTTGGTTATTTATTTTAACTGATAAGGTGATTGTTCAATCTGTTCTTGATCAAGGTGTAAAATACTGAGACCAATGTCAGTTAAATGCGACTTATGTCAGTTTAGGTAGAACTGAATATAGTTTTGGATAGTTGGAATTGGTATGGTCGGGGTAAAAGAAACTCTAAATAAGTTCAATGGCAGGGGTGATCTGAAGTCAAATAATGTTTAGGTGAGTGAATGGTGAGGTTTGTAGAGATCCTAGCTATGCTAAGAAGTGTACAACAAGTGAGAATAGGTGATTTTTTTATGTGAGTGAAGGGATATTTAGCTTTATAAGCAAGTGTGCGATGAAGCAATAAGCATGTAAAGAATATATTAGTAACAGGAGTAATAAAGATTACTATCTGAAATAAAATATCTTGGTTAGGGCCATATTTACTGTGTTAAGGTTTTCGATGGTTGAGTGGTGGGGGCGGTTGATCGGAGAATACTTGTATGGTCTTGTAGTGGTGCCTTCTTAAAGTGCTCCCATTAATGCAATGGCTCTCTGATTGGTCTTGGTGATGGCTATGAATATCTTAATGTGTAAAAGTATGCTTGTTTCTCTTGCATGCATCTCTAGCCTCCTTTCTTTCTCTAAGAAATGTGCCAACCTCGAAATAAGGTTACTAAAGGGAATAAAAGGTAACTGATGATGTTTCTAGGTTTACTGGCATTGGTTGAGGGGTGATCATAGTTGGTTTGGTCAAGATCGCCTAGGTTTTCTAAAAATGGGAGATCATGGCAATTATTTCTGCTAGATCTCTCTATTGATCTGGGTAAGAGCGAGAGTTACATTTTCTTATGTAGGAATGTAGTTAGAGAGGTTGTAGGATTTTATTTTTAGGGTTTATTTATGTCTTAGTTAGTTATGACAACATACTAAGAATAGGTCTAAGGTGAGGTGGCTAGGTGAGGTGTATAATTGAGGTGGTGGGGTGGGAATTATCTTAATTAGGATAATTAAGTAATAAATATTGTGAGGATATAGCTTAGTTTAATTAAATTAATTAAATTTATATTAGTCTGGGGTGTAAAGGGCCATGATTAAGTGAGTGTGTTCAAGTTGATTATTTAATGAAGGGTTAAGGAGCGTGTGACCCAATTTTGGTGTCTATAATTTCACTAGCTCACATTTCATATTTTAACTAGTCTTAAACTAGGCTCACATGGAGCCATTTCATTGGCTCAATTTTTTTAGTTTTCAGTTAAGAGATAAATAATTTTTCTAGGTAGAAGGCATGGAGATTCCTCATTGGTTAATATTTTACAGATGTGAGAGGAGATAGAGAAAAGACTTCAAAATGAGAGGGGTGTGGAATGATCCTATTTGTAAAAGCTTCTCTAGTGTCAGAAAGGAAAATCAAAAGGACTGACATGCAAAGTTTGTGGAGACTTCTCATTAGATCACACTTAACAATGGTAAATCAAGTAATGAACTGTGAAAGGAGTGTGAATGTTTCTTACTGGCTCCTAAATCCAAGAGCTCTGATAAGTGTCTGAAATAGGAAGAAGTGTGGAGCCCCCTCATTAGCCCACCTTTCACGATTGGCTGAAAAAGAGAAGGTACTATCTGACTCCCTGAAGGAATGTGGAAATATCTCATTGGATCACATTTCAAAAGGGGCATAAGGAGAATAAATCACCCGATATCTGAGCCAATCAAAGACAAACACATGAAAAATGTAAAAATAAAGCACATGTGAGAAAAAGGAAATCCCGGATCAAACCAAATGCTACCACTTGTCACATTCTTGTGCATCCCGACGTGAAAATATTCAAATGATGATATATTTTGACCCCTACTCTAAATTATACAAAATGGGTCACGTTCAAAACATCTCCTCAAGTACTTGGATTTTGAATCATGGGAATCAGATTTTGGTGGATCTAAATTGGTGAAAAGGGCATAAATTGGTTTGGCCTATGTATAATTGTAGGTGGGATCATTTACTCATAGAAGAAGCACATTTTCTTGGGCTCTAAGCTTCTGTTAACATATAACATCTATTCAATTGTCAATCATCCTATCTAGAGAAATAATTTTGATCTTTTGGATAGTTTGGAGCATTAAAAACATGGTATGTAAGTCATCTCTCTAAATTCAATAAATGTAAATACTAAGGAACATATATATGGGGAAATGTTATTATAATGTAACTTTATCAAAATAATTCCTTAGAAGTTTTTAATCATAGGCCTTGTTACAGAAATATTGTTCATAGTGTGAACACTTAGGAGTGGTTTAGGTTATTTGGTATTAATAGTTTTTAATATTTATAAAATCATCTATGAGTGTCCAAAACATTTGTAATGCACAACTCATAGTTGAGAGATATTTGGGAAATTGAGAGGACTTTGAGATTAGTATTGACTCCTTACTTATAGGAGTTCATTGAGCTATTTATATGTAATCTCTCCATTGGGTATTTGTCCCAAATGAATTACAATATCTCTATTTATTTATTTTTACTGTGCAATCTTTTTTTTTTATTTGATTAAATCAAAGATATTTACAAAATTTGGTATCAAAGTAGGTTAGACTGCAATGATAACCTATAGGAATTTGTGAGGTGTTTAGATCTAGATCAAATTTGTTTCATTAGAATCAAATCTACAACTTACGTGTTTCATTGGAGTCAAGTATATGACCCGCGTGTTTCATTGGAGTCAAATCTGTGACCTATGTGTTTGTCTACCAACATCGGTGAGGCTTCACTCAGGTGAATCCATACTTAGCTATGATGTGACTTCTTTCAATATCCGGATCCATAGTAACAGAGGTATTGCGTTTCTTTCCTTTTTTTAGACGCATATGAAAAAAAATAGAAGGAAATAAATCTTTTTTGCCAAATTTGGAAAGAGTCCGGGAAGATGTTGGAGTTATAACTTAAAATTTTCATAACTTTCAGATGGTAAATCAGATTAATGTGCCATTTTTTTCAAAATGTGTATTTTTTCTATCTCTACACATTGATCCTATGTTTTCTATTGTTGGACAAAAAATTTATTTTTTCCTTTTTTGGCAAATATGTTAGAAAATTTTACTTTCAGTGTTTAAAGTTTATTGTAAGGGTGCATTTTAGGACTAAGTTCGACACCTATTATGAAAATTCCATTAGATAAATTCAATGGATTAAATATTCACACATGGAAGATGAAAATACAAATGCAATTACTGAATAAGGAACTTTAGGGAATTGTGAGTGGAAAAGAATCAGTACCAAGAGATGCTACAAAAGTTCTTGAATGGCAAACCAAGGATGACAAAGCAAAATCCATTATTTGCCTTGCTTTATCAGATACTGAGTTGCATTATCTAGACTTAGAAAAAAATTCTAAAGATATATGGGATTTGCTAAGTAAGACATTTGGTGCAAAGGCTGTGAGTGCTAAATTCTCACTTAAGTTGCAGTTATTCAAGTTGAAAATGAATGATGATGTAACTATGTCAAGTCATATAAATGATCTTAGATGTCTTCTAAGACAGCTGACCGAAGTACGTGCTCAGGTAGATGAAGAAGATGCAAAAGCTATTTTATTAAATAGTTTACCTCAAAAATACAGTAATGTAGTTTTTACTCTTGGTCAAATGCCTTCTCATTCACTTGAAGGTATGATTTCTGAATTACTAGATGAAGAAAAAAGAACAAAAGAATATATTTAGGAAGAGAATACTCTTTATATTAAAAGGAAGCATACTACTTTTTTCAAAAAACAAAGAGGAATTAGAATGGTTTTATTATAAGAAAAAAGGACATAAATCTTCTTTTTTTATTACTCCTGCCAAGGAAATCATAAAAGTAAAGCTAAAAATGGATGAAGCTAATACACTTGTTAAAGAAGAGTCAGAGAATGAAGAAGAAGATGAACCTGAATAGAATGAGGATGAAGATAACTACCTATACTAAGTAGTGCCTGATGGAGGATGGAGGCAAATTGGCATATCCTGTTATTCACCAACAAAGAGATTGCTTCATTGTATTGGTGACATTTTGTTTTAGTTTTGTGGTGTGTTTGTTTTCCGTTGTAATAATGAACAAAAGTAATCTTTCTGTTCAAATATCCCACATGAGTAAAATTTCTATTTTGTAATCCCTCTAAGTTAGAAACAAAAAATAATGTACGCTACTATGTAGTGGTTGGTTCCACTAGAAAACCATTTTCTGAGTTAGATGTTCTATTTGAAAACCTCATATTGTTTGAGTTGTTGGTACTCATTGAAAACCTTCATTTCTTTGTAGATCATGAGTGGGTACAGGAGTTAGCTTTCCCCATGTTCACACTGAGGGGGTGACTATTACTGAAATATTGTTCATAGTGTGAACACTTAGGAGTGGTTTTGGTTATTTGGTATTAATAGTTTTTAATATTTATAAATTAATATATGAGTGTGCAAAACAGTTGTAATGCACAACTCATAGTTGAGAGATATTTGGGATATTTAGAGGACTTAGATATTAGTATTGACTCCTTACTTATAAGAGTTTATTGAGCCATTTATATGTAATCTCTCCATTGGGAATTTGTCCCAAATGAATTACAATATCTCTGGTTTTATTATTTTACTGTGCAATGTTTTTTTTTATTTGATTAAATCATAGATATTTACAAGAGGCCTCTGGTTTAAGTTTTCTAGAACAAGATCCTTTCCTTTATTTTGTAATTTTAATGAATTCTACATCCATTTTATCAATAAATCAATGTTTTGTAGCTATTCTCTACCCTAGTTGTGTTTTATTACATTTTCCTTTTGTTTCATTGCCTATTCTAGGGTTTTTGTTAATTTTATGTTATTAAATTGTAGGTTTAGATCTATTGTTCTCCATGGAAATAACGTTGACAAATGTAGTTAGGGACTGTGTCACTTGTGTCTGACTTTTCTCTTTCCCATTATTCATCTCATTCTCACTCATCTGGATGTTTTCCATTCCTTTCTTGGTGCAGTCACCTTTATAACTTAGGATTTCCAATTTTATGAAACCTCTCTCTCTCTCTCTCACACACACACACTCTCTCTCTCTCTGGTCCCTTTGAAGTTTAGGATAGAAGTAAATAATAGAAATTCCCTTTTAGGATTATTTTAGCAGTTAGATAAGGTAGAGGAAGATGGCCTTGACCAGAGGTTTTTCTCAGTTAGCAGTCCCACAACTGATAAACAATCCAATGTTACCTAGAAACATTGGTTCCTCATTCACAGATTCATGATCAAAACTAGAGGGTGCTATTTTTTAGTGAAAATAAAAGGAGTAGAATAACTAAGAGGAAGATCTATGACATGTTCAACAATGATATCATGTTCTAAATAAATGACTTTATAGTACAAGTTTTTGAATTATTCACATGTATCATATTACAAGAATTTCTTTAAAGTATAAATCAAGCCTCGACAAAAGATGAATTTCTTTACTAAATCAATGTGATGAAAGACTAATTGATGCATGCAAGAATTGAAACGCAAAATGTAATCAATAATAGGTTTTTTCTTTCCTTAATGTATGGTAGGTAAGTAATCATGTGTGACTCTAAGGCCATTATTAAGTATAATATGTTGAAGGAATGCCCCTTCCATCTCACCATACATACTAATAAATCCAAGGGTAGATGTGTGTACCATCAAAGACCATCGTTAGTAAGAATATGGTAAGAATATTTTAGGAATAATCTATCATTGTAATATGAAGGCATAACTAGATGATAATGTTTGAGATTCAAATATGGATTTCTAGCATCATCAAAGCATGAAAACATAATATGATTTTCATGTAAAGAATGATTATTGACATAAGCATAATAGACCTTGATTTCAAGCATGAAGGAGTGGACGTGATATTGTAATATGCCAACAACATGCATGAGTGATAAAATGTCATGTGAAGGAATGATATAATATGGGAATGGTGTACTAAGTGGTTGAAGCTTGTCATTATGAGTGATCATAGGAATGTCAGCAGTGGAGGATGTTGATGTTATAGGCACATTAGGTGTATGTGCAAAAGAATTAATATGTGGTGAAGAACATGGAATATAGATTTAAGCATTAGGAATATCATCAGAATGATTTTTAGAAGATGAAGTAATATAAGGAGATGAATCAACATGCATGTTACTAGACACAATATCAGAAGAAGCTGAAAGTGGAGTAGAGAATTCACATTCAGAAGTATGCAAAGAATTTGAATCATTACTAGCTTGTGTATAATCAATATCAAACAAACATTTTAATGAAAGGATTTCCTTAAGCATATCATCACATAGAATGAATTAGGAGGAGAACTAGTATGATATATATCATCACAATTATTGGAGACATTTTCATAAATGAAAGGAGTATGAGATGCAATTATAGAATCATCATGTATAGTATTTTAAACAACATCATGCACATGTATATTTTAATCATGTTATTTATATGGAGTATCATCATCAAGAATAAGCATAAAATTGATAATAACAACACCTAGAATCTAAGAAGAGATAAAAGAGGGTTTGGCTTAGTAAATAGAAAGTTGTACAACCTTAAAATATTTTGGGATGAGAAATAATGCTAAGATTAAAATGATCAAAGATAACTTAGGAATATTGCATTCATGAGCAAACAATTTCCTTTCAATATCATCTAAAATAAAATTAGTGTCATAGAGAGTGCTAAGTTTAGCAATAGATTCTTCATCATAAATATGATTAACACGCACATGAGGCATGAATTTCCTAGGAGGAGAAAATCTATTATTAGACAAATTTAGGGTTTTAGTGAATTATATATCAAAGAGATATAAGCTACGGGTTCATCAAAATGATTCAATAAAATATTATTTATTTTATTAAAATTTGAATGCAAAGATGTGTTACGATTGATATATAATAAAATACAAATGCTAGGAAATTTACTTCTATTTGATTATGAAGTAAATTAAAAGAGATAGGGAATTTACTCCTATTTCACTAATACGGATGTGTGTCTAGACTGGAAAGTGTGATGAAACAGGAACATAGACCATCACAATCCTTCTCAGAAAAATATAGTGGTGCTCAAGATGCCTGGACCTGAGCGCCTAAAAAGGGGCAGGGGCACTTGTGGGTGCTCTATACCTCTGGTGGGCAGTGTAGTCTATAGAAAAGATCAGGATCTGGTTCTAAAACTAGTGCTAGCATTTCCCACTTATTTGCAAA
This sequence comes from Taxus chinensis, assembly GCA_019776745.2. NCBI lineage: Eukaryota > Viridiplantae > Streptophyta > Pinopsida > Cupressales > Taxaceae > Taxus > Taxus chinensis. Next base: position 868,950,893 of record CM034146.1, on the reverse strand, counting down.
TGATCACCTAAAAGTTACACTTTGACTAAAAAAGTACCTGTAAATTTGTAATACACAAATTTGCTATGAAACCCTAAAAAAGACATCAAATCCTAAAAATGAAAGATGAAAAATGAGGTGTCAGACTATTCACAAATTTCAAACTAATGAAATTACAACTGATCACTCCACTACATCTCAGACCCAATGTAGATATATGTGATTGTGTGTGCAATAGTTTTCCTTCGTTTCCCTCACACTGATGATGTCAAGATAACGTGCAATAGCTAGTTAAAATGTAAATGTTTGTGATGGAATTAAAGACTTCCCATTCCTATACAATGGGTATGTAGAAAAATGCACCCAAATGCAGTCGCTTGAGATATCTAGATAGGTAGCCCTTGATAAACATTTCCTAGGATTATAATTCTAGGTATGTTTTGTTTATATAGGGATCTCTTGGTTGAATTTTGACACTATTGACTCGACATGCCAACTAGTACCTTGGGATATGAGTGGTAAAACTTAAAATACGGACCTCAATTGTAAAAAATAAGATAAAAAATAAAGAGAACATGGGTGCCCAAGATGGACAAGAGTGCCTAGGTGCTAGTGTTTAGAGACAACTAATGACAAATATGAAAAGACTAAGAGATAGGGATCCCTATGACCTCATCAGAACTGAGTGTATGAGTGACAAGTGTGAAAGATAAAACAACATAAAAAAAATAAAAAAAATAGATGAACTAGAAAATGGTTCATCAGTGAATAATTTCCTTACACAAAATCCATATATAAAACAACACACTTGGCGCTATATTAAAATATTAGTATCTGCATTATTTTGTGTCTTCAGTCTAGGGAAGAAAACATTTTGAGTTTGCAACTATTTAACCATTATGTTGTGAAGAAGTCCACTTCCATTGGTTTTTCACCTTTACTGGTAGAAGGACCTTGATATATTGAGGTTTATATGCCATTATGGACCAAGAGAACCAATTAACTAATGGGTTTTATTTTATGATTGATGTTACCCAATTTAAGGAATGCAACCAAACTTGAACCACCATTTTAGAGAGGTTTGGTAAGTGCAAAGCACCATAATTTGGTGTTCTGTGTTTAATTACACTACAAGTTAGTTGATATGACATAATATTCCAATGGGAAAATGTCATGTATGTATTAAGAAAACATATATCTCCTCTAGAGATAGGCTATGAAAAGTCAATACTTTATAAGTTCGTTAAAAAATGCCCTATTTTTGGTATTAATAAGTCACAAAAGATTTAGTACCTCACCAAACAATGTGTACTCCAGATATATTTAGTAAAGTCATATTAAGACACCACAAGATAAAGTATTAGCTATTAAAAAATATCAATAAATTATAGCAAATAAAAATACTACATGTGCTCATTATCTCTTGATGATTAGAGATTCTTATTGAATAAATATGGAGAAATTTGAGGCATAAACATTAAAATGTTGATTACAATCACTGTCACAAAAAAAATCATCATATTTTATAGTAATGTCTCCAACATTGTTATTCTTTAGAGGCCAAAGATATTTACAATTTTTATTGCAAAAATATATATGAATATTGATATAATCATATATGTAGGGAGGGGAAAATTATATATCTTCACAAAATACAAGAACAAAATGAAGTGATGAAACATACAACAAAAATAAATATATTAGTTTTAGATATTACAAAAATGTCCCATAAAGCATACCTCATTGAGATAGATTTGTACCATTATGTGTTGAAAAAGGATGGCTTCGTCTTTATAAATGTACTAAATATAAAATACTAATTAACTGCTAAAAGACATAATAACATTATTAATTATTCTCCATGTACATACACTCATAATTGCCAAGGGAAGCTAACATTTTATGGAGAAAGGTTAATTGAGAAAAGCATTAAAATAACAAGAAAATATAATCTAGGTAGTATGATCATGCTTTAACAAGGTATTCCACCCCAAGCACACCTTACAAACATAACATTCCAAGCCTAGAGGAGGTTGATAAATGTTGTGGAGTTTGACTTTGTGAATATCTTAAAAACAAATAAATATTGTATGTGATGATAGATCTCCGAGGTATGTTTTCGAATAGTTTATATGTTTTGTATAATTCACTCTACTCCCAAGCTCTTAATTTTCCATAGATCATAAATATGTTGACAAAGGTGAGTTGAACGAATTTGAAATTTGTTGGATATATTTGGTTAAATAGTTTGAATGGCACTTGTCGATGACCATGTCTTCTATAAGCAACAAACACCCCTCTAGCAAAGTCAACATGTCACTTAGGCTTTCTACCACACACAACTCACCATTCCCTCTGAAACCTTCTCTGAGAATGCTTTTTTCATTAAGTTCCAAAGACCATAGAAAAAACATGTCAATGACCATCAAATTTCTATGAGTAGAGAGATAAATTTTCCAAGCTAAAGAACGCGGCTATTCGTGACAACCTTATCGAAGATGTTTTTTTGGAGAAAGTATCTTTCCCACAAAATATAGCCCATAAACTAATAAAATATTATAATTACATTTACTAGATCCACTAAAATTGTGTTTTCCATACATGAATCAATGATTTTGATAGGATAGGTTTAATAAATTATGACTAATTATTTCAATTAGAGTGAACATATGTCACTTTCACACTTAAAAATTGAATAAAAGCTAGCAAAAAAAATAGCATATTACGTCGCATCAACAAATTAATCAATAAAATAGTGATGTAGAGGCACTTCCAAAAATGTCATATTACTCTCATATAATGAATTGTATCAAATTTTTTGTTTCTAAGAATATGTAATTTAAATCCTTTAAAAATATACTTTCCATATAATTTAAATGGTAAAAAAACAATTCTACATATTAGAAATTAATTTAATACCCATTTTAAATTAAGGTTCAGAGTCTTTTGCTCCTACATAAGGGTTGATGAGGTCCTTCCAGTTTATGGTGAGTACGGTTTCCACAACAATGAGGGGTGTATTTCGCTTGAGAAAATATTCTCCGTAACATTATTGTGCACTATGTCACCTTGACAAGGGGAAATGGGCTCTACTTCATCCCTTGAATCATAGACTAGTGAGACGAGAGAGACGAGATTGAGTAGCTCTCCATGTGTAGCTGAAAATATCGTTTACATAATAGGAAATTAAGAGTAGCGGAACAACTTCTTACGCTAATCTTTGAGGAGAGATATTATGCAAAACTTTCAATATAGTAAAATAGTTACAAAAATATCAGTAACATATTCATAACAAAACACAAACACCAAATATACGTGGGGAAAATCCTTTTGGATAAAAAACCCTACACTCCAAAAGCCCACTCAATGTATTTCAAATCTAATAACAATATTACATACACTTGCAGAGAAAATTTCTTACAAGAGTTTCACCAGAAACAATTCTAGGAGAATTAAAACTCACTACTCTAATTGCTTATCCAAGCCTCCAATTTATAGACATCCGGTTATACAAGAAACCATCTATGGTTTACAAAACCATGTGCCAAACCTCTCATGAGGTGGATAGCATTAAAGAGAAAAATTTCGGTCTAAAATTAGGCTTCCACGTCCGCAATATTCTCCCCCATTTTTGACCCTTACAAATGTTATAAAATCTTTCATAATATCTCTAAAAATAGTCCTTCCATGATATACTATCATATGGGAATATTTTGAAAACTCCTATTTCTATTTTTAGAGCCTAGACAATGTGAAAAGGTTGTAGGAAAATCTTAAATGAATAAACCAAACAAGGTTGAGACACCTCATTTCCAACAATCTCCCACTTGTCGAATACCTTGTAAGGGCCAACGGAAAAATACCATCATGGATCAACTTCTAGGGGCTGAGAGGCCCATAGACTCAGAACACCACCTGAATTTTACTGTGCTCACGGGATTAGTTAATGCATCTGTAACATTCGCAACTGTCTCTACCTTTTCTAGCTTCACCCTTCCATCCTCGACCATATCTCTCATGAAGTGATACTAAACATCAATGTGTTTGGTCCTGGCATGAAAAGTCAGGTTCTTTGCAAGGCAGATTGCACTCTGACTGTCAGAATATATTGTAACTGCACCCTATTTTAATCCAATATCTGAACATAAACGCTTCAAGCAAATGGCTTCTTTACAGGCATGAGTAGCTGCCATGTACTCTACCTCAGTAGTGGATAAAGTGACCACATCCTGTCACTTTCTCATCCAACTAATTACACCACCATTAAGAGTAAACATATATGCACTAGTGGATATTCTGCTATCGACATCACCAACCCAATCTTAATCCACAAAACCATGAATACGTAGGGAATGTTGATGTCCTCTTCCATGAAAAAATATAGAGTACTCTGATGAACCCCGCAAATATCTGAAGACCCTCTTAACTGCATCCCACTGCACTCTTCCAGGATTAGACATAAAACAAGAAAGAACTCCCACTTCTTGGGCAATGTATGGTCTTGTATAGACTATAGCATACACTAAGCTTCCAACTACACTCTGGTAAGGCACTATGCTCATTTCTTCCATCTCCGATGGGGATGATAAACATTGTTAAATGGAGAGATTCATTCCCAAAGTAACAGGAACATGTTGAACCTTTGCAAAATAGAACAAACATACTTACTCTGGCCAAGCCATAGCTTTCTGTTCTCACGATCTCTTCTAATATCCATCCCCAAGTATGTGTTTTACTGCACCAAAATCTTTCATTTCAAATTTCACAAAGAGCTGAGATTTCAATTCTGCAATCAAACCTTTTCCTTTCCTAATAAACAACATGTCATCAACATATAAATTAATTACCAGGAAACAATCACCGTCAGATTTAAAATACACACAATGATCAGATTTAGACCGCACAAACCCCAAACTCAACATATACGAATCAAACTTCTTGTACCACATCCTAGGACTTTGTTTAAGGCCATATAGGGATTTCTTTAACTTACAAACTATATTGCTTTTACCTTTCACCCTGTAGTGCTCTGGCTGTGTTATATAGATTTCTTCCTCCAAATCACCATGAAGGAAAGTAGTTTTCACATCCATTTGTTCAACCTCTAGGTCATAAGCTACTACAATAGATAATAAAAACTTAATGGATGTCATTTTAGTAATAGGAGAGAATATCTCACCATAATCAATACCCTTAACTTCATAGTAACCCTTTGCAACCAACCGTGCCTTATACTTTTCAACATTTCCATCTGAACCAATCATTTTCTTAAACACCCATTTACATCCAACAGGTTTCCGACCTTCAAGCAATGGTACAAGGTCCCATGTATCATTCTTTTTAAGGGCTTCCATTTCTTCATCCATGGCTATTTGCCAGGAATTTGCATCATTCATACCCAAAGCCTCTTGTACAGATCTTGGTTCATCAATGTTAGTACTCAAAGCAAATATACACTTCCAATCATCAGGAGAATACCCATACCTTTCAAGTGGTTGCCTTTGCCTTGTAAACTTTTGAACAAGCTGAGGTGGAGATTCTTCCACTTCTTCCTCTTCTTCTTCCTCTTCTGAATATTTAGAGCTTGGTGAGCTCTCCTCAACTTCTTGTCTATTTTGGGGTCTCGATTCAACTTTCTCAGGTGTAGAAGGAAGTTGAACCACATCTTTTTTTATTCATTTTCTTTATGTTGTTCTAGCTGAAAATTAACAGGGAAAGATTTAATCTCCCTAAAAATAACGCTTCTAGAGTATATTACCTTTTGTGCAACAAGATCCCAAAGCTTGTATCCTTTCACACCATAGCCATATCCGATGAAGATACATTTAACATCCTTAGAATCCAACTTTTTTCTCTTCTCTTTAGGCACATGTGTATATGCCTCACAGCCAAAAACTCTCAGATGTCTAATTGAAGGATTTTTCCCAGACCACACCTCCATTGTCTTTTTATCAACAAGTGTTGATTTAGGAGATCTATTTATCAAATACCAAGCAGTGGTAACATCTTCAACCCAAAACCTCTTTTCTAGACCAGCTCCAATAAGTATGCTCTTAGCCTTCTCCATCAACGTTCTATTCATTCTTTCTACAACTCCATTCTACTTCGGAGAATATGGAGTTGTCTTTTGTCTTTTAATCCCGCAATCTGTAAAAAATTATCAAAGTCTACAGAACAGTACTCACCGCCATTATCAAATCTCAAAAACTTAATTTTCTTCCCAGTTTGAGTTTCAACCATAGCCTTAAATTCCTTGGAACGACTAAAAAATTAATATTTAATTTTTAAAAAATATACCCATGTTGTCCTACTAAAACCATCAATGAAAGAAACATAGTAAACTGATTTAGCAATAGAAGCAACCTTAACAGGACCAAATACATCTGAATGGATTAGATCCATGATACATGAAGACTTATGAGTAGACGAGTAAGACTTAACACGGTTCTATTTGCCATAAATACAATGTTCAAAGAAATCAAACTCCAAATTGCAATCATTCAACCCCTCAACGAGGTTCTTATTTTTCAGTGCTTTTAAACCCTTCTCTCTAATGTGGCCAAGCCTTTAGTGCCATAACATGGTCTTCTCTATAGGTAATTTTGATTTGGTAAACAGAGCACCCTCGGGTAGCCAGAAGCCACGACCATCCACAGAGGAGTAAACCATCTCCTTTTTCAGTGAAGTAGTTACTGGCTTAGTTTTATCCGAAGTGCTATTGTACTCAACCATGCATGCATCAAGTTGGTACAATGTACCTAATCTACTTCCTCTTGCTATCACCATAGCACCTCTCACCATTTTCACACTTGCTTCAGAAAACTTTACATGCACACCCACATCTATTAGCTTGCTAACAGATAATAAATTTCTTGCTAGTCCTGGGATATGCAAGACACCATCAAATCTTCTAATTCTACTATCAGAAAATTTCACCTGAATACTACCAAAACCAAGAATTTCAAGGAAAGAATTATCACTCAAATACACCTTACCACCATCATAGTTTTCATAGTTACTAAACCAATTTTTTTTAGGAGTCATGTGGAAAGATGCACCTGAGTCTATCAACCATGCATTATCACTTGCACAAGTGGCCAAAGCTGCAATAAAGGCATCTCCATCTTCTTTTTCGGACTCAGAATCAGAATCATGCTTCTTCTTTTTCTTTTTCTTTTCTTCTTTGCATTCCCTTCGGAAGTGTCCAGATTTGCAACAGTTCCAGCATATCACCTTGGACTTACCAGGGGATTTTGATCTCCCCTTATTCTTGGAATGGCCATGCTTCTTCTCATCTTTTCCTCATTCTTTTTTTCTTCCCCGAACACTCAAAGCCTCTTTAGCGTTAAGAGAGACCTTCCTTCTCATCTCTTCGGAGAGTAGAGAACCAACAATATCCTCCATCTTCAGAGTGACTGAAGTGCTCCCAATGGCCATGACTAGGCTGTCCCATGAGTCTGCTAGTGAAACCAACAACATTTGGCACCTTTCTTCTTCATTTATTTTAACCCCAATCGAGCTCAACTGAGTCACCAACATATTGAATGTTTCCAGATGCTCAGATATTTGTCCACCTTCTTCCATTCTCAAGGAAAACAACTTCTTCCTCAAGAAAATCTTATTTACTAGAGACTTAGATTGGTATATATCACCTAGATTTTTCCAAAGCTTCTCCAAAGTGGATTCTTCATGGACATTTATCAGGATAGAATCTGAAAGACATAGTCTGATAAGACCTTTAGATTTTCTATCCATTACATCATATTGTGCAGCCAAAACTAGATCCGTAGACCTATAGACCTTCTCATCCACCGCATCCCATAGATCTCAATCAACCAACAAATCTTCCATCTTAAGCTTCCACATTTCAAAGTTTGTGCCAGAAAACTTCTCTATGTCAATCCTCCCAGATGTGCTCGCCATTTGAAAAATATCTGCAACCAGATAACAAAGTATTCTTTGCACAAGCTCCCACTCAAACCTAGATTAGCACAAAAAACCCAACAAACCACAACTAAAACCAAAGGTGATGAGGCTCTGATACCACTTGATAGGAAATTAAGAGTAGTGGAACAACTTCCTATGCTAATCTTTGAGGAGAGATATTATGCAAAACTTTCAACATAGTAAAAGATTTACAGAAATATTAGCAACATATTCATAACAAAACACAAACACTAGATATAAGTGGGGAAAATCCTTTCGAATAAAAAACCCCACACACTAAAAGCCCACAAAATGTATTTCAAATCTAATAACAAGATTACATACACTTGCAAAGAAAGTTTCTTACAGAAGTTTCACCAAAAACAATTCTAGGAGAATTAAAACCCACTACTCTAATTGCTTCTCCAAGCCTTCAATTTATAGACCTCCGGTTATACAAGAAACCATCTATGGTTTACAAAACCATGTGCCAAACCTCGCATGAGGTGGATAGCATTAAAGAGAAAGATTTCGGTCTAAAATTAGGCTCCCACGTCCACAATACTCTCCCCTATTTTTGACCCTTACAGATGTCATAAAATGTGTCATAATATCTCTAAAAATAGTCCTTCCATGATATACTATCATATGGGAATCTTTTGACAACTCCTATTTCTATTTTTAGAGCCTATAAAATGTGAAATGGCTGTAGGAAAATCTTAAATGAATAAACCAAACAAGGTTGAGACACCTCATTTCCAACATTACATATGTGAAATTTGGTAGTGCAATTTGAAAATAATTAGTGGACACCCATATACGGGATCGTGTAGCCTCTCATTTGGCTCATTCAACATACTGTCCAGAACATACGCTCTTTGATCAATTGGAATATCCTAATACACTCGACCACATATGATATACCCAATTTTTTATAGTCAAGATGAAACAATCTCAATTTAACATGCTCAAATGTTAACAATAATAAATCCACAAGAATTTATCTAAATGAAATGTTTTTCTGACATTGAGCATCTTGATCATGTTGCTTTCTTTGAATACACGCTCTACAGTAACAAAGTCATGAAGATTGTTAGTTGGAAAATAGGGGACAAGCACACACACCTCAGAATAACTCGTACAAGCACTACATGGAGTTTTCGATGGCTTATACCAACTAGAGTGGTACAACCATAGATTAAGTAGTTATTCCTGTGTAGCTACCAATCGTGTTTGCAGATGTGAAATTCATTGTTGTAATTTCAATATAGTTAGTGCACACCCATATACGGGATCTCCTGACCTCACACTTTCCTCCTAGAACATACTATCCACATCATCCACTCTTTGATCGATTGGAAGATCCTAATACACTCAATGACATATAATATACCTAATTTCTTATATTCAGGATGAAACAAACTCCATTTAAGTTTCTCAAACTTTAATAATAATAAATCCGATAGAATTTATCTAAATGAAAAGTTTGTCAGGACCTTGAGCATCTTAATCATGTTGCTTTCTCTGAATACATGGTTTACAATAGCAAACTTGTGAAGATTGTTAGGTGGAAAATATGGAGCAAGCAAACACTTATATGAACACTTCCTTCTTTTATAGGTTTGTCCTTACAAGAAGTAACAACCTTAATCTATAGTAACATAGTAAAATGCATATGCTTCACTGTTAGGGTCACTTTCCTTTCTTAGTTTCCATGATAATATAGTGTAAATTTTGCACAGAAAAATAATATTATTATATTCAAGATGCTCACAAGAATATTACAAAGGCTATTATATAGCCATAGAAACAACAAACCAACTTCCTAATTAATAGAAAGCCCAAATAAAAAATGACCCATTAATAGAGATATGGGTTTAACAAACGTATTGGTTTGTTATATACAACAATATGTTTTAGCCATAGAACTGTAAGTAATATTTACTAGATGGTAACTCATATAGTAATATACTAATTACTGGTGTAATTACCTCACGGTTATTTTCCAATAAACCATGGAATAATGTATTCCTAACATTCACCCCCTTAGTGTTTACATAGTAGAAAAACATTCACACTTCTTGATGCAGCTTTACACCTCTGCACGGTCATGACCTTGACACACAACTCGAATGTAAGGTAGAAGAAGGAATCCATCAACTTCTTATCGATCAAGTACTGTAGGTAACACATCTGAGCGAACAAGGGTGGGAACACATGCATGAACCATATTCTTATCAACAAATCATTGTAGGGAACATATCTAACCTACTCAGTGTGCAAAATCAAGCAAGAAACATCTGCACATCCTTCAATTGTTTTATAAAGGTTTACCACAAACCAAGGTAAGGACAGGAACACATCTGACTGTTCAACCTCTTCAAGTATCATGATGTTGCATTTAATTATGCTATGTGTTCTTCACTATTTTAAATTACATCAGGAAATTATGTATGAATAGTCACATAAACACATCAATAGGAATGAACCTCTTGCCTTATTTTCTACACCATATTAAAAATTCTGAAAAATTGAAATCCACATCACACAACTGAAAAACAAGTCACCATACAAGAAGTGTGGCCCTGTAGTTGGCGATTTACGAGAGGTTGTTGATTACCCTCTAGCCTCTGATACCTCCATCCTCCAGTTTCATGTTACTAGCTCATCGTGATTTGGATATGAAACTCAACAGTTTCCACATTGGGTTTATTTTTCTAACTTCCCCCTCAATGTGAAATAGTTTATTTTTGAGACATTGGGTAACACCAAAAATACATCTGTAACGATTTTTTTATATTTTTTGGGAATTTTTGACACTTACAAAAATGATTAAAAATGTAGACCGAGTCAAAACTTTAGGAAAACTTTAGCCTTTGACGATATGAAGACATACCAAAATACCTTTTGTACACATTACTTTGACATCAAGACTATCTTAAGATGATAATGACACAATTGACTTAACTTTTAAATGATGACAATTGCTCTCTAATAACTATGGAAACTAAAAATATGCACATATATGCTTTATTTGAAATGAAAATACACTAATAACACGATCACTAAACCAATATAGGTCGTTAACAAAAATTCAACCACACATGATATAATGAGTTTTGATGACTAAAATAAAAACTTAAAATCACGAAAGTAATATTTCTTATAAAGGCAAGTTTAAATTGAATACAAATGTTAAGAAGACCCGCCTAATTAAATTTCATAGTTGAATGACAATAACTATACATTATTGACAAGAAAAAAACAACTGAATCCCATAAGGCTCGAGATGCACATGAATCGATTACAAGTTAACATGATACATGGAGAGTACTTGAATGCATTCGGATTATTTGTAAAATGTGGTGAAAAGTGCGTGATTGGATTAACCTGGTTAGAGTTTCGAGCACGCAACTTACTTGACACACGAACACAATAGTGGTTACAATGGTCATCTGAAATACACGCTGGAAGATAGAACTACATGCCAAATTCCTTTTGCGTGCCTATGTAATAGGAATGCAAGCCATGGTTCCGAGGATTGTACTGAGGCTGAGAGAATCACTTCCAAATAGGTCATGAATGTTGAGATTTATTCTTGTCTCAATGCAGTTATAATAGATATGGTTATAGAATCATGACCATGGATATTCAGATCACTCGTGAGAAGAGAAAACCTGATATAGTTTTAGGATATCTAGATACTCTGCCTGGTATTTATTCTGTTGTAAGCGTTGAGATCGGTGTGGGAATATGCCTCTGAGTACAACTACGATTATCCAAGCAGCGCCATGCATGCACAGGTCAGGCTCCTTTTCACTTCATCGGTATGAGAGGACTAGAATAGACACATGCACTTTCAAATGAAATTTGTGACATTGCTTTCTCGTACAATAAATATCGTGCTTTGCTAAAAATGTACAATGACACCTGTACAGGATTCAGCAGCCGTTTCTGGAAGATATGCATAAAGGCACCTTTTGCTATTGGAGATGTAACAAAACAACTAACAGTAAATTGCAACAATCACTAGAAATTTGATATTCTCGTGAAAAAATATATCTCCAAAGCTATCTTTGTTATACTTCCGCCTGATTTTTGGTCTTAAAAAACATGAACTCAAATGTATGGTGACGTCTACCCAGATTAAAAAAAAACAAACAAGCGCATCAATCTATAATATAACAACACGAGCCACGGGGGAAATGCAGGAGTGCAACTACCCCTTGGAAAAAATTTAGAACACCATTAGCTCCACTTTGGTGCCAAATAAAAATTTGGTCTGAATTTGCATAGAAAAATAATATTATTATATTGAGGATGCTCACAAGAATATTAAAAATTCTATTATACAGCCATACAAACACCAAACCAACTTCATAATTAATAGGAAACACAAGTAACAAATGCCTTGTTAATAGAGATACGTGTGTAATAAATGTATTGGTTTGTTATATAAAACAATATGATCTAGCCATATAACCATAAGTAATATTTACTACATGGTAACTCATACAATAAAATGCTAATTACTAGAGTAATTACCTTACAGTAATTTTACAATAAACAATGGAACACTAATTTCCTAACACTCCAAGCTTTAGTCTGCATCATTCCACACTTCACTTGTCCACTCAGCACATATTTTTCCACACGCTCTACAGGATCATAAGGAACACATCTTTTATCATCTTTATGTTATCGAGTATTCACTCAGCAACATAAACTAGGGGAAAATACAGTAACAAAAGCATGCACTTGGGTACATTTCTAAGACCTGAAAGCATACTAGCGTTCATATGATTCCTAAGAAAGAAAATTAGTGATTTACAACTCTATTTGGCCTCTTTTCTTTTTTTCTTGTTTTATATTTGGTCTTACACACCTAACATCCCAATTAGGATTTAACTGATTTATCTTTTACCGCTTCAGACACCAGCACCCAACCAAGACAGAAGCACCCAAACCCTCTTGATCCTTCTGGAAGCCCCGAACAATTTTCTACCTTACTCTTTATTTTTTGGTCTCTTTAATATTTTTAGAATCTTTTTCACATATGAGTCAGCCTTTCATTTGTCAATTATGGAATTTAAACAAGGGAATCTTATATACACACAGTTATGTGTTCAAAATAAAGAACCAAACACAAAACATTTCTATCATCACCTAAGCTTGCATTCTAAAGGAACCTCAAATAGTCCGAAACATCTACTCAAGGGACAATTATTACATCAACTCTTCATACATGATATAGGAAGGGGAAGTCTATTCTATTCCATCCACACATACTATTGAATTTCTAAATTCTAGCTACAACCGGCTATTAAGTGCAACTTGCACAAGCGCATCCTAGGGTTGATACGAAAATTGACTGAAATTTTTACCTCATTCATCGACACCTATAAGAAATAAATAATTGTCGATAAAATTACTCCAAAATCAACTCAAAATAATGTAAAATTAAAACATGTTGCACACGGGTTGATTATGGAATTCGGTAATATCCTATGTCTCTGTGTTATTTTAAAACCATTCCACTAGTCAAAACTTGTAAGTAAAATATAATTTATTACAATAAATTTCTAATGAAACTTTAAACTTACATAAATATTACTCCAGACCTTGAGAGGAACACCAATGGTATTTCAGGGATTGTCCTCCGCCTTTATGGCGTACAAAATCCTATGGAACTCGAAAAACCTTTCACATGCTATTAAGATGCATTATGATACTCTGGTTGACACTCATAGCTTCACAAGTAGATAGTGTGGCGCTATGGGCCAATCGAGTACTTTTACAATAAATCCTAATTACAAATTACCTATTAAATTAATAGGTCTTATAAGTCATAAAATAAAGGACTTATTACCACAACTTCTAAATTTTCCTTAAAAGGCTTCATCACTCTCTTATACTCCTACTCTGAGGTCTAAGAAAATATCTTAGAGTTGTGTGTTTTGGGCGAAGGAGTTGGGTAATTTTTATATTAGTAAAGGGCCCAACAATCATGTTTAAACCCCTTATCACTCTGACTTCCCTCATATGCATCTTGGTTAGTGAGTCGGTTAAATCACCTGGCTTGGAGAGAGATGGGTATGACTCAAATCCCACTTGCGTTGTTTTGTTAGTCAGTTCAATGACCCACACCACTCGCTATGTGTAGACCCCTACTAGGGTAAGTGCATCAAGATAGTGGACAATTAAGTGGACATAAAAACCTGAAATTTAGGTACCGCGAGTGCGGTTTATAAAATGTACTCGTAGTTTTTAAATCACGCTCGTGCAACTATTTCTATAGGTTTAGTGATTTTTAAACCTAAAACTATGATTGCGGTTTTCAAACCACTAGTGCGGTTTAAAACCGTGATCGCAGTCCTCTAAGAAAAAAAAAACCCCTGACTCCTCATTTTCTCTCACTTTTTACTTTTCAACCACGATTTCTCCTAGACCTTTCACACTCATGCTTTGAATACCCCAAAAAAATTACTCTTCAGACGTGTGGATCACAATATTTTAAACCATGCCACCAAGAAAAAGAGATAAGCCCTTGATTTTGATCAATTTGTTTGCATTTTAGGTTATTTTATGTGATTTTCATGGGTTTTTCAATTTTTTGTTTATGTATACAATTTTTTTGTTTTTTCAGTTTCTCGGCAAGCTTGTAATCTTGCAAACCATCAAAATATTCCTCTAAACCCTCCAAAAAATCCTTAAAACCCTCTAAACATTCCGCAAATCTCTCCTCCAAACATAGATCAGCCTCTTATGGCTCCTCCTGTCCCCATGGAACCAACAGGAACACAAGCTGATATCATTGGAAAAATCTGACAAAATAAAGTTGTCATTGAGAACCTTATTTAGAATATAAGACAAAATCATGCCACAAATCCATCCCACATGACTTTAGCCAACACATTGCAAACATTGATTGGAGAAGTTGACTCCGCAACCAACCAAATAGACAAATGGAATACCTTTAGAGGTGATTGTAGGCAGTCATATGTTTAAATAAATTATCTTATGTGGATGTAAAAGATATTTTTTTTAGAAAAGACCACATTTGATCATTATTTACTGACCTAAGAACCAATGCCCCCCGCAGTTACTTGCAAATAGTTCTCAATCCATTGATTCCATGATGACCAAATCAAGAACAATATTTGGGACCGATGGTGGATGGTTTTTGATTATTTACCATGCAACAAAAATGAGGTTTCACTCTATTATTTGAAGAAATTATATTGCGAGTTCATGCTTAATGAGGTCCCAAATTATTTTGACTTTTCAGATTTTTATGGGTGAGGTGGTGACTCTGCACAGAGTAGACCTGGTGCACGTGTAGGTCAACCAAGGATCCCCCATGCCCCAAAACCACCACTGCCTTCAGTTATCCCTCCTACAGTGAAGGAGGTTGTGGAGATTGACACACTACATGCATTGAAGGAGCTCACTGATACTCTGACCCAGCATAGTGAGCAGATTATATCTGGTGATGTTGCTAGAGGCACCAATTCTAGCGCACCACACCATTGTGGATCATGTGGTTCCATATGCACTATGGTTGAGACATCATTTACTGGATCACATAATTTATTTTCTCTAGATGAGATGATGGCAGATGTTTTTGGAACTGGTGCAAAGGATCTTGGTCTTTCATAGGTAAATGTCAAATAAATATTATATATATAGATATACAATAGTTTAATTCATGTTAGAGATTTTAATATATATGTATTTCCAACAAGGAAAGATAGAAAGGTTCTTATTTCCTAGAAGCCTGAGGATTTAAAGGAAAGAAGGTTCTAGGAATGAGTGGTTTCAGGAGTGGGAAGTGGTTCTTTAGTGTTGGTAGGATTCTTGGAACATGTATTTTTACTACTTTGATAAACTAGACGAGGATTAAAGTGTTTTTCTTGGGAAGTAAAAGAAGAGGCTTATTTATTTTTATATGAGTGGGTGAACACTAAACAAGAGTAACTATTCATATCATCTATCCAGATTATTCAAGATCTTTGTTAGGTGAGTATTCACAATAATCAATAATTGCATAACCATCTTCTTCTTCTCTTTCAATTTCTGATTAAACAATTTCTTGAAAAAATTGTAATTATTAAAAAAGTTAAAAAAATTGTAATTATTGAAAAAGTTGAAAACGGTGGGTCCTGGCACCGAACCAACTGTACAGACACGTCTGGGTGGCCAGGTGAATGCTAGAGGAGGCGTTGTTGTGGTGCGCAACAACGTCGTTGCTTCCGGGCTTCCTCGTTAAGGCATAGTCCCTTAAGAGCCCTGAGACCAAACAAATCGTTCAACTTTGACTGAGTTGTAATATTGTGATTGAACGTCCATTTGTGGTTGCAATGTGTAATTCTCTGCAAAATCGACCTCTGAAACAATAGTACCAATAGGAAATGTGTCTTTGCATATCTTGAACTGTTCATCCAACCATCGATCTCTGTGTGTATGCCTAGCATACTCATAAACAATTTCATCCTTAAATTCTCTCACAAATTTAAACACAGACATATGTTCTGTAACTAGCTCACACCATTTAGACTCTTTTCCATATTTCAACTGGTATGTAATTGATTTATATTTATCAAACTCAACTAAATTATTTCCTATTGCACCTTCAATTTTCTCATGGATGCAACTTTCCAATTTAGGTAATCCGTCACATGTACCACAACTTCCATCTAAACAATCCTGACTATAAAAAAAATTGACCAACTTCTTTTTCACAAAATATCATGGGAATGAAATCCTTGGAAGATATTGGTGGAACTTGAACACCACATTCTGATAACATAGTTTTAGAATGTAAAATAGAACAAATACATAAAAATTTAGCATAATCCATAACAAATTCAACATGTTGCCTACAACAACAAGTGGGGCGAATGTGATTGATTTTCACATAGAATGGTTTTAACATTTTAAAAAAAAGTCGATTAATTTTAATTTCAGATGCTCTTCTTCAAACTTACGAGAAAAATGAGTTTGAATCATATATAAGAAATTATTTGGATGTGGTTCACGATTAATATGACCAACTCTCCATTTTACATCTCTTGTATTAGGTGAAAATCTAGTGTTATCATGCCAAAATTGAATAACAAATTCTCTTATAGCATCAATATTATATTTGTCCTTACGCGGTGCTCTAGAAGAAAATGCCCAAAAATCAGTGTTATTGAGTGATTGAAGGATATTACGTCTTTCAATTGCTTTCATTAGAGTTTTTCGATTAAATTGCAACATTCGACTTGTTTGCGTAATCAAACGTTGTTTTTTTATTGATTCACTTATAATGCTAGTAGCAAGTACACAACACACAATATTACTATCCCTAGTGCATCTCTTGACACCAAAAGTGTGATATGCATCATGAAGGTTTTCAACAGTTGTAGAGGTTTGACCACATATATTAGATGCTGTCAATCCTAAGGTGTTTAATTTACGTATCATTTTATTCAATTTCATCAAACTAACCAACTGACATCTTTGGGAATCATTTAAAATTTCAAAATGATTATGCCAAATTTCAGTGGCTTTTCTTCTGGGTTTTTGTTCAGAAATTTTGTCACACATTGCTTTCAAAATGTTTTCATCAATTTCAATAAAATAATTAGGCTTCTTATGGAAAATCCTAGGAGGTGTTTTTGTTAAAATATTCCTGTCTACAGTTTCAACCTGATTTTTTTTATTCACATTTTCTTGTTTAAAAACCCGTAATCATAGTTTATAAACCGTGATCACGGTACTATCTATATTATCAAATACAACCCTAAGGCTCGGGAAATCTTTGTTTTGCCTCAACCAAAGCTATGGAAGGTCATTATGAAGTCTAAAGGGTAAACAAACTTCAAATTTTCACTTCCACAGACTTGAACTATGCTAAAAAAACTGAAACCATTTCACAATAATGGTTCCATCGCGTAGGGGAGACTATTAGATTCAAAGAAATATTGATTTTAAAGTGAATAGAATAAGATAAATAACATTTTATAATTTTTTACTAACAATAAGTCTTTAAGAAATTTTTTCCTACAAATGTTCATGTTTACGTTTAAGACTGCAAGTTTTGTTTCTCTTATCAAAATGTGATAAAAATTATACCATACCAAGCGTGGGCAAATGGAAAACGCTCTTTTTTCTTAATTTTTTTAGACCACTTTCACGGAAAAAATCATAAAAAAAAAATTCTCAGAAAAATACAAAATAAAATGCATCCCAAGATAGAAAACTACATCTAACTTTTTACTAAAGGTAAAACAAATAACAAGATTTTGTCATCCAAATCACGGGAAAACAGACTAAAATCATATAACTTTTTTTCAAAAACAAAAAATAAGTCATATAATTTTAAGTGTTTAATATAGCTAAACTTTTCCATTTTTTTTAAAATTAGTATTTTAGAAACTAGATTCCGGATGCTACGATTCATATTTATATAAAGTTTTCTAATTTTTAGTGCACGTATTGCTAATAATCCATACAAGTTGAGATTTCACTATTTTTTGCAATATGACGTCCTCTTATGACCCTTTTTTTCTCCACCATCTTGTTGCACTTACCCACCAGATCACCGACCCCTATGCCAACTTCCTTTACCACTTACCATGACCCATCTACCTCATTGAACCCTTAGCTATGCCGAGCCCATGTTTCGACCACTGTGTCATCCACTGAGTCATTCGACTGATATTTTTACCTCCTGCTGTGACCACTCCCATCCATGTGCCCTCCTGCCTTGCTATTGGAACACTTAGCCATGTCCATGTCCTGAGCCAAGTCTTGTTCCAAGATAGAGGTGTGTGGAGTTGTTGAGACATTCAGCCATGAATTTTCCATGGTGAGGGGATATGGATTATACCATATCATCAAGTTCTAATAAGATGAGGCTAAAATATCCTTTTGACCCATTCTTCCATCGTGGCATTGAGCCACATCCTCACGTGCATTTTGTTGGCCAATGCACTATGTATAGCTCATTACTTGAACAATGCAATAACTTTCCCATAACTTGGTGAATATCTTGATTAAGGTAACTCTATGTCAACTCGGCATGGCATACTCAAACTCACCAATGAAATCTGTCATAGCTCAATGCATAGCTCGCTATAAGCCCTTTGAGTTGAATTATGGGGGAAAAATGGTGGCAGGCCACATCGTAGCCTAAGGACCCACCATCTAGAATATTTTTTCTGATAGCATATCGAAGATGATCCTAATAGTGTGTCAAATACCAGAGAATTGAAACATCAACCCAAGCACAAGATCTTATTTTTCCATATCATGACTTTCCATTTGATCTAGTCCCATCTAGGGTTGAATTCAACTTTGACTAGCCACCATTTGCATGTATGAACTCCGCTTTCGATGTTTAGATAGTAGTCAGAAATATCTCGATGTGATCTTTCGTATTATAGAGATCCTGGGAGATTTAAAGAGAAATGTTTCCTTTGTATTTTACTCTGGATCATAGCTCCCCAATGTGAAATTATTTTTGTCCAAAAAATCTTGTGAATCCTAAATCAGGTTGTTGAGAAGACATCTACATAGTATAGTGTGAAAACCACAAGTGAACAACTGATGGCTCAATCTGTGGGACGTGTGGAACTTAGGCTCACAACCATATGATATGCCACTTTGAAATATTAATAAGACCTACACACCTCCAATGTATTTTGCTAAGTCTCCTTTCTGAAACTTCAAAACTTTTGTTTTACGGTGCTAAGTACTCTTCTAAACATCAACACTTACACTACACGGTGATAAGTTTCCTTCCATTTTCTTGGTTTCCATATCTTCCCTCTAGGGGTCTTACAGTTTGACATTCCTTGACACTTGTACTGCCACATCCATTATGATCAACTAACATTCAGATGTATGGTCATAATGCCTTGGCATTGAATGATGATCTGAGATAATCTCTAACGAGCTCCTCTTGTTGACGAAAAATATTTGGTACCATTTTGTTGTATTTCCATGATGGCCTCTTCACAAAATGAAGATCCAAACTGATGCCTACAAGCTCAATTTTCTACACAAATGGCTAAAAAATATCTAAGCTTATAAATATGAGTTAAATCCTGCTACAAATTATAACAAGTACTGAAAAGATAATTAGATATAAATGGATTATTAATAAAAAAATTCCAAGTAAGAAAATATACGTAGTATGGTAAACCTTTCCCCCAACTATTCTCACTAAATCTTAACTCCAAAAAGTGGTTGTCTCCTCCCTGTTGGACAAAGAACTCAATAAGGAAAAAATACATTGCATCTCTGGAGTTAGCAAATTCTCGAAATAATAATAGCCCTTTGGTGGTTCATAATGAAAGTATAGAATGAGTACAAACATTCATCATAAGGTCTCTTATTAAGACATTCTACCTAATACAATAGTCTGTTGATTTTATTATAATAAGAGCAATAAATAATGCTTGAAATCCCTATACAATAGCTGAACAAAATGTCAAATTTTATTACACGTTAAATTTCTTATCAGCTATAGAATCCTTGTTGTCGGTATAAGCTAGCTCAATAGGTGTCGTATGCATCGTCGAATGATCTATAATTTGCACATGGATTCAGAGGATCCCCTAGAATATGGGTGATCTCTGTGTCAGTTTCTGGATGAGTTTTTGGTACATATGATTCTGACTATACATTAGGATTTGGATGATCCCCAATTACATATGAGCCTAAAGTCTCACTATTTTCACCATGTATAGGACGAATAACACATCCCGACTCAAACACCACAATCCCATTATGGTTAATGTGAATCTCTAGTCCACTCCTATCATCCGTCACATAGCCTTGTTGAGATGTAAGGTAGAAATTTTCCAATGCCACTTCATCCATCTCTAAAGGGATGATGTCAAGTGTCAAATTGTCATAAAATGATCTCCCAACTATAAATATGAATGTGCAAAAGATAGTAGCCAATCCATGTAGTGTACCATCCTCTGTAGCAACTGTATTGGTATAAGGAAGTGGTGTAGTACGCAGTCTCAATCTGCTCATGAAATTAGACAGTCACGTATCCCACTCTGATAGTCCAATTAAAGATAAGTGCAACTGGATGTTCTTGAGAAACCACCAAATCCACCGTCTTGAGGGACTCGTGTGTTGCAATACAATGTCTGGGTCTTCCACTGGTGATCTCTATCCCAATGATGTAAATGGCTTATTGGAACTAGGTCTTATAATAGCCTTTCCCTTCTTCTGCATCCACTTAGGCCTCATATTTAGGTATAAGTCCCAACAACACTCGGTATCATGCCCTCTTCCAAAATGACCACATATGACTGAATATGTTGATTGTATCCTTTCTATGTGGCACTTCTGAAGCTGAATTTATTCAAATACTTTCTCAGGTGGAGCATCTATGCTCTTCTACAACTCTGCGATGCATTGTTGTTATTGGTGTTGTCACTGTCGAAGATTAGATAGGTGGGTTTAAAATTCTGCAATCCGGCGATCATGTTCTCGTTGTCGAGTGATCATCATTCTAGCCATTATGCGAATAAGGAAATCATCATCAATAGATATAAGAATAGGTATAGATCCATATCCATAATCAAATCCTATAAAACCTACTATAATACATAGATGTTTTGAAACTTTTACCTCAATCACGTACCCCTATAGGCCATAGATGATTGCTGAAAGAATTACTCCAAAATAACCATGAAATAATGTAAAATTAAAACATGTTACGAATGTGATGATTACAAATATTGGTAATAGCCTACGTCTGTGGGATCTTTTAGAACCGTTCCACTAGTTAAGACTTGTAAGTACAATATATTCTCTTAAAATAAAATTCTAATAAAAATTTAAACATGCATAAATAGTACTCCACACATTCAAAGGAATGCCAATGGTATGTGGGGGACCGTCTTACACCTTCCTGGAGCACAAAATCCTATGGAACTCGATTGGTCTCCCAGATGCTATTAAGACGCCCTATGGTACTCCGGTTGACACTCCAAGATTTGCAAGTAGATAGTGTCACGCTCTGCGCCAATTGGGTAGTTTTGCAATAACTCCTAATTATAATTTTACTATTAAATTAATAGGACTTATAAGTCCTAAAATAAAGGACTTATTACCAAAATTCCCAAATTTTCCTTAAAAATATTTTTCACTCTCTTATACTCCTCCTTTGTTCTCTAAGAAAAAATCTTAGAGTTATGTGTTTTTAGGGAACGGGTTGGTTCATGTTTGTATTAGTGAAGGGCCCAAAAATCATGTTCAAACTGCTAATCACTTTGAGTTCCCTCATATCCATCTCAACTGGTGAGTCAGTTAAACCACCCAGTTTAGAGGGAGGTGGGTGTTGTTTAAATCTTGCCCATGCTATTTGGTTGGCCAGTTTAAGGATCCTGACCACTCGCTATGTGTAGAGCCTTGACCATTAGGTCGCCACCTTCTTCTATCACTTTTCATGACCTGTCCACCTTATTAACCCCCTCATTGTGTCGAGCCTGCGTGTCTACTACTTTTTAATCCATCAAGTTGTTCCACCAAGCCTTTTTCCTACAACTGTGACCCATATCATCCACATGCCCCACTGCCTCCCAGTTTGACCGCTTAGCCACATCTATGGTGCAAGCCAAGTATTTTTCAAAGGTTGAGATGCATGGAGCTGCCAAGTCATATGGAAATTCTTTTTCCATGACACGGGGATATGAATTATCTCATATCGGTTCGGTGCTAATAAGATAAGGCTAAAATTTCCTTTTGACCCACTTTTCCATTGTGGCATTGAGCTACATTCTCCCGTGCATTTTTCTGACCAATGCACTATATATACTGCAGTTCCCACTTCCCTTGGAAACTTTTGATACTGATCATGACACTTTTGTACTATACCATGTACATTTTTATAGTTTGATTTAGTATGATGATTAGATGTTAGAGAATGGATTATTACTGACTCTGATTCATATATGATGCATGATGATTATTAGAGACATTGTATGTATTGTTGCTGATATATTGTCTAACATGGTTACATTATAGATGTTGTAAGGACATGTGATATTTGGATATTTTGAGTAGACCTAACAAATGAAAATTGAATTAAATGTGATGATCAAATAATTGTTGATGAGATTGCAAATGATATTGTTGATTGTCTGGATGTTGTTGTGATTTATATATATATTGATGATTTTGGAATTATAATTATATATATATATATATATATATATATATATATATATATATATATATATATATTGGATGTTCTGATATGGCCACGAGGCCGAAGTAGGTATTGTGTTTTGCAAGATAAAATATCACAACAAACATTGGGGGATTGGAGACCAACCACATTAGAATTCTAGATGAATTCAACAAGATCACCATGGAAACTTGTATTGTTCGTGTGTGTGTATGTTTGATTGTTGTTAGGGATTTCCATGGGGGGATCACCTTTAAATGTGACCTATGGTTATGTGTATTTATTTATTTGGTTCCTTTTTATTGATGTTTTCCTGTGTTTATTTTGTGGTGCATTGACCCCTTTCATTATTTATTAAATGGTTTTTTGATATTGTGAGTAATCATGTTGGTAAGATAATTAATATAAATATATCATAAGAAAGTAATTAATAGAGTTGTTGGCCTTGTATCAAATGTTGTAAGAGATGTGTAAGTTGATTTTGGAATATGAAACAATCCACCTTCCTTGAGATTCAAATTTTTCCTTGCAGGCTTATGGGACAAGTTAAATTTGTCCCACACCTCTTAAATTTGCATAACAACCTTACCTATGGTTAGAGAGATAAATCAAGACTTTTACTATGCATTTTTGTAAGTCAAGGTGTATGATTTAAATTGCACTTTCTTACATGCTTTCAATTTCAGTCCTTATGGGGTGTGGGCTTGAATTGAGTGTGTAAGTAAAACTATCTTTTATTTACCTACTTATTTATTGTGCCTTGGAGATTGAAGTTGACTTATGAGTTGGAGTTGAAGATATGTCATGTGGTATCCCACTTGGATCCACCTCATCCTCTTCTCTTCCCTCTCTATATATTTGAATTCCTTGTCTTGTTTTGGGGGGTTACTTGAACTTGAATTGCTTCATTTTGGGTGACTTCTTTTGGTTTTAAGATTTCTTTATTTTAGAGGAGATTGGAGATTGTTGCACACTTGTTGATTTTTTATCTCTTGGATTGTTTTTCATTGGAGAGCTTGTTGTTTTGAACTTAGAACAACTCCATCATGGAGAGGTAAGAGCTTGGCTCTTGGAAATGGTCTTCTTTCCTTTTTATAAATATGTAAATGGTTGTATGTATGTTATTTTTTGTTGGCTAGTTGGGTAGACTACCTAGGGATGGTGTAGGAGAAGACTATGGGGTATTTTTGGGGAGGCATAAGTGTTTTGGGGAGGTATAAGTGTGGAGGGATTTGGGATTTGGGTTCTACCTTGTAAAGCAATAGCTTGCATTTCTTTACTCGTTATGGGGTGTCATAAGAGATTTGGGAGGCATGAGGAAATGTGAGGAATAAGGGGTACTTGGGGGAGGTATAAGGGCATGTCAAGGTTTTGAAATGATATAATTTGTTAGTTTGTTATGTGGTGGTCATACCCATTTCCCCTTGGGAGGCATAAGAAACATCCCCCATATTTTCTTGCTCCTTTGGTTTGCATGATGAAGCCTGAGTGTTATTTGTTTTCTTTATTCTGTGGTTGCAAACAACTGTTTTTTTTTGGACTGTGTTTTGAATGAGAAATATGTCTTTGTGTTGTGGAAGTTTGTTGTTGTCATGTGTTTGAAAAAGTATCTTATTGCATTATGGTTAGGGAATGGGGGCTAATAAAGAAGTATTTCTTCTCCTTTCATTGGATGTCTTAGTTGGGTGGAGAATGTTACCTTTCCAGCTGTTCTGTTGTGATCAAATTGAAACAAATAAAAATTGAGGATATTCATATTGTTGTTTTGGAGTAGAGGAGAAAGACTAGTTTTAAAGTCCCTTGTGAAACTTATTTTGTAACCTTTCCCACGTTGAAGTGGATGATCTTGTATATTATTGAGTTCGAAAGACTACTCTAATTTAACTATGAAAGTTATTATTGATCATGGAAGAATATATCTAGTATTCAGTTCTGTGAACAAAAAATAAAAATATGTCTTTGGTATGTTGTATTTCAAAAATAAATAGTAAAAAAGTTGTAATATATTCCTTTGAAAAAATAGAAGTGTTTTTTATTTTTCATATGATTTTATTTCCATTGGAAATCTATGTTTAGTATAAAATAGGAAATCTCTGTTTATAAAATTGAAAAGGAAGCACATATGAAGAAATATTGCACTGCTCTATCTCATTTGAAATGTTTAATTTAAACAAAAAAAGGAGTAATAGAAGTTGCATTCTTGTCTCTATCTTTTGATTGAAGGAAAGAAAACTATTTAAAACTAGCATGGAATGAATTCAATGTTTTCATTACATGGCAAAAGAGATAGTTTAATCTCTGTTCTTGAAAAGTACAAAATTCAATTTCTACTTCATTGTATACTTTACTAATTACTTTTTATCAAATGTCCAAAATAACCCTGAAAATCTATAAGAGACAAATGAAATATTCAATTAGACTTAATGATATTGAAATGATCCCCAAACTAAACACAAACACTCAAGAAATTTTTAAAGAACCCTTCAAATCAAGTAAAGGTGAAATTGCAGGTTTTCTACGATATAAACAATGGTAATTGTTGAATGCAAACCAATCAAGAAAATTTTAACTTTGCAATCTATCCTAAAATTTTCCAAGTAAAATCCTTCATGCCTGTTTGGCAAGATAAAAAAGAATTAATGACAAATTTGATGAAAATTTATAAGTTAAAAATACCAGTTCACTTCTAACTGACATAAATACGTTTTCTAAAAATTTACCATTTAACCTTTGCTAAAATAAAATTATTAATATTTTTTTGTAAAGAGGATGTCAAGATCATTCTAGAAAGTCCTCGTTTGCCAAAAAATGAGTTCCCTATCAAAAGTTATGGCCTTCTGAAATTTTTACTTCATTTGGCTTCAAAAATAATCTAACTCTCAAATTTAATTGAATAAAATATTCTTGGGAGGAGCCGTGTAGGCTAAAAGTTTATTTTTTTATTTTTTCCCAAAGAGTTTAAAGCCATGAAGTTCCCAACACTCCACTATTCTGCAAGCCTTCATTTTGTCTAAAATGATCTAAGTCCAAAAAGTTTATTTGGCAATTTTTCCTCATCGGGGCCGCTGCCCATAGCTAAACATTGATCGACACATGGATTCGTTTGGCATCGGTGGAGGCTCGGATCGATTTTAAACTTAAGCAATTTCAAAAAACATTTTGGAAAAATTTGTAAGTTTCCTTCCCAACCCTGCCAGCGCGCAGCCAATCAAGTGCTGCCACGTCACTTCACAAGGCATCGGTGGAGGAGCGGACCCTTTTAAGCCTTAACGCTTCAAAAAAAATTTGGGACAAAATTCCAAATGATTACCGTCGGCCCGCCAACCCACAGCCAACGGTTGGTTGACATGTGGCATCTTCTCGCGTTGGCAGAGGTGCATATTCCTTTCGACGTTTTTGCCTTTCCTTTTCAAAAGTTAAATTTTCCAAATATTCCCTACCGGCCTGTTTACCCGTAGCCAATAAGGAGTTGCCACATGGCCTCCCTTGGCGTTGGCGGAGGTGCGGGTGTGGGTGTAAAATTTGCTTTGTCCCAAAAGGGAAAAAGTGCTAAATGTCTTCCCCACTCCACCGGCCCGCATCTAGGAAAAATTTTCTTCCCCGCTCTACCGGTCCGCTTTTCTCCTCTAGGAAAATTTTCTCTCCGAAGTCCGTAGGCCCAAGTTGGGGAAAATTTTCCTCTCCAGGCCCGCAGGCCCACTCTTGGGGAAAACTTTCACTCCAAGTTCCGTTGACTCATAACTTGAGAAAAATGAGGAGTTGGGAGGAATTCTTTATATCACTAGAAAGGTGAGGAAATTCCCTATCTAATGAGAATGTTTTTAGGAATTTTTAATTATGTTAATCATGGTAAAAATCAAATTTAATCTTTAAACGAGTTTTGGGAGTGGGTAAGTAAGAATTTACTCTGATGATTTTAAAAATGTATTCTTTCCCCACCGTTGTAATTAAACCTTGCTCTTTGTCATGGATATTGTGGAATTAAATACCTTCGGTATTTAATTGTTTTGGTCCCTTAACCCTATAATTTTAAATTAGCGAATATCTAGCTAAAATGTCAATGTAATCAGTGATTAAATTAATCCCTAAGGAGATTTGAGCTAGGTGTGGATTTATTACACTTATTGATTTATAATGTGGAATTATTAATTGTTATAATGGGAAAATTTATTAGTTTAATTTAATGGTCCTTAAGACTTTGGATGTTAACACCTTTAAAAAAAATTATTCCATAATTTTTCTAACTACCATAAGTTGTTCTTGGTTCTCAAGTGGAAGATTTTAGTGGGTGTTACACTTGGTATTAGAGCCGTGGGTTCAAATCTTGGACCTTTGGGCACACTAGAAAACTTGAGACATGAGTTGTAAACCTAGCACACTTTTAAATCTAGAAAACAACCTCGTTCGAAAATTGAAAAAAAAGAGAGAGACATACGTATGAAGAAATGTTACATTACTCTATTCACTTGAATTGCCATAATTAAAATAGTAGTAAAATAATATGTTGTTTAAATTGTTGTGCTTGCTTAGTGGCATTTTTCTGAACCTGGGTAACTAAGAATGTTAGATTAAATTAATTTTTGTGAACTTCTAGTGAGTGGAAACTTGGCTCCCCTTGAAAAATGTGTTGTTTTATAAGTCCTAAATCTTGATTTAAATTGTATGATGCGTTAATCCCTTTTAATACCCTTCCTTATTGGCGTGGTTGGAATGATAAATTGTACTATGTGATTCCTTTTGTTGGAAAATAGTGGTTGTGTTCTAGGGTTGGGAAAAGCTAATTAGAAGTTGTTTAGAGTTTCCTTCTTTCAGTGGTTAGGAAAGATGGTCTTGTTGTCAGTTTTTCATTTGGTTACCCATGTGAGAGAATGGACATTAAGTCTGGGTATCATTTATGACCCAATCCTATGTATGTTTCCTTGGAACTGACCTCGAGGTGGAGTACCCCTATTGGCGGCCATGAAGGGCTGCAGAGTGAATGTGGTGTTAAATTTAGTGCTTTACATTGGTAATCTTGTGTTATGTTATCAAGGACCAACATCTTATTTTATGATTGATTTGAGAAGCTCGGAGGCTTTTTTAGTTATTTACATTTTTGCGTGAATTTTCAGACTTTGCAATGCGGCTACTTAGCCACTTTCCTTGATCGCCGATATTTCTTGGATTTTACTTTGATTGGTGACTCAGAGCTCGTTATTTGTTAGCTACTTAGTTAAACATTACATGATTCCTTATTGCTTAATGACTAGCTTGTTCTAAGCTATTGGTATTGTGACAATTCGTCATATGGGGATACCACCTTGGTGTCTTGAATGTATTTTTAGGTGCTTAGAGTTATGCCTTTGTTTTGGATGCATGGAACCTTGAGTGTGTCTAGGATCTTAGAGTGACTTTTTCATTGCTCGACCTTGCTAGATAGATAGTTCATTGTGTTGTGCATTCTAGTTGGCAATCTGTTAATGGTGGTGGTAATTATCTTACAATCCGGTAAGACCTTGAACCTCGTCAGAGTACAAGTTTTTAATTGTGGGCTGATGAATTATGTTAGGATCGGATTTCTTTTGGTTGGCTGTGGATATTATTGGAAAGATGGTTGTTTGGTACGACCTTTCATCAATGACATGCTAATTTCGATCATGATTTATGTGTTTCATTATAAAAAGTATTGACTTTTGGATTTTATGCATCTTGGTAATTCTGATTAGATTTAAGCCCATTCGGGAAATGTGTTTAATTAAGTGTGTTTTTTTTTCTCACGTTGACCTATCAATCTTGGGGTTATGTGGAGAAACTTATGGATGCTTTGAATCTTTTGGACCATGCTACTGGTGATTTTAGTATAATTATACTTTGATAATTTAATCTCGGTGGTATTTTATAATGTGATTCTTCTTGCGAAAGTGTAACTCTTGGTCATAATACCATGTTGAATAGATAGTTGATTTTTTTCTTACATTTGATGCTTTCTAGTAAGTATGTGGTGTTCTTATAATTGAAATCTTTCCTTGTCATTTTGATTTTTTGGTTGGTGGTATCCTGTGGTAATATGGGTGTAGATTTGAAAACTTACCTTGTCTTATCATGTGAGTAAAATTTTTTCACTAAAAAAAAATATTGTTAAAGCAATTATGTTCCCTTAACGGGATTTCCTTGTAACCTCTTTTGAGACTTGTAGAACCCACTAGGAATGTTTTATGATACTTGTGATTAGTGGAAAAATATCGAAATATTTCTATGATCCATGTTGGTTGATTGTTTCCTAGTTCTTACAAAATTAATAATGTGTTTTCTATGTTGAATGTCCCTTGTTTCCTTAGAATTAAAAATGTGATGTGTTGATTTACCACTCTCTTCCATAAAATTAATAGTGTGAAATGTTTACCCTTCTCATTAAATTTTTAATTGACAACTTGACTCACCCAAACATCATAAGACTATAATTTAGGAGATTTGGCCTTGAGGTTTAACAAATAAACTAGAACATAGAAAGAGAAAATAGTCCTTGCTTTAACCTTGGTAGATTAATAGAAGAAATATAAACCATGTAGAAGAATAGAAAGGAAAAAAAAAAAGTGTCCCTATACCTCCCCTATGAGTAAAATAAATACTTTTTTTTTCCGCCTTTACAGAATCATAAGATATCATGCCCCTTAGTGGTCCTTATAACACAAACTTGTGATGTCATAATAGGAGGAGGCTTAATTAAGAAAACTTGTTAAGGAATGTGCTTAGCAAACGAAACTACAACTTTTGACTTGATTAGTTGAGTTATAAAATAAGTAAGATTTATGTGTATTTAATGCAATCTATAGTTGACCCTGTAGTTTTGTCGCCTACCTGAAATTGTGAAACACCTGTGGATAGTAATGTGTTCTAGTTTCTTACTAATTATTTAATCATAGATGTATGTGCCTTTCTTTGTGAGATTTTTTGGTCATCATACCCTTATCGTCCTATAGCTTGACAAGTGTGAGTTGTGGTCTTTTTGGATTGAGAATTACCTCTTGTTTAAGGAGCAACCTCCTTGCGTGTTGTCTTGTCCTTGATAACGTAGATACTTGTAATTTTAAGGCAACATATGTTAAGGATATAAATTAAATTTGGGAAGTCTTCTTTTCTTCATATTTTCTTGTGTCACCTTTTTATTGTTGCCCCTTATCATTAGGATGGAAAGTGCAAGATGATGTTATTCACTTTTGTCACATTGCCCCTTGGATTGTAGTTGGACCCCGTGTTACTTGTTCTTCTCCCTAGAGACCTTGAGTGCTCTTTGGTGTTATGATTTATGCTTGTGCTATCTTTGGGATTATTCCAATCTTGACTAGGAAATAAGATAAATGAATCCCATTGAGTTATTGTGAATAGTACTTCTTGTTTTGATATGTTAGTTGTCAGGGGAGATATATATCTTTTCCTTTTGCTAAATGGTTGATGTCTCTAGATTTGATTGGTGTGGTGTGTTAGGTTCTTAAAACAAAAGTGTAAAAATCAGACTATAGGAAAACTTGTGGTCATAAATTTGCTTAGTAATACCATGAAAATTTTGATTGCACCCTCTTGAGTTATATAAGTGCTTTCCATAAATAGTTTCCTCGATTGTAATTATTTTGTTGTTTTAGGTGTCCTTGTTGATTAACCTCATCTTGTGTGATCTAAAATTTTGGGACCTTCAGTAGACATGTCTTTCGTACGAAATTTTGGCCATGGTTGATTCTGCTAGCCTTGTGTAAGCAACAAACTATAAAAACATAATTTAACCTTAATGGAAACCTTAACTTTTGTTATGGCAGTATGTTGCATTCCATGGAAACTATGTGGCCTTTCTCAAACTCATGAAATTGTCCTTATTATTCCTATACTTGGTGGTTACTCTTAATACTATTTTGAACTCTTCATGTTATATTTTTATGTGTTGTATCTTGGTTGATAACGTAAAGTTACTCTCTAGATTTAAATATTCGTAGCCTTACAATCTACCTTCTTCTTGCTAAATTACATTGGACCAAACTTGGGTTCTATGGACCCACACTTGTTTGAAGTAAGCAATACCAGTATAGAGTGATTCTTTTTCTGTTGCATTTGTTCTTATCTCTCTTTCTAGTGACTTCCATGAGGAAGTCAAGTCTAAGGGGAGGGGGACGTAGTGTCGACTTCCCTTCGACACTTTTGATACTGATCATGACACAGTTGACTATAACATGGACATTGTTATAGTTTGATTTACTATGATGATTAGATGTTAGAGCATGGATTATTGCTGACTCTGATTCATATATGATGCATGATGACTATTAGAGACATTTTATGTATTGATGTTGATATATTGTCTGACATGGTTACATTATAGATATTGTTCGGATTATGTGATATTTGGATATTTTAAGTAGAACTAGAGAATGTAAATTGAATTAAATTAAATTTAATGATCATATAGTTGTTGATGAGATTACAAATGATATTGTTGATTATCTAGATAGTGTTGTGATTCATGTATATATATTGATGATTTTGGAATTATAATTATATATATATTGGATGTTCTAATATGGCCATGAGGCTAAAGGAGGTATTGTGATTTGTAGGTTAAAATATCACAAAAAACATCGGCGGATAGGAGACAAACCACATTCAAATTCTAGATGAATTTAACAAGATCACCACGACAACTTGTATTATTCGTGTGTGTGTGTGTGTGTGTGTGTGTGTGTGTGTGTGTGTGTGTGTGTGTTTGTGTTTCATTGTTCTTAGGGATTCCTATGGGGGGGATCACATTTAAATGTGACCTAGGGGTTATGTGTATTTGTTTATTTGGTTCCTTTTTTATTAATGTTTGCATGCATTTATTTTGTTGTGCATTAACCCCTTTCATTATTTATTAAATGGTGTGTTGATATTGTGAGTAATAATGTTGTTAAGATAATTAATTAAAATATGTCATAAGAAATTAATTAATAGAATTGTTGGCCTTGTATTAAATGTTGTAAAAGATGTGTAAGTTGATTTTTGATTATGAAACAATCAACCTCCCTCGAGATTCGAATTTGTCCTTGGAGGCTGATTTTGGAGGCTTCTGGGACAAGTTAAACTTGTCCCACACCTCTTAAATTTGCATACCAACTTTACCTATGGTTGGAGAGTTAAATCTAGAATTTTATTATGCATTTTTGTCAGTCAAGTTGTATGCTTTAAATTGCACTTTCTTGCATGCTTTCAGTTTCAGTCCTTATGGGGTGTGGGCTCTATTTGAGTGTGTAAGTAAAAAACCTCTTTTATTCACCTACTTATTTATTGTGCCTTGGAGATTGCAGTTGACTTATGAGTTGGAGTTGAGGATGTGTGATGTTGCATCCCACTTGGATCCACCTCATCCTCTTGTCTTCCCTCTCCATATATTCAAATACTTTGTCTTGCTTTGGGGGGGTTCTTTTAACTTGCATTTATTCATTTTGGGTGACTTCTTTTGGTTTTAAGATTTCTTACTTTTGGAGGAGATTGGAGATTTTTACACACTTGTTGATTGTTGATCTCTTGGATTGCTTTCCATTGGAGAGCTTGTTGTTTTGAACTTGGAATAACTCCATCATGGAGAGGTAAGAGATTGGCTCTTGAAAATGCTCTGCTTTCCTTTTTATGAATATTTAAATGGTTATATGTATGTTATTGCTTGTTCGCTGTTTGGGTAGATAGCATAGGGATGCTATGGGAGAAGACTATGGGTTATTTTGGGGGAGGCATAATTGTTTTAGGGAGGTATAAGTGTGGAGAAATTTGGGATTTGGATTCCACCTTGCAAAGAAATAGCTTATATTTATTTATTCGTTATGGGGTTCGATAAGAGGTTTGGGAGGCATAAGGAAATGTGAGGAATAAGGGGTACTTGGGGGAGGCTTAAGGGCATGTTAGGGTTTTGAAATGATATATTTTGGTAGTTTGTTCTCAGGTGGTGATACCCATTTCTCCTTGGGAGGCATAAGCAACATCCCCCATAGTTTCTTTCTCCTTTGGCTTGCATGATGAAGCCTGAGTGTTGTTTGTTGTCTTTATTCTATGGTTGAAAACTGTAGTTTTGTTTTGGGACTTTGTTTTGAATGAGAAGTCTATATTTGTGTTGTGGAAGCCTGTTATTGCTATGTGTTGGAAAAAATCTCTTATTGCATTGTGGTTGGGGCTCAGGGGCCAATGAAAAAGGATGGATTCTCCTTTCATTGGATATCTTGGTTGGGTGGAGAGCATTGCCTTTCTCCTTGTTCTGTTTTGATCAAATTGAAATAAAGAAAATGGAGGATATTCATGTTGTTGTTCTGGAGAGGAGGAGAAAGACATGTTTGACAGTCCCTTGTGAAACTTCTTTTGTAACCTTTCCAACCTTGAAGTGGATGATCTTGTATATTATTGTGTTGGAAAGACTACTATGTTTTAGCTATGAAAGTTGTAATTTGATCATGGAAGAATATATCTAGTATTCAATTCTGTGAACAAAAAAGAAAGATATGCCTTTGGTATGCTATATTTCAAAAACTAAATGGGAAAGAAGTTGTAAGATATTCCTTTGAAATAATAGAAGTGTTTTTCCTTGTTCATATGATATTATTTCCATTGGAAATATTTGTTTAATATAAAGTAGGAAATCTCTGTTTATAAAAGGTAAAAGGAAGCATGTATGAATAAATATTGCAATGCGCTGTCTCATTTCAAATGTTTAATTTAAACCAAAAAAGGGATTAAAATAAGTTGCATTCTTGTCTCTATATTTTTAATGAAGGAAATAAAATTATTTAAAACTAACATGGAATAAATTTAATGTTTTCATTGCATGGCAAAGAGATAGTTTAATCTCTGTTCTTGAAATGTACAAACTTCATTTCTTCTTCACCGTATACTTTACAAATTTCTTTTTATCAAATGTCCAAAACAAATCTACAAATCTATAAGAGACAAATGAAATATTCATTTGGAATTAATGAGATCAAAATGATCCCAAAACTAAACAAAAACACTCAAGAAATTTTTAAAGAACCCTTCAAAATCAAGTAAAGGCAAAATTGTTGGTTTTCTACAGTGCAAACATTGGTAATTTTTGAATGCAAACCAATCAAACAAATTTTTACCATGCAATCTATCCTAAAAGTTTCCAAGTATAATCCTTCATGCCTATTTGGCAAGATAAAAATAATAATTAATAACAAATTTGAACAAAATTGATATGTTAAAAATACAAGTTCACTTCTAAGTGAAAAAAGACATTTTCTCAAAATTTACCCTTTAAAATTTATCAAAATCAAATTATTAAGGTTTATGTGAAAAGAGGACGTTCAGAGCATTCCAGAAAGTCCTCATTTGCCAAAAAATGAGTTCCCTATCAAAATTTATGGCCTTCTGAAGTTTTTATTTTATTTGGGTTCAAAAATAATCTAGCTGTCAAATTTATTTGAATAAAATATTCTTGGGTGGACCCATGGGAAA
This sequence comes from Taxus chinensis, assembly GCA_019776745.2. Classification (NCBI taxonomy): domain Eukaryota; kingdom Viridiplantae; phylum Streptophyta; class Pinopsida; order Cupressales; family Taxaceae; genus Taxus; species Taxus chinensis. Next base: position 868,916,323 of record CM034146.1, on the reverse strand, counting down.
AATATTTTTTTTCTTTTTTTTTTCCCAAAACGTGCAAGGTCATGAAGTTCCCGCTACTCCTCTAGTCTGTAATCCTTCATTTTGTCTAAAAATGATCTAAATCCATAAAGTTAATTTAGCAATGTTTCCTCTACGGCCTCGCCACCCATAGCCAACCATTGATTGAAATGTGGCTTTGTTGGGTTTCAGTGGATGCTCGGATCGATTTTATCCTTAAGCGATTTTAAAAATAAAATTAGAAAAATTTGTATTTCATATGAAACCGGCCGGCCCGACAGCCAATCAGGGGCTCACCACGTATTCACGAGAAATCGGCGGAGGAAGGAGCAGACCACCTTTATCCTTAACATTCAGAAAAATATAGGGAAATTTATACATTATCCCATCTGGCCCACACCAACCCATAGATAATGGTTGGCTAACACGTGGATATTCTTGCATAGTCTTGAGGAACGAGTTCCTTTTGAAATTTTGCCTCCTTTTCAATTTGAAAAGGCAAATTTCCAAATATTCCCCACAGTACGTTGATCATAGACAATCAAGGAGATGCAATATGGCATACCAGAGTGTCGGCGAGGGGTGGAGTGTTAAAATTTTCTTTTTTAACAAAACGGCCCAAAGTGCTACAATGTATTACCCACCGCCGGCCCGGTTAGGATAATTTTCTTCCCACTCAGCACAGCCTATGTCTGGGAAAAAATTTCGTCCCACACTCTGCTGGTCCATTTTCTTCCTCTGGGTGAATTTTCTATCCCGAAGTACATGCCCGAGTTGGGGAAATTTTCCTTCTCATGCCTGTTGCTTGGGGAAAATTTTCAGGCCTCGCAAGTTCCGCGGGCCCATTACTTGAGAAATATGAGGAGTTAAGCGGACTTCTTTATATTCAACAAACATGGGGGAATTCCCATCTAATATGAATGTTTCGGGAAGTTTTTAGTTGTGTTCATCATGGAAAAAATATTAATCGATCTTTAATAGTTCTGGGAGTGGGGGTAAGTAAGAATGTACTATGATGATTTTAAATATGTATTCTTTCCCAACCCCTTTGCATTAAACTTGCTTCTTGTCATGAATCTTGTGGATTAAATACCTGGGGTATTTGATTTTTTTGAGTCCCTTAACCCTAAATTTAAATGAGGGAATAATCGAGCTAAAAATGTCATGTAATCAGTGTTAAATTAATCCCTAAGGCGATTTGAGCTGGGTGTGGATTTTAGTTACAATTATGTTATAATGTGGAATTAGAATGTTATAATGGGGAAATTTATTAGTTGCATTTAATTTCCTTGGGAATTTGGTTGTTAACAACTTAAAAAAAAAATTATTCCATAATTTTTTCTAACTAAGCCTCGGTTTATTCTAGTTTTCAACTGGAAGCTTTAGCAGGCGTTACATATACCTCGCCTACTCAAAATTCATTCACTTTCCATATCTCAGTGAATAGCCTTAATTGAGATTAACTGAAGTCAACTCGACGATGCACATCAAACTCACAAAGAAATTGAGTGCATAGCTAGATCCATTACTCGATATTATACGCACGCGAGTTTATTATGCGGAAAAAATAGTGGCAGGAACTGTGGTCGGTATGGGACACAATCTCGAATAATTTTTTTCAATCGTGATACAAAGATAATCATTATAGTGTTCGACTACAAGAGAATTTTAAACATTGACCCGTGCACACGATCTTTGTTTTCAATGTGTGATTAAATTTGACTATTAGGAATCCAGTTAGTAGCATATTGGATTTTAATATTTCATATTGGACTTATTCTAGTTCCCACTTTCACTCTTATTGGATTCCAATATAGTTATTATCGAAATCAATTTGCTAATATTGATTCCACTAATGCGATTATGGATCCACTCTTCACCACTATAGTAATACAATTATTAATACGCGTGATGTGATGATTTGGATTTTAATTTCCCTTATTTAAGGATTTCTATTTTGTTAAAATTTAAGTCCCCCACAAAGCTAATGGTCGCGATTCATACATAAGCCTGGCAAAACCTCTATCTTCAATAATTAGTAGTAATTATCTAAATTAATAAACCAAGATGTACTTAACTTTCAAGATAGTACGTAAGTGATTGCTTATCAGTTATGCCACATACAGTTTAATATAATCATACATAGAGACTCTTGATGCATCCTTATTCAAAAACAATAATAAGCGTTACGTTGAATGTGTGAAAATCCTATACCAGGCACATTCCGTGACTGGTTGTTAATTGAGGTGTGTACATACAGTTTTTTCATATATTAGACGCGTAAAGATAAATAACATGTTTCTAGAAATGGAGGTTTGATTCGCGTATTGTAAATTTTATATTTCTTTAGATGTTTTTTTATTATTTTAGATGTAACATTACTTTCAAATTATTTAATAGAAACTAGCACATGTGATTTGAATGATGTTAAAATTTGCATGATTGTTTAGACATTTTCTTGATTTTAACATATCATACTATAAAAATATTTTATTACCAATAGAGTGTGTGCTAGATGCTTAAAGGTGACCATCAATTTTTCTTAGAAAAAAACGATCCATATATATTAAGGCATACTTAATTTTTTTGCTAATTTTTTTTATTAAATTTTGAAAAGTAGGGATAAGTGCCAAGTGAGAGAACTTATAGTTAGTGATTGGGGTAACATGTCTAAATTGCAAGCCTCAAATTGCTACTTAGATCGACCTTGAACTTTAAGGAGAGATTTTTCACTTCAAACTATGAGTCTAATCGCCACTTATAGTGTGTCTCAAATAAGCACTTCTAGTGCAAGGATTGATTCGCACAAATACTAAAGTCTGATTCAAAACTAAGTGTGATGTCTGATTCGCACATAGTAGGGCAATAATTGGTAAGTCACTAGTTATTCAATTGAAAATAGACTACGGAGTTTAAATATTTCTTAAATATTAAAGTTCCATTTTCCTTATAAAATATATACAGTAGATTAAGTACATACACGCCTTCACGTCAAATAGATAAATGATATTAAAACTATTGTCCAATTATGACAGGAGTCCAAAAACTTTCAAAAAGTTAGCTCTTCACCTTAACTACTAGGAATTTTGGACTACTATTTCTAATTTTCATGAACGAAAGGATTATTATTTTGAAAAATTAGCTATTATTGACATTAGCTAGGTGGAGAGTCCTATACTATAGCTATGGGGATGGGCCCCTCATCACAATACATTTGAGGGAGGTGGTGGTGTAACGTTAATTTTTCAACAATGCCTTTCAAAAAATACAAAACAATGTTTATTTATACCAATTATTTTGTATAAATTTAATTGTTTTTAATATATATCAATGTAAATTTTTAAAATTTATATATAAATCTATATTAGTAATTGATGGTTAATTATTAAATATGTAATTCATGTGTGACATTTATTTCAGATATTTACAAGTATTTTATGGTTATAATCAACACAAATGTGTAAATGGGTGTCAAGAGTTCCACGTCGAAGTGAAAGCACAAGAATTAAGGGCTTTATTTTACCCAAATTATAGAAGGGGTTTTATTTACAGTACAAAAATTCTAATATTAACTTTTTTTTGTTTTCACAAAAGCGGCCAAAGTGCTAATGTCTTACCCCTCCGCCGGCCCGGTCTAGGGGATAAAAAGTTTTCTTCCCACTCCGCCAGCCTATGTCTGGGAAAAAATTTCTTCCCCACTCTGCTGGTCCACTTTTCTCCTCTGGGTGAATTTTCTCTCCAAAGTACACTGGCCCGAGTTGGGGGAAAATTTTCCTCCTCATGCCCGCGCTTGGGGAAAATTTTCACCCCCAAGTTCCACTAGCCCATTACTTGAGAAATATGAGGAGTTAGGAGGACTTCTTTATATCACCAAAAAGGTGACGAAATTACCTATATAATGTGAATGTTTTTGGGGAAGTTTTAATTGTGTTAATCATGGAAAAAATTAAATTGAATCTTTAACTGAGTTCTGGGAGTGGGTAAGTAAGAATTTACTATGATGATTTTAAATATGTATTCTTTCCCCACCCCTGTAATTAAACCTTGATCTTGTCATGAATCTTTTGGAATTAAATACCTTGGGTATTTGATTTTTTTGGTCCCTTAACCCTAAAATTTTAAATTAGGGAATATCTAGCAAAAATGTCAATGTAATCAGTGATTAAATTAATCCCTAAGGAGATTTGAGCTGGGTGTGGATTTATTACGCTTATTGATTTATAATGTGGAATTAGTAATTGTTATAATGGGGAAATTTATTAGTTGAATTTAATTTTCCTTGAGACTTTGGTTGTTAACAGCTTAAAAAAAAAATTATTCCATAACTTTTCTAACTAAGCCTAGGTTATTCTTGGTTCTCAAGTGGAAGATTTTAGTAGGCGTTACATATACCTCGCTACTCAAACAATTCATTAACTTTCCCATAACTTAGTGAATAGCTTAATTGAGATAACTTGATGTCAAATCGACATTGCACACTCAAACTCACAAATGAAATCGGTCATAGCTGGATCCATTAGTCGCTATAAGCACTTTGAGTTGATTTATGCGGGAAAAATAGTGGTAGGCAATGTGGTGGTATGAGGACCCACCATCTGGAATATATTTTATTAAATCGTATACCAAAGATAATAATTATATTGTGTCAAATACCAGATACTTTAAACATTGACCCGCACACACGATCTTATGTTTTCCACGTCGTGATTCAATTATTACTATTATTGGAATCCATTAGTAGCAATATTGGATTCTAATATTGTCATTATTGGACTTATTCTAGTTCCAATTTCACTATTATTGGATTCCAATATTGTTATTATTGGATTCCAATATCGTTATTATCGAATTCCAATTTTGCTAATATTGGATTCCAATAATGCTATTATTGGATTCCAATTTCACCACTATAGTAATCCAATTTATTAATCCCATGATTTGGATTTTAATTTTCCTATTTAAGGATTTCTATTTTGTTAAAATTTAAATCCCCCACATAAGCTAATTGGTCGCTATCATACATAAGCCTCGCAACCTCTATCTTCAATAATAGTAACAATTACTAAATTACATAAACCAAGATGCTACTAACTTCAAGATAGTACCTAAGTGATTGTTATCAGTTATGCCACATATCAGTCTTAATATCATCATACATATATGACGCTTTATGCATACCTTATTCAAAACAATAAGCATTGACGTTGAAAATCCTATACATGCACATTCTTGATTGGTGTTAAATTTGACGGTTGTATATACGTTTTTCATGATATTAGACGTAATATAAATAATATGTTTCATAGAAATGGCATGTTTGATTCGAGTATTGTAAAATTTTATATTTCTTTAGATGTTTATTTATTTATTTTAGATGTAACATAGTTTCAAATATTTCATAGAACTAGCACATGTGATTCGAATGATGTTAAATTTGATGATTGTTTAGACATTTTTCTTGATTTTACACATAACATACTATAAAATATTTTATAGAACTGGCATGTGTGACTCGTATGCTTAAAAGGTGACCATAAATTTTTACTTTATATAAAAACTTATCCGTATATATTAAGCATACTTAATTTTTTTTGTAATTTTCTTTTATAAATTTTGAAAGTAGTGTATAAGTGCGAGTGAGAGAACTTACTAGTGTGATTCGTAACATGTCTAATTGCAAGCCTCAAATTGCACTTCTCTCTACTTGAACTTTTAAGTGAGATTTTTCACTTCAAACTATGAGTCTCTAATCGCACTTATAAGTGCTAGTCTCAACTAGCACTTCTAAGAGCAAGTATTCATTCACACAAATAACTACAAGTCTTGATTAACACAACTAAGTATGATTCTTGATTCGCACATATTAGTGCAATAACTTGGGTAAGTCATTAGTTATTTCAATTGAAAATAACTAAGGGAGCTAAATATTTATTAAATATGAAAGTTTATTTCCTTCATAAAATACTATACAGTATTTATAAGTACATACACGTCCTTCACATCAAACTAGATAAATGAATTAAAACTATTGTTCATTATGACAGAGTTCCAAAAACTTCAAATGTAGCTTCTTCACCTTTTGGCTACTAGAAATTTGGATACTATTTTCTATTTTTCATTGAACGAAAGGCATATTATTTTTGAAATATTAGCTATTATTGACATTATACTAGGTGGAGAGTTCCCTATATATAGATATGGGGATGGGCCCCTATCAAATAAATTTTGGGTAACGTTAATTTTTCAACAATGCCTTTCAAAAAATACAAAACAATGTTTATTTATACCAATTATTTTGTATAAATTTAATTGTTTTAATATATATCAATGTAAATTTTTAAAATTTATATATAAATCTATATTAATAATTGATGGTTAATTATTAAATATGTAATTCATGTGTGACATTTATTTCAAATATTTACAAGTATTTTATGGTTATAATCAACACAAATGTGTAAATGGGCGTCAAGAGTTGCACGTCGAAGTGAAAGCACAAGAATTAAGGGCTTTATTTTACCCAAATTATAGAAGGGGTTTTATTTATAGTACAAAAAATTCTAATATTAAATTCTTTTTTTTTAATTCTCTACAATACCAAATGCAGTATTAATTATAACCATTTTGTAAGGATAAATGCTAATTAATGTGGAGGATGCCTCAACATTAACTAGCCATGAAAACTTTAACTTTGTGACCTTGGGGAGTAAATATTTATTCTAATTTTCCTTCTAGAAATCCTTTGCAAGAAAGCGTATGTTTTGGCAATGATTATGTTTGATCTAATAGTTGATATGTATGGTGTTATACTTAAGAACTATAGTCATTGATCTCCACCAGCATATGTAGAAAAAGCATTTTGGTAAAAACAATTGATCTAGGATGTTTTAAAGAAATCAAACTATTATAGAAACATGTTCAATATTTTTCATTCAGACAAAATCATATTATAAGTACAAAAAAGGGAATTTTCTAGTAATTAAGAAATATTTCAATCTTTTCAATAAGAATAAAGTTTAACATCCACGAGGCTAGTCGCACTTATGTTTGAGTAGTAACGAAAGTAAAAAAATAGGTTGCAAATTTCACTTCAATCCCAAACTAATATAATTTTTTTGGTATATCAATTGAATCCTCCAAGTAGGTCAAAATTCATCACAATATTGACACTAGAGATAATAACAGAAAGTAAAATCAATGCCTCTTTGTTTAGCTTGTTAAATGTTAGTGACTATTACGCTTGAAATATTATATTATTCAATTAAATTCACCCACTAAGGTAGCGGATGCTAAGTTCAAAATGTCATTCAGTAACTTGTTCATGTCAACATGAAGAAGCATATTATTTGAGTCATGTAATTGTAACTGTACCTATAACTGTATCCATAAAAGAAAACAAACAAAATAAGCATATTATTTTTGTCATGTACCTGTAATTTTATCTACATTTATGTTTATCTTTGTCTTAACTACACATGCTGATCTCTGTTGAAAAATTCAGACCTTGGGATAGAGAGAAGTCATGGGGATGTTTTTTTTCAAACAAAAATGTCCCTGTCTCATTCTAGTCAAAGAGTGTTTTGTAAAATCACCTCACCAAATCTCGCAAAAAATGGCCATCAAAAGTGTTGTTTGTGCTCCCCGTAACATCTTTATGCTTACCCTCTTCATATCCATGTGAAATATGAACAACCTTAGGGAACCTAAATGTATCAAATAGATGTGTTAATAAAGAAATTCCAATAATATATTTCCTTTTGGTTTGTTATCTAATAATCTATACAATATGCAATCATATATACCAATGTTAGTTATTTCACCTTGATCCTTTTTGTTTGCAAATTGTTCATTTATAATATATATTTAATTGAATACATTTAATATCACTAACATTCAAACCTATAACATCCACTACATGCAGTAATTTCAAGAACATTAACTAATTTATGTTTCAGTTTTCCAAACATTATCTATGATTATTAAAATAAATTTTTCTAGCTTATGTTGAGGCATAACCTCTTTTGGTGGTAGCAAGAGGATACAACATTTATGGATTTTCTTTGTATTTATGACATTCATATAATGTGTTCATGTGATGGACGAGATCAATAAATGACTATTATTAATTAGGACATAATTCAATTAGAAATCCTGGAGACAAGAGTTGAAGATTGGAATGAATATTCTCAACATCTCTATTTAAGCATCACCTATACTGGGCCTTTGGAAGCTACTGTCACAATAGTCTTGTTCACTGTGGGTTGCAACACTATGGGTTGCACTATAAACTGCATTGAGCCTTCTTTCTATGAAGAGGTGAAGGCCTACTCAGCAATATGGAATATTTTTCATGATGGTGGTGTTATGTACTTTATGTAAAGACTGTCTGGTCACTTTGTCCAAGTAACCTGCAATGTGTTGGAAAACTAGAAGAAAGGAAGAGTCAAAGTGGGAAAGACTAAATTTATTATTTCAACAGAGTCCATTACTACTGCGACGGGGCTCCCCATAGAGGGAGACATTTATTTTAAATTCTCGCTTCAATAGGAGATGGGTGATTTCCTGTATTATGGAGAAAATTTAAGAATGTATCACTCGGGCTATAAACAGGACTCACTTCCACAACCTTGGGATAGGGTTGGTGAAACATTGAGGAGGTAGTTCATGCTAGAGTGTAATGAACCGTTACACCGAAACCTTGAGACATTAGTGAAATCCACACATGAGGATCATAACATCCCACCATGCTTCAGTAGCCTAGACCCTGGGCTAGATTTGCACCCGTATAGCGGGACCACACCCTTCCCTATACGAGCCTCGGGTGAACACTACAATGCCAACATAGCTGCCCGTGTCAGAACTCGAACCTAGGTGGTCACTCTAATACCAAATGTAATGAACCATTACACATTAGGATCATAACATCCCACCACGCTTCCGTACATCCTGACTCAGGCTGGGTTTGCGCCCGCACTCCCATACATATGAGTCCCGCTTCACTGACGTTTAGGCACCCCACGGGCCCTGGCTACACGGCATAACCAACCGAGTGGGATTCAAACACGGGTGGTTGCTTTGATACCAAATGTAATGAACCGTTACACCAAAACCTTGAGGCATTAGTTAAATCCACACATGAGGATCATAACATAGAGCGATGCTACAAATAGAGCTATGGACATCAAATTTTTCTTGTTGCGCATATTCGACATGATAGGAAGGTAAAATCTGTGGATTTTCTATTTCAATCACTTGATAATTCCCTTAAACTGACTAGAGAAGAGGAAGGTCCTTTCCTCCACCAACGCCTTTTGAATTTTATATTTAAAATGAAATATTCCCAAAAATAAATCTCGCGATTCCTCTCTAATCTAGGAAAGCAACATTGTGTCCTCCCTCCACTTCCGTAATTGGCTACCTCTTTTCGTCACCATCAACGTCACCTTCGTCTCCCTCTTGACTGCAATTCAGACATCATGATCATTAGCCAAAGAGGTATTGTGATCTCTCCATGTTATTTTTCTCTTGTCTCTCCGTCATTTACTCTTATGTCTCTTAACCCTTTGTACCCATCAGAGAACTCTCCTAAGGTCTTTGAAACACTATCAGTCCTGACATATACTTCATCTCCACAACTTGCTGATGGTTCTCTAGCTTCTCCTCTCGTTTCCCTAGACATTGTCATGCGTACACCTGACTTAGCTTACCTGGTCATAGAATCATGTTTAAATAACCCCCTTCTTTTTGCATGGAATTTAACATGGAATCTGAAATTTCTGATGTTTTGGGAGATCTCTACTTTGTTTACCATGTTTCTCCTCAGTCAAAAAAAATGCAATCCCCAACTACAGCTTTCGAACATCTCGGTTATTAAGAGAAGATCTCACCTGACCCGCACAAGGCCATTTACGATTATGTTACACTCAATTTCTGATATCAAGGAAAGGAAAAGTCACATGGAAATGACCTGGACATAAAGAAACAAAGATTTTTTGGAAAAAATTAAGTTAGTGGACGTGCTAGTTGAAGCAATCTGTAATGTTGATTCCAAGAATGAAGCAACTACTTTCATGAATATCCGTAAAATGTAAATTAGATTTGTCATGTTTGGAAATTTTTTGTTTTTTAATTTTTTACTACATACAATATTTTTATCTTCTTACTTCATTGTAATATATTTCCAAGAGGGTGTTTTTGTACAAGTATGTGAGTCATTTTGAAAAACCCACTTTTACCCTAATTCCAAATAGTTTTATGTTTTAGCATATCATAGTTGCAGCTAAGCTCCTAACATCCTAATATGTTTACTTACATCCTTAAGATCATAATGCTCCAAATGTAATGTCTGGATATAACTTAGTGGTGTCTCATATCACAATATACTACTTTATTTTGATCAAACCTGGTGACCACGAAGCTCCACAATTTTTTGGTGTGGCATAATGTACTATTTCCTAATTTCAAAATATAATTCTCTTACTTGTTAGGTGCTAGTGAAAACTAAGGTCCAAATATTATATTATGGGATTAGCACCAGAAATTTACTAAATATCTTCCTCTAATTTGCTAGATGATGTAAAATTTCTTGATTATGAATTATAAAATTGTATTGATGAAATCTTTAAATTACATGTTGTGGCATAAAATAGCAGCCACGTAGCTCAAAATATCTTTATTTTGTTTGTTAAAAGCTATATTTTGAGCTTGAAATAATATATTTTTTAAGTACTTAACAATTGCTAATCTCAAACTATGTTGATTCAAATTTGCTAAATCCCACTGATAATTAAGATCCAAATATTATGTTTTGGCGTAACGCACCAACGACTAAGATAATAATTTCTTGTTTATTTTATATAAACCTAGTGAGCGCTAAGCACCAAATATAATACTTTGTCATAATCAAACGGATGCTAAGCTCGAAATATCATTCAGTAACTTGTTAAATGATAGAAATCGCTAATCTTGAAATAATATATTATGCAAGTACCTATTCTCCACTTAGTTCAAAATTTGTTAATTTAATTTATTTAATCCCATCGAACGTAAGATCCATATATTATTTCATTGTTTAAACTAACGTTAACTAAGTTCAAAATATATTTTTGTAATTTGTTAACTGTTGTAAAATATCATAACTATGAAATATTTAACCCTTGCAAATACAATCTCAAAATAGTATGTTATGGCATAAGCTAGCATCTGCTAAGCTAAAAATACCTTAAACCACCAATAGTCTCCAAATATTATGTGGTGACATAACCTAGCAGGTTATAAGCTTGAAATATGTTAATTTGAAATCTTAAATTCATACAAAAATTCAGAAAATTTATATTGGTCTTGATTGTTATAAATATCTCCAAAGTTAATGTCCTTGATTAAGTTAGAGATAGCTAAACTCAAAACAACGTAATTTAATTTGTTAAAACCTAGCGACTTATAAGTTTACACTATAATTTGTTAGGTTATGTTTAAGCATAACCTAAAGGACATTGGACTCAAAATGTATTTCTTTTGTTTGTTAAATATTAGTGAATTTTTAAAATATTATACTATTAAGTAGCTAGCACTAATCTCAATCTACGTTGATTCAAAATTTCTAAATCCTAGTGACCATTAAGATAAAAATATTATATTTTGGCATAACCTACCAGACACTAAGATTAGAATTTATTACTTTCTTTTCTTAATACCTAGAGATTGGTAAGATCCAAATATTATGTTGTGTCTAATTTATAAATATATTCCTCTAATTTTTTAGATGCTCTAAAATATCTTAATTATTTATTATTAGACCCTAGTGATGAAATCTCCAAATAACATGATCTAGTATAGCCTAGTGGTCGCGTAGCTCAATATATATTTCATTTGTTTGTTAAATGCAATTGTATTTTGAGCTCAAAATAATATATTGTTTATGTACCTAACATCCACTAACATCAAATTGTGTTGATTTAAATTTGCTAAATCCTAGTGACCATTTATAAGATCCAGATATTATGTTTTTGTGTAACCCACCAGGCCACAAAGCTAATAAGATCTTATTACTTTTATTTAAACATAGTGAGTGAACGCTAAGCACAAAATACCATTTAGTAAATTTTTAAATGATAGTAACCACTAACCTTGAAATAATATATTCTAGAACTGACTAGTCTCCACTTCGATAAAAATATTTTAATTTAATATGTTGTATCCTATCCATCCTAAGCTCCATATATTATGTGGTTGTTGAAACTAGCGTTAGGTAAGCTCAAAATATTTTCCTGTAATTTTCAACTGTTGAAAACTATCATAACTATGAAGTATTGAACCCTTGCGAATACAATCTTAGAATAATATGTTGTGGAATAAGCTAGCAGTTGCTAAACACAAAATATCGTAAACCACTAGTAGTCTCTAAATATTATGCGATGGCATAACCTAGCGGGAACTTAGCTCGAAATATCTTAATTTCAAATCTTAAATACATACAAATAATTAAACTAATTTATACTCATCTTGATTCCTATAAAGATCTCCAAAGTTATTGTCCTTGATTAACTTAGAGGTCCATAAGCTCAAAAAAAATTTATTTAATTTGTTATAATCTAGCAACTTCTAAGTTTACAATATAATTTGTTATGTTATGTTTAAGCACAACCTAGAGGACATTGGACTAAAAATGTCTTTCTTTTGTTTGTTAAATAGCAGTGACTTTTTATCTCAAAATATTATATTCTTAAGTACCTAACAGGTGATAAGATTGACCTATGTTTATTCAAATTTTTGAAATCCTAGTGAACATTAAGATACAAATATTATGTTTTAGCGTAACCTATGAACTGATAAGCTTATAAGTTCTTACTTTCTTTTGTTGAAACCTAGGGCTTCTAAGATCCAAATATTATATTGTGGCATAACCTAGTCACCACTAAGTTCAAAATATCATAATTTGATTTGTTAAATACTAACCACTGATAGGATACAAACTTTGTGTGCTAGCATAACCTAGCGGGCGCTAAGCTTGAAATATATTAATTTAAAAGCTTCAAATCATATAATAAAGTTGACTAATATATACAAATATTGATTGCTATATAGTTCTCGAAAGTTAATGTATTTGATTAACATAGAGGTGGGAAAGCTCAAAACAGCTTACCTTACTTTTTCCAATCGTAGCAACTTATAATATTTTAATAAAAATTGTTATATTATTCAAAAGAGTAACATTTTTTAGTGAAAACAAGATGATATTTCATGTGTAGATTTAATGACATCAATAGAATGCATTCATGTGATAGACAGGATTGACTAATGGCTATACCCACACGAGATGTAAGATGATGTTGGGAATTTAAGAGTTTTAATATGAAGCATTATATTATTGATTAGGTTATCCAATAGATGATCTTCATTACCATCACACTTCTCTGTGTTTATGTGTTGTGTGGTGTTGGCTATATATCTCCAGGCTGGATGAACAATTCACCACCCCTTTCCTCTTTTCATTTTTGGTTATTGTGCTTTGTGTATCTCTCAGGGGTGCTGGTGGTTTCTTGGGTAGCATGGAGTGTGGTCCTAGTAAGAAGAGGTGGAGATAAATGATAGGAAAGAATGGAGGGAATCATTTACTTCTTTATGGATAGGAAAATATAGAACGTAACAATGTAGAATTGGCTCGAGAAGGTCTAGTGGGTTGTGGAGAATTTTAAATAAGAAGAGGAAGATGATATTTGTGAGAGCATGCGCAATATGATGCTTGACCCAAACCATTCCTAAGGGCGAAGAAACATTTTTGACATGGTACAAGGATTGAGTGCGGAAAATATATTTTCAAACTCTTCGGGGAAGTTTATCTTGCATAAATAGCATGACAAGTTGGAAGAGCATCTAGTCAGCCTTCAGTATAATTTCCATGCCTTGGAGTGGGGGATGTAGTTGATTGCGCATGGTCTAGACACGGTTGTCAAAAATAAGGGTAAAGAAATCCCCGTTTGTGCTAAAGTGAAAATGCAAGAATGTTGTGTGGATTCGTCCTCCTCTGATCAGAGTAAAGGGGACTCAAAAGTCAAGATTATCTGAGAATTGAAGATGAGAGGTAGAAAGGCCTAATCTTTGATCGATGCATTTATCTTTAGTTTTTGATTAAGGGATGTAGGGGCGATCTGTATAACGAAGTGTATAGATATAGGAAGTATTTTTGGGTGAAGTAAATATGATTACAACTCTTCCCCAGTCATTTTTACATATAGTTCGTACCATAAGTTGCTTGTAATTATCATGATAGTATTTTTCTGGAAGAGTTATCATGGAATGGTTCCTCATGGTCTATATTTTGAAGACGTAGGTAAATACTAGTTACTTTTTCACCTAAAAAAATTATATTTTTTAAATACCTAAATTGATCGTTAAGCGTGAACTATGTTGATAAAATTTAAATAATGGATTGTTTAAATACGTAGTGGCTGTTAAGATCAAACTATTTCGATTTAGTTTGTGAAATTGTAGTGACGACTAACATAAAATAATATATTTTTATGTAACCCATACTCCCCTAAATATTGTAAAATATTGTAAAATATCGTATTTGAAGTTATTAAAACATAGAGAATTGAATACCTAAATAATATGTTGTTGCATAACCTAGTGCATGCTAAGCACCAATGATTATGTGGTAGTATAACCTAGCAGGAGCTAGGCCTGAAATATTTTAATTTAAAATCTTAAAATGATACAATTTGTTCAACTAATTTATACATATATTGTTTGCATATTCAAATATTACACTATCATTTGTTGATTTTTTTTTGAAAAAAACCCTAGCGAAAACTAAACTTAATATGTATATGTTTAGTTTTTTTAATGCTAGTGACTATATCTGTCGATATAAGATATTGCAGAAATACCTAGCCATCGCTAAGCTCAAACTATGTTGATTTAATCTGATAAATACTAGTATTCACTTATATCGTATTATTATGTTTTGGCATAACCTACCGGAAGATAAGTTTATAATATCTTAAATTCTATTACTAAAACCTAGAGACTGCTAAGATCCAAATATGATGTTTTGTCATAAAATAGCATAAGCTAAGCTCAAAATATCACTTGGTAGATTGATAAATTATAGCGTCCACTAAGATGGAAATGTTATATTGTGGAAGTACATAACGCCTGCTTAGCTCAAACTTGTAAGGTCTTAATATTATGTCTTTGGCTAACCTAGTGGACAAGAATTGAGTAGATTTACAAAAAAATATTGATACGATGCGGTATACTCGATGAAGCCTAGTGGCCGCTAATCTATTCATACAAGTAAATATATTATTTTTACAATGAAGTTTTGTTAGGAATGTAATTATTAATCCTTGCATATTTAACATGAGACAAATAACAAAGTGATCACTCAACCTAAAAAAAGTGTGTTTCCTATAAAAAATCCACTTATCGCTAAGTCCACCAAGGTAAATGAAGACTACCTCGAAATAAGAATTATAGCCTAGCGGTCGCTAGAGTAGGAAACATGTTTCACGTAGATTGTATTCATAAAAGAGTTTATATAAATGGTAATAAATAAATATGGAATTTATATAATGGATACATAAATATACGTTTAGAATCATGTATTTTATGTCATATACAAGTATACTTATAGACTTGGACTAGTGATCAAGATGTTATATAACAAGATATTAAGTACAACGTGATCTAGTCATTGTACCCTAGTGGATGGTAAGCTATTATTTAAGGAAACTATTTCATGTTCATAATGAAGTTGTGTTATAAATATAAATTTTTAATCTTTACGTAAATAACAAGAGTCAAACAACAAATGCTATCCCTAACACCAAATAACAATGTGTTTCCTAGCGGGCACTAGTGTATACAAGCTTTTTCCTATAGAGTGTATTCATACCGGAGTAATCATATTGAAAATTTATAAGGTATAACAAATAGATCTAGATTTTATATAATGGAAACATAAATATATGTTTAGAATCGTTACATCCTAACAATAGCTAATCTATTTGTAAAGATGAAATATATCATGTTCATAATGAGGTTGTTTCCTAAATCTAAATTGTTGATCTTAGCGATTATAATAGCAGAAATAGATCAAAAGTGATCGGTAGGAAAAAAACATCATGTTTCCTATATAAAAACAACTAATTCGTGAGAGGCCAAGGTAAACAAATGTTTTTTTAAAATAAGAATTTTACCCTAGCTGACGCTAGGGTAGACAACTTTTTCCCATGGTAGAGTATATTCGTATTGGAGAAATTATATTGAAAATATATAAAGGAAAAAAATAAATCCGGAATAGTGTATATAACTCGAAATAAAATTTGGGTTTAGTAAATAGGTTATCAAAACAAAGAATTATATCGTGGTTGCACCAAAGCAATGTAAATTTCAGGCATAGATTAATGTGCACAATAGGAAGAATATATTAATTATTAAATACAAAGAAAATAAAATTATATTTAATAATATTAATGTGTATATAATGTGTTTAACTTCCAATGTATAAAACAAAAAAATGTTGAGGACATTACATTTGCTTAATTCTACATAGTAACAAATAAATAATTTGAAATAATTATCATACAATTGAATTATTAATCTGGTTTTTTATTTTTAAGTAATTTTTAACATCATATGTTTTCCTAAAATGGATAATCGAGAACCATGTACAAAATGTAATACAAATCAATTAGTAATGTTTCTTTGCATCATCTTAATGAACAACATTAAACTTATTTTATTCTTCCAACCAAAATAAAAATTAACAGAAAGTGACTATGCAAGAAGCTATCAATATCCTTAAAAATATATCACAGGAATGAGAGAAAAAAATTCAAAATGGAAATACCCAAAGAGAAACATAGAATGGTGGAAATGGGAAAAAGTTAAATAGAGATGAATACTAGAGCTAAAAAAGGATTAAATTTTATTTATTTAACGCAGAAAAAAAAATTGTTCTCATGAAGAACAAGACAATTTGGCATGGAGATCAAAAGAAACTATAAAGAAAGGGTTGGCTGCATAGTACAATTCAGTAGGAAAGAGCAAGGTTGGTGTGGATCATGATTTAGTAGGACAAAGAAGGGCTGATGCAGATCACGATTGGACTATTGCGCAAAACAAAGGATACTATAGAGAAACTAATACAGCCCATAGTAAAAAAAGCTACACCTTTACTATAAATACCTTATTTAGTAATATATGGTATTATTTGTGCTTTATGATATGAGTGAACCATCCATCTGATACCTCAATCAAATAATCTTCTCAATTCTATTCACAATCTCTATTTCTTTCCTCCTTCATGCACGTCCTTTCTATGTGCCTTCTTAGCAAACAAGATTATAATCACATGCAAAAAACATCTGCGATTCGAACACTCGGTCCTACGCATATTTTTTTATTTTGAAGACATAATTTTTGCGTGACCAAAAAAATCGTAAACCCTATTCAACATTTCTCTGAGGTATTTAATAATGTTTTTAGCACATTCCATGAATTAAATTTCAAAAATAGAAAAAGAGCGAGATACAAAAATTTGAAATTTTTTCTTTCACCATCTTAAAAAAAAGTGCAGGCTATTGAAGTTTCAAATATCTTAAAAAGCGGGGGAATTCGAATATCCCTTTTTTAAAAAAAATTCCATGGTTAAAAAAATAAATATTAAAATTATTTTAAAAAATGTAATTTTTCATTTTCTAAATCCTATAATAATATAAACATAATTACAAATATGTTATATAACATATATTAAAACAAACATAGTAAAAAATATATATTATAAGAAAGCAAAAGAAATAAATTCTAAACATAGTTTTGAAGTTTATTAGAATAATATACAAACATTTATTTTCCATTCTTTATCAAAATTTGATTTCTACATTCTTAAATATAGTGTGCACTAATTTAAATTAATTTTCCATTTAAAATGTGCCATGTGGCAAGTTCGAACAAGATATTTGGGATCGGTAATAAGGCCAAAGATCCAAGACTGTTCAGATAGTGTTACTGTATGACTATTTTAAAAATAAGAAACATTTGAGCATAAGGTTTGATATGTCGTTTATGTCTATAACTAAAGTAGCTTAGCTGGTGCTAAGCATTTTATTTGTTAGGAAACGATGTGAAATATATATTGAAAACCACGTGTCTTATGGGAACTACATACTAATGCTAGAGATCCACAACTTTACAGATAGATTTTATAATGAGAAGAGGTAAAGGTACAAGCCTAGTGGTCACTAAGCTATATCATGATTTGTTATTTTATTTCTCTTTTCAACATCAGATAATTTTGAGCCAAGGGTCTAATATTTTTTTTTGTCAACAAGTAAATGCGCTTAACAGGCACTAAGAATTTTATTTGTTAGGAAATTATGTGAAATATATGTTGAAAAACCATGTGTCTCATGGGAACTACATACTAAGGCTAGCAATCCACAAGTTTACAGATAGTGTTTATAATGAGAACAAGTTAAGGTACGAGCCTAACAACTACTAAGTTATATCATGACTTTTTATTCTATGACTATTTTCAAAATAAAATATTTTTAAGCCTAGGGTCTAATATGTCATTTTTATCAACGAGTAAATGAGATTAACGGGTGTTAAGAATTTTTTTTATAGGAAACGATGTGAAGTATTAGTTTAAAACAATGTATCTCATGGGAAGTACATACTAAATCTATGGATCCACAACTTTACAGATAGTGTTTATAATGATAAGAGGTAAACGTACGAGCCTAGAAATCACTAAGCTATATCATGATTTGTTTTTTTATGGATATTTTCAAAATAAGAGACTTATGAGCCTAGGGTCTGATATGCGGTTTTTGTCAGCAAGTAAAAAATATTAGCGGGCACTAAGCATTTTGTTTGATAGGAAATGATGAGAAGTATTAATTGAAAACCACGTAGCTCATGGGAACTACATACTAAGGATATGGATCCAAAACTGTAAAGATATTGTTTATAATGAGATGAGGTAAAGGTATGAGCATAGTGGCTGCTAAGCTATACCATAATTTTTTATTTTATGGCTATTATCAATATAAGAAAATTTTAAGCCTAGGGTCTGATATGCCGTTTCTGACATTAAGTAAATGAGCTTAGTAGTTTCTAATCCTTTTATTTTATAGTAAACGATGTAAAACATGAGTTTTAAACCGTGTATCTTATGGGAGCTACATATTAAAAATAACATTCCAAAACAGTAAAGATAATGTTTATATAGAGAAGAGGTTAAGGTAGGATCCTAGGGCCCACTTAACTAGACCATGATTTTTTATTTCATTTCTATATTTAAAAATAAGAAGTGAAGAGATGTGAATTACATGTTACAAATAATACATCTTGTGAGTACTACATAAGTCATGATCGTTCTTGAGGGTTTCCAATATATTTTATTTTATCACTATTTTCAAATTATGAAATAGTTGAAGCAAGCTCCCGCTACGTTGTTACTTTTGATAAGAAAAAATGCATACTGTTCTCTAAGCATTTTCTCCCATAAGATCTGATTTTAATTATGTGTTTCAAAGAATATACCTTATGGGAATTATGTAAAGTTAGATCCCTCTCGATGGTATGCAGTGCAACTATTGTCTCCACTAGGTAAGTTTTACTCAACATGATACAATTATAATCAATGGAAAACAATAGTGATCCAAAGTTGTACAGATAGATTTTACAATGATCATAATGGTAGGAGCCTCGCAGTCACTCAGCTAGGTCGTGATTTATTATTTTATCACAACTTTCAAAATAAGAAAATGATGAAACTAGTGTCTATTGTGCCATTACAGGCTTTGATAAGTAATGAGACTAAGCGTTAGGTAAACAGTTTTTCCCATACGAAACATTGTGAATTCTATGTTACAAAAAATATATTTTATGCAAATTACATATGGTTTGATCCCTATTGTGGATTTTTATATTAGCACTTGTTTCCACCATGAATAGTCTATCAAATATGATATAATTATAATTAATGAAAATCACTAGTGAGAAAAAAGTGTACATACAATGATTACAATTAGAATATGAAATGGTAGGAACCTAGTTTTCACTAAGATAGCTCATGATTTGTTATTTTATCGTTATTTTTCAATTCTTAGTTCTTTTTTCCATCAATGGATACAACGCATCAAACATTAAATGTTTGCATCGTAAGAAGGTTGGAACTCTAAATGCATTCACATAAATTGAAAAAAATTGAAATTAATTTATTCATTTAGTATTGTAAATATAACTTATATTCATACTCCAAGAGAATGGAATTTTTTTTTGTGGTACTCATTAAACATTGTCAATAATCAAATATTTTTTCAAATAGGTATAACCCACCATGAACTTATATAAATCATCATATCCACAAAAATGGCTATTGTGACGATGGCCATACTTACGTTTAAGAAAACTGTAATCATTCTCGTTAGCTTTTGATAATGTTTTGTGGAATTTCTCACCAAGTGCTATGCTAAAAATAACATACTTAGATTAGTTATAGACATTTAATCTTAATGAATACATTACGTCCAATATACATAGATTTCACATTTTCTTATATAAAAAAAATTGATGAGCTATCACTACCTTCGTTAATGTGATTTTTTGCTCAAATAATCTTCTCAAAATACCAAACATTAGATCTTTCGACCACTATGCTAGAAACATATTCCTTAGTCTTATTACAGGGGTTTAATTCTTACTACTACAGTATGACCAATATACACTTAAAACACATTAACTTCTAAAAAAAGCACCGAGTAACTGAAAACTTCATTATTGTGATTTGTTTCTCAAACAATCTCTTCGAAATATGGTTTTCCAATCAATAGGTGTAAATGGATAAAAGTTTATTTACGTTGTTCTTTTATGTGTTGACTAGATGTATATTTTCCACTAAAGTATGTATTTTTTAGTGTTCCTATCATGATATCTATATAATGTTATAGATTTTCCGACTCATATGTAATCCTTTCATAAGGTGCAAATGGTTTAGTATCTTTTAATGCATCATAATTCAATTTCAAACTTTTAGAAAAATTGTGCTATTATTGATTTGATCCACAAAATATGAATTACTATAACCAATTGAGTGATACATAAGATATCCTATTGAATCCTAGTGGTCACTAACCATTAAGTTAATTAATCTCTTATGGTAAATAGTAAATAACTCTAGAGGTTGGTGTCCACTTGGGTAGTATTTAAATTCCTTATCAGACAATGCAAGAAAAAAACTTTAAAGTTGGGAAATGACCTAATTATTAATGTGTTTTTCTCTAATTATAGGTAATATGTCTTCCATTGTTCGCGCTCCATTTAGAAAATTTTCATAAATCAAAAGCGGTATTTTTTGGAAGAAAACATGCGAGGAATGGTTTATGGAAATCCATTCCCCTGAAAAATACCATGTCAACATGTGGTTATTTTTTGTTATAGATGAAAATCATGACAAATTTGGTATTGTGTTATCTTCAGAAGTTATTGATTTGGGGACACTGCATGTCTAAGTGGAATTCTTTGACTTTGAAAACAAAAAGTGTCTTATCATTGATATGGAGTTGGATGT
Organism: Taxus chinensis; assembly: GCA_019776745.2. Lineage (NCBI taxonomy): Eukaryota > Viridiplantae > Streptophyta > Pinopsida > Cupressales > Taxaceae > Taxus > Taxus chinensis. The sequence continues at coordinate 868,894,743 of CM034146.1, read as the reverse complement.
TTCTTTATTCAGGTAACGGGAAATACATGCCTCCATAAACAAGGGACCATATTCCTATTAAAAATATGGTTGGAATTTGGGGATTCTAATAGATTTTGACAAAAGGGGCTATTTAAATGAATAAGACATTTCAAATGGTATATTTATAGTATTCCAAAAATTGTATAGAAACAAAAAAACATTTTCTGTTTGTCATTTCTTGCATATAAAAGGTTTTCTTTCACCTCCAAAATAGTCCAAGTTGTTTACTATGTTGAGGCGAATATATTTGACTAAATTGGAGATAGACCCATTTAAATTAAAATTGCATGGATTGAAAATGAATACTAAATCAAGTAGGTTTGTTGAGGCTGGTGAAATAGCACAGAAATTTGATTCTTACTACAAGATAATAAAAGAGACAAGAAAATGAGAGAAAAAATTATACATTATTTAAGAAATAAGCATCCATATAATATTATATTAACATCCTGTAGTGAATCCAATGTTATTGAAAAATTTTAATTGCATGAATCACACTACCACCAATTGTTTATACTGTTGTGTGAAGAGAGAAATGGAAAATGGAAATGTGATTCCCATATAGGGAAAAAAATGGAAAAATGGAAAAAATATCATGAGGTGGAATAATTTCTTCCCATCGAGGCTTGGAAAATATTAGACAACTATATGATGTCACTAGAAGGAAATATACCAACAAGGATGGAAGAAACAGAGAAATTTTTTCTTGAAAATGTGCATATCCATTCCACATTCTATCAACTTTATCAACAATTTCTTCTACTAATCCCTTCAATGTTGAATGTGTGATTGCTGATTTTTGCAACTTGCCCAGTGATATGTTTCTAATGTAATAATTAAAGATAGTGGAGTATACATACTGCATGGATTGTACAAACCCTACGATAGAAAAGGGATATTAAAACATTTTTGTCTTATGAAGATAATATTTTTTGTGTACAACTATGACAATAGAAATGATTATAGAGACTATCTCACCAGGGATTGGATGAAGAAACTACCACAAAAATTAATATCTGCAAGCGAAATTGGCCTATAAGGAAACATCCATCCTTTTCCTTTTGAAATATTGTATGAGTTCTAGCCTGAGATGTACACTCGATTTTGTTCAAAAATTTGTTATATACTACTACTAATTTATGGTGGTAGTGTCGTACTTCATGCATTAGATAATTCTAAACTATTTAATTGTTGAGACATAGTCAAGAAATGTGTCTGAAAAATTACTATTCTCATCTGAAGAAAGGTTCGTCACCAAAGACAACTTCAAAAAGTGATTTTTTTAAATGGATTTCTAACCGATATATGGTACTTATACATTTATTACTTTGGCATACAACAACAAAGCTTTAAAATTTTATTTACAACCATTTCAGCTTGACACTACACAACCTGTTCAACCTGGTTATTTCCATTCAATCATTTTATAAATATTTATTTTTAATGAGCTCTATTTTCAATTGCCATGTCCTTGAAAATTTTAACAAAATTATGTTTTTTATAGTTCAGATGACATATTTAGAGGAAGTGGGAAAATCAACCTCGAATATGTTATCAGATCTAGGTATGTTAATCATGTGAATTTCCAAACAAAAACACTAATAAGCCCTACAAATTTATAAAACAATAACTGATTATATAGACAACCATCAACCAAAGAACGTAACCATGGAGGGCTCAGAGGTATCCAAAATGAATGCACACTCACAACCTTCTATGTTATCTATCTGTATTTTAAAACAAAATCATTTATATGGCCCACAAATTTATAGGAAACGATAACTAATAGACATTATTTTATATGATTGGCATATGGTAGAAGAAATTTTTTAAGGAATTCCATTTGTAAGATACGATAACAATTTCAAACGAAGTATAGAGCTTCAAAGACTCTATGAATCCACATTCAATACTATAATGGTCAAACTAAAAAATATTGCATTCATCAATATATCATTTATTTACAATTGTATATTGTCTACAATGTTTCATTAATTCACTATTGCATACGAACTACTTACATTGAATTAACATTGTTTTGGCTTCAAAATCATCATAAAAAAAACTACATACAACTTGATCCAGCTCCTACGTATGTAAAGAAACACTTAACTAGCATCATTAACAGTTTTTCAGCTAAGTGTAGTTCGGCCAATGATGGCATAGCCTAGAAGTCTCAAATCCTCATCAATAATAGAGGACTATTTTCCACGAAAGCGTGGTTCAAAGAATATATGCGTAGCCTTGCGGCTGTAAATTTTGAATTATAAGAAAAAGAAAAACTGATATTGTAATTACCATATCACCTTAGAAACCACTATGTTTATCTATTTAAGCTTTGTTTTTCCACAACATGAAATCGATAATGAATTAATAAATTTTTATTTCAAATACATTATGCTCATAATTTTACTAGAAAGAAATATATTATGAATTAATGAATGTGTATTTGTAATAGATCTTGCATCAATGGATCTAGTAGCGTGTAAAGGCAGTGTAATCCAAGTTTCAATCTCAATTTGTAATGTGTAGATGCAAGCTAAAATGTTGTTTATTTCTATTGGATATAATTGATATGTGGATGATGAAATTATAATTTGTTTACTTCCCTGCATGTAATGTTAAGATTTATTTACTTATTTTAGACATGTAGGACCTACTATGTGGGATAAACAAAAAATACAATAGGAAGATGTCACTCAGGTTTGCTATGAGAACTGTCAACCTGCGAGGTGGCTTGTCAGAATTTATAAAATTACTATCACCATACTGTGAACTTGGATTCTAGTCTGAAAACATGATTTTTTAAATGTTAAAAAGATAACATCAGGATTCAATAAAAAATATCAACTATATTGTATCCAATAATCACTTGGGGAAAGGAACATTACAATATATTTGAGGGAATAGAAATGTTTTTTCATATAGTTTTAAAAACAATTTTTGTATTACATTAGTTGCAAATGGAAACCTTCCTGAAAATTATGGTAGGGATGAAAAGCATATGCAAATATTGTACAAAAGATAAATGCTTGATGGCCTATTTGTACACAAATATATTACAAATAATGTCTCAGGGATTGAATGTGGTAGAGGGCATCAAATATTTTGAGCAAGAAAATGCTAAATAACTATTTATCTTTTCAGGATGTTGTTATAATGTTGTTATGATGGTACTTTTTAACATTGTCAATAATATATACATTCATATGTTATTATGAATTAAATGTGTAACTCTATTATATTATACTAATATTTTCAGAATATAAGTTGGTAGGATATATGTTTTCACTCATTATAAGATTATCATATGATTGAATAACTTCTTTGGTGAATTATCAGAAAAACATTCCCTTGAAAAATTGTAAAATAGTTTTTTTCTTTTTATAATATTTATAAAATAAATAGAAAATTATAAAGTATATACTTAATTATTTTTTAGTATAATTAATATATAAAAAGTTTCGGTCATATCTGATATATGCAAGTCATAGGTGATGGTTATTTCAAATATTTTCAACTATTTTCCGGATAAAAATGAAAAAAAAAAGTCTAAACGGGTGTCAAATTTAACACCATGTTGTGGCCTTTGTTACAACCATTTAAGGACAAGAGAAGATGTTTGGGATTATATTTGATCAAAAATCGAATTTAAGGTAACTTATTTATTGTAGCTTCACTATAAAAAATAATAAATAATGCTTTGCTTTTGGTAGCCCGTTTAAAAGATAACCATTTTTTGTATATAACATAACATAAATAATGGCTGGCGGACACTAGCCCTTACAATAATAAAACATGTTTTGTACATAACAATTCATAAATATTTCCTAGTGGCTACTAGCCCGTATAAAACATATACATGTTATATTTAGTCCAAATCATAGATAATGCCTAGTGGACGCTAGCTTGTATAATGGATTTCAATATTTGACATTTTGGATTCCTATTTATGGGACTTTGGAGTGCAGTGAATTCCAATAAATGTGAGCTTAGATTCCAGTATATGTTATTTGTGATTCCAATATATGTGATTCAGGATTCAAATATATGTGATTCTGGATTTCAATAAATAAGTTATTGGAATCCAATGTATTATTTTGGGGTCTAGATAATTCCAATATTTAACGTTTTGGATTCCAATATTGAGCATATTTTTTTCTTCTTGGACTTGAATAAGTCCCAATTTAGTGAAATAAGCATTCTTCTGACACATGAAAAATTATATTCCAAGCATCTGTGTAGTCACAATCACTAAGGAGTAGTCATCAGTGCCCAAGCGCCCCATTCCTATCACCACCACCCGTATCCATCATTGTTCCTGAGTTGTAGAATTTATAGAGATTAATTACGACATTGTTTTCATTTTGTTCATCACATTTCGCTTCCTCGATAAATTCCAAAATGTGTGGAAATAAGTTAAGTTCTTCTATCTCCTTATCTTGTTTATGATTTCATATTATATATATATATATATATATTTTGTCATTAATATATTACAATAATTACATATTATTTATTTGAATAGTAACTGCGTAATTAGATTTAATTCAAATTAAACTAACTCGCCTTGCTTGAATAAAATACTAAGACTTACTTGACATATAAAATACCATTAAAGTATGATTTAATTTTTGATAAGTTTAAAACTTATAATAGATATATATAATAATAATACTTGAAGTTGCACCAAATCAAGGTGCAATTGTTATGCCAATTGTCAAAGATAATGCATTACACCTATTGATCTATCATGTTATGCGGGATTAATTTTCTAATTGAATGATGGTTTTTATAGTTATAGAATCAATTCCGAGATGCACTAAACATACATGTTTAACTCATATAATAAGGGATGTATAAAGAGGTAATTATAGAAGATGTATTTGTATTTTTAAAACTATTAGGGTGGAAAGGGTAAGTCCAAAGAAGAAAACATATTGATTTTGTAACTATTCAACAATTATTTTGTGAAGAAGGCCACTTCCATTCATTCCTCACCTTTGTTGGTACCCAAATTTAATCTCCTTCAAAGGCTAAGAAACATCATGGATTTGACAGGACACTCAGAGGAAGATAGATGATTATGTATTTCATTTTGTAGCTAGGGAAGCAGTTTATCTAACTCTTTCACACACAGGCTTTGGAAGGAATGGGTAGGACCTTAAAAGGATGTGATCTTATCCTAACTATTTTAGGTTGTTCTTTGCAACCAAGGTAAGAGAACCTTTTTTTGTAACCTTTGTTATTGAAGAATGCTGGTAAATCCTTCTTTTGCACAAATTTTATAGAGAAGACCTTGGGAAAATGTGATCAACACACCAAATATGACTCTCACGAGTTGTCACTTCAAAATTATGGAGATATTTTGACAACAAGGAAAATGTTACTAAAGACCTTGGGAATCCTGATTGTTTATGCATGTTTTGGTAGTAGAAATTATGCATTTGCACATAAACATGACAAACAGGGTTATTACAGGTAGGATTGGTTGTTTTTAAATGAAATTTTTAGTGGGAGGTGAGCCATAATGAAATTAATTTTCCAGATATTTGATTTTTTTTTACAAAATGGGGAGCTTACACAACAGAATGCTTCAAGAAAGCTAAAATGTTCCTTTAACCAGAATGTGTGCTTCAATGGAGGCCCATATTATCACGTTTTCACAAAAACTATGAGATTCTAGTATGAAGGATTGAGTTAGAAGACTCAATAAAACATCAAAATTAAAGATCAATCATGCCTGAGGTATACCCAGAGGCCTATAAACAATCTCTGTCAACAGATGAAAGAAAAGTGATTTTAAATTTTTTATTTCATTCCCAGATGAAAGCTCTTCTAAAACTGAAATTGTAGATGCCACTAAACTATCACAAGATTGAGATCTATGTGATTGAGAGGGATTTTGAGACAAGATTGCAACGGGAACAAGAAAAACAATTCACAGACATTCAGAAACGAAGCAGACATAATTTTTCCTAGAGTCAACACGGAATAACTCGAATTTGATTAAACTTATCAATAGGGGAAAGTTTCTAGAACAATATCAAAGCTTGTCAATGGTTGCACACTCACAACCACCTTGACATGATCAAGTTTAACACAAAAGAGATATACAGGTGTATCAAATAGTCCCTTAGGTATATGAGCTCTATCAATATTTTCTCTTAGAAAAATCAGTTCTTACCCCTTACACTCCAACCATTTTCACGATAAATTCATGTAATTTATAACATTTTTCAACATAGTTGTCCCCCCAAAAATCCAAACATTGAGTGAACCAGTGCTCACCATGATCTCGATCACGATTCCCAGAATAAGATTTGTAAAAATTTATCAGGTGCTAAGGGGATTGATCTCTTCGAACATTTCCCACATTTAACTAATTCTTCTGGTACATCACTCTTTGTTTTACTTGCCAACCATTTCCTCCGCTAATCTATCCAATCTGGTTCTTTGAATGCCCAGGAAGGAAAAAATGGAAGATTAGATTGATCCCACAGATCAAGTCTCATCTTAGTGGTAAAAGGCATCCCTAGATTTTCCTCACCAAACCAAGATATCAACAGGTCTTTCGCATGCCAAGGAAAGAAATATTGGGTCAAATCTGACAAACAAATTTCATATTTAATGGTGAGAGACATTTATAGACCTTCCCCACCAAACTAGGATACCAGATTAATATTCCTCTTCATTTGGCGTGCAAGAGACTCCAAGAAATGATAAAAAAAACCATAAGAATATGCATCCCCAGGAGGTTTCGAGAAAAATGGCAGAAAAATCAAATATAGATGCATAGCTGCCATTGATTTCTATTTTGAGTTTGAACTATCCATGTGGGAGATTCACTTTAAAATGGGCCTCTAAGTTCCCTTTTTCATTTTACAAGTTTTGGAAAAATGTAAAATTTTCACATTTTTCTCCACACCTTCACCCCTAAGAAATGAGCCTAACACATGTCCTAAGGTGGGTCCCAAAGGAACCGCGGCCAAATTCTACTATTTCACCTCTTTTTTGGAAAATGGAAAATTTTCCAAATTTTCCCCGTAGCTCCGCCCTTCCGCTCCTAGTCTCTGATTTGGGTCCCAGCGGAACCACACTTCCTTCTACACTTTTAACTCCTTTCTTCATTAAAGGGAAATTTTACAAATTTCCCCTGAAAGGCCGTACCTTTGCCATTGACCTTCCCATAAAATTTTGACTTATCCTTTGTCAGGCTTGCGGGCCATTTTGATGTCTTAATCCTTTTGATGAAAAGAGGTAAAAATCTAAGTTTCCTCTGATGCTCAGCTTCCCCGCCCCTTTTGAATTTTCAAGCTACCATGCGTCACAATGGTGCATCTTGAGATGGTCCCCAAAAGTTGAGACCTTGAATGAGTGTGGGCTCACCATGTGTCCTGGCTCGGCATAATTTGTTTGAAGGCTTAAATTTCAGTGAAAGGCACCATGTGACAGGGTCCAAGGTAATATCCTTTGGACGTTGAAAATTCCAAGCAAAAATCAAAGTGAGCGGAGGCCTCTAAATTTCCTCCTAGTGCTAATTTAAAATAAAATTCAAGGACCACCTCTCAAACATGCGCGGTCCCTCCGCATGTCCCAGGACTCCAAAACCTTTTGAAAAAGGACTAAGTATGGGAACACCTGGTAGAAGCCTCCACGTGTCATTATGGCACAAATTACAGAACCTTCTAAGGCTTTAAAAACTATTTGTCAGGGGCACGCTTCCATTTTAGAAATTTACTCAATTTTTCCAAAAGGGAAAAATATCGAACCTACTTCCGAAGTTCCGTGTCTCCGCCTTTAACCTTGCCATGTATCCTTCTATGGGGTCAACGTAAGAATTTATCCCTACCACTTAGATTTTTCTTTAATCAAAGTTTGGTGAGGCCGTGGGGCAGGTTCAAACTTTTTTCCAAAGTAGACAAAAAGAAAAAGTTCAAAAAATAAACCCGTCGCACCCCACCAAATCAAAAGAAGCCACGCAAGCACCAAAAGAACCAACCAGATTTTAGCAGAGCTATGGGACAAAATTTGCCTTTTTGTGAAAAAAGCAAAAAGTGACAAGTTAAAACATTTTCCCACTGTCCCCCAACCAACCAAAAGAGGCCACGTTTCCTATTGATGCAAGTATGTTAATTTGACCAGGAGAAACACCCATCGAAACGTAAAATGTAGAAAAATGACCATTTGAGCTTGGAGATGAAATTTTCTCTAAGGAAAGAGAATTTAGAAATGTTACAATTCTTAAATACATTCCTCTAAGCTACATCCATTAATTTTTCTTCAAGTATTTTGGGAAAAAATGATAAGGACAACAAATCTCAACTGTGGAAAATAGAAACAATGGAAAATCCCAAGTTTTTAGATGAACAGAGAATGGGAGACCCAAATTATAGACCCTTTCCAGATACACATAGAAATAAGGAAACAAATATGGATCCATACATGATCCTTGGTCCAAGAAAGGATTGATTACGGCAACAAGAGGAAGGTGCAAACTTTTCAGGCACAATACGGGAAAATAAAATGTGACAGAGACCATAAATTGACATATTTTTAATACTAAAATAGGGGGAGACTATTTTGAACACCAACATCACCTTCGACTCGGGGATGGGCACTCCTTGCAAGTGTCATAAGAACAAGGTAGACCAAGTGCCAAAAATATCCATTATGTAAATGAGTCAGCTTGCAGAGCACAAAACTAGAACCATCCCCAAAAATGAACCAAGAAAGTAGCAAAAAATATGCCACTAGGGGCCAGAACGAACAAAAAACACGAAAGAAAGAAAACAAACAAACAAACTATACACTGTACAAAAGATGTTTTACCCTGATTCTAGTGAATCAATCCAAGAAATGCTTCAAATTCCTATCATTAACAATTATTTTGAGTAATTCCCCATCCAATTCCTTTAGGAAGAAAGTATGTTCACGAATTCTAATATCAATGGAGTAAGGGCCCATCCATGATGCATCAAATTTCCCATGTTTTCCCTTAACTTCATGCCTACTATCCCATAACAGCATGAGATCTCCAACATTAAAATCTCTTGGTGTGACCTTCTTGTTGAAAACCTTCTTCCTCTTCTCTCTGAACTCTACATTCCTTTGGTGGGATGCCCTCCTCTCTTCATCAAGTTTAACAATCTGGTTGATGTGGGCATCATATGGACTTACTTCTTGATCTTTCAGTTGTTGAATGACTTATATGAGAAAAATTACATATGCAAGGGCAGCAGGGGTTTGATTTTCAATATACCAACTCAAATGGACTCTTTCCAGTGCCTCTTTTAACAGTAATTCGGTCTACCTAGATAGCAACTTCAACTACTAACCCCATTTTCTCTTATTTAGCTCCAAGGTTCTTCTGATAATCTTTAGCAAATTTTTATAAGTGGACTCGGCTTGTCCATTTCCTTAGGGATTGGAATTAGAAGCATATGTAAAATTGATCCCATATTCTTTGCACATTTCCACCAAGGGTTTAGCTCTGAAGCTCATGGCATTGTCAGAATCTATTTTGACTAGTACCCCAAACCTGCAAATGATATGGTTCAGTATAAATTCTGTGACAATTTGGTGTGTTTCTGTCTTGGTGGTGATTGCCTCCAACCACTTAGTGAAGTAATCAAAGGCTACAAGAATCCACTTATGGCTAGCACTTGAAGGGTCTTAAATCTCACTAATGAAATCCAATCCCCATTTCTTGAATGGGGCTTCAATTGACACATGCTGCAAAGGAAGGGATCCTGAAGATTTTACTCTTCTAGAGAAGTGCTGATAAATCTCACATCTTCTAACCAAAAGAGTTGCATCCTTGAAAAGAGTTGAGCCACCAATAACTAGCCCCCAGGATCTTGTGTGCTATGAATTTTTCCAGAAAAATTCCCCCCACAAACTCCACCATGGAGATCAATAATTATCTTGGGGGCTTCATCTTCAGTAATGCACCTTAATAGGACTTGTTATCCAAAATGTGCCCCTGCTCATTTTTGTTGCTAACTCCATGTGTTCTTACCTCTCCTGTTCCTCAGTCTCCATTTTTTATTTTTAGGAACTCAAATCTTTCTAAAAATGGCACCATTGAATAGAGCTCTCTCTCAACTTTCCAGAAAGGTAAAGTTTTCCTCCTAACTCCTCATATTTTTTCAAGTTATGGATCAGCAGAGTTTTTGTGGGAAATTTTCCCTTAGGAGGCCCACAACCAACAAGAAGCCACCACATGTGGCACCTGGAGTGGTGGAGTGTGGGGAAAATTTGAAATTTTTTCCAAAGACCAAACGGGTAAAAATTCAAACTTTTGCCCGCCGATCCGATTTTGGCCTATTTTTGCCCTAAAATTTTCAAATCACCATATCTTTCGATCCAGAGCTCGGATTTTTCACGTTATTTATATCAATGGAAATATGGTGAAATTTTCTACATGATTACGGGGTCAATTTTGCATTTTGGTCATGAGTTTAAAGAGATAAAATCAAGAAATGCAAATTTGGCACGTGGTAATGGCCAGAAATGACGTTTCAACAACCAGTTTTAATGCAAAATGGGTCGCATTCTTCTTTAGCATGGCCAAAAATGTCAGGGCATGGGTCTGTAAGGACGCCCATTCTTTTTTAATGCATCTTCATTCAATGGGGAATGGCTTCCACGTTTTTTTACACATTTTCTCTCTCCTGGGCTCGACCCATGCACTGTAAAAGCCAGATTTGGCTCATTTTTCAAAGGTTGAACATTTTTTTTGGATAGCAAGCTTCTTCTTTCACCTTCAACAAGTGGTTTTTACAAGTATCATACCTTCCTCATGATTGTAACAGGTTTCTGCCTCTTTGATGTTGCAAATGCAAGGATTTTGACAGTGAAAAAATGACAGTGCAGACTCTATGATCAATTTTCAGTCCTTTGTTTGTATTGTCTTGATTCATTTCAGACCTCTATTTACATCTTATCAGCCTGTGTATGATGTTTCATGTTGCATTTTATGAAATTTTGTCAATTTTCATGAACAAGAAGTGTTCACCACTCCTTTGGTGTATCACCTATTAGTTTAGTTTCAATTTTTGCACTTTCTATCTCTGTCTCCTTGGAATTTAGAGTAGGATTAGGATTCAAACCTCTGCAATTATGCAAATAACAGATCTGATCAGAGGATTTTGAGGGAACCCAGCCTCTAATCTAGAGATTCCTCTCTCATTTTATAAGTCCCACACTTGGAGAGAGGTTTCAATGTTGTGCAATCACACTGGATGCCTGAAACATCAACTTAGAAACTTGATTTGCATCCAGGGGTGTTGCTGGTTTGCAACAACAGTTTTGGCACGCCCACTGGGACCTTAGAGACCTCTCATTTTCATTGCAGAAAAGTTGATGTGCATCTGCTGCAATTTTCTTGCTTAAAAGAGATATAAATTGCACATCTGGCAACTCCAAGGGAGAAGAATCAGCTGGTTTTGGTAGTGCAGGCCTGAAAACTCATGAGAAGAATCAACACAAGGTCAAGAGCTAGAGAGGAAGAGGTGTTGTTTTAATATCTGCAGTTATCTCCAATAATAAGGCAAAGTGGGAGGAGAATCCAAAGGTCTCCATCTCCACCAAACAGAACTCTCTTGACTCCTCCACCTGGTAGGCCTTTCATTCAGTCAACAAGTATTCTAAGACCAATTAGAATGGCACAAAACAACCCCTATGTCAATTTCACTGGCAGCAGCCCACTTGCTCTCAATGCAAAAAATCCAATTCCAATTATAGCCTTGAAGAACATTCCATACTTCACTAGAGAGAATCAGACTACTCTTGGTGATCATGTTAAAGACATTGCCAACCTTTGTGCAATTCATGAAATCAATGAGATGCAAGTTACTGTTAAATTGCTGGCATCTTCATTCAAGGGGAAGGCTTTGCAATGGTTCAGGAGTCTTGCCTCAGGTTCTATTGAAAATTGGAATCAGCTATGTATAGCCCTCCATGAGCATTTTGGGGAAAAGGGAGACATCTTGTCCCTTTTGGAGCAGCTGACAACTATCAAAAGAGCTCCCAATGAGCAACTGACTGATTTTAATTTCAGATTTCAAAGGACTTGGGAGAGAATTCTAGTGGCAGTCAGGCCAACAGTAGAAGGTGCTTTTCTTTATTACCTTAAAAATTTAAATTTTGATATTTCTATGTTAATTCATTCCATAGGAGGCACAACTATCCCCATTGCTTATAGCATTGCCATTAGAGCTGAAAATTGTTTGATTCAAGCTGGCAAGCTGGCTCCTAGGCCTCCAATGTCATTATTTCCAAGTTTAGAGAGCCCAAGTACTAGCCAAGTTCCTAATTTAGCTTCTATTCGCACTCCTAGAAATCAGAATTCAAGTAAAGCTTCCACTTCATCTTCTAGTGCCTCAAATGAACTTCAAGAAGTCATGAAGCAATTGCAAAATCTAGGTAATGAGTTGGTTACACTCAAAAGGCAGCAAGCTCAAGGTTTTAGACCTTCCTTCCAGCCTCAAGCTCAGCCTAACAGGAAGCCATATCAACCTCATAGACCACCCAATCCAGCTGTAAATCTAAATCAAGTAAGGCCTGCTGCCAACAGACCATTTCAGCCCTATAATCTCAATGCTACATCTACATCTAAAGCATTAGTGCCAGTACAAAACAATATAGCTCAAGAGTATGATTGGTGTTTCCCATGCAGTGAACCTCATATCCAATCCATGTCCTTCAACGGTGCCTTGAATAAAGCATTAATGGTGACAACTACTGGTGTGGAGGGTGAGGGAAGTCAAGGAAACAACCAACAACAACAAGAAACATTCTAACAGTAATCAGCTCCAAATGTCACCACACTTGTGAACTGGTAGGCAGAGGATTTTTGTGGCATGAATCAAATAGTCTCTCAAGGTGTTTCAGCCAACACAGGTCAAAAAGAAGGAATTTGGGTGAATAACAACCATTAGCTCCAACCAATCCACAACCTTTTATGGCTCCACAAATGGTTGGAAAACAAAATCCAGTTGTAAATGCACAAGGGCAGCCAAGAACATCTCCTAGACTAACTCAAATACCAGTTGTTGCTGCCCACATGCAAGGGATGAATATGTAAACAAAGGGAAAACAAAGAGATCCTTCATCACCATTTAGTATCATTGATCAGATGAAGAAGACAAATGTAAATATATCAATGTGGGAATCCCTATCTATCCCAGGCTAGAGAGATTTGCTACAAGCTGCCATGAAGGACTGCCCAACTTTGAATCAACAAGTCCAAATGCAAGAGAAGGTGCTCACAAATGCTGCCCATCCTGAAGGGAATCATGGAGGACAGCAAGGTAAAATTTTGAAGCCCCCTCCTTTTTATGTCTCATTAATCATTGGAAACCAATTGGTGCACAATTGCATGATTGATTCCGGGGCAAGTAGCTCAGTGATGCCCAAGCAAATAACTGATCAACTAGGACTTCAATATGAAACCATATCCAAAGGGGTAGTGTAGTTGGATGGGACAACAGTAACAATAGTTGGGGTGATTAGAAACTTGAGTCTTACCTTGTATGCATGTCCAAATGTTGTTGTTTTACAATATGTATCAGTTATAGACCTTCCACCACTCTTTTCCCTATGTTTGTCAAGAGATTTCACAGTCAATATTGGAGGATATTTTTCTATTGATTGGTCACACATGCTGTTTAGAACGAGGTATGGAACAAAAGCTACAATCAAGTCTGAACCTATTGTAAAATTCCACATTGAGCCCTACACTCCAAGTCAGATCAATGCCAACTGTTCGGCATTTGATCAAGAAGATCACCCAAGCACTGATGAAGCTGACACCAAGGTTGGAAGCATCCCGGATGTAACTCTTGATGAATGGGAAAACAAGGTGCATGCTTTTGATCCTTATCAAGAAGTAGAAGAATCTGAGCTAGGGGTCTATTACATACATCAAGAAGATCAGCCCATTCCTAGCATCACCAAGCCAAACCACAAGGATGATAATGAGGTATGGCAGCTGTTTTTTGATGGATCAAGGAGTAGACAAGGTGCAAGAGGTGGAGCTATGCTTATTTCACCTCAAGGAGTAAAGTACTATTCAGCTTTTAGATTTCAGTTTGCATGCTCCAATAACACTGTTGAATATGAAGCCTTAGTGCAAGGGATGCATTGGGCAATAAAGAGAGGAATAAATAAATTGCAAGTCTTTGGTGACAGTGAATTGATTGTAAACCAAGTTAAGGGGCAGCATGCTGTCAAGAATAATCTACTCAAGTGCTACAAGAACAGGGTGTGGGACCTCATTTAATATTTTGAGGGCTTTAGCATAAAATCCATTCCTAGAAAAGAAAACCATGCTGATTGTGAGGCCTTCAGTGCTGGATAACAATGTAAGTTGGCAAGTGTTTGAGAATGACTAGCAAATCATCCGTTTCTTACAAGAAGAAGCTAAGTTCTCAGCTAAAAATTAGGAAAAATTGGAACAACAGTATGGTGACCAAGTGGTACAGTTGAGAACTAACAAGCTGCCCAAGGGACTTATCACTTTGGAATCCATTTTCAATCCCAATGATCAGTTTAGGAAAAAGAAAGAAAACATTCAGGTTAAGAGAGAAGATTCAGTATCCATCTTGGTGGAAGAGAACAAACCATTGCAAATTGGAAAGATGACAACTGAACAAGAAAGGTATGAGTTCATACAGCTGTGTCAAGAGTTCCTTGATGTGTTTGCTTGGAGCTACGAAGATTTGAAAGGTTTCAATCCCAAGTTAGCTCAGCACACCATTGAGTTGGATCCAAATACTAAGCCCATCAGGCAGAAACAAAGGCCAGTCAATTCACATATGGAACCTCTCATGAGGAAGGAATTGAACAAGTTGATTGAGTCAAGAATCATATTCCCATTCAAGCATTCTAGTTAGGTTGCCAACTTAGTTCCAGTCAGAAAGAAGAGTGGAGAGATCAGATTGTTCGTTGATTTCAGAGATTTGAATAGAGCATCTCTCAAGGATCATTATCCACTTCCTTCCATGGAGCAGATTTTACAAGTTGTTGCTGGCTCTGAGAGGTTTTCACTACTTGATGGCTATTCAAGGTATGATCAGATTATGGTGAAGCAATAAGATCAGTTCAAGACAGCCTTTACAACTAAATGGGGAACTTATGCATACAGGAAAATGCCATTTGGGCTGTCCAACGCTGGAGCTACCTTCCAAAGAGCAATGGACATGGCGTTCAAAGGTTTGATTAACAACATTTTACTGATATATCTTGATGATATCACTGTTTTTTCAAAAAATACAGTAGACCACCTCTTTCATTTGAGACAAGTGTTCCAAAGGTGTAGAAGATTTGGAGTCTCCTTGAATCCTAAAAAGTGTGTTTTTCTAGCCCATGAAGGAAAGCTCCTTGGCCGCATTGTCTCCAAAGAAGGATTAGCAATTGATCTGGAAAGAGTCGAAGCCATAAGAGCACTACCATTGCCAAGCCACAAGAAGGCCCTCCAGAGTTTCTTGGGGAGAATAAATTTTGTTCGGAGGTTTTGTCCCATATTTTGTAGCCCTTGTCAAGCCCATCACCAAGATGTTAAAGAAAAGCATGGCTTTCAAATGGACAGCAGAAGGCAAGGAGAGTTTTGAAGCAATCAAAGAAGCCATCTCTCAAGCACCAACTCTCATCAACCCAGACTTCTCCAAGGATTTCATCCTCTATGCATTTGGGGGTAATGATACCATTTCTGCCATTTTGGTACAACATAACAAGGACAATGATGAGCAGCCAATTACTTTCTTCAGCCAAAGCCTAGATGACTATGAGGTGAGATATTCTTTTATTGAGAAGCATGTACTTGCAGTAATCATAAGATTGAATAAATTCAAGCATCCAGTCTCAAACAACAAGGTTCATTTGTTGGTCTCTCATGCGGGAGTAAAGGACTTCCTCCTCAACAAGGATTTGAATGAGAAAAGGGTAGGTTGGATCACTCATGTCATGGAGTATGACATTGAGATCAAGGTCACCAAGCTAGTAAGAGGAAAAGGATTGTGTGAGCAGCTAATTCTGGGGAAGCAAAAAGGAGTATGGAATAAAGAAGAGGTTGTTTTGACAGTTCAATAGAGCCATGTGCAAGGTAGCACTCAAGAAGAGGATAATGTTGTCCCCACTCCTTGCTGGACCCAAGGTATAATGCACTTCCTAAGCATAGGCCTATGCCCTCTAGAGATGAACAAGACCCAAAAAAGACACTTCAGATTGCAGGTTGTCCCATATGCCATAGTAGACAGTGTTTTATTCAAGAAAGATGTGAATGGAGTGCTGCTGAGATGCATTAGCACAAATAAGATTCATAGGGTGTTGGAAGAGTTCCATGGTGGAACAGCTGGTGGTCATTTTGTACCAAGAGTGACAGCTCTAAAAATCATGAAGGCTGGTTATTATTGGCCCAAGATTTTTCATGATTGCTTTGCATGGATCAAAAGGTGCAAGAATTGTGCATTCTTCATAGGTAAAGAGAGGCTTGCTGCCCTTCCATTACATCCAATTTCAGTTGACCAGTCATTCATACAATGGGGTTTGGACTTCATTGGAGTCATTAATCCCAATTCAAGCCAAGGGCATAAGTGGATTTTGACAGCCACAGACTACTTCACCAAGTGGACTGAAGCAGTAGCACTCAAGGAAGCAAATGAGTCTAGCATCTTAGACTTCTATGAGGGGATAGTAACCAGATTTGGCATACCTACTACAATAATCTCAGATAATGCATTAGCATTCATTGGATCCAAGGTGACTGAGTGGGCTGTCAAGAACGAGATCTACCTAAGTACTTCATCAAACTACTACCCTCAGGGTAATGGCCAAGCTGAATCTACAAACAAGAACTTGTTGAGGATCATTAGGAGGACTCTTGATGAGAATCAAAGGTCTTGGCATACCAAACTGAAATCATCCTTATGGGCTAATAGGATAACTCCCAAGAGATCCACAGGTAACTCTCCATTTAGGATTGTTTATGGAAGAGAGGCAATCTTGCCTATGTCACTTGAGTTGCTAACATTGGAACTCATGAAGCAGTTAGAGTTGCTTGAGTTTGGGCCCATGGAGGTGAGATATGCAGAGTTGATGGAGCTCCAAGAGATCAGAGATCAGGCATCCCAAGCAATGGAGAAGGATCAAGCTTTGATCAAGAAGACCTTTGATAGGAAGGCCAAGAGTAGATATTTCCAAGTTAGAGATCTAGTGTTAAAATGGGATGCAGATAGAGAAAAAACGGGAAGGCATTCAAAATTTGATGCCATTTGGAGTGGCCCATACATGGTCACAAAGTGTAAGGATAGCAATGCCTTCTAATTGTCTTCATTGGATAGTGAAGAACTACAGATTCTAGTCAATGAAATCTATCTAAAGCATTGCTACTAAAGGGAAATTCTCCACCTTGTAAATATTAGCTTAGGTTTTCATTCCTCCAAGTGCTTGTGCACATTGTTTTTTTGTAGGTTGTTTTGCTTTCCCTAAGTGCTTTGGCACAGGCTTGCTGTCCCTGGAGATGTTTTGCAGTCCTTGCTACCATCAAGTGATATTACATCTTCCTCCTTGCAACATTCTAACTCAGTTGGGGTTCCGAACATAAACTTTTGTGAATCGATGCCCAATGGGCTGCTTCAGGCAACTGGTATCTTCATCTAGCACGTAGATGACCCCTCTGAGTCGCCAAAATTGTTATCCAAAATGTGCCCCTGCTCATTTTTGTGGCTAACTCCATGTGTTCTTACCTATCTTGTGCCTCAGTCTCCATTTTTGATTTTTAGGCACTCAAATATTTATAAAATTGGCACCATTGGATAGAGCTCTCTCTCAGCTTTCCAGAAAGGTAAAGTTTTCCTCCTAACTCCTCATATTTTTCAAGTTATGGCTCGGTGGAGTTTTTGTAGGAAATTTTTTCCTTAGGAGGCCCACAGCCAATAGGAAGCTGCCACGTGGCACCTGAAGTGGTGGAGCGCGGGGAAAATTTGAAAAAATTCCCAAAGACCAAACGGGTAAAAATTCAAACTTTTGCCCGCTGATCCGATTTTGGCCTATTTTTGCCCTAAATTTTCAAATCGCCATATCTTTCGATCCAGAGCTCGGATTTTCACGTTCTTTATATCAATGAAAAACTGGTGAAATTCTATACATGATTCTGGGGTGAACTTTTCATTTTGGTTGATTTTGGAGAGAGAAAATAAAGAAACGCCTCTGGCACGTGGTAATGGCAAGAAATGATGTTTCAACAACCAGTTTTAATGCAAAATGGGTTGCATTCTTCTTCAGCATGGCCAAAAATGTCAGGGCATGGGTCTGTAAGGATTCCCATGCTCTTTTAATTCATCTTCATTCAATGGGGAATGGCTTCCACGTTTTTTACATGTTTTTCTCTCTCCTGGGCTCAACCCATGCACTGTAAAAGCCAGATTTGGCTCATTTTTCAAAGGTTGAACATTTTTTTTTTGGATAGCAAGCTTCTTCTTTCACCTTCAATGATTGATTTCTGCAAGTATCAGACCTTCTTCATGATTGTAATAGGTTTCTGCCTCTTTGATGTTGCAAATGCAAGGATTTTGACAGTGAAAATTGACCGTGCAGACTCTGTGATCAATTTTCAGTCCTTTGTTTGTATTGTCTTGCTTCATTTCAGACCTCTAATTGCATCTTATCAGCCTGTGTATGATGTTTCATGTTGCATTTTATGAAATTTGGTCAATTTTCATGAACAAGAAGTGTTCACCACTCCTTTGGTGTATCACCTAGTAGTTTAGTTTCAATTTTTGCACTTTCTATCTCTGTCTCCTTGGAATTTAGAGTAGGTTTAGGATTCAAACCTCTGCAATTGTGCAAATAGTAGATCTGATCAGAGGAGTTTGAGGAACCAACCTCTAATCTGGAGATTCCTCTCTCATTTTACAAGTCCCACACTTGGAGAGAAGTTTCAATGTTGTGCAATCACACTGGATGCCTGAAACATCAACTTAGAAACTTGATTTGCATCCAGGGGTGCTACTGATTTGCAACAACAGGACTCCCTCAAGGTTTTTCCAAGATAACCCATAATCAGTAATGACAGATTTATGGGAAGCCAACTTAAGGGCCGTTTTCTGGTTCATAATCAAATACTCAGGGCGGTATAAATGTTTGAGATAAAAAATCACATCCATGTACCACTCATAACTCATCAGTTTTTCAAAAACATCTACCCTTCCTTCTTCTACCTCATTCACCTCAATAGTTTGCAAGTTGCTCTCAACCATAAGCTTAACCAAGCCCAAACCTCTCACCAAATTTTTGGTTTGGATATCCATGTAATATTCTTGCAACTTGTTCACCCATCTACATATTTCTCTTGAGACCTCCATCTTTGATAAGATGTCTATGACCATGGTGTGGGGGAGCATAAGAAACATAAGAAACAATTTTGGAACTTAGAATATAAGTACTGAAAACCTTATTGTTGCTCTCACCAAGGAAAATTCATGTCCCAAGAAATTATATTGATTCTCCATAATAGTGTATTTCAGCTCTCATGAAAAATGGCCCCCTACAATGTCTTACTGAAAAAGGAAATTGGCCTCTAACTGTTGAGCCCCTTCATCTTCCTTCTGCAACAAGACCGATGCAATATTGTTTTCTGAAGAAAACGCAAAAACTTTCATTGGAAAGGATTCTTATAATCTGGAGCTGTTAAAATAGGGGCCCGTGAAACTTCAAACGGCCATAACTTTTGACTCCGAGCTCCGATTTTCACAAAATTTGACTTTCTGGAACGAGCACGACGTCCTCTACGCTCAGGATGTTAATGCTACGGGTAGATATATTTAATGAAAGTAAAAATATTCGGCTCCAGTCAGTTAATGCTCATTCCCGTCAAATGACAGAAAACGCCTACCAGACCCAAAATAGCTGCCCGCACATAGAAGGCCATAACTTTTGCATTTCTCCAAAATCACACAAATTTAGTACCGTTGGAATCATGGCTCCAAGCATGATGCACAGAAATTATGAAATTCTAGATTTGATGAGAGATTGATCATTATTTTTAACAAAACATGGCCGGGTTCAGAACAATGTTTTATTTGGTAGCTGGGAGTGCAATTAAGAGGCATGGTCATCATTCTTTCTCTGCTGCAGCACATGGGACAGTATGGGGAGCCTTTTGCAAGTAATATATAATCATTTCACTCAATTTAATGCCTCTTATAGGTGGTTGAAGGACAGATTTCAGGATTTCCATTTTCCCCCTCTCTTTTCCTTCTCATTTTTCTATAAATTGGAGTGTTGGGCTCATTGTAAAGGAGTGAGTTTTTGGGTAGCAAAGCTCTGCCAAAATTTCTTTGTGAAGTCAATGTGTTGCAGGCCCTTGTAGTGGACTCCTTGCATGGTGATCCAGGCACTTATCTTGTAATAGATTGAACTGTGCATATCATGAAGCAATAAAATACCAGTTTGTGGATGTATCTTCTCTTGCTGTGTTTTCTTGCATTCTTCTTGCCCCCTTTCTGGATCAATCATTACTCCCTCTTGTGAAAAAAATGTGACCAAACAACTTTTCCTTCTGCTCTCCAAACTGGCACTTCTTTGGATTGAGTGAAAATTCCATACTCTCTACATCTTATCAACATCTTTTACAAGTACAGCAAGTGATCACCCTTGCATTTCTAGATAACATAGTCACATCATCCTGGTAAACAACAGTAAAATCATTGATGTAACCAGAAAAAGCAACATCCATTTCTCTTTGAAAGGTTTCTCTAGCATTCATTATATCAAAGGGCATCCAGATATACACATAAGTCCCCCAAGGAGTGGTAAAGGCTATTTTAATCCTTTCTGATTCCTTTACCACAACTTGGTTATAACCAGAGAAACCATGTAGGGTAGAAAGTAGCTTAGAACCAGTCACTAACTGCAACATGTTTTCCATGTTTGGTAAAGGATAATTATCCTTCATTGATTATCTACTCAAATTTTTGAAATCCATACACCGCCTTATGTCACCATTCTTCTTTATAACTGGTACTAGGTTCGTAACCCAAGAAGAATACCTTATGGGTGATAATCCCTCCATCCCTTAGTTTCTTTAGTTCCTCTTGCATTTTAAGAGATAAGAGTGGATTGATTGGCCTTTATTTTTTCTTGAATGGTTTTGCATTAGATTCCAAGGGAATCTCATGTTAAAACAAATCCTCTTTGTATGCCTTTAATTTAGAATAGGTCCAAGACATGCAATCTTGATATTTTTTAGCAATTGGACATAAGACCGTTTTTCCTCCTTGCTGAGATTGCGTTCCAACCAAATATTCCTTGGTTTCTCCTTCGTCGAAGGTCATGCTCCTCGATATCTATTGAGGCTATTATGCATCTATTAATAATGCGATGAACATTATCAAAGTTGGGACTCAAGAGCAACCAGCCCTCTAGGAATGGTATTAGTCTTGAGTTGGATGATGCCTCTTCCCAAACAAGGTTTCTTTACCCTCTACTATGCACACCATTGGTTCCCAATCAATATTTTAATTAAAAACTTCCCTTTTTTCTGCATAAATCTTCTGACCTAATCATCATCATCAAATACTTGCCAATGCTTAATGCTATTAGGGACAGATGGCCTTGTCAATACTTCAACATCATATTCACAATATGGGGTCATTACACAATTATCAAACCGAGATCACAATACTTCAAGTTTTTCTGCCAAATAATTGAACTTCCTATCATGATGCACAATGTTGAATGAATCAAACAACTCAATGAAATCCCAAATTGCATGCTTGTATTGTTTCATTCACTGATTTTTTGTCGCGATATAGTTTTCTAACTTGCTTGACAATTAATTTTGAATTTCCTTTAACAATGATGTCTTTAACACCATATTTCCAAGAAATCCTCAGACCTAATAACAATGCATCATAGTAAAAAATGTTATTAGTACACTCAAAGTTGATTTTGAAGGAAAAGACAAACTTTTCCTAGCCTGGAGAAATCAGAACAACACTAGCACAATTTCCAAACTTGGAGTAACCTCCATCAAACAATAAAGTCCAAGGAGAGCCTACATGTTCAAGAAACTTGCACTCTTCAATCTTATGATTCCCTCAATTGTGATGGTAGCATAGGACATGTCCATTTAAACACTCCCACCAACACTTACAGCCCATTATCTAGATAACAACATACCCCACTTGGCTGGGCAATCAAGAATAACAACATCAAGCATCATGTTTTTACCCGAGTAAGCTGCAAGTTACACCACCATACTTTTCACACATCCCACAACCTGCACTTATCTAGAGTCCATAGCAGCACACTTCCCATATGCAACTGTTACTTTGATATCTAGCTCATTCATGAATTCTAGAGGAATAACATTGCATGAATCCCTTGAGTCAAACATACAGTTGTTTAGCAATATGTCTTTAATGATCAGAGTGGTGAAGAATGGATGCACATTTAATTGAGACTCCACCAAGGATGTCCCCAAATAAACCTCAAGTGGTTTACCTAGTTCCTCCAACACTGGTGGTGTCTGTAACTCCTTAATAACTAGTGGAGTCTCAACAATATTTATATGTCTACCTAGGGTAGTCTTTTCCTCTTTCAGACCAAAATACTAAAAAGCCCATTTTTGTGCTTAGGAATCCTAAGCAACTCAACAATTAGAACTGAGATCTTGATCTGACTCAAGACCTGCGCAATATCATAATGGAAAAACTTTGGCAAGGTAGGATTGGAAGGAAGTTTGACACACTCATTACATGGCACACGATTTTTGACTGCTTGGGCACGAGGAGGGGTATGATTTTTGTTTGGGACAGTAAGGCCCTTGGCAGATGCTTCTTTCTTAGAAGCCTCTTTAGAAATATTTTGAAGCAATAGAGTTTTTGGCTTGGCCTGAGGCCCTGAAACTTTGAAAACCCTACTTCTTGTGTTTTATTCGTTTTCTTGGGCCACAACAACATTTATCAATAACTATCTCTCCTTCTTAGATGGGATTCCTTGATCATACTTCTTTATCATTAGAACTGTTAAATATTCAAATTCATTATTGGGAAATTAAAAATATTGTACATTTTCTACTCATAAAGTATGAGAGGGAGGAAAAAATAAGTACCCGGTGAATGTAATCCCAAAAATGAGCAGCAGTTCTAACACGTATTACCTCAGTTGAAGTTTTCCCCTTATTATGAGATCGTGGAGAAATCCATCATGAAAACATCATCATCATTAGCATCATAAGCTTCTTATTATTCCTATTGATCTTCCTCGCATGGAGCAAGGGGCATGAAACATATGTCACACCAATCAATTGACATTTGTCTCCTCCATAACAACAACTCTAACAGCCAAATGATTAGGTACCATTCTATTTTCTCTGGCCTGTGATTATTTATTTCCAATTCCAACTATCCATTGCCTCTTTCATCAGATCTTTTATCATTTCTATGATTATTTGTAAACATTTCTTGGCCTTGTTGCTTGTGCTAACCTTGTGAACTCTACCCAATCCCGTTTTCTTCCTAGGATAATTTGTATGATATTTATTTGACAGCCCTAGCAAAAGTTTTCACAACTTTCTCCAAATCAGTAGCCTTACTTACTTGTCTGAGGATTTTCTGGGTTAATTAGTGTTACACCCTCCCTTTTTGGAGGCATTCCAATTACCTTAATGTTGTTTTCAATTTGCAGAGCCATGGTGAAGGCCTGCCTCCAAATTAGTAGAGTTTTTTGTCCCTCAAGTAGTAAGCATCCTTTTTATCAAATACATCTGAATATTTGATCAAACATGATTTATCACATGGCCTTAAGTTAATAGGAAATCTCATCAAGGTATTGTTAAACCTTGTGTTGAAATCATGTACTGACTCATTAGGATTAATCTTGATGTTTTCAAATTCTGATAGAAGAAACCTAGGGTCAATTCTATCACCATACTATAGTCTAAATGAATTGTTCATCTCTGACCAATAATCAATGGAATTATCTAGCAAAGCTTTATACTAGTCCCTTGCATCCTCTTCCAAATTATGGATAAATAGTTTGATATATACATCTTCATGTTCAAGCTAAAAGTATTCCATCATATTGATAAAAAAATTTACAATGTTGATCACCAGTTGTAGCGTTGTTTCCTTGTAACTTTGGTAATATATTTCTTACATCCTCGGGAATTACATTTCGATAACAAGTTATCCATATAAAATTTATAGGACCAGAGGTGTTTACAACAAAAGGAGGTCTGGGTGGGGGGTTAATCCATGTTGTTTTTATGAGGTGACCGTAGAGGGGAGACAAATTGATAAGGGGTGGAGGGTCTTCGAAACACAAGAGTATGTCTTTCAAAATGGATATCCCCTAAAGGCCTTGTTTCTTAGAAATCCCTATCAACTTTTAAAAAGATAGGAGCAGAATGAGAAGCAAAATTTTCAAAATCAAATGAAGGCCCCCTCTCCAGATGGAGAATTTAATTCCACAAAAAGACTACCTGATTCAAAATCACTTGAATGGAAATCTTCATCAATGGGGACTTCTTTTATTGACAGGTAATCTCCAACAACTCTCTAGGATTTTCTTCCTTCTGAATTTTTTTTCCGTAGCTCTGGAAATAATGTCCTAGTAGGATCTCTAGAAAAGAAAGATCCTTTTCCTTCTAGCTTTGCAAAGATTAGTAAAAAAACTCACTTGGCAGAGGTTAAGACACTGGTACTACATCAAGAATCAGATCAACAGGGAGTCGCTAGTAAGGATTTCAAACTTAGTTGTGAAAATGCACTAAAATATGATAATTCAAATGTCTATATATACTATTAACTAGAAATGGAAAGAATTGACTCTTCTTTATCAAGATTTATCAATTAAACTTATTACAATAAATGTAGAAAATGGAAATATTACACATAGCACTTGCAACTTTGAACACTTCTTACAGGCCTAAACACAAGATGATGCTTGAAATAATGATTTAGCACTTAGAGCATATAAGAAATGTTTACCAAGGTTTGAATATGAACTGTAATCACTATGTCCCTAGCAATGATGCTAGAAGCATGTTGACGGGCCAAATATTTACGAATGGGAAACAAATCAGCAACTCTATCTCAGCAACTCAAATTAGTTCCCAGCAATGGAAACTAGATCCGTAATAATGACGCAAAACGCATGTTGGTACCCAAATTTAATCTCCTTCAAATTCTAAGCATCATCACGGATTTGATAGGACACTCAAAGGAAAATAGATGATTATGTATGTCATTTTGTATCCAGGGAAGCAGTCTATCTAACTCTTTAGCACATATGCTTTGGAAACACTGGGTAGCACCTTAAAAGGATGTGATCTTATCCTAACTATTTTATGTTGTGCCTTTAGACCAAGGTAAGAGAACCTATTTTGTAACCTTTGTTATTGAAGAATGCTGGTAAATCCTTCTTTTACACAAATTTTATAGAGAAGACCTTGGGAAAATATGATCTAACACAACAAATCTAACTCTCATGAGTTATGACTTCCAGATTATGGAGATATTTTCCAAAAAAGGTAAAGGTTGTTAAAGACATTGAGAATCCTAATTGTTTCTACATGTTTTGGTGGTAAAAATTATGCATTTGCACACACACATGACAAACAGGGTAGTACATGTAGGATTGGTTGTTTTTAAATGAATTTTTTAGTGGGAGGTGAGGCAGAATGAACTTGATTTTCCAAATCTTTGATATGTTTTTACAAAATGGGGAGCTTACACAATAGAAAGCTTTAAGATAGCTAAAATTTTCCTTTAACCATAATGTATGCTTCAATTGGAGGCCCAAATCAGCACATTTTCACACAAACTAGGATATTTTAGCATGAAGGCTCAAGTTATAAGACTCAATAAAACATCGAAATCCAAGATCAATCACGCCTGAGGTACACCCAGAGGCTTACAAACAATATCTGTTAATACATGAAATAAAAGTTATATTAAATCGTTTATTTCATTCCCAGTTGAAATGTATTCTAAAAATGAAATTGCAAATGCCACTAAACTATTAAAAGGATTGATATCTGTGTGATTGAGAGGGATTTCAATACAAGATTGCAACCAGAACGAGAAAAATCATCCGTAGACATTCAGAAATGAAGCAGACACAATTTTTCCTAGAGTCAACATGGAATAACTTGAATTTGATTAAACTTATCAGCAACGGAAAGTTTCTAGAACAATCTCAGAGATTCTCAATGGTTGTACACTCACAACCACCTTAACACGAACAATTTTAACATAAAAGAGATACTCAATTTCTCAAATAGGACCTCAGGGAGACGGGCTCTATCAAGCTTTTCTCTTAGGAAAATCAGTTCTAACCCCTTACACTCCAACCAATTGCATGTTAAATTCATGAAATTTATAAAAATTTCAACAGAGTTTTCCCCCAAAAAATCCAAACATTGAGTGCACAAGTGCTTTCCATGATCCCGATCGTGATTCCCAGAATCAAATTTGTAAAAAGTTGTCAGGTGCTTAGGGGGTGGATCTGTGTCGAACATTTCCTTAACTCAACTCCTTCTGGTAGATCACTCTTTCTTTTACTCACCAACCATTTCTACCTATAATCTATCCAATCTTGTTCTTTGCATGCCTAAGAAAGGAAAAAATGGAAGATCAGATCAAGCCCAGAGATCAAATCTCATCTTAATGGTAAAATAAGTGCCCAATTTTTTCTCATCAAACCAAGATATCAACAGGTCTTTCACATGCCAAGGAAAGAAAAATTGGGTCGAATCTGACAACTAGATTACATATTTAATTATGAGAGATGTTTACAGACCTTCCCCACCAAACTAGGATACCAGATTAATGTTCCTCTTCATTTGGTGTGCAGGAGACTCCAAGAAATGATAAAAACCCATAATAATATGCATCCCCAGAAACTTTGGAGAAAAATGGCAGGAAAAATTAGATACATATGCACATCTACCATTGATTTCTATTTCTAATTTGGACTATCCACGTGAGAGATTCACTTTAAAATGGGCATGCGGGTTCCATTTTTCCTTTTACAAATTTTGGAAAAATGTAAAATTTTCACATTTTTTCTCTACACCTCTGCCCCTGAGAAATGAGCCTAACACGTTGTCCTAAGGTGGGTCCCAAAGGAATCATAGCTAAATTTTTCTATTTCACCTCTTTTTTGGGAAAATGTAAAATTTTCCAATTTTTTCCTGTAGCTCTGCCCTTTTGCTCCTAGTCTCTAATGTGGGTCCCAGCAGAACCACGCTTCATTTTACACTTTTAACTCCTTTCTTCATAAAAGGGAAATTTTCCAAATTTCCCCCGAAATCCTGCACCTCCGCCGTTGACCTTCCCATCAAATTTTTACTTATCCTTTGTCAGGGGCTGCAGGAAACTTTTATGTCTTAATCCTTTTGATGACAAGAGGAAAAAATCCATGTGGCCTCCGATGGTCTACTTCCCCATCTAGTTTGACTTTCCAAATTTCCTCGCATCACAATGGCACATCTTGAGATGGTCCCCAAAAAGTTGAGACCTTGAATGTGCGTGGGCTCACCACGTGTCCTAGCCCAGACAAAAATTATTTGAAGGCTTTTAAAGCTCAGCAGAAGGCACCATGTGTCAGGGTCCGAGGAAATCTCCTTTGGCCATTGAAAATTCCAAGCAAAAATCTTAGTGAGTGGAGGCCTCTAAGTTTCCTCCTAGCACAAATTTAAAATAAAATTGAACGACCGGACCTCAAACATGCGCAGTCCATCCACGTGTCCTAGGCCTCCACAAACTTTTGAAAAAGGACTAAGTATGGCAAGACCCGGTGGAAGCCTCCATGTGTCTTCAAGGCACAATTTTAGGAACCTTATAAGGCTTCAAAAATGATTTGGTGGGGCTGTAGTTCCATTTTAAAAATTTACTCCACTTTTCCAAAAGGGAAAAATATCTAACCTGCTTCCGAAGACCCACATCTCTACATTTAACCTTGCCACGTGTCCTTCTATGGGATCAAAGAAATACATTTTCCCTGCAACTTAAATTTTTCTTTAATCAAATCCTAGCGAGGCTGTGGGGCGGGTTCAAATTTTTTTCAAAGTAGCCAAAAATAAAAAGTTCAAAAAACAAACCTGCCATGCCCCACCCAATTAAAAGAAGGCACGTAAGCACCAAAAGAACCAATCATATTTGAGCAGAGCTATGGGATCAAATTTACCTTTTTGCTAAAAAAGTAAAAAGTGAAAAGTCAAAACACTTGATCACCATCCCCTAACCAATGAAAAGTGGCCACATTTTCTGTTGATGAAAGTATGTGAATTTGACCAAGAGAAATACCTGTCAAACCGTAAAATTTAGAAAAATAATCATTTGAGCCCGGAGATGAAATTTTCTCTAATGACAGAGAATTTAGAAATGTTACAAGGATCAAATACATTCCTCCAAGCTAAATCCATTCATTTTTCTTCAATTATTTAGGGTAAAAACAACAAGGACAACAAATCCCAACTGTGGAAAATGGAAAGAACGGGAAAGCCCAAGTTTTTAGATGAATAGAGAACAGGAGACCCAAATTATAGACCCTTTCAAGATGCACAGAGAAACAAGGAAACAAAAATGGATTCATGCGTGATCCTTGGGCCAGGAAAGGACTAATTACGGAAACAAGAGTAAGCTGGAGAATTTTCAGGCACAATACAGGAAAATAAAATGTGATAGAGAACGTAAATTGAAAAAAAATTATGGAAAAATGGGGCGAGACTATTTTCAACACCAACATCCTCTATTAGCATAAGGACCATGATATATGTAGGTATATATGCCAATAAAGACCAAGGTAGACAAATTTCTCATGGGCTTGATTTTATGATTGATTGTACCCAATTTAAGGAATGACCACAAGTTTGAACCACAATTTGAGAGAGGTTACAATAAGTTCTAAGCACCATTTTTGTGTGTTAATGTACATTTACAAGTTAATTGATATGACATAATATCCCAATGGGAAAATATCATGTCTTTATAAAGAAAAGGTATATCACCTCTAGAAAGAGGACATGAAAAGTCAAAAATATGTAAATTCCTTAAAAAGAACCCTATTTTTGGTCTTGAAAAGTCATACAAATTTTATTACCTTTCTAAACAATGTTTGGTCCAAATATATTTAGTAAAATCATATTAAGACACCACTAGCTAAAGTATTAGCTAATGAAAATCTGAAGATGTTATAGTAACTAAGAATACTACATTTTCACGTTATCTCATTAGGATTATACCTTCTTATTGAATAAATAAGGAAGAAAGCGAGGCATAAACTTTAAAATGTTGATTGCAATCACATCACGAAACTAATCATCATATTTTTTAGTAAAGAACCCACAACGTTTTTCTCTAAAGGCCAAATATATTTACAATATTTACTGCACAAATATATATAAATATAGATATATCATATATGGAGAGAGTGGGAAAGTATATCTCTTCAAAAGAATTCAAGAATATAATAAGTGATGATGGTACAAAAAAATATAGATACTGCTTTGAAATATTACATAAATGTTTCATAAAATAATACCTCACAAAGATAGCTTTGTATCATTATGTGTTGAAAAATGATGGGTGTAAAAATTCATTTTTATAAATGTACTAAATAGAAAATATTAGTTAAATGCTAGAAGATAGAATTAACTTATTAATTATTCTCCATTTACATGCATTTATAATTGCAAAGGGAAACTAAAATTTTACAAACACTTGTAGAAGAAAGGTTAAGTGAGAAACAACACAAAAATAACAAGAAAATATAATTTAGGTAATATGATCATTTAACAAGGTATTTCTCTCCAAGCACACCTTACAAACATAAATTTCCAATCTTAGAGAATGCTGAAAAATGTTGTGGAGTTTGTCTTTATGAATTTCTTAAAAGAAAGTAGATATTGTATTTGATGATAGATCTCCGAGGTATTTTGTAAAATAGTTTACATGTTTTGTATAATTGTCATTACTTTTATTCAAAGAACCTAAGGCACCTGCAACTATAACCCTTGAGAAAAATTAATTTCCATACCCTACTCCAAAGCTCTTATTTTTCCATAGATCATAAATATGCTAGCAAAGGTGAGTGGATTGGATTGGACATATGTTTGTTACACTTGGTAAAACAGACTCAATAACACTTGTGGATAACCATGTCTTCTATAAGCAAAAAACACTCATCCAACAAAGAAAACATGTCCTTTAAGCCTCCTGCCACACCGAACTCACAATTCCCTACGGAACCTTCTCTAATAATTCCCTCCCCTCTTCGACACTTGATATTATATGATTTTAGTTTCGGTTGATTAGAGATATGGACCTTACTATTATATTATAGTTACCATGTTTTTAATATACGAGTGACATCATGATTACTATTATGTTCTTATTGTTACTTTGGACTATATTGATGCATTGTGGACCTTGATGAACATTTAAGGATATGATGATGATATAGGATGATTACTTTGTTATATACTAACATTTGGAATCTTGACTTATTGAGCATATTCAGAGTGTATCTAGAAGTTAGGAGATACAAGAGATATAGAGAATTTAATTATAGAATGTGAATTGGATTACTGATGCCTGTAAATCATTTACTATAGTAGAATTGAAATGTTAAGTTATTTCAAATAATTAATTAAAATTCATAAATTTCATGATAATAATTTTGCTACATTATACAACGATGTTAGTCGATAAATATATGTGTTTGTTGTATTCATTTATGTATGCTAAGGATTGTATGATGGATGTTTAATAGCCATTCATTTCCATGACATATTGATATGGACTTGAGGCTAAAAAGGTATTATTGTTTGTGATTGCATGAATATTTTATCATTATACACCGAAAGGGGATAGGGAACCAACCACCGAAGAATTCTGGGTGTTTTGCAACATGGCCAAACTTGACAACTTGTGTCTAATGTATATGTTGTGTAATTGCATGCTTATTTAGGATGTTTCCCGAAGGGGATGACCTCATGTGTGTGGCCATGGGTGTAATGTTTTCCTTTCTTTTAACTTTGTGTGTTTCATCTTGTGGTATATGTATTTAACTATTTGGAAAATCTAGTTACTTTATTAACAATTGTTAATGTTTCTTATTTAGCTAATTTAACTTAAATTTTGAACTAAAAGGAACAGGTGACATGTGGGTAATAAATATATTAGATAGTCCTTGATTTATGCTTGATGTGGAATGAATTAATTACTTTTAGGTGGTGTGTACTCTTCTCCCCTTCCAAAATTCGAATTTTTCCTTGTAGGCCACTTTTTGAGACTTATGTGACAAGTTAACGTTGTCCCTCACATCTCAAAATATTCTACCAACCATACTTATGAAGTATGGGGTTTATTTTGACCATTGTAATGCATTTGTTGCATATAAAAGGGTAAATAATTGTACTTTTCGACTTACCACATTTAATTTGTCCTTGATAAGCATGGAGTGCATGTTGGAGTGTCATGTGTGTATGTCGTAAGAACTAGATGTTCATTTAATTGCATTGGGTTTGGGGGTGCTGACTTATGAGTAGGAATGGAGGGATAATGGAGTGACATATTACATGGAGCCACCTCATCATCCCAACCTCCCTTTTCTATTTATTGATTGAATTTGTAGGATTTTGGGTTACTTGACTTATTTCTTCTCTTGCAAATTTTAAAT
Organism: Taxus chinensis; assembly: GCA_019776745.2. NCBI lineage: Eukaryota > Viridiplantae > Streptophyta > Pinopsida > Cupressales > Taxaceae > Taxus > Taxus chinensis. Next base: position 868,863,027 of record CM034146.1, on the reverse strand, counting down.
TTTCTCTTACATGATTGGAGCTTGTTGGAATTACAATGTGCAATTGTTCTTGGTGTGAAGGAGTTAAAACTTGTTGAGTAAAGGATTTGGAATATTGATGCAAAGGTAGGATCTCCTCTTGTTTTCATTATTTAATTTATGCGTTAAGATGTAAAATTTGTGCTTGTTTGAATATTTAAGAGTGTTGTGAATGTGATTTATTGTGGTTGGGTAGATTTCCTTAAGAAGGGCGTGAGAGGTGGAATTATGGCACCATTGGGGAGGGAAAAGGAAATTGTGAGGCATTGTGGATGGATGTAAGGATATTACTTGTATAAATCAGAACATATACAACAGAATAACATGAGAGAACACCAAAATATAGATAAATGATGACAATATGCTCATATAATAGCTTTGCCACTTCGAGGGGGCAACCTCCAATACCACTTCGAGGGGTTAACCTCCAAACCATACAATAACACTCCAATACTCAATATGATAATTAACTACAACCTTCTAACCCCTATATATACTATTCTAACCTATGGCCAATACTGAGGCCAACCTCCTAAGCATAATAAATCATAAATGAATGATATAATTAGATAAGGGGATGTATGCCACATGTCAGAATCTCCATCAATACATATACATCATAACATCATTTCCCTAGGTGTATAACATTCCTTCCCTCCTTGACACGTTCCGTCCCCTAAACATAAGAAGAAACCATGTAATGAGTGTGTTGTAAATTTTTACACACTTTGCACCATGATCGATCATCCATCCATATGTGATCCTAGTAGATGATACATATCTGAACTAATATCCATATTCTAGTGTGCTACTCTGATTCCATTTGTGACCATATTTTATCATCCTTGGATTCCATGCATAACCAACATAAGGATTCAGTGCATAACCATAATAAGAATTCCATGTATAACCATAATAAGGATTCCATGCTTCATAATTGTTGCTCCATTGATCCCCTATATAAATAAAGTTATTATTCCTCCAATTACTTGTATATCTATATTGGTTGGAAATATGGTGTGCCCTGGGATATCTCCATGATTTTTTTTCTCTCATGTTGACTTGGATTTCCATTTTCTGTAGTTGTAGTATCCTCAACCTTATCAACCTGTTTCTGAACTTTCTTTTCTTCTTCCACTTTTGCATTTGATATTTTCTTTTTCTCTTGAGTAGATGAATCCTCGTTTCCTTATTTTTCTTCATGTTCCTCTTTTGAATCATCCTTATTCCCTTCTTGTCCATATTCCAAATCATCCTCATGGTCTATATTGACTTTTCTTTGATTTCCATTAAGTCTGATATCCCGTAAAGTGACCTTCTTCTTTTTGTACCAAATCTTCATAAACTTATTTTTCATATTAATATTAATTGTCCCCAATGTCTCTAACAAAGGATACAAAAGAACAATATCCAAACCTTCCATATATAAGGAAAAAAAATCTGAATGTAAATTATATTTATCCATAGTAAGTTTTAAATCTTCAAAAACTTGAATTTTCTTACCATTCACTTGAGGTTCTTTGATATTACTTTCTTGAATATGTAGATGTTGAGCCATATTCTTGTTGATGAAGTTATACTTGTTGTTATGGTTTATGGAAACAATTATCTTATTCCTTTGAATGCATCCATGAAACTGAAATATGGTATCTTCCTTCTTGGGAGATATAATATCTTCTTCTGCATCAATATGTTGTTTTTCTTCCTCTTCTTCATAGTCTTCTTCAACTTTTTCTACGTTTGATTCTTAAATATATGCTGCACCATCATCTTCCCTTGAATCTTCTTCACCTTCCTCTTCATCTTCTTTCTCTCTTGATTCTTCAATATATTCTTCCCTATCATCTTCCTTTGACTCTTCTTCCTCTTTGTGGTCCCATCTATCCATAAAAAGTTGTTCCATTTCCTCCCAAGACCAATCCTTCCTATCATTTTTTAACTTATAAAACCAAATCCATGTAGGACCACCAAGATAACATGAAAACCTATTCCTTGTCATGAAATATGAGAAATATATATTCTTAAATTTTATCCACCATTCTTTAGCATCCATCTCACCATTTCCATAAAAATTTGTTGTCCCCGTGATCATGATTAGGATTTATGAATTTTGAAAATAAATCATAAATGAATGATATAATAAGATAAGGGGATATATACCACATGATAATAAATCATATTATCATTCATTTATGGATTTATATATCCCCTTATCTTATTATATCATTCATTTATGATAAAAACACAAAGAAAAAACCCTAACTTAAATTTCAAGCGCTTTCTGAAAATATACATTTTGCTAAAAAAATACCACAATTTGCTTCCTGAAAAGAAAATTTATGAAAAAAACCTAAAACACCCAATAACATCCGTAAAACAAATCCAATAGAGCTGAAATTTTCAGATATTCTGACTTAGAGTGTTTTTAAATTATGATGCAAAAATTAGGAAAAAAAAAAACCCTCTTCAAGATATATTTGAAACAAAAAATTAGGATTTTTGCCCTAATTTTGGCCGAAATCATTGCTCTGATACCACTTGTAAGGCTATTACTTGTATAAATCAGAACATATACAGTAGAATAACATGAGAGAACACCAAAATATAGATAAAGGATGAAACTATGCTCATATAATAGCTTTTCCACTTCGAGGGGGTAACCTCTAATACCACTTCGAGGGGGTAACCTCCAAACCATACAATAACACTCCAATACTCAATATGATGATTAAATACAACCTTATAACCCCTATATATACCATTCTAACCTATGTCCAATACTGAGGCCGACCTCCTAAGGATAATAAATCATAAATGAATGATATAATAAGATAAGGGGATATATACCACATGTCAGCATCTCCATCAATACATATACATCATAACATCCTTTCCCTAGGTGCATAGCATTGATACCACTTGTAAGGATATTACCTATATAAATTAGAACATATACAGAAGAATAACATGAGATAACACCAAAATATAGATAAATGATGACAATATGGTCACATAATAGCTTTGCTACTTCGAGGGGGTAACCTCCAAACCATACAATAACACTCCAATACTCAATATGATGATTAACTAAAACCTTATAACCCCTATATATACCATTCTAACCTATGGCCAATACTGAGGCCAACCTCCTAAGCATAATAAATCATAAATGAATGATATACTAAGATAAGGGGATGTGTGCCACATGTCGGCATCTCCATCAATACATATACATCATAACATCCTTTCCCTAGGTGCATAGCAATGGAGTATGAGAAGGGGGTTCCACCTATGGAGAGAGAAAAGGATAAAAATGTTGTAAATTTTATATTTTTCATTGGGAGTGAAAAAGGATATGTTTAGAAGTTGGATGTGCATTTGGAGGTATTTTGGGTGGAACCCCCCAAATCATTTGGGAGGTAGAAGGAGATGTTTCCCATATTCCTTTCTCCTTTTGTCTTATTTTCAAGCCTATGTGTTGTTGGAAAGTTTGTAATTCTTGTTTTTTGTGTTTATTTGAATGTGTTATTATTGTGGAATGGTTGTTTTGTGGAAGCCATTTTGTGAAAGTTGTCAAAGTTTCATTATAGACCTCATTGTTCTTTGGTTGGGGCTTGAGGGTGAATAGGGAGGATGGATTTTCCTCCTATTGGAGGAAAGGTTTGGTTGAGAGCATCGCCTAATCCCTCTTCTTTGTATTATGATTCAAGATTTGAAGATTTCAAGAGGTGCAATAGTGAAGCTATGAATTTGGGAGGATAATTTTAAATGAATACTTCTCTATTTGACCTTTTCAAGGAAACTCTATGTTGTAAATTTGACCCCATTATTCACACTTAGTGTGGAAGGTTTTAAATCTTTTATATCAAAAGAATATCCTTGTAAATTTTATTTATAAAATTGTAATGTTATAGTGGAAAGAAGGAAACTTAAGTTATATATTCGTTGGAAATGAAACTCTCAAAATTTTGGATTCTATTCGAAGTTGTCGTTATATAATTATAGACCTCAGGCAGAATCCGACAAATGTGAACTCAGATAGAGAAAATAGGTTGATCGATTCGGCCATGGGAGCTCACGTTTTGGTTTCAATTAAAGTAATTTGAAGTGGGTTAATCACATTTCAAGGGATTTTGGGAGTTCGAGCTAGTTCAGGGATTGAAGAAGCTCCAAAGTCTAAAATATAGACCTTGGAGGTGAGGTCGTTTTGATGATCAACATTTCATAACTATCAAGCTAGCTCGCCAGATGAATAGTGACAAAGATCTTAGAAGTATAGATACCAGAAGCTCTAAATCCTAGAAGTCTGAAAAATTAAAATTTCAACGGGTGCTATAAAGGGTCAAAGTGCTGAAAAGGAAGATCAACCACTCGCATTTATCGCAATATGGTATCATCAACTTTAGATGGCCATAACTTTTAACTGGGAGCTCAGATTTGAGGAAAACGGGGCTTTTTGGAAGTTATTTTAGTAAGACTAACTATTTAAAAATGAGGAAATAGAGTCCTCCATTTTAGAGGACTTTTTCCAAATTTCTCACCTACCAAAAGGATGGAGGTATGGGACTTCTTTATTACCTAACAATATAAGGTACATGGACGTATGGTTTTTTGTAGTGGCACCCCAACATTGTAGCAGGTGATTTTAATGCATTTTAGGGTGGCTAAAACAAGATTTCAAATTTCTTCTTTGTCCCTTTCTATCATTCTTCCTCTATATTGTAAGGAGGGGCTCATATCAAATGGTTGAACACCTTGTATATACCCCTACCTTACTTCATGTTTGTAAGATATTTGTGGACATTTCAAACCTTCCCACTGAACATTGTAACGTAAAATATTTTTCTTTGGCACTAAATGTGATGTATTGTATAAAATATGAGAGAAATAAGTTCATATTTCTAGATGTTTCACACCCTATTCCATGTTCTATTATATCTTGTTTATCTTTTATTACATGCAAGGTTATTATGTATTGATGTTGTTTTCATTATAAGGTTCTGGTAGTGTTGTGTTTATTGTGCAAGTTGTTCAACATAATTCTTGGTGCATCACCTTTCCCTAGAGTAGGTTTTATTTTCATGTATTTTTTCTATCTTTGTCTCCTTGGAAATATTAGATTAGGGATATATTTGTAACTCTTTGTACTATGGAGTAGTTGGCAATAGGAAAGGATAGGAAGCAGGCCTTCTCTGGAGGGTTATATCAATTTCAAAGTCCCACACTTTGAGATAACTCCATGTTTGAAAAATCACACTGACGGCCTCAACCTTTCACTTGCAAGAAATCATGGGTCTGTGATTTCTCCATAACAATTATAATATGTTTTGTTTAAAAAGGAGAAGTGTTATTACAAGAAATAAAGAGATACTTTCTAGTGCTTTCATTGTAAAAATTAGTGTGTGGAATGTTGAAGATAACAAAATGAAACTCTCTCAAATTTAGACTTGTATCAAAAATTTGTATTTTGGTTTCCTTCTTGCATTATTAGTAAAGTTGATTTGAAAAGAGAAAGAAGATTGCTTATTGCTTGATTTTCATATTTCCTCTACCCTTGTAAATTTTTTCCAATAGTAACTTTTTGTAATATGTTGTCACATTTAGAAATAAACTACATATTGTAAAAAATACAAACTCCTGCTTAAGAAAGAAAATTACATCTCTTATTAGTTGTGAAATTTACTCCAAAACCTCCATTCTATCAAACTCTTATTCTTTTCATTATATACCTATTCTACTAGCTTAAAACTTTATTGATTGTTTAAGATAATCCAAGACAAAAAAATTTATAATTGTATATAATTATTTAAATTTATATATATTATAATTACATATATATATATATATATATATATATATATATATATATATAAATAAAATAAAGTTATTATACTATAATATATATATTATTAAATAACTTCTATATTAAAAAATTCCTTATGCTTAGTTGAATGACTTATATGGTAAAGTTTTTAATAAAAATAAAAGAAAATAATAATAAAACAAATTTCATTTGTTTTTTATCACACGAATGACCAAGTTTTAAATAAAAATTATAATTGTTTGGGGTTGGGCCGTGGCACAACCCCTGTATTTTGTTTTATTTAATGGAGTGGGGGGAGGGGGCTTGCAACACCCCACACCCACCCATTTTTTTATTATATAGTTGTGGGGGTGGGGTGCGACATCCCCCCTAAATTCTAAAATTTGCCCAATATATATTCGGGTCGTAGCAATACATTCACACATGCCGCATTTCCTTATATGTACACAACGCGACTATTAATTTACCCTAAAATATTATATTGTGCAATACGATACACACATACACACATATGGATATGCATATATGTATATGTATACACACATATATATAGGGTTTTATGTATATACACCCAAAATGGGTACATATACAATGTATATACACCCAACCTATAAGAGAAAATACCAAATGTCATAAATATAATAGGGAAATTAATACCCCTGTAGGAAAATAGGTAGATCCCTCATTTCAACTCAACTACAAAAAATAGGGGTTGTAAACCCTCCAATTGGCTTTAATGGCCTCCATGACTTCTCTTTCTTCTCTTTCTCCAAACATGTAAAATAAAATGAAATGGAATTAGGGAAAATGGAAATAAAAGTAACTCATAAATAAAATTAGGGCTTTTTAGAAATGTTAGGATCTAATGGCTAGGATATATTTAATCTAATGGATGAAATAAACCTTACATCACTTAAGTGGGTGGTATTTTTATGGGAATGGAAATTAAATTAAAAGGGCATGGGTAATTGGTTCAATGGGGCCACTTAGTAGCTAGGCCAAGTTGTTAAACTTTTGTGGTAGGAAATAGTTAAACATTGTACATGGTGACTAATTAATGAAAAAAAAGGGATTTTTAAGTAAATATTAGTAAGGGGTAGTTAAATAAATTAAATGGATAATGACTATTAAATAATCTCTACATAAGTATATGAACTTAATAGAAAAATTTTAAATCATAAATTAATTATGGGAAAATAAATTAATAATATTTAATTATGTATTTAATTCTTGACTCCCACAAGTTTGTGTAGAAATATTTAATAAATAAATAAATTAAATCACACCTAATGTTGTACTTACAACCCTTTTAAAGCAAAAAAAAATATTTCATAACGTTTTTCCCATTAAATTGGTAGGTTTTATTATTGTTTGAACATTGTAATTTGTGGGCATTACACTTGGTATGAGAGCCGTGGGTTCAACGGTTGGAACTTGGGAAGACATGCGAACATGAAAACCTCCTCTTAATCGAAACATAAATCTATGAAAATTTACCCTCTAAAAATATAAATAATAATAAAATTCGTTTGGGGTTGTTGTACTTGCCCAAACAAACATCTTGTTGAACCCAGTTAATGGGAAATGCTACTCAATTTGATATTCTTGTGGACTTCTTGAGTGATGGGAACTTGGTTTCCTTGTAAAGATGTTTAGTATTAGGATCCTAGCTTTTGGTTATAAACGTGTGATGTGTTGACCCTATATAAACCCTCCCTTATCTAGAGTGTTATTTTTGTGTGGTGCAACACTTGGGAAATTGTGCTAGAGGTAGCATTTTGGGGTCAGTTTGGAAGAAAACTATAGGTTGATTAGTTCATTAGATTTTCCATTTTCCTTTAGTAGTTAGATGATTTGGTAATGGTTGTCAACTTGTGGTCTTAATCCCCATATGCGAGAGTAGATATATGGACATAGTGTCACATTTGATCCAATTTTGTATGTGTGTTCTTAGATCTAGGCTCAATGTATAGTACCCATACCATCGGCCCATAAAGGGATACAAAGTGAATATGATGTAGAGATTTCATGTGTTTTATATTAGTAAACTTAAAGTTATTTTATCACAGACCAAAATTTTATTTTATGTTTTGATTGTGAAGCTATAAGGCTCTTCTTTTTATTTTTATCTTGTTACAAGATTTTCAAGGATTGCACTGTGACTACTTAGCCATTCTCTTTGATTTCAAAGATTTCTTGGATTTTACCTTTGATTGGTGACTCGAGCCTCATTTATCTTGATGGCTACTTGGCCATACGTTATCAAGAATGTTATGTGATCCTCTTCTTATCGATTGATGAGATGGTTCTACACTATTGTATTGTGATCTCTCATCATATGGGCGTACACCCTAGGTTCCTTAATAGTCGTATTAGGTTCTTTAAAGCATGTCTTTTGTTTTGGAGTGGTGGATTTTGGTGTGTCACGGATCGTAGAGTGACTCTTTTGTCACTTAGCCTTTCTAGGGAGAGAGTTCTTTATGTCATGCAGTATAGTTGGCAGTTTTGATGGTGGTTTTATTTCTTTTACACACTAGTGGGAGCTTGGTGCCTTGTCATAATAGATGTTGTTATTCTCTATGGACCTATCAGTTATGTTAGGGATGGATTTACCATTAGATGATTATAGGTTATAGTGGATAGTGTATTATTTAGACGTGATGTTCCACCAATGGACATATTGAGTTCTAACGTGGTTCCCTTTTTTTACTTTAGAAAATATCGACAGTTGGACTATATGTACCTTGGGTAAATATGGTTAGAATTAAGCCCCTTCAGGCATTGTTCTAAAATAAGTGTTCTTGTTTTTCTCTCGATGACCGATAGATATAACTACATTTGTCTTAATATCTTAGATTTTTTATGTATATAACATTATAATATTTTAATACTGAGTTTTTTTTTAGGAAGATATGGCTTCCTTGGGGTCCTTTTGGACCTTGTTCTTAGAGATTTGTGTTTTTATAGGTCTTAAGTTTCCAATCGTGGTTGTGTTTATGACACGCTCTTTCTTCTAAGGCTATAACTCTTGGCCATAGAGGCCATGTTTGACGAAGTCAGTTGAGTGTCCTCTTTGTATTTGATGTCCTCTTGATGAGGAAGTGTGGTATCTATAGGGTAATTTCCCCCTCATCTTTTTTATTATTAGGTTGATGGTACCTTGTAGAAGTATAAGTTTTGTTTGAAAACTCTCTCTTTCATATAAAGTGAACCTATTTTTAGTTTAAACCATAAGTATTTTTTTCCCCTCATACTAATCTAGACTCCTTGATTTTGTAAAATAAAAATTGTATCTTTAATGTGTGCCTTCATCGTAATTCCTATTGATACTTTTGGATGCATGTATCTTTTGGGAAAACTCTTGTAAACTTGGTGTGTATCATTTTCGTTAATGATCTCTTATGTCTATAAAATTAATTATGTGTTATTATTGGCCCTTCCTACTCTTCAAAATTAAATTGGAAATGTGTTAAACACAAACATATTAGAACTCAAATTGAAGGGCTTAGACGTTTGAAACTTAATAAGTAAATTAGAACATTAGGAGGATGGTTCCTTACTATAGATTTCTAGCTTAATGGAAAAGAAAAGATCTATGTGAAAAATAGAAAAGAATCCCATTATACCTTCTACAGAAGTAAAATGAGTATTTTTTTCACCTTATTAGAGTGGCGAGTTATCATGCCAACATTGGTAACGACCCTTAATGACGCAAGATTTTTTATATCATAATAAAAGGGATGCAATAATTAAGAAAAATTATAAGAAACATGATTAGAAAATGTAACTATAAGTTATGTCTTATAATTTGGATTATGGAAAGAGTAATTCTATGAGATTGAACACAAGTAGAATGTTTAAATAGATAACCTTGATTGAATAAATTTCTATTGCTCTCCCTAGAATATATAAAGGACAAAATATCAAGGTTTGAACTAATTAAAAGGTTTCCTTGAGCTACTAAAAAATATCTAATCTCTTTTGCAGCCTAAGATTTTTATGTTGTGATATGTATTGATTACATTCCATACCCCTTGTTATATCAAGAAGTAAACATATGTAAAATGGTTTTAACACAAGTATATGCTAGGTCATTTTGGACCTTTGTATGGGTAGTGTGAAGCTTTAGAGGTATGCCTAAGGATTCTATCACCCTGTTTGAATGAATTAATAGTCATGTTCATATTAATGGACCCTAAATCCCATCATGCCAAGGGTGGCAACTATTTCAACCTTTAGGCCTACCGAATACTCTGATTAATAAAATAACTTACTGATAGTGATGTGTTCTAGCTATGTATTACATTCTTGATAATAAATGTGTGTGATTTTCCCCTTGTTTGAGCCCAGCGGGTTGCTGTACCCTTATTTCCTCTTAGCTTGCTAAGTGTATGATTGTGGTATTTTAGAAAAGGGTATGTATCTCTAGTTTTTTGAAAGGCACATCCTTGTATGTGGAATAGGTCTTGGTGACCTAGGATTAGTGGAATGTTTAGGTAACATATGTTAAGGATATGGAAGAAATTTGGAATCCTCTTTCCTTTTATGGAACCGTAATGTTGTCCCCCTTGTCCTTTAAGGAAGAAAATGGTGCAAGTTTGTCTTCCTAAGTTTCTTTAAGGATGTCAATGTGTTTCCCTAGTAATTTTTAGTGGACCACTCTTGTTGCCTATTATTTTTGTCCCAACTCGCTTGGGTATTAATTTGTATTATGATATTAATCTTGTGATCATTTTAAGATTCTTTTGAGCTAGGGTAGGACTTAAAATAAATAAATTTCATTGTGTTAGATAGAGTGATTGATGTCTCTCATGTTAATATGGTATTACTGGGAAAATATTTTTTATCATTCAGGTGGAGATATTATCTAAGTGTTGAAGTTTCTAAATTAGGATTAGTGTTTGTGTGTTTGATATTTTAGTATAAATTTAAGTTATAGGAAAATTGTGGCCAAGATTATTCTTAGTTTTACTAGGAAAATATAAGGGAGTCCTTTTGAGTTATAAAAGTGCTTCCAATGATTAGTCTACATCCATGTAAATACATTTGTTAAATTCATGTGTTTCCTTTATTGTTAAACCTTGTCTTTCGTGGTCCTAAATTTGCTAGACCTTTGAGTACGTGGGTTTTCTCATGCAAAATTGAAGGTCATGATTGGTAGTTGTTAACCTTGGGTAAAATAATGAACATTCAAGTATGATCCAACCTAAATGGAGGTGTTATCATTCCCTTTTATCATGTTTTGCACTCATGTGTGACTATGTAGACACCTTATGTGTGTAACTTAGCCTATTCTTCCTAGACCTTGATTGTTATTCACTGGGTTTCCATCGACAATTTCCTGTTTAGACGTCTTTTTTACAACTTGGTTAACCTTGTAGAGATTATTCAGAAATATTACATGTTTGTTTCCTTACCTCTATCCACAACTTCTAGGAGGAATTCAAATCTAAGGGGAGGGGGATGTAATGCCCACTTCTCTTTGAGACTTTTTATACAATGATTTTAATTTCGTTTGATTAAAGACATGGACCATACTATTATATTGTAGTTAGCACATTGTTAAGATACGAAGGACATCCAGATTACTATTGTGTTCTTGTAACATCTTTGACAAACTATTAAACTTTTTCCTCTTTGCACTGCAAGTGTTGATATGTGATTTGTCTTAAGAAGGTGTATTCTTTCAACTATTGGAAATCATGCTTGTAATGGATAAATTATTCTATTCTTGGATTCATTTTGCTGAAATGATGTTGCTTGCAAGGAATCCATTCTGCTTGAGATAGTTAAGGTTGTAAATTGGTAATGTTGTTTGCAAATTTATCTCTATAATAGCAAAACCCTGGATCAATTCCACTGATCCAAGCTATGCTTTAATTCTTCTTGTCTGATCTGTATGACAAACCAACATTGAGAAATTAAAGGAAGTAAGGGACTGAGTCCTTAAATTTACACAATTTTATTGATCTTTCTTGGAGGTCCTTGCTCTGCATTCTACTATAAATAGTGTGCTAAAATCTTCTTTTTAATCTCTTAGGACGTTGAATGGCGTAGGAAGGATAGAGGTATACTTTAGGACTATAAAAGGTAAAACCTTAGTCCTATATCTTTAAGATCAATCCTAATGGGATTCTAATCTAATTTAAGATAGACTACCTTATATCAATTCCTAACTATGCATGTTGCACCTAATGTAAGTTGTATACTGTATGGGTGTGGGGTGTGAAGATCGTCTAAGGTAGAGAGAGGTCTATCTCTAACCTATTACCTAATATTGAAATAATATGAGATATGGCTTAATCTATGATGGAGTGTTACCTATGGCAATATTAAAATGACCTAAGGTGAAAAATTTCTATCTAAACTAAGGCCAGATCCTAAACTAATGTTTATATAACCTAAACTAATATAAGGATGGAAGGGGACCTAAGGGGTCATATGGAAAGTGTAAGGTGGTGGTGACGGTTTCTAAGTCATTTATGTGATTTGATTTTGAATTTAAAAATTGTAGTATTGTCCGTTTTGGCAGAGGCATGGAAAGTAGAGTGAATCCTAATTGGCATCATCACTAGAGTTAATTGATGCATGCTATTGTTGAAATTGGACTCGCTAACTTTAGATGGAAGTGGCATGGAGATATAGGTGGGAAAGTGGAGTTTAATGGCATTAATGGTCATTAGTTCTGGTGAGAAACCACCTTGGAAACCATGCAAGTGGATTTCTTGGGGGTTGTATGGTTTTTCATGCATTTCAATTTTTTCTCTGAATGGAGATATCTTGTTCTTCAAACTGGTAGTTATGTTTTCAATTTTTTTTATTTTTAGCTCCTTTGGACTATTTTCAATCCAATGGAGGTATAAGACACATATGAGAAAGAATTTTTTGGTTGTTGACTTTGTTTGGGGAAGAAGGAATAATGGAGGCTCGGATGGAAATATTCTTCAAATCGACAGAAGAACTATGAGGCATGATAAGCTCTATCCATTAAGTTGTTCTTCTTTTCTCTAAATGCATTCATTAAAACAACTCTTCTCTCATGAAATAAATGGGTTTTTATTTTTGTTATGGTTACCATGCAATCTTGCTTGAAAATTCTTTGTATTTCTTTTGAAGAATCTCTGCTTGATAAAGTGGTAAATGGGTTGTTTAGTTGTTTATTTAATGGTGAATCACACCTTAAATCTAGTTATGATTCAAGAGTAATGTTGAACACGTGTGAACCTTGCTTGTCTGTTCGAAAGGGGGTTTATGGAAATATAATGTTGCTTCAAGTTTCAAACTGGGTTTGTTGTTTTGGTTGTTGGAAGTTAAAATAATATCCTTCTCTGTCGCATCTTTGTTTTGTTGAAGTTTTTGCACTCCTGTTGGAACTATAGTAATATGGATACTTTGATTCAGAATTTTGTGAACTTGAATTTGTATAGAAAACAGTAAATGAGTGACTTCTTCTTGAACTTGCTGTAAAAGTTCTCATTTCTTCGAATCTAGTATTCGATGGAAGCTGGGTTGATAATGGGTGTTTGGAATTTTTGTTTTTTTGGATTCAAATTGTATGGAAACAAGAATGAATCTTTTATTAATCCTCTTATCTTTTATGTTAAAAATTGATTTTCTTGAATTAAGTTCTTTTATGAAAACTATCTGTTAATTGTTTCTTGGACCTTTAGATTTTGAAGTTTTCTTGTTGAGAATATCTATGTGTGAATTCTTCTCTTTATGATCTAATATGTATTGTGTCTTTCTTTAATTTTTTTAAAGACTGAACTAAAGGTTAATAGATGAAGTCCTATTTGGTTGAGGACATTTTGAGAGTTGGATTTGTCTGAGTTGATATTTGGATTATTCACGTAGCTCTGTTTGAGCTTTCTAAATGTCGATCTTGTTGTCTACTTCACTTTTGATTAGAAGTTGTTGATTAAGAACACCCGTTCCTCATCTGGGTTAACCTCTTAAGTAAATTGCTAGGGTAAACTTGTTAAATCCTTATTTTTGTGGTAACGTGAAGCTTTGAGGAATGTTTATTCAAACTTTTGGTTTACATTTCATGATCTGGAACTAACCAAATCGGTTCTGAATAAGGGGTTTTCTAGACTCTTCAATTTCTTTGATCTCTGAGTAATATTGGAAGGAATAATATAACTTTTCGATTTAGTAGAGGTTTGTAGTTGAACCTTTCCATAGAAATGTATTGAAAAGTATTTTATCATCTGTGTTGATAGATTGTGCAGCTGTAGCTAAGCCATATTGATCTTCTGTTACACCTTCTTTGAAATCGAATTGTGATGGATCTTTCTCTTTCCATTCATAAGATGTATTTCCCTCACCTCTGTGAGGATTTGAATGTGAGTCTTTATCACTGATTGTTACACTATCATCTATAAGGAATGGAAAAACTATAGTTCCTTTGAATGAAATTTTCATGATTTTGAAATATTGTTGAAGGCTATTAATTCCTTGTAAGTTGTTTAGCAATTCTTGTATTACATATCTTTCTGGATAAGGATAGTATTATTTTTACTACTTTTTCTTCATTTTTTTGTGAACCTTAATTTGCAACCCGACTTTCTTTTTGTTGTCGCATGCTTCAGTGTAACTATTTTTGGTGCATGATTTATACGTTTAAAATTTTTTAAGGATGTTATGATTGGGTCTATACCAATACTTTTACGACCATCTTTGCTTGTGAAGGAATGTCAAAATCCTCCTCTAATCATGTTGATTGACTCATTTTTCTTTTATTCTCTGAGGTAAAGAGCCATCACTTCCTCCTTTGGAAATTGTAAGAGATTATGTGTTGTATTCTCTTTTCTGTGTTGTGAAATGATATTCGTATTAACCGAATTAGAAGGGAAATTCTTATTTGTTATCTCATTTCATACTTCCCTCTTTCATGTAATCGAGTATATATAATTGGATCTGTCTATTGCATTACACTTTTGAATGCATCAAGTATTTGTTGATACTTATCTCTTTTTCACTTGATTTGTATTGTAGGGATTAACACTTATTTATTTCATTAATGTTATATTGCTTTTATTGAGTAAATATTTTCCTAATTCTAAGGTGTGACCTAATTTGAGAACTTAGGCTATATCGTGGAGTATAAATTTGGGCATAGCATCTGAAATGGGATTCACTTATTTTTATGTTGTAGATGATTCATCCTAGAAACTTTCAAGAAGATGGATTTTACTTTGCTATAGATGTCATTTTATGGAATTTTGTATTGTTGAGTTTGTTGGTTCTTGCTTCATAAAGTAACTCTATGTTTGGAAAATAGTGGAGTTAGTTTCTGTATTAATAATTCAGATTGAATTATGTAAGAAATAAGTAGTAAGTACAGGTAAGTGCAAGAAGTTGATGGACAAATATGGGGTAATCCGTGGACATCATATTGCAAAAAAAGTGAAATCTCAACTTGTATGGATTATTAGCAATACGCGCACTCAAAATTAGTAAAATTTATATAAATATGAATCGTAGCATTTGGAATCTAGTTTCTAAACTACTAATTTTCTTTAAAAACGAACAATTTTAGCTATATTAAACACTTAAAACTATATGACTTGGTTTTTTTTTTTTAAACTTATAAGATTGTAGTCTGTTTGCCTGCATTTTGGATGACCAAATCTTGTTATTTGTTTTTTCCTTTTGTGAAACGTTAGATGTAGTTTTCTATCTTGGGATGGATTTTTATTTTTTTCCTAGCATTATTTTTTTTAATGATTTTTTCTGTGAAAGTGGTCTGAAAATGTTTAGAAAATAGAGCGATTTCTGTTTGCCCGCCATAACTATATAAAAAAATATCAAAATGAAATATATATTTTTTAACGTGTATAGAATTTGTCCACGCTTGGGATGGTATAAGTTTTATCACATTTTGATAACCAAAACAAAAGTTACAGTCTTAAATGTAGACATGAACATTCACGAGAAAAAATGCCTTAAAGACCTATTGTAAGTAAAAAATTATAAAATGATATTTATCTTATTCTATTCACTTTAAAATCAATATTTCTATAAAGCTAATAGTCTCCCCTACGTGATGACACCATTTTTGTGAAAAAATTTCAGTTTTATAGCATGGCTCAAGTCTTTGGAAGAGCAAATTTGAGGTTTTTTGACCTTTTACACTTCATAATGACTTTCCATAGCTTTGGTTGGAAAAAAAAAAAAATTTCCCGAGGCTTAGGTTTGGCAGATAGATCTGTGATTGCGGTTTATAAAGTGCAATCATGGTCTTTTTAAGACAAACCATGAGTGCACTTTATAAAGTGCACTCGCGGTTCACAAATCATATTTACACACATCCCAATGTCTGAATTACCATGTGATTTTTACTCTCTAACCTTACCGTATGAATTACTGTAAAATTTTGTCTTGTTCTGCATGTTTTTCTTATCAACATAAGCAAAACATCATGGGAGACAAGAAACGAAGTCAAAAAGGAAGTCATTAAGAAAAAAACACCAAACGAATTAGCGGCCAACAAAATTCAAAATGTTGACAGAATGTGGAATCTTTGTGAATAAAGAAGAGGTTCATCTTCAACCCTAACTATTGTAAGAAATGAAGAACCAGGTAATGTTTCTACTGTCAATGTTGAAGTTGAATTAAATACTCGTGATGAAGATGTTTTTACTGTCAATGTTGAAGAAAAATTAAATACTCGTGATGTAGAAAATGTTGAAATTGAAGGAGGTAATGAAAATGTGAATAAGGAAATTCATGTTGAAACTGTAGACAGACAAAATTTGACAAAAAAAACTCCTAGGATTTTACGTAAGAAACCAAATTTTTTTATTGAAATTGATGAAAACATTTTGTAACCAATGTCTCACAAACTTTCCGAATGACAAATCAGAAGAAAAGCCACTGAAATTTGGGATAATCATTTTGAACTTTTAAATGATTCCCAAAGATGTCAATTGTTGGTTGTTTTGATGAAATTGATTAAAATGAGACCTACATTAAACACCTTAGGATTGACAACATCTAATATACATGGTCAAACCTCTACAATTGTTGAAAACCTTCATGATGCATATCACACTATTGGTGTCAAGAGACATACTAGGGATAGTAATATTGTGCGTCATGTACTTGCTACTAGTGTTGTAAGTAAATCAATAAAAAAAATGTTTGATTACACAAACAAGTCGAATGTTTCAAGTTAATCGAAAAACTCTAATGAAAGAAATTGAAAGACGTAATATCCTTCAATCACTCAATAATGCCGATTTTTGGGCATTTTCTGCTAGAGCACCATGTAAGGACAAAAATAATTTTGATGTTATGAGAGAACTTGTTATTCAATTTTGGCATGATAACACTAGAGTTTCACCTAATAGAAGAGATGTTTTAAAACTGAGAATTGGTTCTACTAATCGTGAACCAAATCTAAAGCATTTCTTAGATATGACTCAAACTCAATTTTTTCATAAGTTTGAACAAGAGAATCTAGAAATTAAAATTAGTCAACCTTTTTTTGAAATGTTGAAACTATTCTATGTAAAATTAAACCACACTCGCACCACTTGTTGTAGGCAACATGTTGAATTTGCGATGAATTAAGCTAAATTTTTACGTATTTGTTCTATTCTTCATTCTGAAACTATGTTATCGGAATGTGGTGTTCAAGTTCCACAAATATCTTCCAGGGATTTCATTCCTACTATATTTTGTGAAAAATGAGTTAGACATTTTTTTATAGTCAGGATTGTTTAGATGGAAGTTGTAGTTCATGCGACAGATGACCTAAATTAGAAAGTTGCATCCATGAGAAAATTGAAGGTACAATAGGACATAATTTAGTTGAGTTTGATAAATATAAATCAATTGCATTCCAGTTGAAAGATGGAAAAGAGTGTAAACGGTGTGAGCTAGTTACAGAACAAATGCTTGTTTTCCAATTTTTGAGAAAAATTAAGGATGAAATTTTTTATGAGTATGCTAGGCATACACATAGAGATCGATGGTTGGATGAAAAATTCAAGATATGCAAGGACACATTTCCTATTGGTACTATTATTTCAGTGGTCGATTTTGTAGAGAATTACACATTGCAACCACAAATGGAGGTTCAATCACAATATTACATTCTACATATAGCATTTCTACATTCTCCTGATAGTACAGAGAATGATCGAAATTTTTTAAGAGAGTACCACTTTTATATCATTGATGATCGTACTCATTCTACTAAATTTGTGCAAGGGTGTTTCCAGTTATTTTATGGAAACTTGTCTGATAGGGAGATCCACTTCAAACAACATTATATATGGTCATATAATTACACGTCTCAGTTTAAGAATGTACAAATGTTTTATTGGATGAGTAGAATACACGTCAAGATGGGTGTACAACATATTTGGAGTTTCATTGAGGTTGGACATGGCAAAGAAGAGAATGATGAAGCAGGGGCATGTGTGAAAAGATCTCTTGCAAAAGAAGAGTTGAAGTACAAAGATGGTGCTAAATTAAAATATGCAAAGAGCATAGTGGAATGGTTTATTGAGAACATGGTCTGAGGTTCTCAAGAAAATTCCACAGTTCACATATATTTTTGGTTGATAGAGGAACAAAAAATTGCTAACTACAAGGATGATATGACACTCACTAGGTCCAGTGATATGCAATCATATTATAGCTCAGACGCTACTTCGTGGGCCGTATGGACAAGAAATTTGATATTTTTTGTGCATCTTGTATCAAATTTGTCACTGTTGAGTGTGATTCACAAGAATGGGTGGATGGATGGATTTGTAGGCCTCTAACTCTGCTTCCTACTTATTAACCTCCACAAGCATTACAACTTGTTTCTGTAGATGAAGTTGTAACATCCAAGGACTTTGACGAAATTTCAATTTTTGTGCGACAAGGTATTTATGGTTATTTATTTAATTTTTGTATTGAGCTATGTCCATTGAAAATTTAATATGTAATTTAAATTTGAGTTGTTCAGCCTTTTCTTTTTTGTAGGATATGTGTTTGCAGCTATTGTGACATAAGACAATGAAGAAGGAACAAACTATTTCTTATGTCATTGCATCGAGGAAAGAAAGAAGTTGACTTCTCCTATTATAGATGGTAAAGATATTGAGTATCCTACAGGGTCAGTGGTAGTTACTGAAACTTGGCTTGGATGGTAGCCATTAAAAAACTCCTCTATTTGGGTGTTTGAAGACTTTGAGACACACAGGAAAATACTCTTATATTCGCATCTAGTTCTAGCGACAAATTTTCAGTGATATAGATATAGAGGAAGGCCTAATAACAAGATTCTTTGGAAGGTTCGAGAGTCAGATCATGAAGCAATATTGTCTGCTATTCAGAGAAGACCCGATCTTGATGGTTCATTGGAATGAATTTAAAATGCTCATGTCTAGTATATATAATTTCTTTGATATATATACATTTTTTAGTTAGATCTAGATTTAAGTTCATATATTTTATTTTATATTTGTGTACTATTTATATATCTAGTATGGTTTTGATTGAAACTTAAATTTCTTTGACTAACACTTTTATGTTCACATTAGTTGAGCCAAAAAAGATTCCACCTTCATGTGGTTGGCACTGTTAGTAGAGAATTTTAAATTCTCGAAGATAAGAGAAGATTTCATTGTTTTACAAGAAAATAGAAGCAATTAACAATGATTTATGTACTCGTGGAGGGGGTTCTTGGCTCCGGAGGAGGTAGCCCATAAGCACATGGTGCTTAGAGAACGAAAACGACTCCTCCCCAAGTGTTTACAAGATGATACCTATACATGTGCACAATCAGTTTGGTGCCACGACCCACCGTTTCTAAAATATAGTGTTTGACAACCTTATATTGGCTCAAACTGCAGTATTTCATGCATTTGCAAACAATAGGGCAACAAGAGCACCGATGTGGGACGGAAAAAAATGAGAGAGGCTATTGTAGAGGGTCCCTACACCAAGGTGTTAGATTAGATGAGCTGTCTCTAGGTGCCATGGAGTACGAGTAGTCACCCATCAAAGTTGAATGATATTTTGATCTCATGGCTCTTAAGGGACTACGCCCAAATGAAGTAGCCCGCAAGGAATGTCCTTTTCGTGCACTGAAACACAACCTCCTCTAGCATTCACCTAGCCACACAGATATGTCAGTGCATTTGGTTCGGTGCCACGACCCACCATTTACAAAATATAGCGTTTGACAACCTTACACTGGCTCTAACTACACTATTTCATGCGTTTGCAAACAATAGGGCAGCAAGAGCACCGATATGAGAAGGAAAAAACCAAGAGAGGCTATTGTAGAGGGTCCCTACACCAAGGTGTCGGATCAAATGAGACATCTCTAGGTGCCATGGAGTCTGAGTAGTCACCCGTTGAAGTTTAATAATATTTTGGTCTCGGGGCTCTTAAGGGACTGTTGCTCACATTATTGAGTTGTCATAATGTGCCTTAATTTTTCATGTCAAATTCTACTCATAAACATTTCATTGGTCAATTTTGTGTTCTATAAACTCGATTTCTCCAGTTGAATACTTTAAAATGCTCATAATTTCGTTGTTTTGCCCGATTCCGAAATATTTTTCCAATTTTTCCCCCATTCGTGTCATAATTTCTTCATTTTTACGGGATGTGTAATTTCTCATTTGTCAAATCATCAAAAAACTCAAGTTTGATGAATTCCCAAGTTTTTGTTATTAATTTCCCAATCCCTAGGTCAAGAGCAATGTCAAATCATGTTTCAATTGGTTTAAGATCAATAAATCTACCATCCTTCTCGAAAATTTCAATTTCTAGGGCATTCGGTGAATTTTTGATGTTTTGACGGGCATACGGGTGTCATTTTCCCGTCAAATTCATCATCACAACATTAGGGTAATGTGGCAGGTTCCTATTGGCCGGGGATATGTGGGAAAATGTTTCTAACTCGTCGTTTTTAAAATTTTGGCAAAAGGAAAATTTTATTCCCTGGCTCCGCTTGGGATAGTAAAGTGCCTACGTGGCACATTTTGATTGGCTAGAGGAATGGCATGTGGTGGGCTTACCTTAGACAATTTTGCTTCCATTTTGTAAAATTTTCTAAGTTAAATTTTTTCCCGAAGGCCCGCAGCGAATGATAGGTGGCCACATGTCCTAGAGAATTTGGCATGGAATTTCAGAGGTTTTGAAAAATTTTAAGTTTATAACTTCAAAACTTTAAAGTTAAAATTTGAGCCGAAGCTCTGCCACAAATCACGAGGTGATGCGTGGCTAGAATAAGTCAATATGAGGGGTCGGCGGGTTTTGTAATGGTTTCGAAGTTTTAACTTCCAATGGTATAAAGTCAAGTTTTGGGCTGAAGGTCCCAGCCAATGAGAAGTGGACATGTGTCTGGAAATGTAAAAGTCATGCAGGGGGACTGATGGAAAATTTTATGAAATTTGAGCCGCTCCAATCCAGAGCCAACACGTGTCCCAAATGGCAAAATGGGGAAGTGCGGGCCCAGGGAAAAGTTTGAAATTTTGTAAAATTGGTAGGGAGGTCTGAAGGCAAAGTGGGAGGCTTTGACCTGCAGCAAGTGGGAGAGTGCCACATGGTGAGGAAGAGAATGGGTGTTTGGGCCCACAGAAAATTTAAGAAAAAATTCCCTTTTTCAAAAAAATGTCAAAATTCATAAAATGAGCCCGCAGTTTTCGGTGCGGCCCACATGTGGAGACGTGGTGGGTCTAGGGGAGAAGTGGAGAATTTTTGCAAAATTTTCCAAAAGTAAAAAAGGTCGCAAATGCATTTCTAAAGGATGGGAGTTTGATCCAATCAAGTTGTGACATGTGTCCCACCCCATTCAAAGGTCAAAAAGGTTTTTCTGAGCTTATTTTTTAAATGACATTGTCCACGTGGAGGGATGATAGTAAAAGTTGATCAAAATCGATGGATACTGTGCATTTGTTTGTTTTGGCCACCATGGGAGTTCCAAGAAACTTAGATTCATCATTTCTTCACCAAATCACATCAAATTTTATATGATTTTGCATCCTCTCTGCCTTCTTAGTGCAACGACATTGTTTTCTTGACCTAATTTGATGGACTATAATGGATTTGATATAATTTTTGCCCTAGCCCGTGAAAAAATGTGAAAAGAAGGTTGCAGAGGTAAAATTGAAAAGGTAAAAGGTGAAAAATGATTGCTAAAGCATGCTGGCATGCTTGAATGACAAAAAATGTGACCCCTGCGATGGATAGGAATCCGAATTTGTGTAATATTTTAAAAAATTTATGCATCCCCTGGCAACCTGCGAACTGTTTTCCAGTTTTATGTCATTTTCATGGAATCGTGAAGGGTTTTTGTAACAAATTTGATCCCTTAAGCATATTATTTTCTTGGGAAGGAAGACTCCATGATGGCATGAGGTATATCGTGCATTTTTGGGAGAATTTTTAAATAGGAGAGAAAAAGGACATAGAATTTTTCAAGGAAAAAATAGGAAGAAGCCCATTTTTCTCTAAGAAAATTGCCTGAGAGCCATTTTCAATTCCATATTGCATCAGATTTCATCATGTTGAGTTAGTTTCAGTTGTAAAGCTGTCAACAAGGTCTGAGATTTTTCCAATAACATTCCCCTGCTGATGTATTTGATCAATTATTGGATTATTTGGTGTTATCTCTTGGCAAAATTTGTATATGCTTATGTTTCAGAATGATTTTCAATTTGTGTTTATTGCTCATGTTGCAATCTTGTGTGTGGGATCTTCCTTGATTATACAGGGTCTCATTTCTTATTGATGGTTTAATGGTATTTGTAATCTTATATTCAAAAGAGCCTTCATTTGATAGAAGATAAATAGATTTAAAATCATTTTACTGTCCTTGAATATTGAGATTGTTTGTAAACCTTTGGGTGCACCTTAGGTCATGATCAAATAGATATTCCTGGATACTTTGTTGGTATTTTTCTTCAAGATTTTGTGGCAGGTTATCAAAGGTTGTATGGAAGAGTGCAGATCCAGGCTTCCATTTGGTGCACATATCCTGAGTTGAAGGAGTATTTTAAACACATTGAAAAATCTCTGCTATTTAGGTGTTGCATATCTCTTGCAAAGGTTCTCAAGGAAGTTGGTAATTCCTAGCTAGTCTTTTCTAAACATATCCTAACAAAATTTCATTCAAAATAACTCATCCTACCCATACTCCCCCCCTGCACTGCATTACGTGTCAACAAAAGTATACAATCCATTCACAAAAATGGCACACAGCATATCAGGATTTTATCATGTCTCTAGCATCCTTAGCCTTGTCTTGAAAGCATTTTCATCATTTAGTAGTGACAACTCTTTTGAGTTTGAATAATGGATAATTGATCATGTTTTCTTAAGTCCATCTCCATATAATGTGCAAAGCATGAGGATATCTCCACCTCCTTCATAAAAAAAAGGTTGTAATATAGGTTCTCTTACCTTGGTTGAAAGGCACAACCTAGAATAGTGAGGATTAGATCAAAATCCTTTTGAAGTGCTACCCACTCCTTCAAATCTTGACTGCTAAAAATTTAGATAGATGTGATCTTCTGGCTACAAACAACACACAAATAATTTATCTGCCCTAGAGTGTCTTTTGAGATCCATGATGCTGCTTGAGTTGTGAAGGAGATTAAGTTTGGGTACCAACACCCGAGTGGTGCTATTGTCGGGGAAGTTTTTTGGAATTTATTCGTGTTTTTGGAGTGTTTGAAGGGTTTGAGCATTTGAATATTCAAGTATATGAGCTGTTCCATTCTTGAAATAATATTTTGTACTTCAGATCTGTAAGTTTTAGGCAAAAATTTCAAGCTCAACCTGCTCTTTTGCATTTACCAGCAGTTTATACACTTTGGTTACATAGTGATTGATTGATCTAGGAAGAAGAAGGTCTAATTTATGAGGCTATGCAAAGTTATCAGGATTAGCAAACATTTGAAATAATTACTTTAAATGCATTCTTGCATAAGTGAGGTGAAATTCCTTAGTGGCGAATCCATGCTGATTTGAATTTGGAAATACCAGTGTCTTAAGCTTTCTGTCATTTATCTTTGTGTTATTGATCTTTGAAAAAATTGAGGGAAGAAGATCTCTCTTCCTTAAAGACTCTGCTAAGAAATTTTTCCCAGATTTAAGAAAATCAGAGTTGGAAGGGAGAAGAGTTTGGAAGGTGGTTAAAGGTCAGACATCAGGCAAGGATATAGTCATTAGTGAGAGAGATCAGCCTTTGGTAGAGGACTATCACTCTTCTTCAAGTGATTCTGATTCAGGAAATCCTCTCATAAACTTGTTTACCTCAGTTGGTGAAGGTCCTTTTGCTGTACCTGGTAAGTTCCTTCTCCAATTTTCACCTCTGTGTTTTAATTCGAATAAAAATTTCCAAGAAAATCAGCACTTAGAGGATAAAAGTCTTATGAATCACATTCTTTAGCCCCAAGGATATTGTACTCCTCACCAGCTTGTTTCACCTCCAAGATCACCCCCACCAAACAATATGGCTCAGCCTAGACCTCCATTTTTTGTTAACACCTTTGATCCTATAAATTTTAGAGGAATGGATGGTTACCCAAATGTTGTCCCACAAGATGTCAGAAATAGGTTGCCAAAATTCCAAGGTAATAATGCCATCACTGGTGATCAGCATCTCAAAATTTTTGATAATATGATGGAAGATTTTGAGATAGAGTTTAAGGATGTGTATATTAAGTTGTTTATTCATACACTAGAAGAAGATGCTAGGGATTGGTACAAGGCTCTACCTGATAACTCTATTGATTCATGGACTGAAATGAAAAATGCATTTAGGTTGCAATATGGTGACAGGACTGATCCTATATTTCTTTTATCTGAGTTTGAGAATATCAAGAAGAACCTGAATGAAACACTCCATGACTTCAATACAAGATTTAACAAAACATTGAGAAGGCTTGCCTATCATTTTGAGGCCTTGTGATGAATCTTGTTTGATCAAATATGCAGATGCATTTGATAAAAAGGCAGCCTATTACTTGAGAGACAAAAATACTACAAACTTGAGGCAAGCTTTCACCATGGCAGTTCAAATTGAAAATAATATTAAAGCTATTGGTAAACCACTTAAGAGGGATGGTGTGAAGCTGATAAACCCCTGAGAAGCCTCAAGCTAGTAAGGGTGCTGATTTAGAAGATGTTGTCAAGACTTTGGCAGGGGCTGTCAAAGAAATTTCTTACAAATTAGACCGAGCTGAGAAAGGAATTGGGCAAAGTTCACAAGGATAGCAAAGAGCTCAAAACCATGATAGATTCAGCAATCATCCTAGGGGTTATCAAAGAAAAGATGATAAAGGTAAAGGGATTGTTGGTGGGGGGAAATAGACAACCCAAAGCACGTGAAAATAGAGTGGTGCCTGACCATCTAACTGCAAGAGTTGTTGTTGTTCAAGAAATTGCTGATATGGATTGGTGTGATAGATGTTTTCTTCCTCATCCTCAATGTGAAATGGACCAGCAAGTTATTGAAGATGATAATGAAGATGAAATGGATGATGACATTTGTATGATGGGCAGATATTCAAGCTTACAACAAGCAACAACATCAATAGATGTGATAAGTGTAAGGACTGTTGCAACCTTTTGGGATTGAATAAAGAGGGTACCAATTCTTTCCTCCTCTCAAACTCATGAGGTAGATGTTGTTCAATATTTTTAAATTCCTAATAATGACTTTGAATATCTAAGGGCTTTAATGGTCAAGAAGTATGATGGTGGTATTCCCTCGGAGGAAGATAGACAATTGTTAATGAATGTTGTGGTTGGTCAAGAGAAAGAGTATAATACTAGAAGTAAAGTTGCTAGAGGATCTGGTCCTCAAGCAAAGCCAAAGACACCCTTGCTCACAAGCATTCCAAAAGAAAATACTAGAAAAGAAACACTTGCCAAGAACCCTGCTGTCCCATGTAAAAATGTCAGTCCTCTTCATGCCAAGGATGCCAAGAATCCTTCTCCATCTGATGAATCTACTTGTGTCCCTCCCAATGCTTTTCTACCAAAGAGTGTTCTATATGATATTGCCCAAGTATTGATTCAAATCAAAGTGATTTTTCCCATCATTGAGTTGCTTAGAATACCCGAGCATAAAAAGAGAGCATTTGAGTACTTGGGATTGAAAGAAGAGAAGATTGCCCCAGGCAGAAATGTAAATGTTGTTGAAACTCCTCTTCAAATCATTATTGGCCTTGAAAATTCCACTAGTAATGGAAGATCTTGGAGAGGAACCTGAATTATATTGTGGGACATCCTTGGTTGATTCCCAATTGATTTTTGATCCATTATTTACAACGTTTCTCATAAAAGATAGGTTGCTTCACAATTGTATGTTTGATTCTGGTGCATCATGTAATGTCAGGCCTCTAGAAGTCATGAATGAGTTGGATATCAAGGTGACAACTGCCTATGGAAAGTGTACTACCATGGATTCAAGGAAAGTGCTGGTGGTTGGTTGTGTGAAGGGTTTAGTAGTGCAACTTGTAGCCTATCTGGGTAAGAATTTGAAACTGGATGTTGTAATTGTTGACTGCCCTACCAAGTGGGGTATGCTTTTGTTAAGAAAATGGGCTGTAAGTGTTGGTGGCATTGTTCAAATGGACATGTTCTTTGCCACCATTCCCATTGAGGGCAGCCATGTCAAACTCTATGGTGAAAAGAAGATGTTGCACTTGATTGAAGATCCCAACAATGCTTCTTATGAAGTGTTGTTTATTGATGTGGATGCTGACAATTTCATTGGTTTGCTGATGGAAAAGAGAATAAGATGGATAAGCTAGAATGCCTTGATATGGTAGGTTCTCCATGGACATTGCTATTTGATGGAGCTTGCTCCAAATTTGGAAATGGTGCTGGTATAGTTTTGCTTTCTCCTAGTTTGGAAGAGTTTCCTTTTTCCTTCAAACTTAATTTTGAATGCACTAACAATATTGCTGAGTATGAGGCATTGTTGTTGGTGTTAAGGATTTCATGGAAGTGTGGAGTGAAGGATATTGTTTCCAAGGGGGATTAAGAGCTGGTTGTGAAGCAAGTAAGGAAGTTATATGCCACAAAAAATCAGTGTATGAAACAATATAAACATGTTGTTTGGGACTTGATTGAAATGTTTGATTCCTTTAACATTATTTACCATGATAGAGGTCTTAATGCTGCTGCTGATAAGTTGGCTGTACTTGGCTCTAGATTTGACAATTGTACCATTTCACCTTTTTGTGAGTATAACATTGAAGTGCTAACAAGGCCAGTTGTCCCGGATAATGTGAAACATTGGCAGATTTTTGATGATGATGCACAAGTGTTGAGGTTATTATAATGCCAAGGTGATATTGCTAGTTAGAACATTGATTGGGAGCCAATGGTATGCATGAATGAAGTGAGAGAGACCTTTTTAGACAAGGATATTATATAAATAAAAAAAAATACCATTCCTAAAGATCTTGTTGCACTTGAATCAAATTTTAGCAATGCTGATTGCATCATTAATAGGAAGATGTCTACTTCAAGGGATGTGGAAGAGTATAACTTGGGAAAAAAGGACAAACCAAGGAAGGTTTTGTTGGGCAGAAATTTAAGTAAAGAAGAAAAACAGTCCTATGCCCAACTCATGAAAAAATATCAAGACTGCCTTGCTTGGTCTTATTCAGAGCTAAAGGCATATAGAGAAGATTTGTGCCAACATGAGATTCCTCTTGAGGCCAAGACTAATCGATTCAGACAAAGACAAATTCCTATTAATCCACTTCTCTCCATGAAAATGCAAGAAGATTTGAAGAAATTGAGAGATGGAGGTATTATTCAGCCCACTAGATACTCATCTTAGGTTGCAAACCTTGTGCCAGTCAGAAAAAAGAATGGAGACATCAGACTTTGTGTGGATTTTAGGAGTCTAAATAAAGCATCCATGAAGGAAAACTATCCCTTGCCAAACATGGAAAATATGTTCCAGCTTGTGACATGGTTAGAAATGCTTTCTACTTTGGATGGTTTCTCTGGATACAATCAGGTGGTTGTTAAAGAATCAGAAAGACTTAAGACAGCCTTCACTATGCCTTGGGGAACTTATGTTTTTGTAAGGATGCCCTTTGGATTGATGAATGTTAGTATCACTTTTCAAAGAACAATGGATGTTTCCTTTGCTGGTTACATCAATGAGTTTGTTACATTCTACCAAGATGATGTGACTATTTTTTCAAGACAGCAAGGAGACCATTTGCAACACCTAGAGAATATGTTGATCAGATGTAGGGAGTATGGAATTTATCTTAATCCAAAGAAGTGTTATTTTGGTGTGTAAAAGGCCAAGTTGCTGGGACATATTGTGTCTAAGGATGGTGTCATGATAGACCCTAAGAGAGTGGAGGCAATTCAGCAAAGTACCTATCCTAAGAACCGAGAAAGGTATCCAATCTTTCTTTGGCCAAATCAATTTTATTAGAAGGTTTGTTTCCAATTTTGTTGAGCTAACTCTTCCAATTACAAGCATGTTAAGAAAGGATCAAGTTATCAGGTGGGAGGAGGCTGCCATTCAAGATTTTGAAGGAATAAAGGATGCACTTAAGCATGCACCTGGTTTGGTAGCTCCAAACTATAAGAGGCCTTTCCAAATCTTTTCCTTTGCCACTAAATATACCATTGCTTAAATTTTGTTACAAAAGGATGAGAATGGAGCTGAGAGGCCTATTGCATTTCTTTAGCAAGGGTTTACAAGTAGTTGAGTTGAAGTTTACAATCATGGAAAAATAAGTGTTTGCATTGGTAAAAGCAACAAAGATTTTCAGGACCTATATATTAAGTTTAAAAGTTGTTGCTTATGTTCCCCACACCATGGTTAAAGACATCTTATTAGACATGGAGATATCAAGCAAGAGATGTAGATGGGTCAACAAATTACAAGAATATGATATGGATATCCAAACAAAAAAGCTAGTAAGAGGTTTGGGTCTTGCCAAGCTCATGGCTGAGAGCAATTTGTAGAATGTAGAAGTGAATCAGCTAGAGGAAGAAAGGGTAGATCTTCTTGAGATATTAATGAGTTCTGAATGGTACAAGGATGTGGTCTTCTACCTAAGACACCTATGCTTACCTAGTCATTTAAATAAAAATCAGAAAAGATCCCTCAAGCTAGCTTCTCAAAAATATATCATAACCGACCTTGGGCTGGCTTGGAAGAACCCTGAAGGTGTCCTCTTGAAATGCATAACTGAAGATGAAGCTCCCAAGTTGATTTCTTATTTCCATGGGGGAGTTTGTGGAGGACATTTTGTTAGGAGAGTGACAGCACATAAGATTTTAAGAGTTGGTTATTGGTGACCTACTCTTTTTAAAGATGTAACCCAGCTAGTTAGAAAGTGCGATACTTACCAACGTTTCTCTTGAAGACTGAAATATTCAAGCTCCCTTCCTTTACAGCCTATATCAATTGAAGCCTCTTTCAAACAATGGGGAATGGACTTCATTGGTGAGATTTCAGATCCTTCTAGTGCTGGTCATAAATGGATCCTTGTAGCAACTGATTATTTTACAAAGTGGGTTGAAGCAATTCCATCTAGAAAGGAAACACACCAAGTGGTAATGGATTTCTTGTTGAATCATATCATATGCAAATTTGGAGTTCGAGTTAAGATTGTATCTGATAATGCCATGTGCTTTAGAGCCAAACCTTTAATGGTAATGTGCAATGAATATGGGATAAATCTAAGTTAGTCTTCAAACTACAATCCAAAAGGCAATGGACAAGCTGAGTCCAGTAATAAGAAATTTCTCAAGATCATTAGGAGGACCTTGGAAGTGAATAAGAATAAGTGGGGAGAACAATTGAAATTTGTTGTTTGGGCTATTAGAATAACTCCTAAAAGATCAACTGGTAAAAACCCGTTTGAATTGGTGTATGGAACTCAAGCATTGTTGCCCTTACATCTACAATTATCCTCATTTCAGTTTTCTCAATAGTTAGAAGATCAAGAACATGGCCCATATGAATCAAGAAAAAATTAGATCATTGAATTGGATGAAGAAAGAAGAGCCCCTTATCAAAGGCATATCAAATTTAGAGAAAAATTGAAGAGTTTGTTTGATAAGAAGGTCACTCCTAGAGCCTTCAATGTGGGAGATCTGGTTTTTCTATGGGATAGTAGGCATGAAGACAAGTGTAGGCATGGAAATTTTGATGCATTATGGATGGGACCTTATGCCATTGACATCAGAATTGGTGAGCTCACCTTTTTTCTCAAGGATCTAGAAGGGGATTTGCTGGAGCTACCTATTAATGGCAGAAATTTAAAACATTTCTTGGATTAAATCCCCAAGTGAGGTATGCACAAGTTGTATATTTGTATAGTCTTTGTTCTTGCTTTGTTTCTTGTTTTTGGTCAGTGTGTGGTTTGCCCTTTTGTCCTATAGAAACCATTTGTGGGTGGTTTTCTCGGTCTATTTTTTATGGTAATTCTAGTTTTTGTGCTACCTTTGTGTTTTGACTCCTTTCCCCAATGGTTTTTGGCACTTGGTCTACGTTTTGTCCTTGTGGCACTCACTAGGAGTGCCCATCCCCAAGCAAGTGCTAATGTTTATCCCATTATAGAGTTGTCATAATGTACGATAATTTTTCATGTCAAATTCTGCTCAGAAACATTTCATTGGTCAATTTGGTGGTCTCCAAAATTGATTGCTCCAGTTGAATACTTTCAAATGCTTATAATGTTGTTGTTTTTCCTTATTCTGAAATATTTTTCCAAGTTTGTCCCCATTCATGTCCTAATTTCTTCATTTTTACAGGCTGTTTCATTTCTCCTTTGTCAAATCATGATAAAACTCAAGTTTGATCGAGTCTCGAGTTTGTGAAATTAATTTCCCAATCCCCAAGTTGAGAGCAATGTCAAATCATGATTTGAAAATGGTTTAAGATCAATAAATCTGCCATCCTTGTCAAAAATTTCAATTTCTAGGGAATCTTGTGAATTTTTGACGTTTTGACGATCATACAGGTGTCATTTTCCAATCAAATTCATCATTGCAACATTATGGTAACTTGGTAGGTTCCTATTGGCTGGGGATATGCAGGAAAATGTTTCTAACTCGTCATTTTTAAAATTTTGGCAAAAGGAAAATTTTGTTCCCTGGCTCCGCTTGGGACAGTAAAGTGCTTATTTGGCACATTGTGATTGGCTAGAGGAATGGCGGGTGGCGGGATTGCCTTAGAAATTTTACTTCCATTTTGCAAAATTTTCTTAGTTAATTTTTTTCCCGAAGGCCCAGCAGCGAATGGCAGGTGGCCACGTGTCTGAAGAAGTTGGTATGGAAGGGTGGAGGTTTTGAGAAATTTGATCCTTTTAACTTCAAAAATTTAAAGTTAAAATTTGAGCTACCACAAATCATGAGGCGACGTGTGGCTAGAAGAAGTTAATATGAGGGGTCGATGGGTTTTGTAATGGTTTTGAAGTTTTAACTTCAAATGGTATAAAGTCAAGTTTTTGGCCGAAGGTCCCAGCCAATGAGAAGTGGACATGTGTCCGGAAATGTAAAATTCATGCATGGTGACTGATGGAAAATTTTATGAAATTTGTACCGCTCCAATCCAGAGCTAACACATGTCCCAAATGGAAAAATGGGGAAGCGCGGGCCTGGGGAGAAGTTTGAAATTTTTAAAAATTGGCAGGGAGGTCTGATGGCAAAGTGGGAGGATTGGACCCACGGTGAATGGGAGAGCGCCACATGGTGAGGAAGAGAACGGGTGTTCGGGCCCGTGAAAAATTTTAAGAAAAATTTCCCTTTTCAAAAAAGGGTCAAAATTCATAAAATGAGCCTGCGGTTTTCGAGTAAGGTCCACACATGTGGCGGGTCCAGGGGAGAAGTGGAGAATTTTTGCAAAATTTTCCAAAAGTAAAAAAGGTCGACAAATGCATTTCTAAAGGATGGGAGTTCAATCCAATCACATTGTGACACATGTCCCATCCCATTCAAAGGTGAAAAAGGTGTCTCTGAGCTTATTTTTTAAATGACATTGTCCACGTGGAGGGTCGATATTAAAAGTTGATCAAAATCGATGGATACTGTGCATTTGTTCGTTTTGGCCGCAATGGGAGCTCCAAGAAACTCAGATTCATCATTTCTTCACCAAATCACATCAAATTTTATATGATTTTGCATTCTCTCGGCCTTCTGAGTGTAATGACACTAGTTTCATGACCTAATTTGATGGACTATGATGGATTTGATATAATTTTTGCCCTAGCCTGTGAAAAAATGTGAAAAGTAAAAATAAAAGGTTGCAGAGGTAAAATTGAAAAGGTAAAAGGTGAAAAATGATTGCTAAAGCATGCTAGCATGCCTAAATGACAAAAACATGACCTTGGGATGGATAGGGATCCGAATTTGTGTAATATTTTAAAATTGTTATGCATCCCTGGCAACATGCAAACTGTTTTCTAGTTTTATGTCATTTCATGGAATCATGAAGGGTTTTTGTAAAAAATTTGATCCCTTAAGCATATTATTTGCTTGGGAAGGAAGAATCCATGATGGCATGAGGTATATCATGCATTTTTGGGAGAATTTCTAAAGAGGAGAGAAAAATGACATAGAATTTTTCAAGGAAAAAATAGGAAGAAGCCCATTTTTCTCTAAGAAAACCACCTGAGAGCCATTTTCAATTCCATATTGCATCATATTTCATCATGTTGAGTTGGTTTCAGTTGTAAAGCCATCAAAAAGCTCTGAGATTGTTCCAATAACATTCCCTTACAGATGTATTTGATCAATTTTTGGATTATTTGGTGTTATCTCTTGGCAAAATTTGTATATGCTTATGATTCAAAATGATTTTCAATTTGTGTTTATTACTCATGTTGCAATCTTGTGTGTGGGATCTTCCTTGAGTATACAGGGTCTCATTTCTTATTGATGGTTTAATGGCATTTGCAATCTTATATTCATAAGAGCCTTCATCTGATAGATGATAAACAGATTTAAAATCATTTTACTGTCCTTGAATATTGATATTGTTTGTAAACCTTTGGGTGCACCTTAGGTCATGATCAAATAGGGATTCCTAGATACTTTGTTGGTATTTTGCTTCAAGATTTTGTTGCAGGTTATCAAAGGTTGTATGGAAGAGTGCAGATCTGGGTTTCCATTTGGTGCACATATCCTGGTTGAAGGAGTATTTTAAACCCATTGAAAAATCTATCTTGTTTAGGTGTTATAGATCTCTTGCAAAGGTACTCAAGGAAGTTGGTAATTCCTAGCTAGTCTTGTCTAAACATATCCAAACAAAATTTCATTCAAAATAACTCATCCTATGCATACTACCCCTTGCATTGCATTGTGTGTCAAAAAAAGAATACAATCCATTCACAAAAATGCACACAACATATCAGGATTTTATCATGTCTCTAGCAGCCTTAGCCTTGTCTTGAAATAATTTCCATCATTTAGTAGTGACAACTCTTTTGGGTTTGAATAATGGATAATTGATAATGTTTTCCCAAGGCCATATCCATATAATGTGCAAATCATGAGGATATCTACACCTCCTTCATCAAACAAAGGTTGCAATATAGGTTCTCTTACCTTGGTTGAAAGGCACAACCTAGAATAGTGAGGATTAGATCAAAATCCTTTTGAGGTGCTGCCCACTCCTTCAAATATTGAGATCTCAAAAGTCAAATAGATGTGCTCCCTAGCTACAAATGACACACAAATCATTTATCTACCCTAGAGTGTCTTGTGAGATCCATGATGCTGCTTGAGTTGTGAAGGAGATTAAGTTTCGGTACCAACAGGGACTATGCCCGAATGAAGTACTGCGGAAGCAACGACCTTGTTTCACACCAAAACACCACCTCCTCTAGTATTCACCTAGCCACCCAGACATGTCGATGCAGAGTTGGTTTGGTGCCATGACCCACCATTTGCAAAATATAGCGTTTGACAACCTTACACTAGCTCCAACTGCACTATTTCATGCATTTGCAAACAATAGGGCAGCGACAGCACCGATATATGAAGGAAAAACAAAGAGAATCTATTATAGAGGATCCCTATGCTGAGATGTTGGATTAGATGAGACATCTCTAGGTGCCACGGAGTCTGAGTAGTCACCTGTCAAAGTTGAACGATATTTTGGTCTCAAGGATCTTAAGGGACTACGCTCCGAGAACAAAGTAGCCCGAAAGCAATGATATTGTTGCGCACCAAAACACAACCTCCTC
This sequence comes from Taxus chinensis, assembly GCA_019776745.2. Classification (NCBI taxonomy): domain Eukaryota; kingdom Viridiplantae; phylum Streptophyta; class Pinopsida; order Cupressales; family Taxaceae; genus Taxus; species Taxus chinensis. The sequence continues at coordinate 868,828,980 of CM034146.1, read as the reverse complement.
TAGCCTTCACCTATCCACCCAAACATTTCGGTGCATCGGTTTGGCGCCACGACCCACTGTTTTCAAAATATCAGCGTTTGACAATCTTACACTGGCTCCAACTGTACTATTTCACGTGTTTACATACAATATGACAGCGAGAGAATTGATATGAGAAGTAAAAAAACGAAGAGAGGATATTGTAGTGGGTGCCTATACCAAGGTTTTGGATCAGAAGAGATGTATTTAGGTGCTTATAGAGTCTGAGTAGCCACCCGTCAAAGTTGAACGATATTTTTGTCTCAGGGCTCTTAACGGACTACACCCGAATGAAGTAGCCCGAAAGCAACGACCTTTTCGCATGCACTGAAACACCACCTCCTCTATTGTTCACCCTATCCACCCAGACATGTCATCACATTTAGTTCAGTGCCACGACCCACCCTTTGCAAAATATAGCGTTTAACAAGCTTACACTGGCTTCAACTGCACTATTTCATGCATTTGCAAACAATAGGGCAGCGAGAGAACCAATCTGGGAAGCAAAAAACTAAGAGAGTATATTTTATATATTCCCTACATTGAGGTGTTGGATCAAATGAGACGTATCTAGGTTCCACATAGTCTGAGAAGTCACCTGTCAAAGTTGAACGATATTTTGGTGTCAGGGCTCTTAAGGGGACTACACCCGAAACGAAAGTAGCTTTAGAAGCAACAACCTTGTCGCGCACCAAAACAATGCCTACTCTAGCATTCACCTGGACCACCCAGACATTTCAATGCATTCATTTTTGTTGCCACGACATCTTGAGGCATGAATTCTCACTCCTCGCCTCCGTTCATTTCCTAGGACTCAAAACATTCAAGTGTCACTTGTTTACCTTCCATCTCTCTTGTTCTCTTTGTACTTGCCTATGTCCTCTTAGGTGCTTCATCACTTTCATTTCTTTTATCTCTTGAGATATGTTGTTTTGGTTATCTCTCTCCATCCTCTGCTAGCTCCCCAGCTATGTGCTTACATGCTCATTATGTTTACATTGTAACATGGTCATGCTCTTGGCTACCTTGAAACTTTTTACATACTTATCATCGCTTAATGGGTATCTAATACGCTAATTATCATGCTTTGAAGATTCACAAGAATAAACCATTCCCTTGTTATTCTAATAGTGGATTAAGTATTTGAATATAGGCCAAGAATACTAAATGGAGTTGAAATTAAATGAGCCATAATTGCTAGTGAAAAAGGAACTAGTGAAAAGTGGTGAGTAAAGGTAAGTCATGTTAAAGGAATGAAATGCATTTATTCATTGTTTCTAATACTATGGTGAGAATGTGAACGTATGAATAATATTATCAATAAAATGCTAAGGAAAGTAGCTTCAAGTTTGCATATTTGGATGGAATTTCAGAAGGAGACGTGAAGTGGCCATTCAAGTCACTTATGAAGCATGCTAAAAGAAGTGAAGGAAACAAATAAGTGAGAGCCTATGAAGGAATAAGAGGAAAATAGTTTCCATGCACGAGAAACATGAAGAAGAGTAAAAGAATTATCATAATGGAGAACATAGCACGAAAGAAGAATAATGGAGGAGAAATGAAGTGCAAATTGAAATGCTTAGAGAATAAATAGTTACTCATTCAATATGAAATGGGGAAACAAGAGGAAAGTGGCGAGAAAATGTCAAATTTCAGTTTGAGGCAAGCATGTAATGGCTATGATCAATAAATGATTCAAAAGTGAAGGAGGAGAGTGAATACTTTTTTTAAATGAGGAAATACAAAGGCTTGAGGAGATATTTATGACAGGATATTCAAAGCAACAAGAGACAAGTCAAGAGAAAAAAGACTGAACAATGGCAAAATAAGAAGGAGAAAGAAAGAATTCTTGAATACATACAAGCAAATAAAAGGAAATAGAGGATGGTAAGTCCAAGAAGAAAGAGAATAAACAATGAAAATGAAAGAGAGAAGTGAATCTACTTTAAACAATAAGCAAATTGAATGAACTTAACTTCTTAGTTGATTGGCAATATAGCACCAAATTATAAAGAGATAAGGTGTGTACATCTATTGATTCCCTTAATTTCTCTAAAACAATGTAAATGCTTCCCTTAATTCTCTTAACAATTGCACCATTTAATGTTGCACCATAAGTAACGTTATATTCATATAGTTCAAGATGAACTCTACCTCAGTTATTTCTATCAATGTTCGCATTAGTTGATATTCAATAGATGAGTGTTAGCTTTAAAAGAAAAAAAAGTAATTACGTATTACCCTTTTGTATTTCACCTAGCATGGTTTTACTTAATGGAATAGGTTTTCTTAACAATTATACCATGTAGTGCTCCGGGACATGGTTTTTTAATTTTAAATCAAACATAAATATCTAGAAATAATAAATGGTTATGAAAACATACATATAAGGATATCATACATGCAATGAAATCGAATCAAACATATAGAATTAATATCCTTCGACGAAAACCAACACGCATGGATATAAAAGAATCAAACAAAGTGTGCTCCAGACGCATGTCTCTAAAAATAGGTAAGTTTGTAACATGTGGTGCATCTCGAACTAAGTGTGTCATAATGTATATAGGACCACATGTGGTTGCAAAAAGGCTATATATATACAATGGACTATATGAAGAAACATGTTCACTAGGACTAGATGGCCCATATATATATATATCTATGTACATCCAGGTGGACTATGAAGGTACTCATGAAATTCCTTCTCTCTCTTCACCTTACTAGAAGTAGCATGTCCATTAGCTGGGGATGTATTGGAGGGAGAATGCCACTATGGATTTAATTTGTGTGGTCCTAGGCATCTCTAAGCAGGCCTGTAACCTAACCTGCACATTCATAAACAACAAGTTTTTTAACACCCAAAATTTTAAAATACATTCAAAAATTTAGAAACTTGTACAATTTAGTTAAAATGCATGTGAAATCTTACCGCAATGTCATGATCCCTATCAATTTGTTGTTGACGCATTACCGGGACAACAGTAGACTCATGAGGGGTAAGCTACATAAAAATAATTAATTTTCAAATTAAATATTTCACATACATACCAAATTTGATATTGTAGATTTTAGTAATAAGAAATAATGAACCTCCAAAATTTAACAAATTTGAAAAATTGTACCTCAGTTAGTGGATCTGTAGATGTTATGGTAGTATCTACAATAGCCTCCATAATCTGCATATATGGAGGAGTCTCTCTGGTAGTCATAAGCTATACAAAAAAAATGTACAAATCAATATTAAAATCTACATGACTGTGCACCACATAACAGAGGTCCAAAGCATGTAATCCACGTGAACTTCCATAATTAGACACAAATTTTAAAGAGAAACTAACTTGCATAAGACTCATGTGAGGTGTGTCAGTAGCCTCAGTTCCCAGAGAGGATGATGACACGTCATACTCCTATGTATAAAAGACAAACATATTAATGTGTACAACATACACATGAAACATTATAATAATAATCTAGTGTAATCAAATAAAATTTAAAATGTAAGTTTGTACAACTTGAAACTTACATTTGAAACATGCCTAGTTGAAGTAGCTAGCATGTTGACACCCTAATGTTTCCTTCACCGGCTCTTGCTATTTAAAATAAAATAAAAAAATAGTTTTTTACATGTATGTACATGACGTACAATGAAATACATATATATATTAAAATCTCAAACATGTGAATTAAACTATTGTATATATATATATATATATATATATATATATCTATATATATATATATATATATAATTTATATTTATTTGAAATTTACCTGTGAAAAAACTAATATCAGTGGCACCAGTTCCAAAAACATCCCCCAAAATCTCATATGTAGAAAATAAAATCATGTGAACTAGCAAATTACGTCTCACCCAGCAGTTGCATTATGGCACCACATGAACCACAGTGGTGTGGTGCACTAGAAATGGTGCCTCCACCAGCATGACCAGATGCAATCTGGTCACTATGTTCGGTCAGAGTGTCAGTGAGCTCCCTCAATGCATGTTAGTGTGTCAATCTCCATAACCTCCTTCACTATAGGAGGGAAAAACTGAAGGCAGTGGGGGTTTTGGGGCATGGGGGATCCTTGCTTTGACCTATGCGTGTGCACCAGGTCTACTCTGTGTAGAGCCACCTCCTCGAACCAAAAAATTTAGAAAAGTCAAAATAATTCGGGACCTCATTAAGCATGAAACTCATAATATAATTTCTTCAAAAAATAAAGAGGAACCTCATTGTTGTTGCATGGTGGATAATCGAAAACCATCCACCATCGGTCCCAAAAATTGTTTTTGATTTGGTCATCGTAGCACCAATGGATTGGGAACCATTTTCAAGTAACTACCGGAGGGGGCATTGGTTCTCGGGTAGTAAATAATGCAAAAAATGAGGTCCTTTTAAATATTTTTGTCTTTTACGGCCACATGGGATAATTTATCCGCATACCACCGCCTATAATCACCTCTAAAGGTATTCCATCCATGTATTTGGTTGGTTTGCAGAGTCGAATTCTCCAATCAATGTTTGTAATGTGTTAGCTAAAGTCATGCGGGATGGATTTGTGGCATGATTTTGTCTTATAGACTGAATAAGGTTCTCAATGACAATTTTATTTTCTCGGATTTTTCTAATGATATTATCTTGTGTTCCTTCTAGTTCAGTGGGGATAGAAGGAGCCACAGGAGGTAGATCTATGTTTGGAGGAGGGTTTTTGAGGAATGTTTTGACAATTTACATGATTTTGAGCTTGCCGACCAACTGACAAAACAAGAAAATTGTATACATAAACAAACATTTCAAAAAACCCATAAAAATGCAAAAAAATAACGTAAAATACAAAAAAACCTAAAATGCAAAAAAAAGATTAAAATCGGGGGCTTACCTCCTCGTCTTGGTGGCATGGTTGAATCTATCGTGATCCTGAAGTATGATGAGCAATTTTGAGGTGGTATTCAAAGCTCGAGTGAAAAATGTCTAGGAGATATCGCGGATTGAAATGAAAAATGGGGAAAATAAGGACTCGTGGGACTACTTTTTTTTGTCTCAGAGTTCCATGATCGTGGTTTATAACCACGCTCATGGTTCTAAACCATGGTCATGGTTTTAGATTCAGTTATTTCCAAACCTGAAATTCAGAAACCACGATCACGGTTCCTAAATTTCAAGTTTGTATGTCCACGGAACTGTCCACCAACTTTGTGCACTTACCCGTACTTTTATTTGATGTAGATAAGTAAACTGGTTGGAAATATTAGCTATCTAATATAATGTTGTAAAGTGTTGATTATAGCATGATCTTTCCTTAATGTTATTTTTAGGCTGATCAACTATTCTACTTTTATGGTTTTTATTACTTATGATTTATTTGTTTGCTTGGCTTTACTGTTTCATAAAAGCAGAGTTGGTTTTATGAAACAGTTAATTGAAAGCGCATCATTTTAAAACTTGGTTCTTATCATGCTTAGTTCAATGAACTGACTATGCTAGCAATGTTTGTAGATGGAATTTGTAAGTGTTAAAGGAAGGAAATAAATTATATGAAGTATTGTTTGCTTAAAGTCTGGATCTTTTATAGAGAAACCAGATTCATTATTGAAATGTACTGAAGGAAGAAAAGTTGTATTCTTTAGTGATATTGATGTTGGTTGACATGAAATATGTATAACATTCATGGTCTTACAAAATAGGTATTTTACCATGATGAATTAAAAAATATTTGGAGTTAATTAAACTTGTTATTTCATTTCTCTTGTGCATTATATGAAGGAAATTTATAATCTTATCTTCGTGGTTTCCATTCTTACCTGATTTGATCCTTATTTCTAGTTGTCATTAAATGAGTTGGAGGGATGGGATTTAACTACAATATCCCTCAAATTGAATACAACTTGTTAATTTTGCATACATGGAATTTTTTTATCTAATCTGTATGGTTCACTAAATGATGTTAATTAAACTATAACTTAACTATCATGAAGCGTGAAATGAAAAAAGGTATAATAATCCCAACACTTAAAAAAGAAATAGGATGGTTCATCACCTCTTGAGCAATACCTCCATAGGTTTTAGAAAAATATATGGTACATAATATTGTTAATAAATATGAATTCATCTCTATGAAGTCTACTATACTGGAACCTATTTTGAATCTTAAACACACCATGAATGGTTGGGTTGTACTAAATAAATAATATGATGGATGTTTTTTATGTTATGATTAACTCAACGATAAGAAAAAATTTAATGAACATAAAAGTAATCCTAAGTTTATTAAGTTCCATATAAACTTAACAACTCAGTTGGGATGAAAAAATTAAGGGTTGTTGGAATTAGGGTTAAGAAGGGTTGCTGTAATTTTGAATCTTAATTAAGATATAAATGGGTTTAAATGACCTCTTCTTGAGGTGTGTAAATCAAGATGGTTAGAAATATCGAATGTTGACACACGCCAACTGCAAGATTGTACCTTCATGAAGGATAGGGTCTTCACGAGGATACAATGTTACAACACTCCTCAACATTGATTCATCTAGATCTACTCAAAGTTAGACTTGATCTTTGTTTCTCTCTAGGTCAGATTAGGAATGTGATTTAGTACAGAAAGTGATTCATGATGACTTAGGATAATTAGACACACCCAATTGACTTAGGTCAAATGAGTATTTGTATATACCCTTAGTCATCACGAATGGGTTCCTATACTAAATCATGTTTCTAACCAGATCTATGGTCAAAACGTGAACAAGTGAACTAACAGAAGTTAGTAAAGACCATTCAAGATAATAGATGAGTGGGGTGAAGGACGTATTCTTTTAGATGAGTATGCTGTCTAGGAATAGTAACATGAAGAGTATGATGGAAATATTTGGCTAAAATATCGCAAGTTTTTGGTTGCGTTTTCCTATGTGACCTAGTTTAAGAAATGATATTTTAGATGAATATTGGTAACAAACATTCAGATAGGTTTCTTAAACAGAACACTCAATACCTAGAATAGGGTAGGAGAACCAAGTATACTTATTATACATGTAGTATTCAATACTTTAAGTTAACATGAGAGATTGGTTGGAAAACAGAGTCATGAAATGATAGATCGGTAGTTCACCGAGTCATTTATAGCTGCATATGGTTATTTGTTATGATATTTATTAGCATAGAATGTGTGTTCTAAATTATGATTATTTAGAACAGAGAACATTATGTATAAAAAAAATTTCTCCCTTTTTTCTAAAGTCTTAAAATGGGAATGTTACAGTTCTAATTGTTACTTTTGACTGTATGGATGCATTGTGGACCTTGATGGACATTTAAGGATATGATGATCTAGGATGGTTACTTTATTATAATTTGACATTTTGACTCTTGACGTATTAAGTATATTTAGAGTGTATCTAGTAGTTTGGAGTTACAAGATATATAGATAATTTCATGATTATTGTAGAATGTGAATTGGATTATTGATGATTGTAAATCATTTACTAGAGTAGAATTAATATTTTAAGTGATTTCAAATAATTGATAAAATTTAGTAAATTTGTTGATAATGATTTAGCTACGTTATATGACGATGCTAATCGATAAATATATGTGTTTTTTGTATTTCTTTATGAATGTTGAGGATTGTATGATGTATGTTTTATAGGCATTAATTTCCGTGACATATTGATATGGCATTGAGGTCAGAAAGGTATTATTTTTCGTGATTGTAGGAATATTATGTGATTATACACTGATAGGGGATAGGGGACCAACCACAAAAGAATGTTGGGTGTTTTACAACATGGCCAAATTTGACAACTTGTGTCTAATGTATATGTGGTGTAATTGCATGCCTAGTTAGGAGGTTTCCCATGGGGGTTGACCTCATGTTTGTGGATATGGGTGTAATGTTTTCCTTTCTTTTAATTTAGTGTGTTTCATATTGTGGTATCTATATTTAATTATTGGGATAATCTAGTTACTTTATTAACACTTTCTAATGTGTCTTAATTAGCTAATTTAACTTAAATTTTAAACTAAAAGGAAAAGGTGACATGTGGGTAAAAAATAGAGTAGATAGTTCTTGATTTGTGCTTGGTGTGGAATGAATTATTTTAGTTTACATGGTGTGTAGTCTTCTCCCCTTCTGAAATTCTAATTTTACCTTGTAGGCGAATTTTTGGGACTTGTGGGACAAGTTAATCTTGTCCCTCAAATCTCACACTCTTCTACCAACCATACTTATGAAGTATGGGGTTTATTTGGACCATTTTAATAAAAAAAAATTGAATGTAAAAGGGTAAATAATTACACTTTTATGCTTACCACAATTAATTTTTCATTGATAACCATGAAGTGCATGTTGGAGTGTCAGAAGTGCATGTCATAAGCGTTATATGTTCATTTAATTCCATTGGGTTTGGGGTGGTTGATTTGTGAGTTGGAATGGAGGGATGTTGGACTAACATCCTACATGGAGCCACATCATCATCCTCACCTCCATTTTCTATTTATTGATTAAATCTTAAGGATTTTGGGTTACTTGCATTCTTTTCTTCTCTTGCACTTTTGAAATATGGTCTTACATGTTTGATGCTTGTTCACGTTGCAATGTAGCATTGTTCTTGGTGTGAAGGAATTAAATATTTTTGAGTAAATGATTTGGAAGCTTTATGGAGAGGTTAGGATCTCCACTTGTTGTAATTCTTTTACTTATGCATTTAGAAGTAAAATTTGTGCTTGTTTCAATATGTATGAGTGTTGTGAATGTGATTTATTGTGGTTGAGTAGCTTTTCTTAAGAAGGATGTGGGAGATGGAAGTATGGGACCATTGAGGGGGAAAACGAAATCATGAATAATTGCGGGAGGGAGTGTGAGAAGGGGGTTCCACCTATGGGGAGAGAAAATGATAGAATTGATATACTTTGTGTATTTTGCATTTGGAGGGAAAAGGGAAATGTTGAGAAGCTGGATATGCACTTGGATGTATTTTGGGTGGAACCCCTAACTCATTTGGGAGGTAAAAGGAGATGGTTATAATATTCCTCGCTCCTTTTGGATTGTCAAGACTGTGTGTTGTTGGAAAGTTTCTTCATCTTGATTTGTGTGTTTATTTGAAAGTGTTCTTATTGTGGACTACTTGTTTTGTGGAATATATTTTGTGAAAGTTATCAAAGTTGCATTATACACTTCATTGTTTCTTTGGTTAGGAGGCAGGAGGGCCAATATGGAGGATGGCTTCTCCTACTATTGGATTAAAGGTTTGATGAAGAGTGTTGCCTACTCCCCCTTCTTTGTATTATGATTCAAGATTTGAAGAGTTGAAGAAGTGCAATATTGAAGCTATGTAGCTGGAGTAGACTTTGAAATGAAGACTTATGTATTTGACCATTTGAAAGAAACTCTATGTTGTCAATTTGACCCTATTGTTCCCACTTAGTGTGGAAGGTTGTAAATCTATTGTATCAAAATAATAGCATTGTAAATTTTATTTATCACATTGTAATGTTATAGTGGAAAGAAGGAAGTATAAGTTTATAGTTGTTCGAAATGAAACTCTCAAAATTTTGGATTCTATTTAAGGTCGTAATAGGTATTATTTCGAAAGGAGAGGTGTTATTGCAAGAAAGAAAGAGAAACTTTCTCATGTTTTAATTGTAAAATTTTAGACTTGTATTAAAAAGTTATATTGTTGTTTTCCTTCTTGTATTATTGGTTAACTTGATTTGAAAAGAGAAATAAGATTGCTTATTGTTGGATTTTCATTTTTGCTCTTCCCTTTTAAAATTGTTCCAATAGTAAATTTTAGTAAGATGTTGTCCAATTTAGAAATAAATTACATATTGTAAAACACTACAAACCCCTTGCTTAAGAAATAAAATTACATCTCCTATTAGTTGTGAAATTTACTCCAAAACCTCCATTCTCTCAAACTCTTATACTTTTCATTATATCTCCATTCAACTAACTTTAAATTTTATTTATTATTTAAAATAAGCCAAGACAATATATATATATATATATATATAATATATATATATATATATATATATACATAAATTAAATAAGGTTAAAAAAAAAATCCTTACACTTAGCCAAGCGGCTGATATGGTAAATTTTTTAATAATAATGAAAAAAAAGGATTAATAAAATAAATTTCATTTTCTTTGTATGGGCTGAATGGCCAAGTTTTAAAGAAAAGAAAAAAATTGGTTGGTGTTGAGCCGCGGCCCAAGCCCTTTATTTTGTTTTATTTATTGGAGTGCGGATGAGGGGTGCCACACACCATCCCCACCCACTATTTTGTTGTGGGGGTGGGCTGTGGCATCCCCCTATATTATAAACTCTGCCCAATATATATTTAGTCGCTACAATACAAACACAGAGGCCGCATTTCCATATATGCACACAATGCGACTATTAGTTTACCCTACAATATTTTATTGTATTATATATATATATTGTACATATTAGTATTATATATATAAAGTGAAAGTATATTTGATAAGAAGAAAATAGAGTATACACACACACACAAAGATATAGGGTTTCATGTATATACACCCATTGTGAAAGAGAAAAATACCAAATAACATAAATACAATAGGGAAAATAACACTTACATTGGAAAATATGTAAATCCCTCATTTTAACTCAACTACAAAAAAAAGAGGAGTTGTAAACCCTCCCAATGGCTTCAATGGTCTCCATGACTTTTGTTCCTCCTCTTTCTCCCAACCCACAAAACAAAATGAACTGGTATCAAGGAAAATGAAAATAAAAGGAACTCATAAAATAAAAATACAAGGATTTTTAGAAATCCTAAGATCTAATGGCTAGGATAGATTTAATGTAAATGGTTGAAAACAAAACCTACATCACTTATGTGGGTGACATTTTTATGGGAATGAAAATTAAATTAAAAAGGCATGGGTAATTGGATGAATGACGCAGTTGGTGGCTAAAATTTTGTCGTAGGAAATAATTAAGCATTGTGCATGGTAACTAATTAATGAACAAAAAATTGATTTTTAAGTAAATATATTTAAGGGGTAGTTAAATAAAATTAAATGGATCATGACTACTAAATAATTGAAAAATAGTCTAATAAAGTAAAATGACCTTCATAGGAGACTTTTAAAACGTAAAGTAATTTGGGGAAAATAAATTAATAATATTTAATTTTTAATGCCTACTAAAAAACAACCCATTTGAGACCCAATTAACAACCTAGGGTTAGTTTAGGAAAATTATGGAATTATTATTATTTTTTTTAAAGGAATCTACAACTAGGTTACAAACAACATATGTCACTAACAGGTTCTAAAACAATCCTAATCTACTAGAATATACTTTTATTTTATTAACAATTATAAGAAGTCATAAGGTCCAAAATTTAGGGTTAGAAGTTTTAATTAGGTTCAGAGGGTGATTCCACACCATACCACCTCTCTAAATAGATTAAAGTTTCAACTTGATTTTTCTTACACTTAACGCATTCAAAATTTCCCTAAATCACTCCCAATGAATAGTAAATTTCCTCACCTTTCCACTGATATAAATAAGTCCTCCTAACTCCTCATATTTTTCAAGTTATGGGCCGGCGGGCCTTGGGGTGATAATTTTCCCCAAGCAAGGGCCTGCGTGCCCAAGGGAGAAAATTTTCCCAAAGGGCGGGTTGGCAGGCCATGGGGAGACCTTTGGAAATTTTTCCCATGAGAGGGAAAAAAACACAATTGCACCCCGCACTTCCATGGGTCTGAAAGTTCACAAGGGACACGTGGTACTCCCTAAGGCAACATGGGGAAAAGCGGGGAAAGGCGGGGTGGTGGGAAGGCAATTTGTAAATTCTCCTCGCATGGGTGAAAATTTGGCTTTGCACCCACGCTCCATTGAGTCCACAAAGGACACATGGTGTCTCCTAATCCAATGTGGGGAAGGCGGGGGTGACGATGAGAAAAATTTCCTAACGCTCTAAAGGGCTAAGAGGGTACATAGACCCACGCCTCCACCAGCATCTCGCGATGTCATGTGGCAGATTCTGATTGGCTCCGGACAAGGCGGGGAAAATGGGGAGAAAACTTGGAAAATTTTCTGAAACGTAATAGAAAAAAAGGGCCCCATTTCCTCCACTGATGCCTCTGGACACCATGTGGCATCCCCTGATTGGTTGTGGGGCCGGTGGGGAAAATTTTTAAAAATTTTGCCAAATTTTTCCTAAAGTGCTAAGTTAAAAAGGGGATCCACCTCAACATGTCAAATAGACATGGAGAATCATTCTTAGGTGGATTTAAGAAAGGACTCAAGATTCAATTTGTCTGTTTGATTCACAATTTGAACATTTACATTTCTTGACACTAAAATGACTGCAGAACGGTTTGAGCCCGATTTTTCTAAGTTTTGAAATATTTCCTTTAAGTTTTTTTGTCCAATTGAACTCATTTATACCCTATAATATTCAATTTAATTTTTTTATTGTTATTTCTTGCCTATAGGTTTGAATTGTGCATTTTTGGTTTATATAATTGCCAGTTTGAAATTACAAAAACATGGATCAAATTTTAAAGGGGTCTATTTGCCATTTTCTTATTCCAAGTATTTAGAATATGTTCCAAAATTCCAATATAACATATTTTGTTGATTCAAAACTAACCATTCAAGACCAAAATGCAATTCTCATTTCAGATTTTTCACATTCTAAAGAAAAAAAATATTGTATTTTTCTCACACGCATTTCTTCCTTTCAAAAAACATGTCAAATCGACATGGAGATTCATTCTTAGGTGGATTTAAGAAAGGACTCAAGATTCAATTTGTCTGTTTGATTCACTATTTGAACATTTACATTTCTTGACAGTAAAAATGGTACCATTGCGTAGGGGAGACTATTAGCTTTGTAGAAATACTGATTTTTCTAAGTGAATAGAAGAGGATAAATATCCTTTTAAGTTTTGTGTGTCTAATTGAAGGTCATTTAAGACACTTTTTCTTGTGAATATTCAATGTCTAAATGTTTTAGACTGTTAAATTTCTTGCACTTATCAGGTTGTGATAAAAAATTGTGCCATCCCAACCATGGTGAAATTATATACATGTGCCAAAAAAAAATTATTTGAATTTACAATAGCATTTGATCAAATTTTGGCGGGAACACGGAAAGTGCTCTATTTGCTTTATGTTTTCTTAACACTTTCACGGAATTATTTATAAAAAATAAAATGTTACTCAAAAAAAATCCAAAATAAAATCCATCCCAAGATAGATAGTGGCATATGACTTCTCACCAAAGGAAAAAAATACCATATCAATTTTTGGTCATCCAAAATGTGGGCAAACAGACTATAATCTTATCGGCGTTTTTTTAAAAAAATACCAAGTCATTGAAATTTGAGTATTTAATATAGATAATCTTGTCTATTTTTTACAAAAATTAGTATTTTAGAAACTAGCTGATTCTGGATTCTCACGACGCATATTAATATCCTTTTGTTTAATTTTGAGTGTATGTATTGCTAATAATCCCTACAAGTTAATATTATGTTGTTATTTGCAATATGATGTCCACGGATGACCCTATAATTGTCCATCAACTTCCTGCACTTACCCGTTAAGTTTATTTGATTGAATTGCTTTCGAAATTTATCAATTTTATACAGCAAGAAGTCTGCAATTTTGCCTTTGCCCGATTTGAAAGGTTTAATAAAATTTTCATAAGTATTTTGGTATGTTTGGGGTCATTTTGAGCTTACAAATGAAATTTGATATTTCATTTTATCTTTTTAAAGGGTCGATCTGTGCATTTTGATAAAACATTTGACAATTTTGAAAACATCTAACAGAGATCTAATTCGAAAGGATCTATTTTACATTTATCGTCTTCTAAGTATTAGAAATCATTCCATATCCAATCTAACTCATTAAGTTGATTCAAATCAACGTATTGCAAATGCAAAATTACAATTCTGATTATCAAAAATTTCATTTCTAAAGAATATAGCATTATGACATTTCTTCATACGTATTCACTTTTTCATCTTTCCAACAGAGATTTCAAATCACATTCAACAATCAGATTTCCAATGAAAGCAATATAATTTGAACAAAGTAACCACTTCTATTTATATAGATCAAATACAACTTTACAATCACAACTCTTTCTCATTACATCCCTTTTTACAAATAGAATACAGAGTAAATTTCTTTCACATCCAAAAGGGATTTTATTTCCAAAACATAGTAACTCTTCAGCACAAAATGTGCATTAAATTGTCTTCCACATCAAGTGGGGAAATGGTTTACACAAGTAGTTTCGTGAGGGATTGTCAAAACTTTTTCTTCTTCCTCGATTACAATATACAGAATACAATTTCTTCTACATTTATTCAAAACCAGAGAACATAGTATATCTCTTTCACAATTTAATTTACAACTTTCATAGCCCATACAGACCATCTTTCCATAACAGATAATGTACAAGTTCATCCACTGCAAAGTGGGAAGGATTACAATAAGATTTCATTTCACAAGGGACAATGCCAAACTATCTTTTCCTTGCTCCAGAACAGCAACATGCATACCTCCTCATTCTTCCAATTTGATCACATACAAGAGTACGGGAAAGACGATCGCTCTCCACCCAATGAATACATCCAATGAAGAGGAGAAACCATCCTTGTTCATTAGGCCCTCGAGACCTAACCACAAAGCAATAAAAGATGTGATCCAACTCATGGCAACAGCAGGCTTCCAAAAAATATATACAGTAACATTTTCATAAAGAAAACACAATCCTCAAATAGAATGTAGTTTACAACTACAATAAAACATGACAAAAAATACAAAGGCTTCATCAAGCAAGCCAAAGGAGCAAGAATCTATGGGGGATGCAGCTTATGCCTCCCAAAGGGGAAAATTGGACATCACCGCCTAATAACAACCCACCATATATATATATATATATATATATAGTATATATATATATATATATATATATAACATTTCAAAACCCTGTCATGCCCTTATGCCTCCCCCAAGTACCCCCTTTTTTCTCACATTTTCTTACGTCTCCCCAACCTCTTATGGCACCCTATAATGAGTAAAGAAATGCAAGCATATTTATTTGTAAGGTGGAACCCAAAGCCCAACTCCCTCCACCCTTATACCTCCCTAAAACCACCTGTGCCTCCCAAAAAATAACCCCATAGTCTTTTCCTATGCCATTCCTATGCCATCTACCCAACAACCCACAATATATACCAAAACATTCACACAATTAACATTTACATATATACAAGAAGAGCATTTTAAGAGCCAAGATCCTACTTCTCTATGATGGAGTCGTTATGAGTTCCAAAACAACCAAGATTTATCCCAATGCAAACAATTCAAACATATCCAAGCACAAGCATGCAACAATCTTTCACAAGAGCTCCTTCAAAGCAAGAGCTCCCAAAACAACAAGAAAAATTCACCCAAAAATGAAGTCTCCAAAAGTCAAGCAACCCAAAACAAGGCAAACAATTAAAATTTTATAGAAGAGGGAAGAGAAGAGGATGAGGTGGATCCATGTAGGATGCAACATCACACATCCTCAACCCCAACCCCCGAAAGTTCAACTTCATTCTCTAATGCATAAAAAAAAAGTGGGTGAATAATATGACAGATTTACTTACACACTCAAATCCAAGCCCACACCCCATGAGGACTGAAATTAAAACATGTAAGAAAAGTGTAATTAAAACCTACAACTAAGTCTTCCCAAAATGCATAATAAAAGACTAAATTTCAACTCCCCTAACAATAGGTATGGTTGGTAAATAAATTTAAGATATATGAGACAAGTTTAAATTGTCCCACAAGCCTTCAAAAATCAGCATCCAAGGACAAATTCGAATTTCTAAGAAGGTGGAGTGTTTTACACTCAAGAGTTAACTTACACATCACTTACAATGTCACTTCCACACATTACTTACACATTCTTACAACACTTTAAAACACGGCCAACAACTCTATTAATTACATTATTATGACCTATTTTAATTAATTAACTAAACAATATGATTACTCACAATATTTAGCACACACATTAAATAAATAATGAAAGGGGTAAGTGCACCACAAAATAACACACATGCAAAAATTTAAACAAAAGGGACCAAATAAAAGAAACAACATAAAATCCCTTCGTCACATATAAATCTGATCCCCCCCCATGAGAATCCCTAACACAACCAACACACACAAACAAATACTAGTTGCCACGGTGACTGTGCTGAATTCATCTAGGATTCCAATGTGGTTGGTCTCCAATCCTTTGATGTTTTTTTGTCATATTTTTAATCTACAAAAATACAATACCTCCTTTGGACTCATGGCCATATCAGAATGTCAAAAATAATATAAATATGATTAAAAATCTAAAATCATCTAGATATATGAATCATATTAACATCAAGATAAGTGCATGAAATTGGTGGGCTAAAAAGTGGACAAGGATGTGAGAAAAAGTAAAATGCGTATACGTTTTGTTAAAACACGCTCACATTTTAGTTTGTTAGGCTTGGGAATCACTAGAGCATAATGCGTACACATTATATAACACGTACGTGTTACATAATGCGTACGCATTTTGTTGAGTATAAACAAAAAAATAAAGAGTCCTGAGACTCTATCATTTTTCCTCCCTCAAACCCGAGTTTCAGAGCTTGTTCGTGCCCTCACATTTTTCCATTCAGATGGATCTCAAGCTCAAACGATCATTTTTGGATCACTGGGAAGATCTGAATCGATGATGGCACCACAGAGAAGAGGTAAGCACATTTCTTTTCTCAAAATTGCATTGAAATAAGATAATTATAGATTAAAATTTGAATTGAGTACATATTTTTTATTGTTGCAGTTAGAGGTCGAGGGAATCAACCACAACCAAACCCTGTTATTCCTAACATCCCTCCCGACACTCCCACATTTTCTCAATATCCCTTGGGTAGTCAAGAAGATTTAGCAACCCAAATAGTTGAAAAAAAATTAAAATTGAGGATTTAATCAAAACAATAAGGGATGCACAATCCACAAACCCTCACTACACCTCTCTTGTAAACACATGGGAGGCATTACTTGTTCAAATTGACGTGACAACAGGGAAAATTGATCATTGGGCAACTTACAGAGAGGGTTGTAGGGTTTATTATTCCAACAAATTGTCATATTTGGATGTAAAGAAAAAGAAATTTTCAGAAGAACTCATATACACCTTATTCATTGACCCCCACACTAATCTTACTATTCTGTTGACATGTAAATGATTTCCCATCCATTGGTGTAATAATAATTTGATTAGAAATAATTTTTGGGACAGATGGTGGATGGTATTTGGTTTTTCACCTTATAATAACAACGAGGTGCCACTATAATTTTTGAGGAAACTCTATTGCAAGTTTATCCTTAACGAGATCCCAAATTATTTTGATTTCTAATATTTCCAAGGCCGATGAAAAGGATCTACACAGGATCAACTAGGTGCACAACGTGCACCTATTTAGTAGGATAGATTCCCTACACAGAAGCCCCCTCACCCTGAGATTTTTACTCAAGCAGTGAAGGATACAGTAGAGATTGATACACTCCATGTGCTTCAGGGGCTATCTGTGACCCTTGTTCGACATACGAGGGATATTTTTGAGCCAGATGCTCATAGAGGTACACAGAGTATTCCCTCAAGGAGTACTAACATGAGGACACATTTTTTCTCGTCATGTGGTAGCATATGTTTCGGGCCCAAGGAGGATGATACTTTCATGCGTATTGATTTTGGTGCACCTGGTGCTAGGGATGAACACGATAATGTCACTATGCCATATGTCCTTTTGAGTGAGATATTTGGATTACATTCATTAGCATCACCTTCGTAGGTAAATTTGCTATGTTTTGTTATGTGTGTTACAAAAATTTCGGAGTACCTTATTTACTTATTTATGTTAAATTTTTGAAATAATTATATTTGTACATGTACATGCATTTATATTCCAGCGCGGGGGAGGTGCATCTTCATCCTAACCAACGAGCACCATGCATACACATACATTCACATAGGTAATTTACTATGTTAATTAGGTAAAATTGTCACATACATGTGTGTGTGTGTGTGTCTATATATATATATATATATATATAGACACACACACACACACACATATATATTTGACTTCAAAACTAATATATATATATATATATATATATATATATATATATATATATATTATTTTTGAAGTCAAATATATGTATGTTCTTGTATGTCCATCTAACTCACGTGATATACATGTTTGATAAAGATGTTGACTTCACTAGACACCCCACCATCTCTGCAACAAGTAGATAAAGGTGTTGCCGCTGTGATTTCATCTGCGTAGTAACTCAGTAAGGTATTCAAACAACACGTAAATTTTGTTAAATCTCTCATGTAATTCATATTATGTTAAATTACATGTTAGTAATGTCTTTCACTGTATAATTTTTAAATTATGTTAATAATGTCCTTCATTGTGTGTATGCAGGAGTTATCTGCAACAAGGTGCAGCTCTATTCATTTGATTCAGAGGTGTGGCGGGGTAAAAACAATAGTTATATATTGATAAAATTAGTTAAAATATTGTCATTATGTAGATACATGTGCTTAGCTCTATTTTCGCTAATTCTGATGTTGGATTTTTTTATCTTATGTGTATGTAGGAAACTTCAACCCCCTCCATTTTGAATTTGAGGGCATAGACTCCTCCATCTCGTTGTCTTCGTACCCCTGTTCGTATTGGAGGAGCTCCCGATGACTCATCTAAGCATGAGTTGTGAATTTGGCATGATCGACAACTTGCGGTAAGTTTTTGTATTTATGTAAATACTTTCATTCTAGCATTGTCTTAAATACATGTTGAAAACATATAGAAAATTAAGTTTTGACAAAAAAACATTTTTTGCATTTACAGGATCATCTACAGGCGAGCATTCAACAGAAGAGGACTTGAAGCATGGGCTTAGGTGATCCAAAGTTAGCTCATGGATCTCCATCTTCACCTAAGGGAGGACCTTCTTCAAGAAAGGCCAAGATAGGGATAGATTTTGATGAGTAGGAAATATATATTTCTTACATGACATTGTTTTTATATGCCTATGTGCATGGCATTTTATGTAAGCCTATATGGCATTTTAACTTGATGGTATATGACCTATGTGGGAATTTTTATATTTATTTTACACATTAAAATACTTCTTGGAACTTGATAATTTTGTATGGGACCTTACATTTCTGAGATTATTTTCATATGAATCTAATATGATGTGCACTTGACAATATTTGAGACATTATGGATTATTTTTTCATTTATTGGCGATGTACATGTATTAGCATTTTCAATGTAGAATATGCATCAAACTTTGGAAATTATTATTTATATAATGTATGTATATAAAGAGTTACCTAATCTGAGTAATTATTCATTCAATTTATTAATGTGTATATGTGTATTTACCTTACTTGTGCTTCTTCTTGCTTATGGTCTCTTTTTACTAGTTCCTATCTTGTCATGCACTTACTACATTCTTCTATGCTTCGTAGTCTTCTCTGTTGTTAAAACACCCGACAATCGTCACAATTTAATTCCTTTCATCTGTTGAGATTTTGAGAATGTCTCTCTATATACATTACTCCAATGCTTGAGAATGTCTCTAGATGCAATGACATTTTGATTCAGACACTCAATGATTCTTGATTGTCTAATCCTATCAAATTCATGTTACTACCCTTAAATCTATAGGTATTTCAAGTTATTTGGAAATCACATCACACCCTTCACTAGGCTTGATGACTAGCCATATTATTTTTAAGGCACTTTTGAAAGCATCCATGGGTTTATCATAACATAAATTATCAATGAATGGAAGGCCACTAATCCGTAGGCAAGCTGACTCCCATCAAGAACTAAACAAGAAAGATTTACTAGGAAACTGATAACTCCCATTTGTTCTTAGACATACCCCTACCAAATTAATTCTTAAGCTAATTTAGTCGTTTAGGGCTCTTAAGTGACTATGCCCTGATGGGGTAGCCCTACATTGACTCAAACTGCACTATTTATCACATTTACAAACAATAGGAAAATGAGAGAACTGGATGGAGACAGAGAAAACTATGAGAGGATTTCATAGACAGCTGCGATGTGGAGCTCTCAGATATAAAGAGATGTCTCTAGGTGCAATGGAGTCTGAGAAATCACATGTTGAAGATATGGCATGATTGGGCCTTAGGGATCTTAAGCGACTATGCCCAGATGGGGTAGCCCGAGAAAACGAAGAGCGTAGGGAACAAAAAAGAAGCCTCCACTAGTTTTCACCATGCCACCCCGATGTGTTGGCATAGTTGGTTTGGTCCCACAAGCTTCCATTTGTAAAATACAGCCTCTAGCAGCCCTACACTGACTCAGACTACACTATTTCTCATGTTTACAAACAATAGGATAGTGAGAGAACCAGATGCAGAGGGAGAAAACCATGAGAATATTTTGTAGAGGGCCCAAACATGGAGATCTTGGATCTGAAGAGATGTCTCTAGGTGCCACGGAGTCTGAGAAATCACCCATTGAAGATATGGCGTGTTTGGGCCTCAGGACTCTTAAGCGACTACGCCCGGACGGGGTATCCAGAGAGCACAAGGAGCATAGGGAACCAAAATTAATCCTCCGCTAGCATTCAATAAGCCACCTCGACATGTTGGCATAGTTGGTTTGGTCCCACAAGCTTTTGTTTGCAAACTACAACCTATGACAGCTCTATACTGACTTAGATTGCACTCTTTCTCGCGTTTACAAACATAGGACAACAAGAGAACTGGATGGAGAGAGAGAAAAACGTGAGATATTTTCATATAGGGCCCCGACATGGAGCTTTTGGAACTGATGAGATGTCTCTAAGTGCTGCAGAGTTCAAGAAATCACATGTCGAAGATATGGCATGTTTGGGCCTTAGGGCTCTTAATCAACTACACTCAAACGGGGTAGCCTAAGAACACGAGGAGTGTATGGACCAAAAAAGAAGCATCCAATAGCATTCACCATGCCACCCGGATGTGTTGGTGTAGTGGTTTGGTCCCATGAGCTTCTGCTTGCAAAATACAGCCTCTGACAGCCCTATACTGACTCAGACTGCACTATTTCTTGCGTTTACAAACAATAGGACAGGAAGAGAACTGGATGGAGATGAAGAAAACCGTGAGAGGATTTTGTAGAGGACCCTAACATGGAGCTATTGGTTCTAAAAATATGTCTCTAGGTGCCATGGAGTCTAAGAAATCACATGTCAAAGTTATGGCGTCTTTGGGCCTCAGGGCTCTTAAGCGACTATGCCTGGACAATGTAGTTTGAGAACATAGGGAGTGTAGGGAACTAAAACTAAGCATCTAGTAGCATTCACTAGGACATTTGGATGTGTTGGCATATTTGTTTCAGTCCCATGAGCTTCCGTTTTCAAAATACAGTATATGGCAACCCTACACTGACTCAGACTACACTATTTCTCATGTTTACGAACAATATGACAATGAGAGAAATGGATGTAGATGGAGAAAACCATGCAAGGATTTCGTAGAGGGCCCCAATTTCGAGCTCTTGGTTCTGACAAGACATCTTTAGGTGTAGCGGAATCTGAGAAATCACATGTCGAAGATATGGCGTGTTTGGGTGTCAGGCTCTTAAGTGACTATGCCCGGACGGGGTAGCCCGAGAGAAAGTGGAGCGTAGGGAACAAAAAAAAATACTTCAATAGCATTCATCACGCCACCCTAATGTCTTTGCATAGTTAGTTCAGTCCCACGAGCTTCCGTTTGCAAAATACAGCATCTGGCAGCCCTACACTGACTCAAACTGCATTATTTCTCACGTTTACAAACAATAAGACAGCGAGAGAACCAGATGGAGAGGGAGAAAACTGTGAGAGGATTTCATAGAGGACCCCAACATGGAGCTAATGAAACATCTCTAGGTTCCAAGAAGTCTGAGAAATCATACGTTGAAGATATGGCATGAATGCGCCCAGACGGGGTAGCCTGAGCACACGCGGAGCATAGGGAACTAAAAAAAAGAATCCAATAGCATTCACCCCAGCCTCCCTAACATGTTGGCATAGCTAGTTTTGTCCCATGAGATTCCATTTGCAAAATATAGCCTCTGTCAGCCCTACACTGACTCAGTCTACACTATTTATCGCATTTACAAACAATAGGACAGCAAGAGAACCGAACGGAGAAAGATAAAACCATGATATATTTTCATAGATGGCCATGACATGGAGCTCTCAGATATAACGAGACATCTCTAGGTGCCAAAGAGTCTGAGAAATCACATGTCGAATATATGGTGAGTTTGGGCTTCAGGACTCTTAAACAAGTATGCCCAGACGAGGTAGCCCGAGAGCACGGGGAACGTAGGGAAACAAAATGAAGCCTCCCCTAGCATTCACAAAGGAAACCCCGATGTTTTTGCGTAGTTGGTTTGGTCCCACGAGCTTCAATTTGTAAAATACAACCTCCGACAACTCTACACTGACTGAGACTGCACTATTTCTTGCGTTTACAAATAATAGGAAAGTGAGAGAACCAGATGGAGAGGGAGAAAACCACGAGAGTATTTCATAGAGGACCTCGACATGAAGCTCTCAGATCTTATGAGATGTCTCTAGGTCAATGGAGTCTGAGAAATCACATGTCGAAGATATGTCGTGTTTGGGCCTCAGGGCTCTTAAGCACCTACACCCAGACGGGGTAGCCCGAGAGAACAAGGAGCTTAGGGGAAAAATAATGAATCCTCCAGTAGTGTTCACTAGGATTCCTCGACATGTTGGTGTAGTTGGTTTTTTCACATGAGCTTCCGTTTGCAAAATACAACATCTGGCAGCCCTACACTGACTCAGACTACACTATTTCTTATGTTTACAAAGAATAGGACATCGAGAGAACCGGATGGAGATGGAGAAAACCGTGAGAGGATTTTTTTCGAGGGCCCTGACATGGAGCTCTCAGATTTGACAAGACATCTCTAGGTGTCACGGAGTCCAAGTAATCACCTGTCGAAGATATGGTGTGTTTGGGCCTCACGGCTCTTAAGCATCTACGCTGATTTAGATGTTGTACTCCTGCAAATGAAATCTTGTGGGACCGAACCAACTAGGCCAACACATCAAGGATGGCAAGGTGAATTATAGTGAATGCTTTGTTTATGTTCCCTACACTCCCTATGCTCTTAGGCTACCTCTTCCAGGTGTAGTCGCTTAAGATCCCTGAGGCCTAAACACACCATATCATCGACGGGTGATTTCACTTAGTCCATGCCAACTAGAGATGTCTTGTCAGATCTTAGAGCTCCACATCAGGGCCCTCTACAAAATAATCTCAAAATTTTCTACCTCTCCATCTGGTTCTCTCACTATCCTATTGTTTGGAAATGCGAGAAATTGTATACTCTTAGTTAGTGTAGGGCTGCCAGAGGCAGTAGTTTGAAAACGGAAGCTCATGGGACCGATCCAACTATGCTAACTCATCGGGGTGGCCTGTTGAATGCTATTGGAGGCTTCATTTTTGTTCCCTATGCTCCTCATGCTCTCAGGCTACCCCATCCGGGCGCAGTCGCTTAAGATCCCTGAGATCCAAACACGTCAGATCTTCAACATGTGAATTCTCAGAATTCGTGGCACCCAAATATATCTCATTAGAAATGAGAACTCCATGTTGGGGCCCTTTAAAAAATCCTCTCATGGTTTTCTCCCTCTCCATCCGGTTCTCTCACTCTCCTATTGTTTGTAAACACGATAAATAATGCATGCTGAGTCAATGTAGGGCTCCCAAAAGGTGTATTTTGCAAACGAAAGCTCATGGGACCAAACCAACTACACCAACACGTCATGGTGGCCTATTGAATGCTAATGGAGGATTCATTTTTGTTCCCTATGCTCCCCGTGCTCTTGGTCTACCCCGTCTAGGCATAGGTGCTTAAGATTCCTGCGGACCAAACATGCCATATCTTCAACATGTGATTTCTTGAACTCCGTGGCACCTAGAGATGTCTCATCAGAACTGATCGCTCCATGTTACGGCCCTCTACAAAATGCTCTTGCGGTTTTCTTACTCTCAATCCGGTTCTCTTTCTGTCCTATTGTTTGTAAACGTGAGAAATAGTGCAGTCTGAGTCAGTGTAGGGCTGCCAAATGCTGCATTTTACAAATCAAAGCTCGTGGGACAAAACTAACTATGCCAACACGTCTAAATGGCCTAGTTAATGCTAGTGGAGGCTTTGTTTTCGTTCCCTACAGTCCACGTGCTCTCGGGGTACCCTGTCCGGGCGTAGTCGCTTAAGAGCCCTGAGGCCCAAACACACAATATCTTCGATGGGTGATTTCTCAGACTTCGTGGCACCTAGAGACATCTCACTAGAAACAAAAGCTCCATGTCAGAGCCCTTTATAAACACAAGAAATAATGCAGTCTAAGTCAGTGTAGGCCTGCCAGAGGCTGTATTTTGTAAACGAAAGCTCAAGGTACCAAACGAACTACATTAGTATGTCGAGGTGGCCTGGTGAACACAAGTGAAGGCTTATTTTTCATTCCCTACACTCCCCATGCTCTCGAGCTACCTCGTCCGGGCGTAGTCGCTTAAGAGCCCTGAGGCCTAAACACGCCATATCTTTGACATGTGATATTTTAGACTCCATGACACCTAGAGACATCTTGTCAGATCTAAGAACTCCATGTTGGGGCCCTTTACGAAATCCTCTTGTGGTTTTCTCTGTCTCCATATGTTTCTCTCGCTATACTATTATGTGTAAACGTGAGATATAGTGTAGTTTGAGTCAGTGTAGGGCTGCCAGAGGCTGTAGTTCACAAACGGAAGCTCGTGGGACCGAACCAACTATGCCAACACATCAGGGTGGTTTGGTGAACACTAGTGGAGGCTTTATTTTTGGTCCCTATGTTCCCCGTGCTCTCGGGCTACCTCATCCGGCCGTAGTCACTTAAGAGCCCTGAGGCCCAAACACGCCATATCATTGACGGGTGATTTTTTTGACTCCGTGGCTCCTAGAGACGTATCGTTAGATCTAAGAGGTCCATGACAAGGCCCTCTACGAAATATTCTAACAGTTTTCTCCCTTTCCATCCAGTTCTCTCGTTGTCCTATTGTTTACAAATGCGAGAAACAGTGCAATCTGAGTCAGTGTAGGGTTGCCAGAGCCTCTAGTTTGCAAACGGAAGCTCGTGGGACCGAAAAAAATATTCCAACACGTTCAAATGGACTATTAAATTCTATAAGAGGCTTCATTTTGCTTTCATACACTCCCTGTGCTCTCAAACTATCCTATCCGGGAGTAGTCGCTTAAGAGCCCTAAGGCCCAAACACGCCATAACTTCGACTATTTATTTCTCAGACTCAATGGCACCTAGAGATGTCTTGTTAGATCCAAGAGCTCCATGTCGGAGCCCTCTACAAAATCCTCTCAGAGTTTTCTCCCTCTCCATTTGGTTCTCTCGTTGTCCTATTATTTGCAAATGTGAGAAATAGTGAAGTCTGCTTCAGTGCAGGGCTGCCAGAGGCTGTAGTTTGCAAACGGAAGCTCGTGGGACCGAACCAACTACGCCAACATGTCTAAATGGCCTTGTGAACTCTGATTGGAGGATTTTTTTTGGGTCCCTACACTACCTGTGCTCTCGAGCTCCCACGTTTGTGCGTAGTCGCTTAAGAGCCCTGAGGCCCAAACACACCATATTTTCGATGGGTGATTTCTTTCACTCCATGGCACCTAGAGATGTCCCATAAGATCTGGGAGCTCCATGTTAGGGCCCTCTACAAAATCCTCTTGTGGTTTTCTCCCTCTTCATCTGGTTCTCTTGCTGTCCTATTGTTTGTAAACACAAGAAATAGTGCAGTCAGTGTAGGGCTTCCATAGGCTATAGTTTACAAACGGAAGCTCGTGGGACGAAACCAACTACACCAAAACGTCTAAATGGATTGGTAAACGCTAGTGGAGGCTTCATTTGATTCCCTATGCTCCCCATGCTCTCGGGCTACCCTGTCTGTGTGTAGTTGCTTAAGATCCCTGAGGTCCAAACATGCCATAACTTCGACATGTCATTTCTTAGACTCCGTTACACCTAGAGACATCTCATCAAATCTGATAGCTCCATGTCGGGGCCCTCTACAAAATCCCCATCCAGGTGCAGTCGCTTAAGAGCCCCGAGGCCCAAACACACCATAAATTCGACATGTGATTTATCAGACTCCGTGGCACCTAGAGATGTTTCATCAGATCCAAGAGCTCCACATCAGGGCCCTCTAACAAAGCCTCTCATATTTTTCTCCCTCTCCATCTGGTTCTCTCGTTGTTCTATTTCTTACAAAATACCAGAAATAGTGTAGTCTACGTCAGTGTAGGGATGTCAGAGGATGTAGTTTGCAAACGGAAGCTCGTGGGACCAAACCAACTATGCCAACATGTCCAAATGGCATAGTGAAATATAGTGGAGGCTTCATTTTGGTTCCTTACACTCCTCGTGCTCTCGGGTTACCCCGTCTGGGCATAGTCGCTTAAGAGCCCTGAGGCCCAAACAAATCATATCTTCGACGGGTGATTTCTTTGACTCTATGGCACCTAGAGATGTCCCGTCATATCTGAGAGCTCCATGTCAGGGCCCTCTACGAAATACTGTCATGGTATTCTCCCTCTCTATCTGGTTCTCTCATTGTCCTATTGTTTGCAAACATGAGAAATAGTGCAGTCTTACTCCGTGTAGGGCTGACAGAGGCTGTAGTTTGCAAACGGAAGCTCATGGGACCAAAAAAACTATGCCAACATGTCCAAATGGATTGGTTAATGCTAGTGGAGGATTTGTTTTGATTCCCTACACTCCCTATGCTCTCGGGTTACCCTATCCGGGCGTAGTCGCTCAAGAGCCCCGAGTCCCAAACACACCATATCTTCGACATGTGATTTCTCAGACTCCGTGGAACCTAGAGATGTCTTGTTAAATCCAGGAGCTCCACGTCAGGGCCCTCTATGAAATCCTCTTGCAGTTTTATCCCTCTCAATCCAGTTCTCTTGTTGTCTTACTATTTGCAAACACAAGAAATAGTACAGTCTGAGTCAGTGTAGGGCTTCCAGAGGCTATAGTTTACAAACGGAAGCTCATGGGACTGAACCAACTACGTAAACACATCCAAATGGCCTATTGAATTCTAGTGGAGGATTGTTTTTCATTCCCTACGCTCCCCGTGGTCTCAGGCTACCCCATATGATCATAGTCACTTAAGAGCCCTAACGCCTAAACACACCACATCTTCGACATGTGATTTCTTGGGCTCCGTGGCACCTAGAGATTTCTGATTAGATACAAGAGCTCCAAATTTTGGCCCTCTACGAAATCCTCTCGTAGTTTTCTCCGTCTCCGTCCGGTTCTCTCACTGTCCTATTGTTTGCAAACGTGAAAAATACTGTAGTCTAAGTTAGTGTAGGGATGTCAGAGGCTATAGTTTGCAAACGGAAGCTCATGGGAATGAACTAGCTACGCAAACATGTCCAAATGGCCTGGTGAACACTAGTGGAGGATTTTTTTTTGTTCCCTATGCTCCCCATGCTCTTGGGATACCCCATCCAGGCGTAGTCGCTTAAGATCCCTGAGGGAAAAACATGCCAGATCTTCGACATGTGATTTCTCAGACTCTATGGAACCTAGAGACATCTCATTAGATCTGAGAGCTCAACATCAGGGCCCTATACGAAATCCTCTTGCATTTTTCTTCCTCTCCATCTGGTTCTCTTTCCATCTTGTTGTTTGTAAATGCGAGAAATAGTGCAGTCTAAGTCAGTGTATGCCTGCTAGATGCCGTATTTTTCAAACAGAAGTGCATGGAAACAAACCAATTACACCAACACATCGGGTTGTCTTAGTGAACACTTTTGGAGGCTTCATGTTTTTGTTCCCTACACTCCTCGTGCTCTTGGGCTACCCCATCCGGGCGTAGTGGCTTCAAAGCCCTAAGGCCCAAACACGTCATATCTTCGACATGTGATTTCTTGGACTCCATGGAACCTAGAGATTTCTCGTTAGATCTGAGAGCTCCGCGTTGGGGCCCTCTATGAAATCCTCTTGTGGTTATCTCCCTATCCATCTTGGTTCTTTTGTTTTCATATTGTTTGTAAACATGAGAAATAGTGAAATATTAGTCAATATAGGGCTACTAGAGGCTATAGTTTACAAACGAAAGTTTGTGGGACGGAACCAACTACGCCAACACGTCAGGGAGAAATTTTTGTCCCCTACACTCCGCGTACTTTCAAGCTACACCATCATGGCTATGAAAGCCTCTCATGGTTTTCTTTGTCTCCATTCAAGACTGAGTCAATGTATGGTTGTCCATTTCCAATCACTTGAATAATATAGGTGGTTCATACAATATAGGTGGTGAAATGAGAATTTTTTCTTTTTGTTCCTTTCTAATATTTAGTTTTTCTTAGCTTCACTTGGCTTCGAGAATAATAAATTCTCTACTGACAGTGCCAACCATGTGAAGGTGGAAGCTTTTTTGGCACCACTAACCTACATAAACATGTTAGTAAGTAATTAAATAGAATTTTAAATCATACAAAATTCAAACAAAATCATTAAGTAAATATTCAAATTAAATTCATGAAGAACATACCTTTACAAATTCAATCCAATGAACCCCAAAGATCAACTCTATTCTTGACAGTAGCAAAAATTGCTTCATGATCTGATTCAAGAACCTTCCACAGATCTTTTTTTAATGGCCGACCTCGATATTTGATCAATTTAATATTTGTTACAAGGACCAAATGTGAATAGTGAAGTATCTTCTGATGTACTTCATAGTCTTCAAACAACCAAATTTTTTATTTTTTGATAAGATATCATTGAAGCCAAGTTCCAGTGACTACCACAAATTCAGTGGGATACTCAAGGTATTCACCATCAATGACTGTGGAAGTCAAAAAAATTTCCCCTCTACACAACGAGATAAGAAGTAGTTTTCTCCCTCTTCATTAAATTCTGTCGCAATAACTACAAAAATGTGCCCTATGTATCACAAAGTAAAACTGTTTAGTCAATTTATAAATACATTAAGAGTTGACCATTTAATAATTTATAAATCTAAAACATGGCATGTACATATATGTATGTACCTTGTTGCACTAAATCTGAGACTTGGTCAAAGTTAGGTGATGTTTTCATTTGATCTGAAGACCCTGTAAGTTGTAATGCTCGTGGAACTTGATGTGTGTTGAGTGAAATTAGAGGTCTACAAGTCCACTCATCCACCCAATGATGTGACTCACATTCATTCCATACAAAATCAATGCATGATATACAAAAACATGTCATGCACCTACTATAAATAGTCCAAGCATTTGCATCTGAACTATGGAATGAGTGCATATCACTTGATCCTGCAACTGTCATACAATCTTCAAAGTTTGTCAGATGTTGTTGCTCTATTAACCAAAAATATCTACGAACTATTGATCTCTCTTGAGATTCATGGCCCATATTCTTGACACACCAATCAACAATGCTTTTTGCATCTGTAAATTTAGCACCATCCTTGAACTTTAACTCTTCTCTTACAAGTGCTCTTTTCACACATGCTCCTCCACCAT
This sequence comes from Taxus chinensis, assembly GCA_019776745.2. Lineage (NCBI taxonomy): Eukaryota > Viridiplantae > Streptophyta > Pinopsida > Cupressales > Taxaceae > Taxus > Taxus chinensis. The sequence goes on along the minus strand of CM034146.1, from coordinate 868,799,281 downwards.
CATGCTCTCCTTTTCCATGCCTTGCCTTAGTAAAACTCTATATATGTTGTAAATTTGTTTCTTTGTGCATCCTACTTAGCCAATAAAACATCTGTGCATTCTTGAATTGTGATGTGCAATTGTCCGACCAAATGTAATGTTGATTGAAAATAATGTTCCTCTCATTCAAATTCGCATAAAACACCTAGAAACACCCTTTTACATATTTTGTAGAATGTGTCTGATCATCACTGATGTAGAAATGATACTCTGTCAATATTTTTTGATCTTGCTTAGTGCTTTCATGAGAGTGCATGAATGTTATAAGCACGAAAATAGAAACATGCACTAAGTTATAATATTGAGACTGAACCTCCATTTGTGGCTGCAATGTGTAATTCTCTACGAAGTCAACTACTGAAACAATAGTACCAACTGGGAATGTGTCATTGCTTAACTTGAATTGTTCATCCAACCATTGAGCTCTATATGTGTGCCTTACATACTCATAAAAAATTTCCTCTCTGAATTTGACCATATATTATGATACAGGTAATTGTTTTGTAACAAGCTCACGCCTCTTAGATTATTTTCAATTTTTCATTTGATATACCACCGATTTATATTTGGTGAAATCAACCAATTGTTTTCCTATTGAAGATGTACTCTCCTTTTGGATAAAACTTTTCAAATTTGGCAAGCCACCGCATACATTGCACGTTCCATCCAAACATGCTTTGTTATAAAAAATAATTCTAGTTAATTTTTCACAAAATATTGTCAGGATAAATTCCCTTGAATATTTTTGTGGGAAATTTATCCCACACTCCTACAAAATGATGTCAGTATGCAAAACACTACGTATTTAACAAAAAACATCATAATGCATTGAAAATTCAACATAATGCCTGCAACAACAAGTGGTATGTGAGTGATTGATTTTCACATAAAAGGGTTTGTTCATTTCAAAGAATCTTTGGCTAATGTTAGTTTGTGTATTTTCATATTTAAACTTAGAGAACATTTCTGTTTGAGTCATATCTAAGAAATTTTGCACATGGTTCTCAATTATGAGAACCCATTTTTCTTTTTACTATATCTCTTATATTCGGTGACACCCTTGTATTCTCATTCTAAAATTTTACTATTAATTATTTTAGAATATCAGATGTATTCTTGTATTTTCGTGGAATTCTACTCGAGAAAGCCCAATAGTCAGTGTTATTGAGTGACTTAAGACATTTATGTCTCTCTATTGCTTTCATTATTTTTTTGTTTAGCTTCAAAGCACTGCTTGTTTTTCTAATCAAGCATTTATTAATTGTTCTATCACTTACTATACAATTAGTTAGTGCACGTCGTGTAAAATTACTATCTTTGGTGCGTCTTTTGCCACCTATAGCTTGGTATGCTTTATGTATGTTTTCAACAATTTACGCATTTTGATCAACAACATTAGATGTTCTTAACCCAGGGTCTTCATTATAGGTCTCATCTTAATTAACTTCATCAATGAAACAAATAATTGACATCTTTGTGCGTAATTTGAATTCTCAAAGTAATTATCCCAAATTCCACTAGCTTTTCTTCTCGCATTTCTTTCAGACATTTTGTTAGGCATTGGTTTTATAATTTTTTCATCAATTTCCATTAAGTGAATTGGTTTTCTTCGACGAAATGGAAGGAGGTGTTCTTAGAGGTGAAGATTCATTTACAAGGTTACTTTCTTCATTCTGTGTTTTTATACAAATATCAGGGTTAACATTTGGATTCTCAAGTAAGGGTTCAACAATTGGATTCATATAAATTTGGATTCATCCATACCAACATTATCATTCAATTCAATATCATTATTCATTACAATATCATTATTCTCTACATTTTCATTGTGTATTTCATCCCATTTTTTTAATACATTACCTACATTTGATATAGCAGATGTACCTTGCCCTGCTCGAAGTTTTTACATTCTCTTCAATTTCTTTATTCTCTTCTCTTCCAATTGCTCTGGTGTCTTATTCTTGACTTTCCTCTTGTCCTTAGCATCGATATTTATCACTCATGATTAGAAAAAATAAACAAGTTTGGGTAGGGGAAAAAATGAAATACTACAAAATTGCGCAAGAATGTAGAGAATATTGCAGATAAAATAGAATGTTTGACAAAATTCCTGTGAAAGAGATGAAAGGGACATTGGGGGGCCACAAGATATAAAAAAATGTATGCAAAACACGTATTTATAACGCGTATGCATTTGTTTTCTATTTTCCCAATCCATGCCTCAAGGCTTGGGATCTGATTTGGATCCCCAAGCCTGAGGCATGGACCTGCACAAACATAGAAACATCGAGTTTTTATAAGAAAATGTAAAAATGACACTTCCTCTATGATAAATTAAAATAAAACAATCGATCCATTTTCAAAAAATTATACCACGACGTAGAGCAAAGTCTCTTCTTTCTAAAAATATAATTTTTCAAATTTTTTTTACTAATATAAGGTTTCCATATTATTTATTTTCTAACTATGCCTTTTTATAGCTATTTTTTGAAGTGCAAATATGTCTATCTTTCATGGTGTATCTTTTTTTGGGTGATCGAAATTTAAAAAATTTTATACTAGCCCAAACTAGGCATAATTCTATACATATTAAAAAAAAAAAGTTTAATTTTTGATATTTTTTGAGGTAGTTGGGGGGGGGGGGGGGCAGCACAGTCGGAGCTCCGTTATTTTTCAAAACATAAAATTTTTTTACTAGAAAAATCATAAATAAAAAAATATTCACTAAAAAATCTTTAAAAAAATGGAGCCCAAACTAGATGCTCCTAGCTATCTTTCTACCAAAGGGTTTTCAAAAATACTAAATGGTGCTCAAAAAATGGTGGGGGGCACAAAAGTCACTCTATTATGTTTTTTAACAAAACAAGAGCATATGTTGGTATTTTAGTTGTTTGACCCACTTAAACTTATCCATTTTCAATAAAATTTAGTAGCTTAGAAACTAGACTCAAAATTCTACGATTCATATTTCTATAACATCTTCCAATTTTGAGTGTAACTATTTCAAAAAACTCGTACAAGTTGAAGTTTTTTTTTAGAAAAATGCGTCCACTTAAGACCCCCTTTTGGCCCCCCAACTTGGTGCACTTACCCATTGGCAATCTAAATGCTCATTTAAAGTTTTATCAACTAAGGATAACATCAAAATGGAATTTTCCTATTCTCATAGGAAAATCTACTAACAATTTCCAAATATGCCAAATCCAAACAACATCCATGTTATAACAAATTTGGTAACAAATGTCAAAATCTAGGTATAAACCCTGTCCATTGAATTGTAATTATGTCATACCTTTATGGATCAAAGACAATAATCCATGATCATCGTACGATCTGAACACCATTGTTAGGTTGTGATTTTTATCGCATGTCCAATAATGTAAGCTTTCCAAGTCCTTTTATGATCACTATCAAAAGTGTCGAAGGGATCAGTTGAGGTACTACATCCCCCTCCCCTATAGATGTTCCAACTTCCTCGTGGATGATGTCACTGGACAAGAGAGACATAGGAGGATAACTTTTATGGTTCTAAGGAGGGATTAGTATCTCCATTATGGGATTACTTGTGGTATCAAATTCAAGTGTATTATCTACAGAACCTAGTTTGTTACCCCATGTAATTCAAATAAAGAATGAAGATTTGTTAAATGTGAGCTTTGTTTCCTCTTCTGTCATTGCATGACTACGAATAATGTGTAAGGACTACTTGAGAGTAAGTTTAGTTGTTATCAACCAAGATACCTTCAATATAACATGAAGAGTTCACAAGAGTCTCTATAAGTGATCTTATTAACAACCCTTATATGGAGATTCCACTTTGAGTAATGAGCACATAGTTTCCCAAGGAATACAATACTATCATGGAATTGTGTTAAGGTTCTAGTCATGTTATAAGCCATGTCATTTGGTTCGTTGTCTATGACATTTAGTTGTATGCAACTATAACAAAATTTTCTATAAGGAATTGTGCAACTCAAGATCTCATTACAATTTGAGGAGTGCAGCGACAGGATGAGTAAAATTAACAAGGGTGCACCTGTAATCATGTGACAATAACATTTAAAATCAAGGAACTAATTTGGTTGAATTACTTCTAACTATGACTTGTAAAGGTGGGGATAAAACTTTTCATGGTGATACAAGCAAAGTATTTGGGGACATGGTAACCATGAGTCTTATTTTTAAGCTCACCCCTTTTTTAAGAATCGAAGGAGGTCATACCAACCATAATTGGATATTCTGAAGTTCAACCATCGCAAAAGAGCCAAGGATAGATATATCCCCTAGCAACCAAACATTGATTTTGTACAAGTACCATACATTATAGCACAATGGGATTTATTTATCTTATTTGAAACTCAAGCTTGGAATAACTATAAAGAGAGCACAAGAAACACCGAGGACCACTCAAGGTTGCTAGGGACAACAACAAGTATACATGGGGTCCAATTACAATCCAAGGGTGTCATTGTATCAAAAGTGAATAACATCATCTTGCACTTTCCATCCCTAATGGAAAATGGGCAACAACAACAAGGTGACTTCAAGACAATATGAAGAAAAGAAGACTGCCCAAAGTTATTTTATTGCTCCTTATGGGATATGTTGCCTTGTGGTGGATTACACTAACTTAGGTCTCTAAGGACAAGACAACATGCAAGGAGGTTGCTTCTCAAACAACAGATAAGTCTCAATGTCAAAAGGACCACAACTCACACTTCTAGCGAGCTATGGGAATGATAAGGGTATGATGACCCAAAACTCCCACAAGAAAGGCACATACATATATGAACAGGAAGTACTAAGTAACTAGAAAATATTACTATCCACCTAGGTGTTTCACAATTTCAGGTAGGCGACAGAACTACAGGTTCAACTATATAGTTGCACTCAATACACATGAAATCTTACTTATTTTATAACTCAACTAATTAAGTCAAATTTTGTAGTTTCATTTTTTCCTAGCACATTTCTTAGTTAAAATATTCCCTTTTTATTCGTGATATCACATGGTTCACCACTAAGGTGAGCCATGATGATCTTGCCATGTCTATACTTTGCTAGGCTTCAAACAAAATATTTATTCTACTCCTAGGGGAGGTAGATGGACAGTTTTTTCCTTTTCCGGGTCTTCTACATTTGTTTTTATTGCTTCTATTGAATCTACCATGGGGGAACAGCAAGGACCATTGTTCTCTTTGGATGTTCTAGTTTACTTATTAAGCTTGAAGGCCAAATCTCCTCATTTACAATTTTATGATTTTTGGGTGAGTCAATTTGTCAATTAAAAACATTTAATGAGAAGGAATGGTAAACTATATCACACTATTACTTTTATGTGCACAAAGAGGTAATTAGGAGCACATCACATTTTTAATTCTAAGGAAACAAGGGACGTTTAACATAGAAAGAACATTATTAATTTGGTAAGAACTAGGAAACAATCAACCAACATGGATCATAACAATATTTCGGATTTTTCCACTGATTACAAGTATCATAAAAAATTCCTAGTGGGTTTTTACAAGTTCTCCAAAGAAGTTACGGGGAAGACCCATTAAGGAAGCATAATTACTTTTACTGTCTACTAGGGCTTTAACATTGTTTTCATTGTTTTGGTGAAAATATTTTACTCACCTGCGTAGACAAGGAAAGTTTTCAAATCTACACCCATATTACCATATCTGATACCACCAACACAGTAATAAAAATGACAAGGAAATATTTTAACTATAAGAACACCACATACTCATTAGAAGCATTTTTGTGAGCAGACAATAAACCATTTTATTCAACATGGCTTTACGACCAAGACTTAAAGTTTCGCAAGAGAATCATAGTATAAAATACGACCTAAAATTAAATTATCAAGGTCTAATTACACTATCATCACTAAAATCATGGTCCAAAAGACTAAAAGAGACCCATAAGTGTCTCCACTTAATCCAAAATTAATAGGTCATAGACTATTATTCATAGTAACTAAAAAAAAGTTAAGGAAAGGGTAGACTTATTTACCTAGGTCAATAGGGAAATATGTCAGACACACTTAATTTACACACTATAATCGAATGGGATTAAATGTAACCATAATTACCATGATGCATACAATCCTCAAGTCACTACTTAATATAATGAAATGAGGAACTCTTGATAAAACTTAGCATGGTATTGAAGAGAAGCCACTACCAATCAATACTTTTCCACTAACATCCACAACCAGCCAAAAGAAAACCGATCCCATCATAATTCATCAACCCACAATTAAACACCTCTACTCCAAAAAGGTTCAGGCTCTTATCGGATTGTAAGAGAATCACCACCACCACTAATAGGTTTCCAACTAGAATGCACAAAACGGTGAACTCTCTTCCCAACAAGGTCGAGTATTGAAAAGGTCACTCTAAGATCCTAGATACACTCAAGGTTCCATGCATCTAAAACCAAGGCATAACTTTAAGCACCTAAGAGGACATTCAAGTTTGCAACTATAGGGTGTACCCCCATATGACAAAATGTATGAATACAAGTAGCATAGAACCAACTCATCATCATGTATAAGAAGAAATCCGCGGAACGTTTAGCTAAGAAGCCAACAACATAATGAGCTCTGAGTCACCAATCAAAATAATTTCCAAGAAATATCAGCAATCAAGGAAAGTGGCTAAGTAGCCACATTTGCAAAGTCTGAAAATTCTTGTAAAAACGGTATAAATAACTAGAACAGCCTCATGATCTTCTCAATCCATTCATAAAATAAGATGTTGGTTAACTTGATAAAATGACACAAGTTTATGAATGTAAAATACAAAATGTTAACACCACATTCACTTTGCAGCCCTTCATGGCTGCCAATAGGGGTACTCTACCTCGAGTTCAGTTAAAAGGACACATGTGAAGGATTGGGTCATAAACTACACCCAGACTTAACGTCCACTCTCCCATATGGGTAACAAAATAAGAATCTGACAACCAGACCAACTTTCCTAACTACTGAAGGAAGGAAGCTCTAAGAAGATTCTAATTAACTCTTCCCGACCCCAGGACACAACCACTATTGTCTAACCACAAGATTCACACCATAAAAATGCTTTATCATTCCAACAACTCCAATAAGGAAGGGTCTCAACAAAGGGATTAATACATCATACAATTAAATCAAGTTTTAGGACTTGTAAAACAACACATTTTCAAAGCAAAACCAAATTTCCACTACACTAGAAGTTCACAAAAATCAATTTAATTTGACATTCTTAGTTACCCGAGTTCAAGCAAAATGCCACTGAGTAAGTACAACAATTCAAACAACTTGTTATTTTATTATTATTTTAATTTTGGTAGTTTGAAATGAATAGAGTAATGTAATATTTCTTCATACGCATTTCTTTTTCAATTTTCAAACAAGTTTGTTTTCTTAGATTCAAAAGTGTGCCAAGTTTACAGTTCATGTCTCAAGTTTTCTAGTGTGACCAAGGGTCCAATATTTGAACCCACGGATTTGATACCAAGTGTAACGCTCGCTAAAAACAACCAACTTGAGACCCAAGAACAACCTAGGATTAGTTAGGAAAATTATGGAATAATTTTTTATTTTTTTAAAAAGGAATCTACAACCAAGTTACAAACAACATACGTCACTAATAGGTTCTGAAACAATCCTAATCTACTAGAATATACTTTTCTTTTACTAACAATTATAAGAATTCATAAGAACAAAATTTTAGGGTTAGAATTTTTAATTAGGTTCAAAGGGTAATTCCACACCATACCCCCTCTCTAACAAGCTTAAAGTTTTAACTTTATTTTCAATAAACCTAATGCATTAAAAATTTCCCTAAATCACTCCCAATGGATTGGAAATTTCCTCACCTTTTCACTAATATAAAGAAACCCTCCTAACTCTTCATAGTTTTCAAGTTATGGCCAAATGGGCCTTGGGGTGAAAATTTTCCCTAAGGGTGGGTTGCGGGAGACCTTTGGAAATTTTTCCGCACGGGGGGAAAAAAAAAACACAATTGTTGCTAGGATTTCATGTGTCCACAAGGTACACGTGGTACTCCCTAAGGTAGAGTGGGGAAAAGCAGGGAAAGGCAGGGTGGCGGGAGACATTTTGTAAATTCTCCCATGCAAGTGAAAATTCAGCTTTGCACCCATGCTCCCACGTGTTTGCAACGGACACATGGCATCTCCTCAGCCAACGTGGGGAAGGCAGGGCGGCGGGGAGAAAATTTTCTTAATGCCCCGAAGGGCTAAGAGGGTACATAGACCTGCACCTCCGCCGGCACCTCAGGATGCCACGTGGCAGCCCCTGATTGGCTGTGGCAAGGTGGGACAGTGGGGAAAACTTGGAAAATTTTCCAAAAATTTTATGAGATGAAAAACAAAAAAAGGGACCCATTCCTCCGCTGATGCCTCATGATGCCACGTGGCATCACCTAATTGGTTGGGGGCCGGCGGCGAAAATTTGGAAAAATTTGCCAAAATTTTCCGAAAGCACTAAGTTAAAAAGGGGATCCGCCTCTCTACTGAAAGCTCATGGTGCAATGTGGTAGCCTGTTATTGGTTGCAGTCCATCGGGACAGTGGGGAAAATTTGGAAAATTTTCCCACTAAAAATTTCTAAGCTCTAAGGTAAAAATTCAGGCCGCAGGCCCGCCAAGGAATTTTCTCCCAAAATTTTAACGCCAAGGAAGAAAAAATTTAGAGTGCCATAACTTGGACTTTCTATAAATATCTTGACATCCATTTTACTCAGGGATAAATAATTTTTTGTTTTGACAAATTTTAAGGGGTCAATTTCAAGAAAACGGCCTGCAAGCTTTAACAGTGCGAACTGGTAATTCTTAACTTGTCAGATTTGTCCAATTTGATCTTCTTCCTCTCTCAACATGGAAAATATACATGGAGAATCGTTCTTAGGTGGATTTAAGAAATGACTCAAGATTCAATTTGTTTGATTGATTCACAATTTGAACATTTACATTTCTTGACATCAAAACGACTGCAGAACGGTTTGAGCTTGATTTTTCTAATTTCTGAAATATTTCATTTAAGGTTTTTTGTCTAATTAAACTCATTTATACTCTGGAATGTTCAATTTTAATGTTTTATTATTATTTCTTTCCTGTAGGTTTGAACTATACATTTTTGGATTAGATAATCGCTAGTTTGAAATTTAAAAAATAGGGATCAAAATTTTAAAGGGGTCTATTTGCAATTTTATTCTTCCAGGTATTTAGAATACATTCCAATTCCAATCTAACATATTTGGTTGATTCAAAACTAACCATTCAAGACAAAAATGCAATTCTGATTTCAGATTTTTCACATTCCAAAGAGACAAAATACTATATTTTTCTCACACTCATTTCTTCCTTTGAAACTGAGATTTCAATACATTGAAATGATCACATTCAATACTACAACGCAATTTGAGAAAAGTATTACATTCATTTGTTAGTTCTAACAGACAACTTTACAACTTATTTCTTTTATTCCTTCTAAAATTATTTATTGAACAAGGGGTAGAATAATTCATTTTCTTTTCAAGTATCCCACTTTACCACTTTCAAAACAGGGACTTCCTAGTGCATAATAAAAATAAATTTCCAATGGAAGAATATCATATGAACAAGGTAACACTTCCAATAATTCCAGTGAACTCATACAACCTCCTTTCCAGTTGATTTCCAAATACACTATAGAAAACATTATCAATCTTTCACATTCTTTCCAAAATAGAATACAGAGTATAACCCTTTTACATTTCCAATTTCCACTTGCAATTAGTACAACATATTTCCATTAAATCCATTTACAAGTTCATCCACTTCAAGTGGGAAAGGTTATAATGATATTTCATTTCACAAGGGATAGTCAAACTGTGTTTTCTCAGCTCTAGAACAACAACATGCATTCCTCTCATTCATCCAATTTTATCACAATAGGAGTAGGGGAAAGGCAACACTGTCCACCCAACGAAGACATCCAATGAAGAGGGGAAGCCATCCTTCTTCATTGGCCCTTGAGCCCCAACCATAAGGTAATAAAAGATGTGATCCAACTCATGCAAACAACATGCTTCCACAAAACATACACACAACATTTCCGCAAAGAAAACATAGTCTCAAACAGAATGTATTTTACAACTACATTAAAATATGATAAACAATACAAAGGCCTAATCAAGCAAGCCAAAGGAGAAAGAAGCTATGGGGGATGCTGCTTATGCCTCCCAAAGGGGAAAATTGGGTATCAACACCTGAGAACAACCCACCAATATATATATATATATATATAATATATATATATATATATATATATATATATATATATATATATATATAGTCTCAAACAGAATGTATTTTACAACTACATTAAAATATGACAAACAATACAAAGGCTTAATCAAGCAAGCCAAAGGAGCAAGAAGCTATGGGGGATGCTGTCTTATGCCTCTCAAAGGGGAAAATTGGGTATCACCACTTGAGAACAACCCACCAATATATATATATATATATATATATATATATATATATATATATATATATAATATATATATATGAATAACATTTCAAACTCTGTCATGCCCTTATGCCTCCCACAAGTACCCCTTATTCCTCACATTTTCTTATGTCTCGCCAACCTTTTATGGCACCCCATAACGAGTAAAGAAATGCAAGAAAATTCTTTGTAAGGTAGAACCCAAATGCCAACTCCCTCCACCCTTATGCCTTCCTAAAACCACTTGTGCCTCTCACAAAATAACCCCATAGTCTTCTTCTACACCATTCCTAGGCCATCTACCCAACAACCCATAAACATGCCAAAACATTCACAAATTAACATTTACATATATAAAAGAGAGCATTTCATGAGCCAAGCTCTTACCTCTCCATGATGGAGTTATTCCAAATTCCAAAACAACAAGGTCTATCCCAATGCAAGCAGTCCAAACACGGCCAAGCACAAGTGTGCAACAATTTTTCCAAAACTCCTTCAAAGCAACAACTCCCAAAACAACAAGAAAATTAAACTAAAAATGAAGTCTCTAAAGTGAAGCGACCCAAAACAAAGAAAAGAGTTCAAATTTTATAGAAGAGGGAAGAGAAGAGGATGAGGTGGATCCATGTAGGATGCCACATCACACATCCTCATCCCCAACCTCCAAAAGTCGACGTCATTCTCCAATGCATAATAAATAAGTGGGTGAATAATATGCGAGATTTACTTACACCCTCTAACCATAGGCAAGGTTGGTATGTAAATTTAAGAGGTATGGGGACAAGTTAACCTTGTCCCACAAGCCTAAAAAATCAGCCTCCAAGGACATTCAAATTTCCAAGAAAGTGGAGTGTTTCACACTCAAAATTTAACTTACACATCACTTACAAAGTCATTTACACATTAGTTACACATTCTTACAACACTTTAAAACATGGCCAACAACTTTTTTAATTACATTCTTATGAAATATTTTAATTAATTAACCAAACAATATGATTACTCACAATATTTACACACCATTAAATAAATAATGAAAGGGGTAAGTGCACCACAAAATAAACACATGCAAACATAACAAAAGGGACCAAATAAAATAAACACATAAAATCTCTTGGTCACATATAAAGGTGATCCCCTCATGGGAATCCCTAACACAACCAACACACACAAACAAATATTAGTTGTCATGGTGACCTTGTTGAATTCATCTAGGATTCCAATACGGTTGGTCTCCAATCCCCCGATGTTTGCTGTGATATTTTTAATCTGCAAAAATACAATACCTCCTTCGGCCTCGTGGACATATCAAAATGTTTAAAATAATATATAGATAATTCAAAATTCAAAATCATCTAGATATATGAATCACAACAACATCAAAGCAATCTAACAATATCATTTATAGTTTTATCAACAACTATATCATCATCTAATAATTTTCCATTTCTAGGTCTACTGGCAATATTCAAATATCACAAATCCGAACAACATCCATCATATAACCATGTCCAATAGCATGTCAACATCTATATAAAATGTCTCTAACAATCATCATGTATCATATATGAATCAGAGTGAACAATAATCCATGATCTAACATCTAACACCATACTAAATCAAAACTATAATAATGTTCATAATATAGTCAGCAGTATGATGATCAATATCAAAAGTGTCGAAGGGAAGGGGGCACTATATAATTATTAGTTTTATTTTTTATTCTTGCAAGTATGTGTAGAAATATTTAATCAAGAAATTAATTAAATCACAACTAACGTTGCCCTTGTAATGCTTTTAAAAACAAAAAAAAAACCACAAAGTTTTTCCCATTAAATTGGTAAGTTTTATTATGGTTTGAAAGTCGTAATTTGTGGGCACTACAAAAGTTCTTATATTTCCATAGATCAGAAATATGCTAACAAAGGTGAGTGGATTGGATTGGACATATGTTCATTACATTTGGTCAAATAGACTCAATTCCACTTGTGGATGACCATGTCTACTATAAGCAAAAAAACACTCCTCCAACAAAGCCAACATGTCCCTCAAGCCTGCTAGCACACCAAACTCACCATTCCCTATGGAACCTTCTCCAAAACTCCATTTTTTAACGAATTATAGAAGATAAATAGGAAAAACATGTAAATGACCATCAAATTTCTATGAGTAGGCAGAGACAAATTTTCCAAGCCAAGGAATGCAACCAGCCGTAACAACCCTATCAAGGACAACTTTTTGGAGGAAGTGTCTTTCCCACAAAATATAGCCCATCAACTAATAAAATATTATAATTACATTTACTAAATCAACTAAGATTGTGTTTGCTATACATGAATCAATGATTATGAGAGGATATGTTAAATAAAATATCACTAATTGTTTCTAATTAGAGCGAGTATATGTCACTTTCACACTTAAAACTTGAATAAATATTAACCAACAAAACAACCTATATTAAGTTACACACTTCCAAAAATATCATATTATTCTGAAATAATGAATCGTATTAAATTTCTTTGTATTTAAGAGTCCCTAATTTAAATCCCTTAAACATATAATTTTCATATAATTTAAATGCTGAAGAAAAAATTGCAGATATTAAAAAAAGCACAATATATATAAAGTTTCTTTAATTATTTTATATCTTATTATAGTTGGGTGGCTACCCCTTTTAACTTAAGGGTTCGGAGTCATTGGCTCCTACATAAGGGTTGGCGAGGTCCTTCCAGTTTATGGCAAGTGTGGTTTCCACAACAATGAGGGGTGCATTTCGTATGAGAAAATATTCTCCGTACCGTTATTGTGCACGGGATCACCTTGACAAGGGGAAATGGGCTCTGCTTCATCCCCTGAATCGTAAACTAATGATACCAGATTGGAGTGGTGCAACCGGAGATTTAGTAACTCTGCCTGTGCAGCTGCCAATCGTGTTTGCAGATGTGAAATCCGCTGCTGCAATTTGAATATAGTTAGTGCACACCCATATACGGGATCTCGCAGCCTCGCATTTGCCTCATAGACCATACTATCAACAGCATCCCCTCTCTGATTGATTGGAAGATCCTAATATTACACTCAACCACATATAATATACCCATTAATTGCTTATAGGCAAGATGAAACAGACTGCATTTAACTTGTCCAAACTTTAATAATAATAAAGCCAGAAGAATTTATCTAAATGAAAAGTTCGTCTGACCTTGAGCATCTTGATCATGTTGCTTGCTCCGAATACACGGTGTACAGTAGCGAACTTGTGAAGATCGTTGGGTGGTAGATAAGGAGCAAGCACGCATTTTTCTGAACACCTCCTTCTCAGGATCCTACAAGCGCCGCATGAAGTTGCCGATGGCTTATACCCACTTCTCTTCGACTTCATCTGGATATTATAAACAACTATTTAGAGAAGAAAAATAAAAGGATATCAGTAAAAAGTAACAGACAGTGCAAGCTCTTCCCTCTATAAAATTGCATTGCTTCAACCAAGTTTGACACAAGGATTTAAAACTCGGAGTAAGAGAATTAAAGACACAGTTTACCTTTTCTATTTACAAATACCAGCGAAGGCAAACTGGCGAAGCTCATGATCTACTGCCTTGTTAATTGCTTTTATACACTTAAAGTGGATTAAAAAGTCTACCATGTGGAACTGTAAACAAGCTTTGTTCACACCCAGAGATGAGAATCGAGATGATATGATGTGATACACAAGTAGCGATATCGACGCATTTGTAATGTGGAAAACATGGCTAGCCATGAATCACGTTTAAACTGCCATTTAATTATATCAATATCTCAGGCCTGAAAATTCAGTAATCCTCTAGATTTGGTATAGTTTAAGAACCAGTTAATATTAATTTTAGAGACATAAACACTACTAATTATTTGGAAAGATATTGAAATAATCCAAGAATAATAAATTGAAAAGTTGTATATAAAGAAATATTACAATTTTTAGTGACAGATATAGAAGAGCTAGCACTCAACCGATTTTGTAGGAAGAAATGGTCAAGCTGAAATACAAGGCCGGTTTCCTCTTAAAATCATTTAACGCGGAGGTATCTGCGTGTGGAAAGGTCCGAGGGGCCGCAGCCTGTTAGAAAAATTTAAATCGTACCCGGCTACTATTGTGGGCGGGGCCAACAACCTTTTTAAAAGTCACTATATTCATATCGAAATTGGCTTTATACTAAGAACTGTAAAGCTTTTTAATTGAAAAGCATACTTTTATTCCTAAAGTTCCAGAATATCAATCACATCCATCCAGCGAGGCCTCGAGTCAGAGGCCACTTACATAAAAAGAACAGTAACTAGGTTTTATAATTACTTAAACATGTATTATGTTTAAATAACAAAATCTTGTTTAATAAATATTAATATCAAATTTACCAAAAACATTATACATAAAATTCCAAATACCAACTAACAAATACACTAAATAGAAACATTTAGTAAATAACTCAAATACAACACCAATCTATATTACATAGAATTCCCTAATAGAAACCAATAAACTTTATAGTTTTTAACAAATAAATTAAATATTATTTAAAGAGTAGAGCTCAAAAGACGTAAGTAGGGGTAGATAATATTTTTCGTAGTGTTAGTGTATTCATCATTTATTCAATTAAAGTTATTATTTGTATACATTATTTTATGTTGTTTCATTTTTTACTTATGTCTTATACATTTTTAAAAAATTCAACACTACATGGATTATTCGATACTTTGATTTTTCCTTTATAACTTATTATTCCTCTATATGTGGTTCATGTTTAATTCCTCTTCATATAATCTCTTTCATTACTTTAGTTTTCTCTTTTCTCTCGTTGTTTCATTGTGTTTCAAGTTATTTTCCACCATATATGAGCATTATTTTAATTCAAGTTATAACATTTTTGGATATAAACTAGACATTACATAATCTAAGGAACTAGAATTAGGTTAATGTTTGTCTAGTTTTATCTATGATTTAGGTGCCTAAGATTTTGGCCCTTATTTATAAGTATTTCTCTTCTATAGTCTGATGTTCCTTATTTTTAATATATAAAATATGTTATGGTGATAAAAGTAAAAATCATAATAATACTTCAACCTATCCTAACTTGCATTATAGTTTCATAATGATAATTATGATTTCAGTTTAATACAATGAATGCATTAGAACATTGATTATACTATTAGAACATCATAATAATCATCATCATCATCATAATCATTTGCTCGAAACAATAAAAGCTTGTTATGTGTAATTTAAAAATTAATTTTATGAAACAAGTGTTTTGCACTTTCTAGTTTATTAATAGTTTCTTGTTTAATCAATAAAGAACCAAGTTCATTTATATTATTTGTATTATAAATAGTGAAAGAGTTGAGTAGGATGTTTTAGATCCACATGATCTAATTGAATAGAAATAACACGTGCAATGAATATGAGTATGCCATTACACACATAGTAAGAAAAAAACACAGAAAAAGAATAAATATAATAGTTCCAAATACAAGCAATGCATGCTATAAGGGAAATTGGTAATATATATAGCCAAGATGGTTCACTTTAACAACAAGATATTATTAGGCATCACTAAGTTCATTCAGGTAAAATATAATTTTCAGACATAATCAACCTTCATTCCCTAAATATATCTTTATGCTACTTGATTTTGTTTCATACCTTAGTTCCACAAGGAGGCAAGCTTAAGCTCAATGTGAGGTGAAGAAAAATTTAGGTTCGCGACTACTATTCCTTCACGCAAGGATCACGACAATTAATTTACTTTAGTGAAGGATTGTAGGTTACAAATAACATTAAGCTTAATTATTAGGCTTACATATTTCCATAAGGTCAGATAATTGTCATGGTTACATTAGACTGTATTTAAAATTAGGCAGCAACCACATAAATATATACATATGTACATTAATCCTTTAAGAAGGATTGTAATGCACCTTCACATTAGTTGAATGTACGTAGGTAAAATTATATTCATATTTCTGAACACATTATTCATTAACCAATAGTTCATTGAGACTTATAATTCAATCCGAATTAAGTAAGTGTAACGCCAGCTAAATTCTCCCCACTCAAGACCAAGAAAAACCTAGGTTTAGTTAGGAAACGTTAACGAATATATATATATATATATATATATATATATATATATATATATTGAACTATTCCCAACAAAATTCTAGAGTCCATTACAACAGTTATCAAACATCCTACATAACACTAGGAGAGAGAAATGCATCCCTAGCATGTAGATACATTATCTTATTGTGGGGCACGCAGAAGAAATTTCCCAGGGGACGAAGGAAAGGCATGGAAAGAAACCTTTCTTTTGGGCAAGGAAGAGAGGCATGGGAGAAACTCTCATTCCCCCAGGTGCACAAGACGAGCGCAGAAGAGTCTCATTTCTCATGGGCAAGTAAGACGGGCATGGAGGAAGCTCTAGGCACACAAGATGGGAGCACAAGGGGTTATGGGCATGCGGGACGGGCGTGTAAGAGGATTTTCCTATTCTGTGAACTTAAAAAGGCCATAAATTTTGATATGGAGCTCCATTTTTGGCAAACAAGGACTTTTCGGAAATATCTAGACGTCCTCTTTGCACAACAACCTTAATAATTTAATTTAGATAAATTTTTAAGGGTTTATTTTGAGAAAAAACTCAGTAGGATTATAAAATGAAAACTGGTAACATTTGACTTACAAATTTTGTTTAATTCGACCCTCCTTCCTTTCTCAACATGCCAAACAGACATGGAGGGTTGCTCTTAGAGGATTTTAGGATGGATTGCAAGGGTCAATTGTTAGATTAAAGATAAATTTGAAATTTCCATCCTTTGGCAGAAAAATGACTGTAGTTTTTCCTTTGTTCGATTTGAAGTGTTCCTTAACAATTTCTTAAGTGGTTTAGTTTGTTTGGGGTCATTTTAGACATACTAAGTTCACTAAATATGATTCATTTTCTTATTCATTGTTGTAGGGGTCATTTTGTGCATTTTTGAATAAAATTATTACTAGTTTGATAAGTTATCTAACAGAGCTATACAACTTCAAATTCGAATTGATCTATTTGCATTTACTAAGCTTAAACTATGAATTCATTCTAAAAAAATCTAACGTACTAAGATTGATTTAAATCAAAATGTGTAAAAGACAAAACATACAATTATGATTTCAAAAATGATACTTTTCAAAAGAGCAGAGTAATGTATTTTCTTCATATGTATTTCTTTATTTCAAATAGAAATTCGTCAACATATTTTAAAATAGATTTTAAACAGCAGTAACTCCATTTATTTACAAGACTACAACTTCTATTGATTCAAAAATAATACCTTTACAACTTTATTCTTTCATTGCTTAATTCCAATATACATAATACATCTCCTTCACATTTCGAATTACAACTTCATAGCCAATACAAAAAGATCTTTCCATCGTGAAGTATATTACATTGTCATCCACTTCAGATTGGGAAAAAGGATTTACAAATAGAACTCTCATAAGGTACTGTCAAAAATTGTCTTTTCCTTTGCTCCATAAAAACAATATGCAAATCCACCATACTCCAATATTGATCACAACAAAGGCAGGGGAAAGACAATGCTATCCACTCAACCAAGACATTAAATGAAAGGACAAGCCATCCTTCTTCATTGGCCCCTGAGCCTCAAACACAATGCAATAGAAGATTTGTTTCAATTCATAGAAATAAAAGGCTTCCACAAACACACAACCAATCTCAAATTTAAAAACACAGTCCAAAACAGAATGCATTTTGCAAACACTTTAAAGCATAACAAACAAGACTTAGGCTTCATCATGCAAGCCAAAGGAGTAAGAAACTATGGGGGATACTACTTATGCCTCCCAAAGGGGAAATGAGTATCACCGTCTGAGAGCAAATCACAAAAATACATATCATTTCAAATCCCTAACATACCCTTATGTGTCCCTTAAATACCCCTTATTCCTCACATTTCCTTATGCCTCCCCAACCTCGTATGGCACCCCATAACGAGTAAAGAAATGCAAGCTAGTTCTATTTACAAAGTGGAACCCAAATCCCAACTCCCTCAACAGTTATACCTCCCCAAAACACTTATACATCCCTCAAGAGTACCCCATAGTCTTCTCCTACACCATCCCTAAGCTCCTATGCATAAAATAAAAAAACCAACAAACAAATAAAACAGCACACTCTAACATTCAACCATCTACATATGCATAAAATGAAAGAAGAGCATTTCAAGAGCCAACCTCCTACCTATCCATGATGGAGTTTGTTCCAAGGTTCCAAAACAACAAGCTTTCTAATGCAAAACAGTCCAAGATCAACAATCCACAAGCATGCAACAATCTCCAATCTTCTCCAAAAGTAAGAGCTCTCCAAACCAAAAATAAGTCTCCCAAAATGAAGTGATAAAAGTGAAGCCAACCCAAAACAAGCTAAGGAATTCCAATAAATAGAAGAGGGAAGAGAAGAGGATGAGGTGGATCCATGTAGGATGCCACATCACACATCCTCAACCCCAACACAAAAGTCAACTTCATTCTCCAATGCATAATCAATAGGTGGGTGAATAATATGACAGTTTTACTTACACACTCAAACAAGCCCACACCCCATAAGGACTGAAAATAAAACATGTAAGAAAAGTGCAATAAAAACATTCAACATGACTTACAAAAATTCATAAAGAAGGTCTAAATTTAACCCTCCAACCATCTAGGCAAGGTTGGTATGTAAATTTAAGAGGCATGGGACAAGTTTAACTTGTCTCACAAGTCTCCAAAATCAATCCTCCAAGGACAAATTTTGAATTTCAATGAAGATGAAGTGTTTCTTACTCCAAAATCAACTTACATATCTCTTACACATCACTTACACATTCTTACAACACTTAAATTCAAGGCCAACAACTCTATTAATTACTTTCTCATGACATAATTTAATTAATTAACTTAACCACATGATTACTCACAATATTACACAACATTTAATAAATAAAGAAAGGGGGTCAAAGCACCACTAAAATAAACACATACAACATTAAACCAAGGAAATAAATAAAAGAAAACAACATAAAATCCCTTGGTCACATTTAAAGGTGATCCCCCCAATGGGAATCCCTAACACAAATAAACACACACAAAAAAATACAATTGCCATGGTGACCTTGTTGAATTCATCTAGAATTCCAAAGTGGTTGGTCTCCAATCCCCCGATGTTTGTTGTGATATTTTTAACCTGCAAATTACAAATACCTCCTTTGGCCTCTTGGCCATATCAGAACATCCAATGAATATAAATATAGTTTCAAGATCATCAATATACACGTGAATCACAACATTCATCAAGACAATCAACAATATCACTTACAATTTCATCAACAACTATATAATCATAAGTTTAATTCAATTTTCTTTTTCCAAGCCTACTCAAAATATCCAATTATCACAAGTCCGAAACAACATCTATAATATAACCATGTCAAACAGTATACCAATAGCAATATATAAAATGTCTCTAATAAACACCATGCATCAGATATGAACCAAAGTCAACAATAATCCATCATCTAACATCTAACATCATACTAAATAAAAACTATAATAATGTCCATGATATAGTCAACAGTGCCATGATCAGTATCAAAAGGTGTCAAAGGGAAGTGGGTACTACATCCCCCTCCCCTTAGACTTGACTTCCTCCTGGAAGTCACTAGAACAGATGTGGGAACTGAACTCGTAGTAAAGTAGCATCCTTCCCAAGTAAACTGCAGTCTCATCATATCTATCCCACTACACTCGCACCTGATCAATCTCTCTGCCTCGAAGGCCCAGGGTCCTACGATCTATAATGTGAATGGGCTCCACTGCTGCACCTTCCCCTGATCCTGCACCTGCAATGACGTCCAATCTAGCACATGAGAATGATCTACAATATATCTCCTAGGACTGAAACATGAAACACATCATGTACGCGAGACAAGCTTGGTGGCAATAATAGACGATAGGTCAAAGGGTCCAATACGCTCCAAGATCTCAAAAGGACCAAAAAATCTAGGAGCTAACTTAGAACCTTTTCCATAATAGATAGGGCTCTTATGTGGTCTAACATGAAGGAACACCTTCATGCCCACATCAAAACTATGGTCAGTCCTATGTTGATCTGACAAACTTCTTCTACCTGTCATGTGCCTCATGCAGTCTCTGTCTGATCAAAACCACTTGCTGCTCCATGTCCTGTAACAAAGTTAGTCCAAGAGAAACCCTGTCCTCTAACATGTCCCAGCTAAGAGGTGTCCTGCAATCTCTTCCATACAAATCCTGAAAAGGTACCATGCCTATAGAGCTATGAAAACTGTTATTGTAACAAAACTCCACCAAGTATAAGTACTCCTCCCCATCTCGACTGATGATCCATAACGTACATCCTAAGCATATCCTCTAAAACTTGATTCACCCCACTCCATTTATCCATCTATCTTAGGGTGATAGGTTGTGCTGAAATTGATTTTTGTCATCGAGGGAATGCTGTATGGTAGTCCAAAAATGGGAAGTATACAAAGGATCACAGTCATAAATAATCTTCTGCGGAATCCCATGTAGTGTCACAATCTCATCCAGATAAACATGTGCCATTACACTAGCTGTATAAGTGGTCTTCACAAGAGAAGAGTGAGCCACTTTTGTCAATTTATCCACTGTGACCATGATGGCGTCATGGTGATATCTCAACATCGGTATCACAAACAACGAAGTCCATGGAAATGGTGTCCCACTTCCACTCCGGTATAGCATGAGGAAAGAGAAGGCCAGCTGGATGCTGATGCACAGACCTCCACTTTATGGCACTCTAAATAACGTGACACAAACTGAACCACATCACTATGAATTCCTCTCCAATGATACAACTGTCTCAGTATAGTGTGCATCTTCTTCACCCTGGGATGGGCTAAATAGGGTACACGATGTGCCTTTGTCAGAATTATCCTGTATCAAGCCTCCATCTCTGGGAACATAAATCTGACCTTTTTGCCTAAGAATTCCATCTGCCTTCTAATGAGAAATTATCAAAATTACCTTCAAGGGATCTTTGGGACTTGATCTCCACTCTCGCTGCAATGTAAAAGCTATTAAGAGGAAACAGTTGTAGGATCCTACTCCGTGAATTTGTGTCTACTGAAGTGGACATAATCACATGTCTCTCGTCTACTAAGAGCATCTATAACCACATTGTCCTTCCCCCTTCGCATGATCTATCTCCATATTGTACTCACAAAGAAAATCCATACAATTATGTTGATGAGCGTTGAGATTGGGCTGCATGAAGAGGTGGAAAAGACTCAAGTGATATGTACTGAGTGTGAATCTCTCAACCAAGATGAAAGTGTATCCATTGAACCATGGTGTGCATGATTACTGCAAGCTCAAGATCATCAGTTGGATAATTGATCTCATAATCCTGGATTTTGCGAGACTCAAAAGCCACTACTCTTCCCTCCTGCATCAACACACCTCCAAGTCCTGCCAAAGAAGCATCTGTGCATTATGAAAAACTCACCCTGTGGATCCAGCACTACAAGAATGGGAGCTGTCATGAGGCACTCCTTAAGTGTCCTGAATGCTTGCTCACATCTATCTAACCAATCAAACTGTATTCCATTTCCGCTGAAGGGAATTAATTGGGTGCGCAATCTGAGAGAAGTCCTGAAACAAATCTTTGGTAGTAACCTGCTGAACCCCATGAAGCTATGCACCTCTGTCATAGTAGTGGGTGCTAGAAAATCCATAATAGCTATAATCTTCGAAGGATTGATTGCGTGATACCTTTTTCCTAGAAATTATGTGGCACAAATATTGTACCTCTGTCTGAAATAATGCACACTTCTCCATGTTACCGTAAAGTTGCTGCTCACGAAGACACTGAAGAACCTGGCGAAGGTGCCCTTCATGCTCCTCACACGTGCATGAGTAAATCAAAATTATCATCAAGGAAGATGAACATGAAGTCGATCTAAGAAATTCCTGAAACACCCCACTCATCAAACTCATAAATATTGCGGGGGCATTTGTCAAACCAAAAGGCACCACTATGAACTCATAGTGCCCATAATCTCGTACGAAAGGTGGTCTTATGAATACCACCTCCGTAATCCTCAGCTGATGGTAGCCTGACTTAAGATCAATCTTAGAGAAAATTGTGGCTCCCTTCATCTGATCAAATAAATCATCTATGTGTGGAAGGGGATAACGATTCTTGATTGTTACCTTGTTAAGTTGACGGTAATCAATACACAACCGCAAGGATCCATCCTTATTTTTCACAAAAATCACCAGTGCACCCCAAGGGGATACACTAGGATGGATTAGGCCTTTCTCCAAAAAGCCCTCAAGTTGTAACTTGAGCTCACAGAGCTCTGGTGTGGTCATCCGATAAGGTGCTCGTAAGATAGGCTCTGGTCCCGGAACTAGATCTATATGAAAATCAATCTCATGTGGGGGGGTGGTAACCCCGGGGTAGCTCCCCTGGAAAGTCATCAAAAAACTCTCTCAAAATGGGATGGTCATCTAGTGATGGTCCACTAGACCCATCCTTTGATCTAATCACTAACTGTGACAGCAAACATTTGACAACCCCGTCACACACACTGCTTAAGCTGATATAGCAGAGATGGTGTAAATGGAAATAGGTCTCCTGACCCTAAGATCACTGACTCAACTCCTAGATCATCTACATAAGATATGATCTTGTGGTAACAATCAACTATGGCTCTTTGTCTAGTCCATTCCCAAAATGACTCCATAAGAACCCAACGGAAGGATACAAAGATCTCGAGGTAGTGGTGAAAGGTCCCAAATCAACTACACACTCCTTAACTAAGGAGTCCACTGAGATCTTAGCTCCTGAAGCCATCTTAACGTCCCAACTAAGACCCTACCTAACTACCACCAGCCTGCATCATCTCTACTAAAGATGGTGCAATAAAAGAATCTGAAGAACCAGAATCAAACAAAATAGAGGTAGGAATAACACCAATACTACCTATAGTCTCAATCATGGTACTCTGATACTCATCCTGGTGGTTCTCGACCGCTGCATAGATCCGATGACTGACTACCAATTAGGCTCTGAGATCTGTCACAAACACTCTATAACCAAAACAACCAAAACAATCCTCTCCCCATGTGTAGCAAGTCTGGTCGGTACTCTGGAGGTATGTGGTGTGGATCCTGATGATCTGGCTATGGACTGATTGAGGTCTCTGCTGGCAAGCTCCTACTGACTGAGCCCTCTGGGCACCCTGTGTCCTGATGGGACCCCTAGGAGGAGGCCCCATACTCTGACCTCTATGTGAATCAAATCTCTGTGGAGGTCTATAAGGTGGGCAGGACTGCTGCTACTGCTGTTGCTGCTGCTACTGTTGTGGTCTATAAGAGGACTATGTTGAGCCCTGTCCACCATGAGGAGGAGGTACTGACCCCCTCAGATCTGTTGTCCTGCATGTGTTATATATGGCTCTGGACTCGGTCTCTAGCCTACTGGGTCTTCCCCCTGAGTCTCCTCTGCTACATCAGCCTTCTCAATGGCCTCAGCTAATGTCTGTGGACAATGGATCCAAACTACACCTCCAATGTCTAGATTTAGGCCCCGAATGAACCTGTGGATCTGTAGCTGCTCGTCATGCATGTAATCAACATACTGGAGTAGATCTAATAAATCTTCCCTCATACTCTGCTACTGTAAGAGATGCCTGTCGGAGGTCATGAAACTCATCTATCCTCTGTTGTATGAACCTACATGATAAATATCAGCTCCTGAAATTCTCCTCAAAGAGCTCCCCAGGTAACTCTCTTAGAATCCACATGGATTTTCTGCTCCTCTGTCCTCCACCAGACACCATACTCTATCTCTCAGTAGGTGGATCGTAACATGAGCTTTCATGTTGCTAGAACAAGGGCAGATCTTGAAGCATCCGCTCAAGCTCACCAACTAGGCATCTGCCTGAAATACACCTATGTCACCTGAATAATGTGCTAGTCGTAGCTTCAAGATGTCCCTGATGTGGTCTGACATTGTAGTCTGATGACCCTTAGGCCTCCTTACATGCTCATCTCTAAGCCTAGGGCTCTGAGACCTATCTCTGTGTCTTGAAACCCGGTCTCCCTGTCCCCTCTGTGGTGACTCTTATCTGATTGACTCCACGTAGGATTTCTCTCCTCTATGCTCCTCGCTATGCCAGGAAGATGCACGAGCCTCAATGGATGTCACCCTATCATGTCTGACTGAACGTGCTCCTATGGTCCCTCCGCATAGAGCAGCATTAACATCCTGAAGTGTCTGTAAAATGTATTGTAGTATAGCTGCTACAACATGATCTGGTGGTGGTAAGTCTAGGTCTATGTGAAAAATACCCCTAATCTTCTCTGTGCCTCCTACACAGACCAAGGCAAGAGTTAGTTCATTTTTTAGGTTTTATTTAGTTTTCCATGTTCACTAAAATATGTAATTTCTAAACTAAGTTGTTTTCTAGATTTAAAAGTGTGCTAAGTTTAATATTGTACTAGGTTTAAAGTTCATGTCTCAAGTTTTCTAGTATGCCCAAGGGTCCAAGATTTGAACCCATGACTCTGATACCAAGCGTAACACCACCTAAAATCTCCCCACTCGAGACCAAGAACAACCTAGGTTTAGTTAGGAAAAGTTAAGGAATAATTTTTTAATTATTTTTGAATTATTCCCAACAAAATTATAGAGTCCATTACAACAGTTATCAAACATCCTACACAACACTAGGAGAGAGAAATTCATCCCTAGCATGGATAGATTAACTTCTTGCGGGGCATGCGTAGAAGAAATTTCCCTGGGCATGGAGGAGAGGCGTGGAAAGAAACCTTTCTTCTGGGTACGGAAGAGAGAAGTGGGAGAAACTCTCATTCTCTTAGGTGCACAAGACAGGCGTGCAAAAGAAACTCATTTTCTCATGGGGTGCGCAAGATGGGTGCACTGCAAGAAGGGTTGCAAGGGTTTGCAAGGGGTTCTAGGGCACGGGTGCAAGAGGCTTTTCCTCTTCTGTGAACTTCAAAAGGCCATAACTTTTGATAGGGAGCTCCGAGTTTTGGAAAACTGAGGACTTTTCAGAAATCTCTCGATGTCCTATTTGCACATAAACCTTAATAATTTAATTTGGATAAATTTTTAAGGGTAAATTTTGAGAAAACACTCTGCAGTATTATAAAATGAAAACTAGTAACATTTGATTTATAAATTTTGTTCAATTCGACCTCCTTCCTTTCTCAACATGCCAAACATACATGGAGGGTTTCTCTTAGAGGTTTTTAGGATGGATTGCAAGGGTCAATTATTAGATTAAAGATCAATTTGAAATTTTCAATCCTTTGGCATCAAAATGACTGATAGTTTTTCCTTTGTTTGATTTGAAGGGTTCCTTAACAATTTCTTAAGTGGTTTAGTTTGTTTGGGGTCATTTTAGACATACTAAGTTCACTAAATATGATTCATTTTCTTATTAATTGTTGCAGGGTCATTCTGTGCATTTTGAAAAAAAAAATTACTAGTTTGATACGTTATCTAACAGAGCTCTACAACTTCAAATTCGAATTGATCTATTTGCATTTACTAAGCTTAAACTATGAATTCATTCCAAACAAATCTAACATACTAAGTTGATTTAAATCAAAATGTGTAAAATCCAAAAGATACATTTCTGATTTCCAAATCATACTTTTCAAAAGAACAGAGTAATGTATTTTCTTCATACGTATTTCTTTCTTTCAAAACAGAAATTCCTCAACATATTTAAACACATATTTTAAACAGCAGTAACTCCATTTGTGTAAAAGAATACAACTTCTATTGATTCAAAAATGATACCTTTACAACTTTCTTCTTTCATTTCTTAATTCCAATATACAGAATACATCTCCTTCACATTTCTAATTACAACTTCATAGCCAATAAAAAAACATCTTTCCATCACGAAATATATTACATTGTCATCCACTTCAAGTGGGAAAAAGGCTTTACAAATAGAACTCTCACAAGGGACTGTCAAGAACTTTCTTTTCCTTTTCTCCAGAACTAACAACATGCAAATCCATCATACTCCAATTTTGATCACAACAAAGGCAGAGGAAAGGCAATGCTCTCCACCCAACCAAGACATCCAATGAAAGGAGAAGCCATCCTTCTTCATTGGCCCCCAAGCCCCAACCACAATGTAATAGAATATGTGTTTCAACTCATGGTAATAACAGGCTTCCAAAAACAACACAAGTAAATCTCACATTTAAAAACACAGTCCAAAACATAATGCAGTTTGCAACCACATTAAAGCATAACAAACAAGACTTAGGCTTCATCATGCAAGCCAAAGGAGAAATAAACTATGGGGGATGCTACTTATGCCTCCCAAAGGGGAAATGGGTATCACCACCTGAGAGCAAACCCAAAAATACATATCATTTCAAATCCCTGACATACCCTTATGCCTCCCTCAAACACCCCTTATTCCTAACATTTCCTTATGCCTCCCCAACCTCTTATGACACCCCATAACGAGTAAAGAAATGCAAGATATTTATTTTTACAAGGTGGAACCCAAATCCCAACTCCCTCCATGCTTATACCTCCCCAAAACACTTATTCCTCCCTCAAGAGTACCCCATAGTCTTCTCCTACACCATCCCTAAGCCATCTACCCAACCAACCAACAAATAAAACCACACACTCCAACATTCAACCATCTACATATGCATAAAATGAAAGAAGAGCATTTCAAGAGCCAAGCTCCTACCTCTCCATGATGGAGTTTGTTCCAAGGTTCTGAAACAACAAGCTTTCCAATGCAAAATAGTCCAAGATCAGCAATCCACAAGCACACAACAATCTCCAATCTTCTCCAAAAGCAAGAGCTCTCCAAACCAAAAATAAGTCTCCCAAAATGAAGTGATAAAAGTGAAGCAACCCAAAACAAGCTAAGGAATTCCAATAAATAGAAGAGGGAAGAGAAGAGGATGAGGTGGATCCATGTAGGATGCCACATCACACATCCTCAACCCCAACACAAAATTCAACTTCATTCTCCAATGCATAATCAATAGGTGGGTGAATAATATGACAGTTTTACTTACACACTCAAATCAAGCCCACACCCCATAAGGACTGAAAATAAAACATGTAAGAAAAGTGTAATAAAAACATTCAACATGACTTACAAAAATGCATAAAGAAGGTCTAAATTTAACCCTCCAACCATAGGCAAGGTTGGTATGAAATTTAAGAGGCAAGGGACAAGTTTAACTTGTCCCACAAGTCTCCAAAATCAGCCTCCAAGGACAAATTCAAATTTCAAAGAAGATGAAGTGTTTCATACTCCAAAATTAACTTACATATCTCTTACACATCACTTACACATTAATTACACTTAACACTTAAATTCAAGGCCAAAAAATCTATTAATTACTTTCTCATGACATAATTTAATTAATTAACTTGACCACATGATTACTCACAATATTACACAACATTTAATAAATAAAGAAAGGGGGTCAAAGCACCACTAAAATAAAACACATACAACATTAAACCAAGGAAATAAATAAAAGAAAACACATAAAATCACCTTGGTCACATTTAAAGGTGATCCACTCCATGGGAATCCCTAACACAAACAAACAAACACATGAACAATACAAGTTGTCATGGTGACCTTGTTGAATTCATTTAAAATTCTAATGTGATTGGTCTCCAATTCCCCGATGTTTGTTGTGATATTTTTAACCTGCAAAATACAAATACCTCCTTCGGCCTTGTGGCCATATCAGAACATCCAAATGAATATAAATATAGTTTCAAAATCATCATATATATATATGATATCATATATATATCATATATATATATCATATAGTATCACTATATATATATCATCATATTACTATATTCAATTCCCCCGATGTTTAATTCAATGATCATTTTCCAAGCCTGCAAAAAAGAATACCAATTATTCGGCCTTGGTGACTGATATCAAAACATCCAAATGAATATAAATATAGTTTCAAAATATTTATATCTATAGCATATATATATTATATATTTATAATATATATACCATGCATAAGATATGAAACCATATTTTGAAACTATATTTATAATCTAACATTTGGATGTTTTGATACTATATATCTATATAGACTATAATATATTTCCATGAAACTAGTCATTTACAGTGTCATGATGGATGTTTTGATATGTGCCACAAGGCTGAAGTGAGGTATTACTATTTTGCAGGTTAAAATATCATAATCAAGTCATCGGGGAATTGGAGACCAATCACATTAGAATTTTAAATGAATGTCAACAAGGTCACCATGGCAACTTGTATTATTCATGTGTTTGTTTGTTTTGATTGTCTGTTAGGGATTCCCATGGTTGGATCACCCGTCTTAACATGTGACCAAGGTAATTTATGTTTTTCAATTTATTTGGTCCATTTGTTTACATCTTGTAATGTGTTTTATAAGTGATGTGTTCCCCTTTTATTATAAAATTACCAACATATGTGGTAAAGTAACCATGAAGTAATGCCCCTATTGGTAAAACAATAATTAAGTTTCAAACTGGGAAACTTAAGAAAGTAATTATTAGATATATATATATATATATATTATAACATTCATATATATATAGTCACAACAACATCCAGACGGATCAACAATATAACGTTACAATGATCATCAACAACTATATCATCATCAATTTTAATTCAATTTTCTAAGGTCTTACTCATATAATAGGAATCATAAATATCACATTAGTCCTAACAACATCCATATTGTATATATATAATGGGCATAGATCTAAAATTTCCTATGTCAATCATCACATAATCCAAATGTCTCTAACAATCATCATGCATCATATATGAATAAAGAGTCAACAATAGATCCATGATCTGACGTCTAACACCATACTAAATCATAACTACTAATAATGTACATAAGTATAGTCAATCAGTATCATGATCAGATATCAACAAGGTGTCAAAGGGATGTGGGCACTACATCCCATCTCCCATTAGACTCGACTTCCTCCTGGAAGTCATTGGAAAGAGAGATAGGAACAAATGCAATAAAAAAAGGATCACTCTGTTGGTGCTCAAAAAATTCTCACCTCAAGTTTTCATTTGAAAATCTATTGATTTACGACCTCTATCACTTTCATTTTCCCTGTGTTGTGCTTGGTTAATCCTTGTTACCATTTTTTTAATCTTTTCCTGAAGTTGTATATCACTTATGGGTCCATGGTTTGCTCCTTGTTTCTTTTTTCCTTTGGAAAAGTCTTAAAAACTCAGGTTTTATCATACCTTTTGGTCTCCACAGTTAGGATTTGTTTTCCTTTTCGTTTCTTCCCTAAATACTTGAAGAAAATCAATGGATGTATCTTTGAGAAACATATTTGAGCCTTGTAAACATTTCTAAACTCTCTATCCTTGAAGAAATTTTCATTTTCTGGCTCAAATGATCATTTTTTCTGTATTTTATGGTTTGACGAGTGTTTTCTTCTAGTCAAATTTAGATCCTTGCATCGACAGGGGACATGGCTTCTTTTGGTTGGTCAAGTGATGGTGGATGAAATGCTTTAACTTATCACTTTTTGTCTTTTTGACGAAAAGGACAAAATTGGTCCCGTGGCCCCACTTGTATCTGATTGGTTCTTTTGGTGCTTACGTGGCTTCTTCCAATTGGATGGGGTGTGGTGGGTCTGATTTTGAACTTGTTATTTTTTGGCTACTTTAGCAAAAGATTTGAACTCACCCCGTAGCCCCGTGCAGGATTTGATTTGACAAAATTTAAGGGCAGGGAAAAGGTATCGCTTTGACCCCGTAGGAGGACCCATGGAAGGTTCCCCTAATTTACCCAGGTAGTTAGGCAAATTTTTGAGCTGTAGTTGGTAAAGTTTGGTGGAACGTGACATGTGGAGGCCTTCACTCACTTTGCATTTTACTTAGAATTTTCAACAGACAAAGGAGACTGCTTCGGAGCATGACACGTGGCACCTTCCACTGACCTTCAAGCATTAAGAAAAACTTAACTAGACCAGGACATGTGGCAAGCCCGCAATCATCGAAAGTATCAAATTTTTGGGACAGTCTCAAGGTGCGCCATGGTGACACGTGGTTGTTTGAAAATTCCACAAGGTAGGGAAGCGGACCATCAGAAGAAAATAGGAGGTTTTTCCTCTTGACATCAAAAAGGATTAGAATCTCAAAATAGCCCACAAGCCTGATAAAATAAAATTCAAAGAATTCTCCAGTCAACGATGGAGGTGTTGACTATCAGTGGAAATTTGGAAAATTTTCCTTTTGGGAAAAGGGGGCCAAAAGTAAAAAGGGAAGCATTGTTCCACTACAATCATATTTAGACATGTGTCATGGCCCATTTTTTCAAGGATGGAGCCACGGGGAAAACTTGGAAAATTTTCCCTTTTCCAAAAAGGGAGTGAAATGTAAGAATTTGGCCATGGTCCCACTGGGGACCACCTTAGGACACGTGTCAGGCTCATTTCCCAAGGGCGGAGATGCGGAGAAAAATATGAAATTTTCCCAAAAATTGTAAAAAGTCAGAGGAGAACCCCAAGTCTATTTTTAATGTTTGAATCTTCCACGTGGAGGACCCAAAATTCAAAGTAAAGATCAATGGCAGCAGAGATTCGAAATATGATTTCCCATCCATTTCTCTGCAACACGTCTAGAAGTGTGATTTTTCATGATTTCTTGGTTTTTTCTACATGCCAAGGAGGGAAGGAAGTTAATGTTGATATCTAAAGTTTGGTGGGAAGATCTGGAAGGTGTCTTTTTCTATTAAAATGGTCTGACTTTTGTGCCTGATCAGATTTTCCATTTTTCTTCTCCCAAGCATGCAAGAAGCCATTTTTGACAAGATTAGGGGCAGAAGTGGTTGGAAAATTGAAGGAAGAGTGATCTACCAGAGAAATGAGTTGAATGTGGGAGGAATTTGATGAAATCTACCTCCTCGAGCACCTGGAGACATTTTTACAGATCTGATTCTGAGAATCATGAATGAATCGTGGTGAGCACTAGTGCATTAAATGTTTTTTGTCTTTTTGGGAGAAGGGGCTCTATTGTAAATGTTATAAATGGCACAAATTTTTCATACAAATGGTTGGTAGTTTTTGGAAAGATCATGACGTATTCTCTAAAGTAGAAAAATCTTCACAGGGCCCATCCATTTTGAAAAGCCTCCAAAAGAAGCCTGTATATCTATTTTTGTATCAAATTTGATCGTGTCAAGGTGGTTGCAAGTGTACACATTGACAAGCTTTGATATTGTTTTGGAAACTTTATCTTGTTGATAAATTTGATCAAACTTTTGAGGTATTCTATGTTAATCTTGAGTAAAGTGTATTTGTTTCATATCTGAATGCATACGGGTAGTTTTGCTTGTTTTAATTGCAATATTGTACTAAAATATAGTCCAATCACACAGGTCTCAGTCATTATGATAGTTTAGTGGCATTTACAATTTCATTTCTCAGAAGATCCTTCATCTGGGAATGGGATAAACAGTTTGAAATCACTTTTCTTTCATTTTTTGATAAATATTTTTTTTAAGCCTCTGGGTGTACCTCAGGCATGACTTGGTTTAAATCTTGGTGCTTTATTGGGTCCTCTAACTTGAGCCTTCGAGACAGAAGCCCATAGGTTGTGTGAAATAGTGCTGATCTAGGCCTCCACTGAAGCACATATTCTAGTTGAGGAAAGAATTTAAATTTTTGTGGCATTTTTTATATTGAATCTTTCCATTTTGCATAAGGTCTCAAGGATCTAGTCAGTCAAGTCCATCCTATCTCCCCTCCCACCAAAATTCATTTAACAACAACCAATCCTACCCATAGTACCCATGTTTGTCATGTGTGTATACAAATGCATAATCTCTGTTACCAAAACTTGTAGAAACAATCAGGGTCTCAAATGTCTTTAGTAACCTTGCTGTGAGAATATCTCCATAATCTGAACATGACAACTCGTGAGAGTCAGATTTGGTGTGTTGATCATATTTTCCCCAAGGCCTTCTCTATAAAATTTATGCAAAAGAAAGGTACATGTATCTCCTTTCAAATAACAAAGGTTACAAAATAGGTTCTCTTACCTTAGTTGAAAGGCACAACCTAAAATAAATAGGATCAGATCACATCCTTTTGCATGTGCTACCCACTAACTTCACAGCCTGAGTGTTAACAAGTGAAATAGATTACTTCCCCGGCTATAAAACAACATACATGATTGTCTATCTACCTTTGAGTGTCCTATCAAACCCATGATGCTGCTCGGTCTCTGGAGGAGGTTAAATTTGGGTACCAACGTCAATGGCACTACTACCGGGGATCTGATATATGTTGCTGAGAACTTAGTTCAATTTAATCCACGTGTATACATATTTGAAGCCATATGTATTTGACCCGTCAATAACACCAACATAAATGCCACCGTTGTCGGGGACTCTTAGTTCAAAATCAAGAACCTGGTAAAAAACTTATTGTATGCTCCAAGTTTTGTGTGCAATTCTTTTAGTTCCCACAACTAGTGCACTAGCTTTCATTTGATAAATTGGGGTGAAAAAAGTTCATAAGATTTCCATTTCCAATTTCTTGCATTGATAAACCTTTGAGAGATCATATTTAGTGCATCTGCACAACTAAGGTGAAATTCCTTAGTGGCGACTCCCTATTAATCTAATTGGTGGAAAGTACCAGTGTCTTAAAACTCTGTCAAAGTCATATATGTTACTAATATTTGCAAAGCTAGAGGGGAAGAAGATATTTCTTTGCTAGGGATCATGTTAGGACATTGTTTCTAGAGCTAGGAAAAGTAAAGTCAAAAGGAATAAAATCTTGGAGAGCTATTGGAGATCAGCAGACAAGAAGAGGGATCTCTATTGATGAAAGTGAATGGCCTATCATTCAAGATTGCAGCTGAAGTGCATCTAAATCAGGTAGCCTCTTTGTGGAGTTGAACTCTCAAGCTGGAGAGCGACCTTCATTTGATTTTGAAAGGTTTTCTTCACAATCTGCACCTGTGTTTTCTGAGGTTGATAGAGATTTCCAAGAAGCAAGGCCTTTGGGGGGTATCCATTTTGAAAATTATACTCCTATGTTCCAAGACAACCTTCTACCCCCCATAAGTTTGTCACCCCTCCATGATCACCTCCTCAAATAAATATGGCTCAACCCAAGCCTCCATTTGTTGTAAACACCTTTGGACCTATAAATTTTGTGGGAATGGCTGGTTACCCAAATGCAGTTCCTCAAGATGTAAGGAATATAATGCCAAAGTTCCAAGGAAACAATGTTATTACTTGAGATCAACATCTAAAGCTTTTAATCGATATGATGGAAGATTTTGAGATTGAACATGAGGATATATATATCAAATTGTTCATCCATACCTTAGAAGAGGATGCTAAGGACTGGTATAAAGCATTTCCAGATAACTCTATTGACTCCTAGACTAAGATGAGTAATGCATTCAGACTGCAGTATGGTGATAGGACTGACCCTAGGTTTCTTTTCACAGAATTTGAAAATATAAAAAAGAACCCTAATGAGTCAGTAGATGATTTCAACACAAGATTTAATAAGACCTTGACAAGATTTCCTGCTAGGATAAGGCCTTGTGATGAGTCATGTTTAAACAAATATACCGATGCATTTGATAAAAAGGTTGCATATTATTTAAGAGATAAAAAGCACCACAAATTTGAGGCAGGCCTTAACCATGGCTTTGAAAATACAAAAGAATATCAAGGCAATTGGAAAGCCTCCAAAGAGAGAATGTGTAAATTTGGTTAACCTAGAAAAGCCCCAAACAAGAAAGGATACTGATTTGGAAGAAATTGTAAAGAATTTGGAAGGGGCTATCAAATAAATTTCCTACAACCTAGCCTAAGCTGAGAAAGGGATTGGGCAGAGCTCACAGGGCTAACAAAAGCAACAAGGCCAAGACAGGTTCACAAGTCACCAAATATATGATGACAGAGGTAAGGGACTTGTTGGATTTGGAAATAGACAATCTCAAGCCAGGGATAACAGAACATCACCTGATCCTTTGAATTCCAGATTTGTTGTTGTGGAGGAGACAGATGTCATTGATTGGTGTGAAAAATGTTTCATGCCCCATGCTCCTTGTGAATAAGATCAAAAATAAGAAGAATAATATGATGATAACGATGATGATGTATACATGATGGGTGGTTCTACAAGCTCATATCAAGGGGAAACTTCAACTAAGATGATAAGTGTCTCGACTTCTGCCACTTTTTGGGATTGCATTCATAGAGTTACTATTCTTCTTCCCTCTCATACTTTAGAAGTAGATACATTAAAAGATTTTGAATTTCCCAGTAATGACTTTAAATATTTAAGGGCTTTAATGATAAATAAGTATGATGGAGGCATACCCTCTGAGGAGGATAGACAGTTATAGATGAATGTTGTTATGGCTCAAGAGAAGGAATATAATACAAGAAGTAAGGTTGTCAAAGGGGTAGGGCCTCAAGCCAAGCCAAAATCTCACTTACTATCAAACATTCCTAAAGAGGCTCCTAGGAAAGATGCATCTGCTAAAAAGCCTACATTTCCAAACAAAAATATTGGGTTTGAAAGAAGATAAGACTGCACCAAGTAGAAACATAAACATTGTGGAGACCCCACTTTTCATTGAAGAACCAAAAGCACCCCCAGCATCAGAAGACTTGGATGAACTTCCTAAGGTCTACTTACAGACATCCTTGGTGGAATCTCAAATGAATGTGGATCAATTCTTCACCACTTTGATCATCAAGGGCATAACTGCTACATAACAACATTTTTGACTCAGGGGTATCATGCAATGTCATGCCTTTGGAAGTCATGAATGAGATAAACATAAAAGTGACAGCACCATATGGGAAGTGCACTTCCATGGAATCCATAGAGGTGCTAGTAGTGGGATGTGTGAAGGGATTGGTGGTGCAGCTTGCAACTTACCCAGGTAAAAATTTAAAACTTGATGTTTTCATAGTTGATTTCCCAGCCAAGTGGGGTATGTTTTTATCAAGAAAATGGTCTGTACAAGTGTTTGTGGGGAGTGTCCAAATGGACATGTATTATGACACCATTCCAATTGAGGGGAGCCTTGTCAGGTTGTATGGGGAAAATAAAATGTTGCATCTTGTTGAGGATCCCAACAATGCCTCTTATGAGGTATTATACACCAATGTTGATGTAGATAACTTTGTGGGATTTGATGATGGGAAGGGGCACAAGATTGAAGAATGCAAATTCCTTTAACAAGTGCGTTCTCCTTGGACTCTATTGTTTGATGGAGCTTGCTCCAGGTTCGGGAATGGTGTTAGTTTTGTTGGTACTTTCTCTTGGTCATGAAATATTTTTCTTATCCTTCAAGCTCAACTTTGAGTGCACCAAAAACATTGCTTGAGTATGAGGCACTATTGTTGGGTTTAAGAATTTCTTGGAAATATGGTGTCAAGAAAATCATTGTCAAAGAGTGACTCATAACTAATTGTAAAACAAGTTAGAAAACTATATGCCACAAAGAATGAGTGGATGAAATAGTACAAGCATGCAGTTTGGGAACTTCATTGAAATGTTTGATTCATTCAACATTGTGCATCATTATAGGAATTTCAATGACTTGGAAGACAAGCTTGCAATGTTGGGGTCTCATTTTGACAATTATACAATGTCCCCGTATTGTGAATATGAGGTTGAGGTAGTGACAAGACCCTTTGTACCTAACAACATTAAGCATTGGCATGTTTTTTGATGATGATGTTGAGATCAGAATATTTTTACAGGATAAGGGAGAATTTACTAATAAAAATATTGATCGAGATGCTAATGGTATATGTAACAAAAGAAGGTAAAGAAACCTTTTTTGGCAAGGGCATCCTCCAACTAAAGACTAACACCATTCCTAGAGGGTTGGTTGCTCTTGAGTCCAATTTTGATAATGATGATCACATTATTAATAGATGTATTGACAGCCTCGAGGGATATTGAGGAGCATGCTCTTGGTATAGACAAGAAATCCAAGGAAAATTTGGTTGGGCAGAAATCTGAGAAAAGAAGAGAAGCAGTCATACATCCAGTTGTTGAAAAAATACCAAGATTACATGGCTTGGACCTATTTTGGGCTAAAAGCATACAGAGAGGGCCTGTTTCAACATGAGATTCCCTTGAACTCTAATATAAATCCATTCAGGAAGAAACAACAGGCCCATAAATCCACTCTTATCCCTCAAAATGTAAGAAGAATTGAAGAAGCTAAGAGATGGAGGGATTATCCAGCCCACAGGGTATTCCTCTTGGGTTTCCAACTTAGTACCGGCCAGAAAGAAGAATAGTGACATCAGGCTATGTGTGGACTTCAGGAATTTGAATAGAGCATCAATGAAGGATAATTATCCTTTACCTAACATGGAACACATGCTGCAGTTGGTGACTGGTTCTAAGTTACTTTCCAGCTTGGATGGTTTCTATAGTTACAACCAAGTTGTGGTGAATGAATCAGAAAGGATCAAAACAGCCTTCACTGCTCCATTGGGGGACATATGTGTATGTCAGGATGTCCCTTTGGTTTGATGAATGCTAGAGCCACCTTTCAAAGAGCAATGGATGTTGCTTTTTTCTGGTTACATCAATGAGTTTATTGTATTCTATCAAGATGATGTAATTGTATTTTCTAGAAAGAGAAGTGACCACCTACTACACTTAGAGAAGATGTTGTTAAGGTGTAGAGAGTATAACATTTCACTTAATCCAAAGAAGTGACATTTTGGAGTGCAGAAGGAAAATTTTCTTGGTCGCATAGTGTCACAAGAAGGAGTGATGATTGATCCTTAAAGAGTAGAGGCCATCAACAAAGTCCCAATTCTAAGAACCAAGAAAGGAATTCAGTCCTTTTTTTGGCAGATAAACTTCATTAGAAGATTGATATCAAACTTTGCTGAGTTGACCATTCCAATCACTTCCATGCTAAAGAAAGATCAGTTCATCAAATGGGAGGAGGCTATTATCCAAGACTTAAATGGGATTTAGGAGGAACTAAAGCATGCACTTATTCTGGTAGCTCCAGACTACAATAAGCCTTTCCAACTATTCTCTTTTTCTTCAGAGAATACTATTGCTTCTGTCGTGTTATAAAAGGATGATGAAGGGGATGAGAGGCCCATTGCCTTTTTTAGTAAGGCCTTGTAGGGGGTTGAGCTTAGGTACACTATCATGGAAAAGAAGGAATTTTCCTTAGTAAAATCAACAAAGGTTTTTAGACCTTATATTCTAAGTTCTAAATAGGTTTCTTATGTTCCCCACACAATGGTGAAGGACATCTTATCAGAGATGGAATTCTCAAGCAAAAGATGTAGGTGGGTGAACAAATTACAAGAATATGATATGGACATCTAAACCATGAAGTTGGTGAGAGGTTTGGGCTTGGCTAAGCTTATGGTAGAAAGAAACTTGCAAAATATTGAGGTAAATGAGGTATAAGAAGAAAGGGTAGATGTTTTTCAAGCATTTATGAATTCTGAGTGGTACAAAGATGTAATTCTTTACCTCAGTTAACTGAACTTCCCTGAGCATTTGAGTAAAAACTAGAAGATATCCCTTAAGTTAGCTTCCCAAAAATATGTCATCACAGATTATGGGTTAGCTTAGAAGAACCCAAAGGGAGTCCTCTTAAGGTGTATTGAAAAGAGTTTGTGAGAATCGAATCAGAAATGAGGCACCATGAAGTAGTTGCACTCCAACGGAATTGTGATAGCTCTAGTGATAGCAAGGAAAAAATGACCAGTAATGGAAGAACTTGCTCAACAGAAACAAATCTTTCATAGAGGAAAGACAGCGGAGTGTCTTGGCATACTCATAAATGAATAGAAAAGGGGTACATATAGGGTGATGAGTAACCCTAGTGCATGACATACATGAAACCCTAAACCTAACCCTAAACCTAACCCATGTGAGATGAACCTCTAACATGAGAGGAGGACACATAGGATAACTCACACTAACACCCCCCTTCATCAAATCTGGGGCAGCGACTATGATGAGTTAGACGAAAGAGGAAGACACTCGTAAACAACTAAGAAAGATGTGTCAATGGGGCCCGGTAACTAAAGGACTGATAAGGTGCCCATATACAAACACAATATTTCTAGAAGAAGAAGAAGAAAAGAAGGACTACATAGCCCGAAGAAGATGGGCAACTACATAAGACCTCACCCCAAGAAGAGACTGTAAGTGAAGAAACTTCATCTCAGTGAAGGGCTTGGTGAATAAATCTACAATCTGATCAGCTGTCTGAATGTACTGAATTTCGATGATACCATCATGAATAAGCTCCTGTATGAAGTGCATATGGATCTCAATGTGCTTCGTCCATTGATGCTGAACTAGATTTCTACAAATAGAGATTGTGCTCATGTTATCACAGTAGATAATGGCATGTCGCCGAAAGTGGATGTTAAACTCTGTTAGAATACCCTGCAGCCAAATAGCTTCTGTGGCAGCATTAACTACTCCTCTGTATTCTATCTCTGTAGATGATATTGCAATTACATTTTTCTTCTTTTTAGACCAACTAATAGGACCCAAACCAAGAGAGAAACTATAGCCAGAAGTAGATTTTGCTTCTAAATCACCGGCCCAATCAGAATCTGTGAATCCAATCAATTCAATATCAACTCCTCCATGATAGTGAATGCCATCAGCATAAGTGCAACGAACATAATGAAGGATCCATTTAGCTACTTTCCAATGCAGCTCATGTGGCTCCTACATAAATATGGACATGATCCCAATAGCATATGATAAATCTGGTCGAGTGTGAGTCAAGTAAATCAAGATCCCCACCAAATGTCGATAAAGAGTACCATCAACCAAGAGAGTAGAGCAATCTGAACTAACTTAACATCAGAAAGAAAAGGAGTAGGAGAAGACTTGCGATCAAACATTTGAAACTGATCTAGCAAATCAAGATCATACTTAGGTTGCGAAATCAAGATTCTCGAGTCAGATTGTGAAATATGGATCCCAAGGAAGTAATAAAGCAAACCTAAGTCAGACATAGAAACCTTGTTGGCTAAGGCAATCTTCACAGAATCAATAATAGAGGAAGAGCTTCCTATGACCAACAAGTTATCAACATATAGAACAAGAATAAGAATGGAGTCATCTTTCCAGAGAATATAAACATTTGGATCAGAGTGACACCTAGTAAACCCTGTTGTAAGTAAGAAGGAGTCCATCTTGGCATACCAAGCCCGAGGGGCTTGTTCAAGGCCATAAGAGACTTCTTTAACTTACAAACGAGGGACGAATCTTAGACATAACCTAGAGGTTGTTCCATATAGATCTCTTCCTCTAGGTCACCATGAAGGAAAGCACTCCTAATGTCCATTTGATGTGCTTTCCATCTGTTCGATACGGCAATGGCTAGGGTCAGTGGAATAGAAGTCATCTTCGCAACCGGAGTAAAGGTTTCTGTATAATCAATCGCAACTATCTGGGAGAAACCCTTAGCCACTAATCACTCTTTAAACTTTTCAACGTCTCCATCTACTCCATACTTTGTTCGGAACACCCACTTACACAAAACGATTTTTCTTCCTTTCGGAAGAGTGGTGAGATCCCAAGTATCGTTCTTCATGAGAGAGGAATACTCCTCATCCATGGCAGAATCCCACTAATGAATACCAGAAGCCTCCCAAAAATATTGTGGATCAGAAGTAGAGGTGAAGAAAGACTGGGGTCTAACAAAATCTGAGTGAGTACGTCTCATATCTGAAGTATCTCTAACTAAATCTCCAGCACAATCCTCGTCATCACTACTATCAGAATTAGAACACTAAGGGGTCTGATGGTCGTGAGGATCCAGAAGAGGTGCACGCTCAATAGTGTCATCATCTAATGAGTCAGAATCTAAATCAGTGAGCTGAAGAACCTCAATAGGTGAAGAAGTAGAAGTCGAAGAAGACTCATCAAACTTAACACTTCTCTCAATATACAACTCATGAGAAGTAGGATTCATCAATCAATATCCCTTCATGCCATCAGGATACCCTACAAAGATACAAGGTTTGGATTGTTGTTACAAATCCTTGCGTTTATTCTTGGGAATCCGAGCCATAACCTTGGATCTGAAGACTCGAAAGTGCTTAATATCAGGATTTCCTCCAAACCAGGCTTCAAAGGGTGTCATTCCTCTTACTGCCTTGTGTGGAACATGGTTATGAATGTAATTTGCACAATTCACTACTTCAGCCCAATACTGTGGAGGAAGAGACTTCAAGTGAATCATACAAGTTGCCATATCCTTCAGAGTATGGTTCTTTCTTTCTGTGACTCTATTCTACGAAGGGCTATAAGTAACTCTATGCTACAAAGAGATCACTTCAGAAGTAACAAAATCCATGAACCTATTGTTTACATATTCAGCTCCATTGTCAGTCTGAAGAACCTTGATAGACCGTTCCGCCTAGTTCTCAGCAAGAGCATTAAAGTCTTTAAAATGTTCAAAGACTTTAGACTTAAGCTTAAGAAAATATACCCAAGTATATCGCAAATAGTCATCAATAAATGTCAGCACATAAAGAGCTCTAGTAAATGAAGGAGAAGGATATGGACCAGAAACATCGCTGTGAACAAGATCCGAAGGATGAGTGGCTCTCCAGGATTTTCCTTTGTCAAAGTTCTTTTTAGGATGCTTTCTAAGGGTACAACCTTCACAACGGCCCTTAGAAAACTTGACACGAGGTAACCCACTGACGATTTCATTTTGGCTCAATTGTTCAAGATAGCGATAATTTAGATGTCTAAAATGCTCATGTCATAGCTTACTAATCTCATTTGCATGAGTGAGCAAGGTGGTGGACATACAATCAGAAGTAAAGTGGGAGAAGGTGTACAACCGTGAATGGTGATTTTCCTTTCCCTCAACCACTGTAGTGTCATTGTTAAGATCACGAATAATCACCGAGTTAGGACCAAATTCCACTCACATTCATTCACCAAGGTGAGTAATTTGGTAAACCGATAGGAAATTGGTAGAGAGATCACGAAAACTCAACACTTGGTTAAATGTTCCCCCATCCATCTCTACCAATCCACTACTGGAAACTGACACTGTCGTGTCATTACCCACTGTGATTTAGGAAATTCCACAAAGTTCGATGTTGGAAAACTCAACATACGAAGAACCCATGTGGTGCGAGGCACCAGAATCTATAATCCATGTCGATGAAGGAGGAAATCTGGCTACAAGGGATTTTCCTTTCTTCTTATCATTTTTAACACCTTTTACAGTAGAAGAATCGGCCTTCGGAGCACTTTGTTTTATGGATTCAGGAACACTTATTTTATTCTTCTCAAGTAAATGAGTTAAGTGATCAATCTGTTTCTTAAAATAGTGTTTCTCCTCATGACTATACTTCTTGCAATAGGAACATAAATTCTTTCTTTTCTATGCCTTAGGCTCAAAAGTCGAAGTGTTTGTGTCATTTTTAGGTTTGGTCTTGGTTTATTTCTTAGGTTGATCCTTTGTTTCTTTATTCTTTTCAGTCGTCTTTCCCTTGCTAGTACTTGCTACAAGGGCATGTGACTTGGACTTGAAAGACCCCATTTTAATGAGTTTGTCCTATTCTCGAATGAGTTGGGGTGAAAAATATTCAAAGGAGGGCATTGTCCAAGTATCGCCCAAAGAAGCTTTTGTAGCGTAGAAAGTTGACATGAAGAAAAAATATTCAGGACCTAGCTTAGAGAGAATCGACAAGATCAGTTGAGAATCTTTCTTTTCTACATGACATCCTTTTAACAATAATCTAATGTGGACAAATTTTGAGAAGAAGGCTTGTAGGTTTTCAAACTCACTAGGATTTAACCCTAGTAGTTCATTTTCCAACTCATGTGATCTCATGTAATCTAGTTGTCCAAACATCACATCCAGTGTTTTTCACACATATTTAGGTGTTTCTGACGCCTCAATGTGGAAGAGCAAGTCAGGAGAAATGGACATGCAAAGATTACCTAAAGCTTCATCACTATGGTTTAACCACTTAGATTTTTCAGGTTCGTCGTCTGGTTCAGTCTCAGTTCCCATGGTGATGCTAAATAACCATTTACCCCTTAGTTTAGTTATTATTTTCGATCTCCATTCAAAAAATTTGAACGACATAAGCAAAGGAATTGAAAGTGCATCCATAGTGAGAGAGAGAGAAAAAATGTAGAAAAGAAACACAACCACCGAGGACAACAACAACCCCCCTACTTTTGGCACTTTATAGGTTAGTGCGTTGATTACAATCGAGTCCGTGCGTGCGGTTTGAAAAACTTGGTAATTCATCTTGCAATTAACGTAATAATGTGCAAGAGAGGAGACAAAAATAGTGTTTCGTGGAGCGCAACAAAAAAAGGACACCGTAAACAAGCACAAGCAAAAAAAAGAAAGGAGGCGAAAGCCAACCTTGGTTGTGAGAAAAAGCATCTCACGTCGCAAATGGAAACCCCCTTGTTGTAGACTGTGGTAGACACACCCACTAGTCACAAGCAATAATAAGGGTGAAATACAAGATTTGGGAACTCAAGGAGTTTAGATAGCCTTAAAAACACCAAAAAAAGAGCTTGGAAGGCAAGGAGGTGCACGAAGAGTCACTGCACACTTGAGCACACGATTAGTGAATTTTTTTTGACAATAATGCCTAAATTTTACCATTTGGAAACACCCAATTTTGCTAAATTGAGGGCTTTTTGAGTTTAAAAAAATGATAAAAAATAGTTATGAAGAGGTCGATAATTGAAATGTTATGAATCGTGATAAATGAATTGAGAAATTAATAAACTAGATTAAATCTAATTAATTTCTTCTATAATAAAAAAATGAATTAAGATTTAAAAAAATTAAACCCGAAATAAATATGTAAGTAAGATTAATAAGTTTTGATTAATAAAAGAAAAAATTCTATTTATTAAAAAGAATACGGTTTATTAAAAACAAGTATTTTTTTGGTTTTTAAAAAATTTAAAACTTGAATAAAAGAAATACGTGAAAAATTTTTAAAACTTAAAAAAAAACAAGTTTAAAACTTTTAAAAAAAAAAAAAAAATTTAAAAAGAAACTTACCAGGTTAAAAACTTACGTTGTAACTTTTAAAATGTTACAAAAAAGCCAAAAAGCAAATAAATAAACTTACCACATTATTTTTAGAATTTTCCACGTTTGTATGAGAAAGTAAAAAAAACTTAACAAGAAAATAAACCTATCGGATGTGAGAGGGAAAATGTAGACCATCATGTGAAGAAAAATGGGAGGATGCACATTTTGACCCCTACCACATAGAGATGGAGATGTTGCAGGCCACGCGGATAGAAGCAAACGACAGAGATGGAGTTTAATTTACAAGCCGCGTGGGTAGCAAAAAAAATGGGTTGTGTTTGCATAAACAAATCTTGTCAACAATCAAACAATGGTTGG
This sequence comes from Taxus chinensis, assembly GCA_019776745.2. Lineage (NCBI taxonomy): Eukaryota > Viridiplantae > Streptophyta > Pinopsida > Cupressales > Taxaceae > Taxus > Taxus chinensis. The sequence goes on along the minus strand of CM034146.1, from coordinate 868,755,152 downwards.
ATTTTTTGGCAGATGCATGGGCGCGGCTGAACAATGAAAGAAGTTAGAAGAATCCACAGTAGTCCACGCAGGCTAAACTATATTTTTTTTTTAACAGTCCACACAGACCATGCATAACAACAGTCAGATTGGAATGTCCCAAGGGACAGTAGTCCATGCACAGTCAAAATCTCCTCCATGAGCAACCATGACAGAGGAACACAAATATCTTGCAACCAAACCACAGACTATCATGCATAGACAAATATCCTGCAAAAACTAGAGATCTTCAAAAACATTCACTTCCATTTTAATGATTTAAAAAAAAAATGAAATGAATCTCTATTTTGGATTTAGTTACAGCCAACTAAAAAGTAGTAAAAACCCTTGATTTCTCAAGGAATTATGAAAACTTGCACATGCACAAGAAAAAACTTTCCGAGAAAGCTTGTTAGAGAGATTAGCAAAAAATTCTAGAAAAATAGTGATCGAAAACTTGCATGCAGAATAAAATAAAGAAACCAAGAAAGAGTAATCATAACTAAAAATAATGAGTGCATGTTTACCCGATCTCAACTCTGATGCCATGAAGAGAGTTTGCGAGAATCGAATCGGAAATGAGGCACCACTAAGTAGTTGCACTCCAACAGAATCGTGATAGCTCCAGCGATAGAAAGGGAAAAATGATCAATAATGGAAACTTTCTCAATAGAAACAAAGCTTGCATAGAGGAAAGATAGCAGAGTGTCTTGGCATACTCATAAATGAATAGAAAAGGGGTACATATAGGGTGCTGAGTAACCCTAGTGTATGACACACATGAAACACTAAACCTAACCCATGTGAGATGACCCTCCAGCATGAGGGGAGGACACATAGGATAACTCACACTAACATGTATTACTGAAGAAGAATCCCCCAAGATAATTGATGATCTTCGTGAAGGTGTTTTTGGGGGCCACTTTGCTATAAGAGTCACGACACATAAGATCCTGAGGGATACTTATTAGTGGCTAACTCTTTTCAAGATCCTTTGAGAGTTTCCCGCTCTTCTTTGGAAGACTGAAAGCTTCAGGATCCCTTCCTTTGTAGCCTGTATCTATTGAAGCCCCATTCAAGCAATGGGGAATAGATTTCATTGGTGAGATTTCAGACCCTTCGAGTGATGGCCACAAGTGGATTCTTGTGGCAACCAATTATTTCACTAAGTGTGTGGAGGTAATCCCCACCAAGAAGAAAACACACCAAGTTGTCATGGACTTTGTGTTTAACAACATCATCTGCAAGTTTGGGGTGCCAATAATTTTTACTGCTGACAATGCCATGAGCTTTAGAGCTAAGCCTTTGGTGGAAATGTGCATGGAGTATGTGATCAACTTGACATATGCCTCCAATTACAACCCCCAAGGAAATGGACAAGCTTAGTCCAGTAATAAAAATTTGTTGAATATCATCAGAAGAACATTGGAGCAGAACAAGAGAAAGTGGGATGAACAGTTGAAGTTTGTTGTTTGGGCAGATAGGATCACTATCAAGAGGGTCACTTGAAAGAGTCCATTTGAGCTGGTGTATGGGACTCAAGCCCTACTTCCCCTTCATATGCAACTGGCTTCATAATATTTTATGCAATAGCTGGAAGATGAAGAGGTCGGTCCTTATGCTGCCTGCATTAACTAGATTGTTGAGCTTCATGAAGAGAGGAGGGCATCCCACCATAGCCATGTAAATTTTAGAGAGAATCTGAAGAAGTTATTTGAAAAGAAGGTAACTCCCAGAGCTTTCAATTTTGGATATTTGGTGATGTTATGGGATAGAAGACATGAGGATAAGGCCAAGCATGGCAAGTTTGACACTTTATGGATGGGTCCTTATCCCATTGATATCAGGATTGGTGAACATACCTTCTTTTTGAAGGATTTGGATGGTGAATTTCTTGAGATACCTGTTAATGGCATGCATATGAAGCATTTCTTTGATTGATTCCCCAGGATCAAGAAAATCTTTTGTACAGTGTATAGTTAGTTGTTTGTTCCCTTTTTTATGATTTTGCTTTTCCTGGTCCTTGGTGACTTGTTTTTGCTGGTTTCTCCATTTTTTTTTTAAAATGGCTATGTTTCTTTCATCTGCAAGTTGACTCCTTTTCCCAATGGATATTTTTAGCACTTTTTCTACCTTTGTTCTTGTGGCACTCGCAAGGAGTGCCCATCCTTGAGTTGGACCCGATGATGGTGCTCAGAATAGTCTCACCCCAGTTTGCCTTTGAAAATCTATTGATTTATAGCCTCTGTCACTATCCTTTTCCCCATGTTGTGTTTAGTTAATCCTTTTTACTATTTTTTAATTTGTTCTTGACTCTTATATCACTTATGGGTCCATGGTTTGCTCCATGTTTCTTTGTTCCTCTGGAAAAGTTTGAATAACTCAGGTTTTATCATACCTTTCGGTCTCCATAGTCGGGATTTGTTTTCCTTGTCATTTCTACCCTAAATACTTGAAGAAAATAAGTGGATGTATCTTTGAGAAACATATTTGAGCCTTGTAAACATTTCTAAACTCTCTGTCCTTGAAGAAATTTTCATTTTCTAGCTCGAATGATCGTTTTTCTGTATTTTACAGTTTGACGGCCATTTTTTCCTGGTCAATTTTGCATCCTGTCATTGACAGGGGACATGGCTTCTTTTTGTTGGTCAATGGATGGCAGGTGAATTCTTTAACTTGTCATTTTTTTCCTTTTTGGTAAAAAGGAAAAATTGGTCCCCTTGCCCCCCTTGTATCTGATTGGTTCTTTTGGTGCTTACGTGGCTTCTTCCAATTAGATGGGGTGCGATGGGTCTATTTTTGAACTTGTTATTTTTTGGATACTTTGGCAAAAGGTTTGAACTCACCCCGCAGCCCCACCAGGATCTAATTGGAGCAAATTTAACGTCAAGGAAAAGGTATAACTTTGACCCCACATGAGGACATGGGAAGGTTCCGCTGCTTTTCCCGGACTTAGACAAATTTTTATGCAGTTGGTACAGTTTTGCGGAACGTGACACATGGAGGCCTCCGCTTACTTTGCATTTTACTTAGACTTTTCAATGGCCAAAGGAGATTGCTTCAGAGCATGACATGTGGTGCCTTCCACTGAGCTTCAAGCATTCAGAAAAACTTCGTCAGAGCGAGATACGTGGCGGACCCGCACTCGTCCAAGGTATCAAATTTTTGGGACCATCTCAAGGTGTGTCATGGTGACACGTGGCAGTTTGAAAAGTCAACACGGTGGGGAAGTGGACCATCGGAGGCAAATTGGATTTTTTGCCTCTTGACATAAAAAAGGATTAGAATCTCAAAATAGTCCACAAGCCTGATAATATAAAAGTCAAAGCTTGCTCTAGCCAATGATGAAGGTGCAGACTATTGGGGGAAATTTAGAAAATTTTCCTTTTGGGAAAAGAAGCCAAAAGTAAAAAGGGAAGCGTTGTTCTGTTACAATCATATTTGGACATGTGTCAGGGCCCATTATTTCAAGGATGGAGTTGTGGAGAAAACTTGGTAAATTTTCCCTTTTCCAAAAAGGGAGTGAAATGTCAGAATTTGGTCGCATTCCCACTGGGGCCCACCTTAAGACACGTGTCAGTCTCATTTCCCGAGGGCTGAGATGCGGAGAAAAATTTAAATTTTTTACAAAAGTTGTAAAATGTTAGAGGAAGCCCCCACATCTGTTTTTAAGTTTGAATCTTCCACGTGGAAGGCCCAAATTTAAAGTAAAGATTAACAACAACTGAGAGTCAAAATTTGATTTTCCCTCCATTTCTCTGCAACACGTCTGGAAGTGCAAGTTTTCATGATTTATTGGTTTTTTCTACATGTCAAGTAGGGAAGGAATTTAATGTTGATATCTGAAGTTTGGTGTGAAGATTGGGAAGGTGTCTTTCACTATTAAAATGGTCTTCCTTTCATGCCTGATCAGATTTTCTGTTTTTCTTCTCCCAAGCATGCAAGAAGACAAATTTTATAGATTAGGGGTGGCATTGGTTGGAAAATTGAAGGTAGAGTGATCTACCAGTGCAAGGAGTTGAATGTGGGAGGAATTTGATGAAATATACCTCCTTGAGAACCTGGAGACTTTTTGTAGATCTAATTCTAAGAATCATGAAAGAATCATGGCAAGCACTAGTGCATTAAATGTTTTTTGTCTTTTGGGGAGAAGGGGCTCTATTATAAATGTTATAAATGGCAAAAACATTTTGTGGAAATGGTTGGGAGTTTTTGGAAAGATCAGGAGTGATTCTCTCTAGTAGAAAAATCTTGACAAAGCCCATCCATTTTGAGAAGCTTCCCAGAGAAGCCTGTATATCTCTCTTTGTATCAAATTTGATCGTGTCAAGGTGGTTGCAAGTGTACAGCCATTGACAATATTTGTTTTGGAAACTTTTCCTTGGTGATAAATTTGATCAAACTTTGAGTTATTGTGTGTTAATCTTGAGTAAAGTGTATTTATTTCATCTCTTAATGTATCTAGGTAGTTTTCCTTTTTTCTATTGCAATCTTGTACCAAAATATAGTCTAATCACATAGGTCTCAGTCGTTGTGATAGTTGAGGGGCATCTGTAATTTCATTTCTCAGAAGATCCTTCGTCTGGGAATGGGATGAACAGTTTAAAATCACTTTTCTTTCATTTGGTTGATAGAGATTATTTGTAAGCCTCTGGATTTACCTCAGGGGTGACCTGGTTTAAATTTTTTTTCTTTATTAGGTCCTCTGACTCGATCCTTCATGACAGAATCCCACAGATTATGTGAAAGAGTGCTGATCTGGGCGTCCATTGAAGCACATATTCTAGTTGAGGAAATAATTTAACTTTTTATGGAATTTTTTTTGATTGAATATTTCCATTTTGCATAAGATCTCAAGTATATGGTGAGTCAATTCCCTCCTATCTCCCCTCCCACCAAAATTCATTTAACAACAACCAATCCTAATCCTAGCACTAAAATTCTTCTAAGGAATGAAATGCGACTAGCTACTCCTAATATAACAATTCCAAGGTACGAAGGAGAGAGAGAGAGCATGAAAATTAAAAAATCATACACTATAGAGGTGATAGCACCAAGAAAAGGGGTTGAAATATCCTGCTGAGGGAGAATACATAAAGAAAATTGAGTTAAGAGAGGCCAGACCAATGTGACATAGACCCATATCCTCATTTACCACTAAATATCCATGAAACATAACATCCTGTACCTATGCAAATGAGACATATATACATCAAGACACAACAAAAATATAAGGGCAAGAAGATATAACAAAACCATGCAAGGGTTTAAAGAATACCACGAACACAATTTTATTGCTCTTAAAATATGCACAGTCCATTACATTATTGAAATAGAGGCACAAATACACTTGTCAGGCCCATGAGAGGATTTGCAGCTCAATGATGTTGATAATTTTTTTACAGAGTTTCCCCACATCCTAGAATGTCTCTCTTCTCAAATGAGAAGTGTTTTATAATATATAGAAAGTGAATGAGAGAAAGAGAAAGAGTGAAACTCAGATTTCTTATCTCACTAACAATAAACTACCATTAAATGGTCTGAAAATGGCATGGGCACCCTTACAAATAATCTTACATATGTACTTTAGCTTTTGGAAGAAGAAATGGGGTGTCATACTTCATTAATTGAGATGGTTGGGCCTACAACTATGATTTATGTAATGAAGACATTTTCTAATTTTTCTCACAAATAACCTTAATGAAATTGAGAAATAAGATTCTCATTGCATATAGGACATTGATGACCTTTCCAATGATATAATGTTTGTCAAATTTCAAGTACTGGATCAAAATTTATGTCCATCCATGTTTCGTGCGAAAAATTGTCATTTTCCTTTGTTCCACTGATTTTCCAATTTTCTACAACATTCTACGGATTTGGTTTTCTGCGGAATTTTGTAGCATTTTCCACAGACTTTATTTTGTAGATATTTCCATGTACTTCATTCTGTATATTTTTCTATAGAACTTTGTTCTATGGATTTCTGCCACCTTTTCTTCTGGCTATTTTCTACGGACCTTGGTTTGCGGCTTCCACAAATTTTTCTCTGTGGACAGAATTTTCTATGCAGACTTTTCTGCGGACATTTTTGTGGCTTCCATGGATTTTTCTGTGGACTTTTCTCTGGGATTTTTCTTAATTTTTTCACTAACTCCTTAGAATTTTCTAGGACAAGAAGTTAGAGGAAAGCAAAGAGGTACCCAAAAAATATGATTTTTCCTTTTGCCATTTCATTTTTCTCCGGCTTCAAGTCATCAAATTTACCCTTGGGGTGAATTTTGGATAAAATTTTGGTGACTCAGCGGGGTCACCTGCCTGCTAGGTGAAATGATCAATGGCCTTGAAGTATCCATTGGGCATGGATTCAGCTTGATAAACACAATTCTGATCTGAATCTTTGAAATCTTGTCCTTGAGCCACTTGAAACATTACCAGAAACTTGAAATGATCTCACAAAACGCTACCTCCAATGGACTATGCATGAGAAACAAAACACCACAACACACTATTACAAAAGAGAAATATCATACATGCCCAAAGTGGAACATGCAGAGTGTGCGAAAGCACTTCTTCTACTGAAAGAAAACCTACCTACTCTATGCTAACTAGAATCAAATGGAACTCAAACAAATCCTGCAACTGGCAGGGAGAAGTAGCTTCCCTATCTCAAAATAGGAAGCCATGTATATGATTTGGAATTGAACATGGCTTTTATTATGAGTGAAAAAATGTACAAGAGGTTGATCCTCCACCCAAATCATCTAGGTATCAAAAGGAAACAAGAAAAATACCTCTTTGAGTTGCTATGTATTTGGATTAAAGAGGCATTTTAGCTAACCCTTGGTACTCTGAAACTCATCCTCATGCTCATAAGTAAGCATGACTGGTAGAAACTCCTGTTTTGGCTCCAATGAAGCCAAGTATTTGATTAGGCATGGTTTGATCCTTGAAGTTTTCCCATTGCACTGAAATTCAACTCCAAAAATGGAGTCTTCCTGTAGAACTTCTTGAAAAAGGAGACTGCTTGCATGTTGATTTTTGTCTTACATTGGTTCTACAAGAAACTTATCCTCTACCTTGATGAATGGAGTGGAAATGGTGTCATCACTATTTCCTTCCTCATCCTAAGAAGATCATGGAAGATTAAGATCCTCCAACCTTGGTTCCAGAGGGTTTATATGAAGTTTATGTTGTTGTCCTTGAATGCTCTCCTCCATGGCAGTACACTCATGTGCTTGGAAGTTGAATGATGGAGGAGAAAATGATGTGATCTCCATGGGATCCTCACTATCAAAATAATCCTCCAAATCAGATAGATAATTTGCCTCCTGATCTAAAACTTGTCTCACCATGGTTCCCCTCATCCTTGAACATGAATTTTCAAATCTCAAAATTTTCTTCGACATCATAACTTGAAGGGGATGAAGTGGGAGGAAGAACTAAAGGTTCTTCTTTGGCCTTCTCTGTATTCAAAGCCTCTAAAACTATATGGTTCTCCTCCACAGGTCCAGAATGCACTTCTCCTCTTGGATTTGGAGTAATTGCTTCTTCCCTCACTTGGAATGATTGTGTATCTTGAATTGGATCAACAGTCTCTTCAAATAAAGTGCCATCATGGACAGTTCATTCAGAGTATACAGACTTGATCTTATTGTTCCACTAATGCTATAAAATCAACAGTCCTTCAGCTACCACTGGTGCTCTTCAACTTTGACCTCCTTCATAGGCTTAACCAACAAGGGAATATTTTCAATTTTGAATCTAAGATCCAAGCTCACCAAACTTCTAATATTTTCTTCTTTTCTTGGCTCTTCTTCTTGCTGCTCTCCTTGACTAGATTTTTGAGTCTCTTCTTGCCATAGACTTGAGAGAGTAGGAGGAGTGGTGGGTAAGGTCTCTACTAGTTTTTGCTTTATTTGTGGTGGAGGGGAAGGTATTTCTTTTGGATCTTGTGGAGGGGACTTGGATTTGGAAGGGAAAAGGGAAGATAAATTAAGATGGGATGGAAATTTAGAAGATGGAGAAGGGAATTCAACACTAGGGGAAGTGAGTGAGAAACTAGACTCATGACACTACTGTAATAATATTGATTGAGAAAGTGGAAAAGAAAATATATGAGGTGTTGCACTTACCCATTGACAAGGTTGTCTTGTATCCAACTCATAAGTCTTAATATCCTCATTCCACTGTGTAAGTTGAGGAAGCATTCCAACAATGAAGTCAAGCTTCTGCTCCGGGCTATAGTGTCTTGGAAAAGGGCCTTCCCATGGACAAAGTTCCCTACAACCAATTCTGAAATCTTTTATCTGTGTTGTATCCCTTGACTGAACCATGCAAGCCTTCATCCTTTGAATCTTCTCCAGCAGATCAGCATTCTCCATTTGACTGTTGTCATTATATGCATACCCTTGTTCCTGATATGTTTCATAGTCAAACTTGTTTTGACACTGTTGATATGGGTAAGCATAATGGTTTTGACTCTGATCATAATGTTGATCTGGAGGAGTTTTGAAATACATTGGAGGTGGACTGCACCACTACTACTACAAGTGTGAATTCTAAGATGGGAATGAAGCCATGACTACAAAACTTCATGAATGACATAAGGTGAAAGATGTGGAAAGAAGAATGGGTGGAAATGGATGGAAATAAAGTCTACAACTCAGAGAATGGGTTGTTGACTAGATGGAGTCACCAGATGTGCTTTGTTATGCATCTAAAGGTTAAATATCACCAAGAACACATCAAATTTATGGAATGAAGTGGTAAGGTTCTTCAAACCTATCCCACCGGGCGTGCCAAAATTGTTATCAAGTAGTGAAGGTTGCATAGTGGCTAAGAATTAGATGCTTGGAGTGGAACACTTGTGAAATATGGAAATCTAACTTCTGTGATGTCCCACCAAGCGTGCCAAAATTGTTATCACCGAAAAAGAACACCATCTAATTTCTCATGCCTGTGTGAATGAGAAAACAATGTTTTTTCGTAACATTGAATCATCTCTCAAGATGTGGGACTTGCGGGATCCTCCAGATAAGGATGGCTCCTCTACCTAATCCTAGCACTAAAATGCTTCTAAGGAAGGAAATGTGACTATATACTCCTAATCTAACAATTCTGAGGAACCATGGAGAGAGAGAAAAAGCATGGAAATTAAGAAATCCTACACTATAGAGGTGATAACACCAAGAAAAGGGGGTGAAATATCTTGCTAAAGGAGAATATAGAAATAAAATGGAGTTGAGAGAGGCCAGATCAATGTGACACAGACCTAGATCTTCATTTACCACTAAATCTTCATGAAACACAACATCTTGCACTTACAAATGAAACATACATGCATAAATAAACAACCATGAAAATAGAAGGGAAATGAGATACAACAAAACCATGCAAGGGTTGAAAGAACACCACGAACACAATTTTATTGCTCGTAGAATATGCACAGTCCATTACATTATTGAAATAGAGGAAAAAATAAACTTGCCAGGTCCATGAGAGGATTTGCAGCTCAATTCTATTGAGAAATAAATTTTACAGAGTTTCCCCACATCCCAGAATATCTCTCTTCTCAAATGAGAAGTGTTTACAATATATATTAAGTGAATGAGAGAAACAAAAAGAGTGAAACTTGGATTTCTTCTCTCACCAACGAAAAACTACCATTAAATGGTCTGAAAATGGCATGGGCACCTTACAAATAATCTTACATCCATACTTTAGCTTCTGGAAGAAGAAATGAGGTGTCATACTTCATTAATTGCAGTTATTGGGCCTGTAACTGTGATTTCTATGCTGGAGATATTTTCCATTATTTTTGCACATCTAACCTCAGTGAAATTGAGAAATAAGTTTCTCATTACATATAGGAAATTGAGACATTTCCAATTATATAAAGTTTTTCAAATTTTGAGTATTGGATCAAAAGTTATGCCCATCACAAGTTTCATGCGAAAAATTGTTGTTTTCCTTTGTTCCACAGATTTTCTAGTTTTCTACAACATTATGCGGATTTGTTTTCTGCGGCATTCTGCAGCTTTTTCTGTGAACTTTGTTCTGCGTATTTTGCCATGTACTTTTTTCTACAACTTTTTTTGCAACAATTTGTTCTGCGGCTTCCATGGATTTTTCTGTGGCTTTCATGGACTTTTTTGCGGGATTTTTCTCAAATTTTTCACTAACTCCTTAGAATTTTCGTGGACAGGGAAGTTAGAGGAAAGCAAAGAGGTACCCGATTTTTTTTTTTTCCCTTCGTCATTTTGGTTTGCTCTAGCTTCAAGTTATCAAATTTACCCTAGGGGTGAATTTTGGATAACAACAACTTCTTAAAGCGTGCTGAAAATTCCACAATATCAAATTAAGAAATAATTCATATGTACCAAATTATGAACCTCATCTCTAAAATGACATAATTTTAACAATCATTCAAGTTGGGGCCATTGGCCATAGAAGTCAAAAATAGAGTATCAATTGTATTGGGATTTCAATCATGTAATCATATAGATTATATGGTTTAAATATAATACTCAACCATCAATCAACATTTCCTTATCTACAAATTACTTCACACATCATGTTATTAATAACGAAGGCTAAAAAAATGTAAAAATAAGTTATTCCCTAGCAGCCATGTTATTGGATATACCACAAGAAGCTTTTTCAACTGTATAGAAAATTATTTAAAAAATCATAATCAAATAAACCATCTAATGTATTTTGTCCCAATAATCAATTATTCTTAATTCCTCACCTATTAACCAAGTGCTCTCCTCATATACTTCTGAATAATGATTAGTCCATCGAAGAGGATCAATATTACCTGAATATAGTGCAATATTGGTCAAAATAAGAAATGAAGCAACTACGTAATGAATGAAAACCAATTGAAATTCAAAGTAAGACCAAAATGATGACATATATACAATGTAATAATAGAGAATATCCTCTAAATCATTCAATAATAGTTTATCGACCAAGTCGGCCAAAATATCACATCTAGGACAAGTACAAAGGAGATAAGGTGACAAATGATACAACACTAAATATAAAACAAAAATCTCCTATAAAACATGAACAATAACAATCATTCCAATAGTTTGAAACATAGATTCCATACATCGTGGTCTAGGGTTCAAATCATAGGATTTGTGAGTTCACAACTCATTTATAGAATAACCCCATAAAACCAGTTCGATGTATTTTAAAGAACTCAACCAACTCATTGATCACTTAGCTACATGATAATATAAACTAGAAAATAAAGTATTCATGCTTTAATATCAAATAATTAACTATAACAAGTATTAAAGTCTACAGAGGTCATCTTAATGACCTAGTTCACAAAAACTCACTAAATGATGAAATGAGTGAAACCGAAAAAATGCTAACCCAAAAAAAGGTATTCGTAACTTCAGAAAAAACAATCCAAATCAGAAAATAAGGATAGGTTCACATTCTATAAGCTTGATTTCTCCTAAATAAAGAAGGGTTCAGAACAATTAGAACAATGCAAACCCAGAATGGGTTTTAATCACTTTTTTCGTTTCCTTTATGCTTTCAACTGAGATTCATAAAAAGGATGTTCAACAAGACCATTAAAATAAATTACATCCATTATTCTAAAGAAAACCACCAACAATCTTGCGTGTAAATGCTTAAACATAAAAACACAATACACCCAAACCATCATACCATATGGGTATCGGCCCTTTAATCACCATCTCCTACTCACTATCAAAAGAGTCACATGAAATCATAACTATAAAAAAGAGGCATAGATAACGTAATATCTTTTACTAAACTCATTTGCAGACCCATATCTAATTAACAAAGTCATTTCCAAATCGACGTAATCCATGTATTGAAATTTTAGAAGTTGAAAATATGAATAAGAATGTGTTTTATCAATAGAGAACTAGATACTCAGAGATTAATAGAATAATAACTAGTAAGATATAAATGGCTATACTATAACCACAAAAACCAACTCAAAATTAGAATGATTCTTTTCATGAGATTGATAAAGATAGAAAAATATAATAATGATTAAGGCTTATCGTTCCTATATTAATCTTTCCCATGTTCCATACACATCAACTAGGGCCCTTACTACTACATCATCTGGTAATATTCCTTTGTTTTTATGCTTGCTGTATGTTCATGCTTCGTTTTAGGCTCCCCTAGATTTGAAAAATGCTAGGTGTACATGGAAAAATCTGTGTAGGATGGATCTACACCTCCGAATGACATTTTCTTGAAATTTTCAAAGCCTTTCAACAAAACCCTACTTGTGCAGATCCTGAAGCTATTGCAGTCCATGCGGCCCAATTCTTTTGGAATTCAGTGGAACAAAACACATGTCAAGTGCATGATTTCTTTAAGACAGTTAATGCAATGGGAAGGTGGCTAGCAACCCCACCCACTTGAAAACTAGGAAACTAAATTTTAGCATGAGACCTTATGTTTTAACCAATCAGCGCTAAGCATTGAAACTTTACTGGGTAAAGTTCCTTCTAAATTGGACAAGGTCACAACCAATGATGGGTGACCTAGTTTTTGTATTTATTAAATTTAAAAATAATGTTAGCATTCACCCTCCTATGCTTTACACCACCATTAGTAAACTCTCCACCATACCACACAAGCCAAGGTCTAACCATTTCTTTCTTAAAGGTTAAGTATTACATTAGGTCAATGCATCCTTGGTCATGTTTATAGTTGGGTTTAGAGATAATACCCCTTTAATAAATCATTATCATCATAATAGCTTATGTGGATGATTAATATAATTAAACTTAGCTTATTTAATATTAGGTTCCTTTTTAAATACACCCTTATCTTCTTTGAAAAGGTTTCAATATGACTTTAGAGATATTAAAAAAGGTCATCACTAAGAAACCCATTTAATCAAAAATATGATTAACCTTCAACATGAATGTTTTTACAAGATGTTACAAAACACCTTAAGAAATATTATAAGTATTTATGACATAACACGATGGTATTCTAGAATGAAGTGAAGTCAAATTTACTTCGCAACAATGATCATAATTACCTAATGATCATAGGTATGCCTTGGATCACTGAAATTGATCCAAGGCATGACCATTCATAAGAGAAAACTGCAATAGACTAAGGAATGGGTTCAATATCATAACTCAAGTTATTTACCTTCATAGTCAAATAAGATCACATCTACCTCCGATCACCTGGAGTCGTATATTTTTCTATAAAAATCATCATAGGGAGTACAATTTAATCATTCAATGTTTGCAAACTATGGTCAAAGAAGTAAGTACATGTATCAACATAGGAGGGGGAATTACATTCTCCTCCCCTTATAAAAGCATCATCCTCGATGTGATATAATGACGAGGTTGGCAAAAGGGACAAGAAATAAATGAGAGCTAATGATGAAATGTTTTGTCTAGGGTTAATATTTTTGTCATTAGAGCATGACCACAGCGGAGTCTAGAAAGTTTAATATTTTATAAAAAATTTTAATGTTTTGTGAAGATTGGCAGTTCTCTTGTATTTGGTTATTTAATTAATATTTTTCCTTTACATTATTCCTAAAACTCAATCCCTTAATATTTCATTGTTGTAAGATTTCAGTTTATTTATTGTTGTGGGTGCCTAACAGGAACTGATATCACAATACCATACTAGGGCCATACACAACACTAATGGTTCACAAGCATATTTTTACATACTTCCATGATTGTACCACACCACAAGAACTTAACCAAACCATGGAAGGAACATACATGATCGACATAACATAGTACTTGTCATACATATATGATAGATAAATTAATACTCAAAAATAAGTGTACTATAACAACATGAAATTCCCCAAAAATTCATAGATAAAGGTTTCACATACCTCAAAATAATAACTATAGATACATAGTGTCAATAAGGGAACAAAAAATTTATACTCAACATCACAAAACAGAGTCATACTCACATGAATACACATACATTATAACACCACTCCCAAAACATCACAAAACAACTTTGTATAGCTCCCGAAGCATCACAAAACAACTCCATATACCTCCCATGCATCAATCACACACAAAAATCTCTTATGCCTCCCTCAAGTCTCTTATTCCTCCCTCAAGCTTCTTATGCCTCACTCAAGCAATAGCATATTGATAAATATTTCCTTTTAGCTCCACAAAAGAGGTCAGTCACTCTATTTCCCTTGGCACATAGAGTCCAGACAACCCTAACCCAAGTGACATAATAAATTATGGTTTGAAAACCCTCTATTTATATTTAACTCCTTGGGGTATATCCCCTTACAAAAAATTGCATCCATAGGTTGAATGATTCCATGGTGTATCCCATGATCCTATTCCACATATTACAAAATTTGAACAAACATAAAAATCCATTTCAAATTCCAAGTGGAAAAAATATCAAGCCTTGGGATAGGCTGTAAATCTTGGAAATTTAAAAAATAATCTAAATATAAGGAAAACAAATGGCCAAATAGCCATATTTAATTAAAAAATCCACACGTTAGTACAAAAACCAAATAAAATGCCAAAAATATAAGAACATATCAATCAATGCAATTGTTGGTTGGTTAGTGTAAGGTTCACAACATAACATATAGCTACATAACTAGCACAATGGTGGTTCACGCAAATTAACCATAATGTCTACACATGGTATCTTTAGAGGGTATATCAAAATCATTATACTAATAGTTTACAATACATCACATCACCACATACTACACCCAATGTACAAGCACTACACAATAAGAACCATACGTTCACCATATACCCCTATCTATCGACATGAACCATCACATATTATATGAATTATACTTATTATGAACATGATGTCTAAAATTACAACATATAGTCAATTGTAATACAACATGGTGCTACAAACATTTCTTCACAACATGGTGATGACATCAATATACAATCCAATTCACTATACACCAATCTTGTCATACAACACATCAACAAACATTCATATCATAAAATGCCAAAATAATCCAACACACCTTAATCCACAATACATTAATTTCACACACAAAAAGACATTACATCACACACAAATTCCTCATTAAATCCATGAAAAGGAGAGAGGATACTTTAATATCTAGCACATCAACATGCCAATAATTACATAATAAGTGACATACATAACATGTGCGTTCATAATATCATAATTACGACATATTTCACATCACTCTTATATCACATTAATCTTCTAATATCCACTGCTGCCATGCAAAACCACCTCAACTCCAATATGTGCTAGAGGTTTGAGAGCATGAACCTCCACTCTGATACCAAGTGTAACACCCACAATTTTCACACATAAAGACAACAATGAAAATACTAGATAACCTTTTTTTACTTACTAGAGGTATATACAACACTAGATGTTGTCTCTAAATACTGCACACAACTCACAATATGTTTTTCACTACATTTACCCACATAGATAACATGAAAACATGCAATGTACATCAAGACCGTGTACTTATTTTTTACAAGGTTCAACATAATGGTTCAGCTATAGTACACACTTACAAGTAGATTCTTCCCAAAATTTGATCTTTTAGGATTACACATTTAAAATTATGTTTCAATTCTTAACTTAAGTTCTAGAAATCTCATGATATGAGAATCAGACATACCTGTTTCCTCTTGCTTGATTTCATCTATTCTATTAACATTAACTTGTTGTTTATCCCACTTAAAAGATTCGTCGATGTTATTTTAATTACTTGTTTAAATTTGTTAAAAGGATATTCAATTACTTACAAGGCTATTTATCCACACACAATTTATTGTGTCTTGTTTCATATCTCCATTCCAAAAGGAGGCGAGCTGAAACTCAAAGTGAGGTGAAGAAAAAATTAGGTTCACAACTACTATTCCTTCATGCGAGGATCACAACGACTAATTTAATTAAGTGAAGGATTGTTGGTTTCAAACAACATTACACTTAATTATTAGGATTACATATTTCCATAAGGTCAAATAATTGTCATGGTTACATTAGATTGTATTTAAAATCAGGCAGCAACTACATAAAGACATACATATGTACATTAATACTTTAAGAACGATTATAATGGACCATCACATTAGTTTAAGGTATGTAGGTCAATTTTATATTCATCTTTCTGAACTCATTATTCATTAACCAATAGTTCATTAAGACTTATAATTCAATTTGAATTAAGTAAGGAACGACATCATGTAGTCTCTTTTTTATTATGTGTTTTAAATGTGTACAAATCAGGATTTATAATTGATAAGTTAGATTTAATGATATCTTCATCATTTATCCCCCTTCTTAACATAACCTTGTTATCCTTTCAATTTACCATACATTGGTTTACATTTTAATATTGTTTTATATCCCATAACCTCTAAGTATAAACTTAATATCATAGGTTTAAGATCATGAAGTATGCCCCTTTTAACAAAAAAATAAAGTTTCCTTTTCTTCAACTTAATGGAGTATTATTTCATCTAAATTTTTAGAACATCATATTTTAGTAAAATATTTATAAGGATCACAGTATCATTCTATGATACCAAATATTACATCATTTTCACAATCTAGGAAGGTTTACTATAATAGGAATTATAACTCAAATTAGTTTACCATTATTTTGTTTTTATTTAATGGGATTAGATATAGAGTTTCTGATCCAATCATCACATAATCCGAAGGTATATAATAGCTCTTATATACTTTGACTTAGGATTAAATAGAAAAATCAATATGGATCATATCAGAAAAAAAAAAAAAACTATAATTCAAAGTTACAATCATACAATAAAATACTCACACAAAATGCAGAGTTAACTTTATTCCATCCCCAATAATATTTCATAAATTTTTATTTCATTCAATAATGACAACACTTCTCAACACTTACAAAATTTAAGGCACTAAGTTCTGTTGATTTTCAAACAAATTCTATTCAAGATCCATTCAATATATTTAAGCATCCAAGTAAAACAAATTAATTAATATAACTGATTCAATTTTCAATAAGTCTTTCTCCTTTTACTACTCACAAAATCCATCTCCTCATTGGTTAAAAAGTATCATTTCATGAGGACTGAGCATGATAAGAACTAACACATTAGAACAATATGCTACTATTTAACCATATCATGAAAGGAATCCTTCTATTTAATGAAATTTTTATAAGTTCTAAAACACTAGCAAATTATTTAATAATTCTAAGAATTCCACAATGTCAAATTAATAAATAATTCAGATGTAAAACATTATGAACCTTCTCTCTAAAATGACATAAGTTTAACAATCATTCAAGTTGGGGCCACTGGCCTTCGAAGTCAAAAATAGAGTATCGAGTGTATTGGTATTTCAATCATGTAATCATATAGATTTTATGGTTGAAATCTAATACTCAACCATCAATAAACATTCCCTTATTTACAAATTACTTCACACATTATGCTATTAATAATGAAGGCTAAAAAATGTCAAAATAAGTCATTGTCTAGTAGCCATGTTATTGGATATACCACAAGAAGATTTTTCAACTATAAGGAAAATTACAGTAAGCCTCATAATCAAATCAATCATCCAATGTATCTTGTCACAAAATTAAACTATTCTTCATTCGTCACCTATCAACAAAGCTCTCTCCTCAGAGACTTATATATAATGATTATTCCATTGAAGAGGATCAATATTACCCAAATACAATCTAGTATTGGTTAACATAAGAAATCAAGAAACTACCTAATGAATTAAAACGAATTGAACTCGAAACCAAGACAAAAATGAGGACAATTATACAATGTAATAACAGAGAATATTCTATAAATCTTTCACCAATAGTTTATCGACCAGGTCAGCCATAGTATCACATCAAGGACGAGTACAAAGAAGATAATGCGACAAATGATACAAAGTTAAATATAAAACAATCATATCCAATAGAAGATAAAAAATAGAAATCATTCCAAAAAAATTGAAACATAACTTCCATACACCAAGGTCTAGGGTTTGACTCACACGATTTGTGAGTTTAAAACTAATACATAGAAGAACTCCACTAAACCAGTTCAATTTATTTCAAACAACTCGACTAGCTCATTCATTAGTTAGCTACATGATTAGATAAACTATAATATAAAGGATTCATAGTTTAGTATCAAAGCATTAACTATAACAAGGATTACCATCTACAGAAGTCATCTTAATGACCTAGTTCAGGGAAACTCACCAAATGGTGAAAAGAGTGAACCTGACAAAAAGCTAACCCAAAAAAGAGTATTTGTAACAGAAGAAAACAATTAATACAAAGTGTAAAAGAAGGCTAGGTACACATTCTATAAACCCAATTTTTCCTCCATAAAGAAGGGTTCAAAACAATCAGAACAATGCAAACCCAAAATGGGTTTTAAATCAATTTTCGATTCCTTTAAGCTCTAAACATTGCTTAACATAAAGGATGATCAATAAGATGAATAAAAGAACCTACACCTAGTCTTATAATGAAATATCAAATAATCTTGCATGTAAATACCTAAAAATAGCAAGCATAATACACCCAGACCATCATTCCATATGAGTATCGACTTTGTAACCACTTTCTCCTACTCACTATCAAAAGAGTCATGTGAAATCATAAATATACAAAAGAGGAATAGATAATGCAATAGATTTTACTAAACTCATTTGTAGGCCCATATCTAATAAAAAAATTCGCTTCCAAATCAACTTAATCCATGTATTCAAATTTTAAAAGTTCAAAATACTAATCAGAATGTGTTTAATCAACCCAGAACCAAATACTTAGAGATTAATAGAATAATAAATAGCAAGATAAAAAAAATATACTACAACAACAAAACCCAACTGAAAATGCCATTCCAGAAAATGAGAATGATTATTTTCATGAGATTGAAAAAGATAACAAAATATCATAAAGGTTAGGGCTTATCATGCCTGTATTAATATTGAACTCGTTGCATACACATATACCATGGCCCTTACTATAACAACATCTTACCATTTCTTTATTTTTATGCTTGTTGGATGTCCATGCTCTATTTAAGGCTCCCCCCGATTTAACACAAGTTGTGGGTATGTGGAAAAAGTCATGGAGGAGAGATCTACACCTGTGAATGGAATTTTATTGAAAGTTTCAAATCCTTTTCAATAAAACACAATTTACGCGTAGAGCCTAAAGATATTGCAGTTCATGTGACCCAATTCTTTTGGAATTCAGTCAAACAAAACACATGCCAAGTGCATGCTTCCTTTAAGATAGTTAATGCAATGGGTAGGTAGCCAGAAACCCCACCCACTGAAAAACTAGAAAACTACATTTTAGCATGCGACCATATGTTTTAACCAATCAGTACCAAGCATTGAAACTTTATTGGGTAAAGTGTCTTCTAAAGTGGACAAGGTCACCACCAAGGATGGGTGAGCTGGTGGTTGTATTTATTAAATTCAACATTTAATCAAGCATTTCCCCCTAAGGATTTGCTCTAGCATTAGTTTTATTTCCACCTTCCCATGCAAAGCAAGTATAACCACAACTTGCTCAAAGATTAATTCTTAGGTTAGGTCAATACATCCTTGGTTGGGTTTATACTTGGGTTTAGAGATGGTACCCTTTTAATAAATCATCATCATCATCATAGCTCACGTGGATGATTAATATAATTAAACTTAGCTTATATAATAAAAATTTCCTTTTTAAATATGCCCTAACAACCTTTGAAATGGTTTCAATATGTCTTTAGAGATATTAACCAAGGGCATCATTAAGCAACCCATTTAATCAAAAATATGATTAATCTTCAATATGAATATTTTACATGATGTTACAAAACACCCTCAGCAGTCTAATAAGTATTTACGATAGAACAAGATAGTATCCTAGAATGAAGTGAAGTAAAATTTACTTTACAACATTGACCGTAATTACCTAAGGATCATAGGTATTCCTTGGATCACTGAAATTGATCCAAGGTATGACCGTTTGTAAAATAAAACTGCAATAGACTAAGGAACAAGTTGAATATCATAACTCAGGCTACTTAGCTGTATAGTCCCATAAGATTACATTTACCTTAGATCAGCTAGATTCATATATTGTGCTTAAAAAATCATCATAAGGAGTACATTACAATCATTCAAAGATTTCAAACTACGGTCAAAGAAACAAGTAAAGGTATCAACACAAAAGAATGCATTGTAAAATGCATATCGATCTTAATGTACCATGTTTGTTTAAGCTTAACATGTTTATGCACAATCTCAAGATTTATTTGGTTGTCAAACCAAAGAGTAGTGAGCTTATGTTATAGCAAGGGAAAATATAAGATGAAAAGAGTCTAAATTGGAGTCATGAGAAAGGTTCTTGAGTTCTCAAATCCTTTAACCCATGACGAAGAATTTCCCACAAAAGAAACCTTATACTTACCAACAAAATGGTTAATTTCATACCTTGGGTCTTATAGATCCATTCACACCGCAGTATTATGAATTCCTCATAAGAAGATGCACCAAATCACAAATATTATTATTGATTAGAGAATCATATTCAATCTTATGTAATTGTATCCTTTTAAGATTTTTTTTCTTGCCTCATAAAATCATATTGTATAGTTTGAAATAGCATTCATCATAAGAGAAAATATTTAAGTCTAAATAACCATATGGTGAATAAGGATCCCCATGAAAAGAATTTTTTTCTTGTGCAGTAATATTGGATAACACGAGAATAGAAAAAGGATTATGTAGTGGAGGGTAGTAGTGCAAGAAAAATCCTCATCCAAATCATGAAGTAAGTCATCACATCAAGATGAAGGAAATCGATTGAGTGATGGGAGAATTATTATAATATGTCATCTCCATAAGAATAAAAATATCATCAACCACTACATCCAACCAAAATAACACATAATGTATCACAAAATCAAAGAGGCCATGATATTTTCCATGCTCGCTATGGAAATTGAAGATGACATGTTAGTTATTTTTGTCTAGGTAATATAAGGGAATGGAGGGGGACAAGATGGGGCCTTACGTGGCAAGTTAATTTTTTCCTAATTATTGGGGTAGAATGTAGTGAATAATGAACATGTACAAAATTTTCAAATCACGATTATTATAAATAAAATAGGAATTTTTAACTTTGCACATTCAGAATAAAGTATTAATACTTAAAACTGTATTAAAAATGATATGAAAATTTGTCAAAACAAACAAATGAATAAGAAATTAGTTGTGTAGAGTGTTATATGGATATTTTAGGTGTCAAGACTAGATGAAAATGCTATTCTAGATCTAGAAATGCTTCATCTTTGATTCTAGGACTTAAAATTGCTATGGTGCAATACTGTATAACTAATCTATGATGTTGACTACTTTTGTATTGTTTGATATCTTATGTAGGATATTTGAATTTTGTATAATGGGGTTTTATATCTTTACTTTTATTTCATTTTCTTCGATATGAGTGTCATTATCTATAGCTAGGGATCACAAAATAGCAGAACCATCCGTAATCACATGCAACAAGTAGAAAACCATTGATACCTGTCAACAAATGTTTTGAAAATATTGGATTAAAAAATGTGAAATTAATGTTTGGGTGAGGCTAGATTACCTTTTGAAATTCAAGCCTTACAAAACAAATCTAAGTGTTCCACTTCCACTTGACTGGTTGAAATCCTCATGTTGTTATCCTATTGTAGGTGAAAGTTTGTGTGTGTATCTAATCCAACCACTTATGGATGCCCCTCATTTAACTTGATGCAAAGATAATGAGCTAACTATAAGGTAAACAATATACCCATTGTGGTATTTTTTACTCCCTAATTAAGTATCTAGGTGTTATGGATATTTATAAAAATAAGAGGGATTTAAAGGTTTATAATAGGTGGAATATTACGATGTAATTAACTTCACACATTTATCATTCACTATTGTAATAACACATTCGTATATGGAACAATTGATAAACGATTCATATTTTATCAAATACATAATAGCAAAGAGAAATTTTACTTGAACATGATAGCATATAGAGATTATGGATGTGCAAAATAATGAAACAAGTAGATTAGACATTGGAAGTGGTTTTGGTGCAAGTTATTGAACTAAAAACTTAATAATGGCAGGGATTTTCAAATATTACAAGGTCGAGAAAATATCTGTATGGTCTTGACATAGAATTGTGAGGTATTGGACCATTTGATAGTATGGATATAATACATCAAGTGTGATTATCTTGTCAAAAAAATGATTTTTTTTCTATACATCTCACTCTTTCTCACATATAATAAGAATGACTTGTAATCACCTGAAATAAAGTGGAAACCTTAGAAACTTACAAAACCCTTCATTACCCTTCATTACTGAAATAACATACCAAAAGGGAGAAAATATGTGTCTTGTTAAGGATGGACTAATCTAAGTAGCAAGAATCCCACACCATTTAATATTTGATAGGTAGTTGGATGTGGAGAATGGGTGTGGTATATGGAAGCTTGTATTCTAACTACGTAAAGTCCAATAGGTGAAGATTTGAAACTGTGGGCGAGGAAGATGCCGCTAAAACTGAGATAACAATAATTTCTTACTGAATGGAACGTGTTTCAATGTGAAAACCTTGCATGTAGTACAAATTCTATTGAGGATGTTGAACATGTTCTTTCAAGGCCCGAAATCTATGGGATTTCAGACGAAAGCTTCAATGACATGATCTATAAATATTGCACATAAACGTCTCCTGAAACTTCATTCCCACTTATTGTCATACAAAGACAAAAATATATGGTGTAACGTTGGATTTCGCACACTATGGTGCCACAATAGCAGTATTAGATAAATAAGTGATAGTCAGTAAGCCATCACTGTAGGTAGGAGGTGTAAATTCCAATTCATAATTATGGCCCTTAGAAAATATCTAACATTTGTGGGAAAAAAAAGCTCTTGATGCCACGACTGAATGTTTAATTAAGATCCAAGAGCGTCAACGCCATTACATACTAAAATAAGCAATACACCGAAAAACATATCTATAATACGCAGTCTATTATTCAGTTGATTTTGTAATTATTGGAGCTCGTAGGAAATATAGTGCACGGTTATCAAAAGTAAAGCCTATAATTTTTCTAACACATGACTCTACGGATTTCATTAGATACTCTCATTTTTCAATAACAGCTGTGATACCAAATTTTTTATTTGGTTTCGTTTTTTATAGGTCAAACATAATAATAATGCTCTCATATATTAACATTCGAGACATATTACATTCAAAAAATTTAAGCTTATGCCATAAACAAGTTGTTTGCTCGAATTACTTATTCATAAAATGTTTCCACAACTTATATACGCTATTTTGGTGTAACAACCAAAATCTCTTAAAACAATAATCAACTACTATTGTATTATATGATTTGTATTTAACAGCTCATATAAAAAACTTATTAGCAATTACTTTTTACATCTCCATAATTACTAACATTAAAAATATTAAGCTCACACAAGTAATAATAATGTGAACTCATTAATCAAACTATTAGTAACATTTCCCACCTTAGTGCAAACATGAGAGAAAAATAATTTCACTTCCATCTACAACATGCTCACCTCTTCCTTCTCATGGTACTAAGGATGGTTTTTTTTTTTAGGATAGCTAACAAACTATAAGATGGTTTTTGAAAGCGGCTAACCAACCACACAGACAAATGATATTTTTCCAGTGGATTACTAACAACAACAAAAACGGATGGTTTTTTCCACTGGCTTACCAAAAAACTACAAGTATTGTTGTACATGACACTGACAACCTAAATATTATGGTGCTACTTTATCCTTGTGTTTTTTATCTTTCCACTGTAGTTACAGTTCAGAAGATTAGCTAGGTTAATCTACTCATTTATTTCAAACTTGAACACAAGAACACACTACAAGAAAAACACGAACAAATATAGGTATTCAAAATAAAAAATAAAAAATTACTATTCAAAGTAAACATAAAAATTGAAAAAGAGATCTACCATAGCTTTGTACGACCCCAATATTGGTGACTGCTGAGAGGTCAATATTTTTGTTCCTCCAACATCCAATGTTATGCTACTAATTGAATGTGATCATGTTGTATGGAATGTGACACGATGCACTTTTATCATCCATTCAACTAGGGTATCAAGGAAATGAGCGAGGAACACACCAAGACTGACACACAAATAGATAGAATTAAAGGGGGGTACAGGGAAATTTATGATTACATACCCAAATGGAAGTCACCCTTACACTAGGACAACCTAAGTTTTGTAAGGTCCTAGGTCTATCAAGAGGAAGGAACCCTATGAAGGTATCGAAATGATGGGGGATAATAATGAACAAAATAGGTGTGAAAATCTTATGTTAACCAAAGTAAAAAAAATTAACATAAATGGAACTCAAATATAATATGCTAAGCTAGAATTTGCATAAAATACTAATATATAACATATAGTAAATATAGAATGTTACATCTTAAAGTTCAAACCCTCCAAAAATGCATGCTATCTTAAAGAAGAGGAGAGATACTTAAAAGCCTATAACATTAATGTTCGGCATATTTCAATTTCCTTTCCTTGCACTAATAGATTTATGTTTCAGTTGAATGCTCCCAAATTATGGTTGGTTTAAGTTGAAATTTGATTGTGACTCTAAAGGCAACCCAGGGGCAGCCAGTGGAGGAGGCCTCATTAGTAACCAATAGGGTTAACTAAATGTTTCTTACGTAAAGCCCATGGACAAACAATCCAATGAACCTTGCTGAGGCCCTTTCAACTCTCTGGGGAATCAGAATGGCTAGTATTCTTAAATGTAAACAATCTCATTGTGGAGGGGAATTCTTTTAATATCATTTGCAATCTCTCTGGAATCCAAACACCAAATAATACCATTAGTGATTATATTAAGGAAGCTAATAAGCTATGTAATGCTCTTAATATTGTTATTCAATATGTGTAAAAGGAGGGTAATAGTTTCCCAGATGCACTTGCTAATGTAGGTGTTCACATGATTAATTATAGTGAGTGGCATAGTGACAAGGACCTCCCCTCATTATATCATCATTAATGACGCTACCATCATACCCGTCATTACCACTTATGCGGTGACCTACGCATGTGTGGAAAATCACCTCCATGGTACTTACAACAGATCTAATTTATTAATTTTTATTTTATCCACCCCTCAAAATACTGAGGGCATTGTTATTAAGGAACATGGTTTGGGTAAGGAGAAGGGGTTTTATCTAGGAAGCAATCCAATACCTATGCTTCTAAATTACTGTCAAAAATCTTGTTTGTTGTTGCAACCAGTCTACAATAGCTCTCCCCACCATTTCCATCAATGATGGGAGGGACGCTATGCAAGTAAAAATAATTTTTGACCCCTAATGGAAACATAATGTTGAACTTTGAGAAGCTGCTAATGTTGGAGGTTTCATAGAATTCATACAACGGATCAGGGACCATGATCAAGATACCTCTCTAAAATTTGTAGCTGATTTGAAAGACAAAAATATCAATTTCAAGGGAAAGAGACTTCAACATTTTAAAACACTTTGTTTCCTTCATCATGGGTTTGAGTATGGAGGGAAATAAGTTCTTTCGCTATAAGTTTGACAAGGATGTAGTGGAAAGGCTCTTATCTAATGATGGGGAAGAAATCCAAACAAAATGTGTTGGCATCATCTACTTTTCTATTCCACAACCCTTTGATGAAGTCACCCGCATGGTGGTTCGCTACATAACACTAGAAGGAAGGTTCTCCACCCTTCCCTTGCACCATTTGGTTCTGCTCAATGAATTCAGAAGAGAAGTAAAGGTCATTTTTCCATATTAAATTTTTCATTCTTATGAAAAATCTATTTTAGAGGTTCAATGGCATTGACGAGTACTACCACTCCATCATGGATTCATCTTCCCTTATTCATCAATTCATCCTATATGTAATTACAAATGACCCAGCCCTCCTCTAGCTCCTTCTCCTCCACAATAGCCCTATATTAGAACTAATAATCCTATCTTTTGTTACCTTGTTTCTAAACCTTCACCTACTAAGAATATTCTCAGAAGTAATAAGAAAGATAATAATGTAGCCAAATTAAGAACAAACTAGATATGCTGCAAATATTATGAACTCCAAAAGAAAATAGATCTCCTTCTTTGTTATCAAATAATGAATTACAATGTTTCCTAAATAGGAAAAAAAACTCCAAACTTGAGTTGCCAAGTAAACTCTAGCTAACTCTGACTAAATCTACTCTAGGTGGCGGGGAAATTACTATTTTTAGCAATTTACTAGAACCTGCTATTCTTAGTAAGTTTGCATGCTTATTCCTACAGGCACAGAAATTGCCATGCATCTTCCTACATCCCTAAATTAGAGGAATTTCAAAAATTTCTGACTCATAATGCAATTAATAGACTAAAATTAACTAATGCTCAAAAATAGGAAAAAAAACAGAACTATAACTTAAATCCTAATTTTCAGCCTCAAGATGGCGGATTTAGGGCCCAAAAACATGTCGAAAACTTGCCCCAACTAGTAGGGCCAATTGCTGTTGTGTTCATCTCATCGAAACACGTGGTTTCAAAAAAAAGGGGACTCAAACGGACACCCAGAACTCAAGTTATGACCTCGGTCAAGTTCCTGCTAATTCTGGCGCATCATTCTCCCTTGCTTGAAAAAAAAGTAGCTCCTGCAAGTTGTCTTCTTCAAACTGCTTCCATTTATCTGCATCCAACTTCTGAATCTCTCACTCTAAGACCCAATTATTGTCCTCTTGTTCCAATCCTTTCCAGTGTACCAAATATTTGTTGTATTTCCCATTTCATGTGTCCATTGTTTTCTTATCTAGAATATGATCCACTTCTTCTTTCTTCTTCACTGGAACCTGTTGCCTCCAATATACTACTTCATCAATAGAATCCCCTTTTACACCATCCGCATGAAAAGAATACAAATCTGAAACATTAAACACTGGAGAAAATATCGAAATTCCCTGGCAATAATACCTCATAAGCATTATCGTTTATTTTTTCATGATTTTGTAGGGACCAATCTTCTAGTACTTCAACTTGTTATAGGTTCCTCTTAGAAACATTTCCTTCCATAGATATACCATAACCAACTCACCAATTGTAAATACCTTTCTCCGTCTGTGCACATCTGCTATTTCTTTATACTTATGATTACTATTCTGCAGCTTCTTCCGCACTTGTTCCTGCAATTGTTGTATATGTTCGGCAAATGCTTCTACATCATCACTGACTCTTGCATCAACTGGTAGCTACACCAAATCTAACACCCCATTTGGATTACTCCCATACACAATTGAAAATGGAGACTTTCCCCATGGATCTATTTATGGAACTGTTATATGCAAACTCAGCTTGTGGTAATGCTAAGTCCCATTGTTTCGGCTTTTCCCCAACAATGCACATTAACAGGTTTCCCAAACTCCTATTTACCACCTCTATTTTCCCATAAGTCTGCGGGTGATAGGAACTACTGAACTATAGTTGAGTTCCAAATTTCTTCCATAAAGTCTGCTAGAAGTGACTTAAGAACCTGGTGTCCCTATCTCAAGTAATAGTTTTTGGAACACCATGCAAGACGAACAACTTCTCTGAAAAACAAATCTGCTACGCCTGTTGCATCACTTGTTTTCTTATAGGAAATAAAATGAACCATCTTAGAAAATCCTATCAACAACCACAAAAATTGAGTCATTACCTTGTTGTTTTTTTTGTAATCCCAAAACAAAGTCCATACTCAGATCTGTCCATGACCCTTTAGGAACAGGCAATGGCATATACAACCCCTGTATTCTATGCATGGCTTTTTGATACTTGGGAAAATTAGACATCTTTCCACATATCTTACCACATCTCTTTTCAACTTTGGCCAATAGTATTTATCTGCTACCAAGGCTATCATCTTATCTTTACCAAAATGCCCAGCCAACCCTTCGCTATGTAACTCTTTCACTATATATTCTCTCATAGACCCAACTGGAATACAAAGTTGGTGTCCCTTGAATAGGTAGCCATCTTGTAAAATATACTCATCTAGGACATCTCCTTCATTGTCTGACAATGGACAAATTAGTCTTTCAACAATATCCTTGAAATCAGAATCAGAAGAATATAAACCCTTTATTGCTTCAAAACCCACCACCTCATTTTCCATAGTGGTAAACAAAGTCACACGCCTACTCAATGCATCTGAAACTTGATTCTATTTTCTAGATTTATGCTTTAGAGAAAAAGTATATCCCTGAAAAAATGATACCCACTTTGCATGCCTACTATTCAACTTGTTTTGGGTATTCACATACTTCAGGGCTATGTGGTCTGTAAATAACACAAACTCCTTAGGCACTAAGTAATGCCTCCAATGCCTTAATGGTTGTATAATTTACATAAAATTCCACATCATAAGTAGAGTAGTTCTTTCTTACCTCATTCAGTTTCTCACTAAAGAAAGCTATTGGCTTTCCTCCTTGACTTAGAAATGCCCCAATACCCACATGTGAGGCATTACAATCAACCTGAAACACTTTATCAAAATCTGGTAGTTCCAAAATGGGTGCCTCTGTCACCTTCTTCTTCAAGAATTGAAAACTATCCTCAGCTGCCTTTGTCCACAAAAACTCCCTTCCTTTTGTGCAATCTGTTATAAGAGCTACAATACTGCTGAATTTTTTTTTAAAATTCTGTAAAAGGTTGCTAGACCATGAAATCTCCTTACCTCTATTATACTCCATGGAGTAGGCCATTCAATAATTTCTTTTATCTTTTTTGAGTCCATCTATACCCCATCTGCTGAAATAATAAATCCCAGGAATACCAAACTCTCTTGCATGAATGTGCACTTCTTCATATTTGCATAGAGTTTCTCTTTCCTTAACACTTCAAATACCAACCTTAGATGCCTCAAATTTTTATTCTTTAGTTTTACTAAAGATCAAGATGTCATCAAAATAAACAACAACAAACTTACCATTATACTCCCGTAGCACGGTGTTCATCAATCTCATAAAATTACTAGGTTGCATTGGATAACCCGAATGGCATCACCAACCACTCATATAATCCATCTCCCATCTTGAATGTTGTTTTCCACTCATCTCCTTCTCTGATCCAAATCTGATGATAACCACTTCGAAGATCAATCTTGGTGAAATACTTAGGTCCAGCAAGCACATCAATCATATCATCAAGGCGAGGTATTGGGAACCGATACTTGATTGTGATTTTATTGATCACTCTGCTATCCATGCACATTCTCCATGTTCCATCCTTCTTTGGTGTTAATAAAGCTGGGGTTGCACATGGGACTCATGCTCTCCCTTATGACCCCCTTTCGCACAAGCTCTACCACTTGCCTATTCAACTCTGCATGCAATGTCGAGCTCATCCTATAAGCCACTTGATTTAGGAGTGAATACCCTGGAATCAAATAAATGTGGTGTTGAATATCTCTTTTGGGTGGTAATCTATCTGGCAGCTCATCAGGAATAACATCCGAAAATTCTCTTATTAATTCTGATGTTTCTATTGGTATTTGAGCACTTACAAGTTCATCCTTATTTGCAACTAGTGCATAACAAAAACCAGTTGCCTTTTCCTCCTTCACAAATTCCTTTGTAGAAAACATATTTTCAGCCTTCCCCTCTTCTTTAAGAGGTAGCAAAACTATTTTTATGCCATCCTTCCAGAAAGTATAAGTATTCTTTCCCCCATCATGAATAACTTTTCTATCAAATTGCCATGGTCTTCCTAGCAGCATATGACATGCATCCATAGGGATAACATCACACCAAATCTCATCCTTATAACTGTTCCCAATAGAAAACCTTATTAAACATTTCTTATCAACAGTAACTTCATTACCCTTCTTAAACCATGCAATATGATAAGGGTTAGAATTCTTCTCACAATGCAAACCCAATTTATCGACCATCTCATTTGAAACCATGTTCTCACAACTACCACCATCAATAATAACATTACATACCTTTCCTCCTGAAGTGCATCTTGTTCTGAAAATATTTGTACACAACCGTGCATCCCCCTTGACCTCCTTTATTGGAGCAATCACCGTCCTCTTGATCATCAGAGTTTCTCCAACATCTGGTGGGATTTCCAGGTCCTGTTCATCTTCTACTTGCTCAGCTTCAACAAGATTTACTCTTGGAACATCTCCCTGCCTTTCGTCATGTGTATAAGTATGTGGGAATTCAAAAGCTCGATGCCCTTCTTCACCACATTCGTAACAAACAAATGATCTTCATGGAGCCTCCCATCCTCTATCGCCAACATATCCTCTGCCCCTAGGAAATCCTCTGCCTCTTTGTTGATTCTGGAAATCTTGTCTCGTATCCTCTTGCTTTTCCAATCCACGAGATGATTCTCCCCTACCTTGGCTAAAACCAGATCATCCACGAAAGGAAGTTGAGGCCCCCCTATTCAATCCAGGTGATCTCCTAAAACTTTGACAATTTTGTTTTTCCTCAGCCTTTAAGGCTAATTGATAGGCATCCTCCATGCTTTTAATCCTATGCATACTTATCTCATCTTGAATAGAAAATTTTAATCCATTAACATACCTTGCAGCCATTTTTTCCTTAGATTCTTCATGCTTTACATGAATGGACAACTTATAGAACTCATTTGTGTATTCTTGCACTGTTTGTAAGTTCTGTCTGAGATTCTGAAACCTCCTGTAAAGGGTTTGTGCATAATCCACAGGGAGAAATTTATCTTCAGATTCTTCTCCATCTTACTCCATGTCCTAATTATTTCTTTTCCCTTTATTGACTTCTCTTTCTGTAGGTGATCCCACCATAACATAGCATGACCTTTCAATTTCGTGCATGCAAATTTTACCTTTTTTTCTTCTGACCTAGTCTTCCACTCAAAAAAATTTCCCATGCTAGTCAACCAGTCTATTAGCTCCTCTAGGTTTAGACTACCACCATACTCTGAAACATCAACTCTTATCCCATCATTCTTTCCTTCTAATGCTTGAAGCATCCTTTCTTCAAAATCTAATGGTGGTGCTTGCGTTTCCTCCTCTTCACAAACTTCTTCTTCATCTGTGTCATCTCCACCTTGATTTCCTCTCTGGGTTATCATTGCAGCAAGCGCAGAAACTTGTCTCTACATATCTTGCATATTTCTATTCATCTATGTAATACCACCTCCTCTTCCTCTTCCTCTTCCTTCCATTTAAAAAAAATATATACTTCGAATCAGCTCTGATACCAGATAATGTAGCCAAATTAAGAACAAACCAGATATGCTGCAAATATTATAAACTCCAAAAGAAAATAGATCTCCTTCTTTGTTATCAAATAATGAATTAAAATTTTTCCTAAATAGGAAAACAACTCCCAACTTGAGTTTCCAAGTAAACTCTAGCTAACTCTGACTAAATTTACTCTAGGTGGTGGATATTACTATTTTTAGTAGTTTACTAGAACCTGCTATTCTTAGTAAGCTTGCATGCTTATTCCTATGGGCACAGAAATTTCCATGCATCTTCTACATCCCTAAATTAGAGGAATTTCAAAATTTCTAACTCATAATGCAATTAATAGACTAAAATTAACTAATGCTCAAAAATAGGAAAAAAACCGAACTATAACTTAAATCCTAATTTCGGCCTCAAGATGGCAGATTTAGGGCCCGAAAATGTGTTGAAAACTTGCCCCAACCAGTAGGACCAATTTCTACTGTGTTCGTCTCATCGAAAAATGTGGTTTAAAAAAAAAACGGACTCAAACGGACACCTGGAACTCAAGTTATGACCTTGTCAAGTTCTTGCTAATTCTGGTGCATCAGATAAGGACATAATTCTAGCGGAAATCCTTCCTGTGATCAGCCATGATACTCCTAGGGCTTAGGTCACTCCTTCCATACTTGAAAATTTTAAACAACATTCTAATGCTTGGAAATCTATTGAAGATAATGTTTATTTTCTCCTAAAGTTTGTTCACAAGATCACCACAGACCCTGCCTCCATTACCATCCTGAAAGAGGAAGTAAATTCACTCTCTAGTCAAAGAAAAGTACTTGAGGATAAATTTATTAATCAAATTTCCTTTCAAAGAGAACTTGTTGACCTCCTTTAGGTTTATATTAACCAGATTTGTGATGTTAGTGGGATTTCTACATCAACATGGAAGAGCGGGAGGATTGCTAAGAAGTTATTCAAAGAGATTAATCAGGACCCTAATGTCAGGAAAACCATGAATCTGTATAACACACTTAAATTCACACTTAAGGTGTATAGAAAATCTATGAATTAGTGCCTTTTGCGCCTCTTTGTTCTTTATGAAATTGTTTTCCTATTTCCGAGGTTCTATTTTGCTATTGTTAGTCAATTATCAGGATTCTTGTAGAACGTTGGCCTCTGGATTAGTACTCTTATATTTTTATCTAGATTTTTAGATTTTGGTTGGGGTGTGACCCCTAAGTTTCAAAAAACTAGACTATTATTTCATGTCTATCTTGGTTGTTAACCCTTTTTATTGTACTACAAAGTATGGTCCCTTGAACACCATTTACCTATAATAATAAAAATAGATAATGTAGGAAATTACTCTATAACAAATCATAAAATGGGTTAGAGTTCTTACTTGCTGGGGGGTGGTCGTTGATGCATCTATTACCAAAGAACCATACACTAAGAGAGAGAAAAATTTAGGTGGTGAAAGGGAAACAATTAAGTTCTACTTGACCATAGATGAACCAAAACTTTAAGAAAACCAATCCAAGTGAGAAGAATCTGAAAGCCAAGATTCAAGATTTAAGAAATATAGAAGCTAAGTGAGTTGGTGGAAGTTAGCATAAGAGAGAAAATCTAATGGTGAACTCTTGTTGATATGATCCGATTATGATGATGTGAAAAAGAGATTTGGGGTATTTATACTGACGTCATTGCTCGTGGGTGATGGTGTGGGATAATATTTTGAATTTTCACTAACGTAATATCCTACGAGTGATGACATGAGCCAAAGGTTAAAATGCCAAGGGGAGTGTACAAAGTTTCTTAAAAAGTGAAAATCATGAAAGGTGAAAAAATGTGGCCATAAGCTATTTATATGTCAGAAGAATATAAGGTAAAATAAGAAGATAATAGTGAAAGAAACACATAAATGGGATGCAAATATTATATCTCTCTATTTATCATCCCTAATCCTACGATTACATGAATAACCACACCCCTTTTCTAGAATGATCCCCTTAAGGTACCCATTCCATGAAATAAATGCATTAGTGACCTCTAACTTGAAAAGAGAAATTTTTAGTAACAGGTATGAAAATAGAAAGCATAAAAAATTAGGTGTATAGATATTCCCTAGCTGTTTGTTACGACATGTTGTAATAAAAATACATGGGGTAGTCAGCGGAAATAACAATACATAAGAAAAGAAAGGACTAGTTAAAATGAAAAATACCCATCAATGTGTACCTCATAGTGTCGGTCATCTTGTTATGTATGAGTACAATCCATGATGTTCAAACCCTGAAGAAGCAAATTTAAAATAAAACACTAGAGCATGATCTATAAAATATGACATAAATCACCTAGCTAGGGGCCCATGGGGTTGATGTAGAGAGTGTAAACATACAGTGAAAAAAATTGATTTTTGGCCAAAGAGCAGAACATGACATGTAATATATTGAAATGAACAAGAGAAGATCATGATCCCAAAGCAATGGATGGCATCTGTTTTGGAGATTAGGTGAAAATTAATGGGAATTTAAAGGTTAATGACCATCGCGGAAAAAATGCATTTAAATAGTAGCTTTATAAGGGATTTTTTTATTTTATTTTCTTATTACTAATTTTAGAATTATGATAATTGAGATATGGAATTCCAAATTTGGAAATTAGTGGAACGATACGACATGAGCATGAAGATAAGGGAAATATATACGAGGAGGAGCATGTGGTGGCTCTCAACCATGGGTAAGTCAGTTGATTGAATTTCATTAGGTAGATTAATGAAAATTTCATTTCTAAAGAAATGTGAAGGTATGAGTGTTTAATTTTAAGTCAAACTTACGTCATTAGGAATAGTAGTAGAAAACTCAAGTGGGTTTTTGAGGGATGTGTTTTTAGCTTCGTTGTTTTGTAGCTTTTTACATTTTAATTTTTAAAAGTCATGACTGTACAAATTTAGAAACGAGGATCATGCAGAAATTTTGATAGGAAATGATGGCATATGCCAGAGGGCCGATGGCATAGGAATATTTAGAAATTATGTGAATTTTTATGATTTTATATTTTGAATTGATTTTTGATGAATCTAATGGCTAAATTTTGGTGATTTGTGATTACAGGAGGAACGAAGAATTTTCCTATAGAAAGTAGTTTATATAGTGTTGCTAAATGATATGATTGTGTCAATAATAGATGCATAGATAAAAAAAATGTAGATATCAGGATTTGGGGTTATTATACATATGCCTAGGATACCGTTGAGCCTAGATTTGTTAGAGATGTTTTTGGAAGCATGGGATCCTAGGGCCAACACCTTTAAGTTGTGGGTTGGTGAGATAATGGAGATGACCGTGACACTTTAGGATCTACATGTGTGGTATTGGAATTACTAATAGATGGATTTCACATCTATTGTGATCTCACAATGGATATTTTAGAGATGAGATACTTGTCCATATGAGCCACATGAAGTGAGAAATCCGATTAGGGGATGTTTAGTTTAGACGCAATAACATACATATTGTATAAATTCTATTCATCCAAAAGGTGGTGAAGGGAATTACCTTAACATGAATATTATGCCATGAGAAAGATGGGACCATTTAATTTTTTTTGTGGTTGTATGAAGATATGTGATTGAACAAGAAGTTTTATTTAGCTGAGAGACCACAATATGGGTGCAGATGGTGCATGACTTATACAGGGTCTAATGGAGCGAATAGAGGACCATAGGTCCTATGATTCTATTGAAAAATTGGATATATGAGATATCTCCCATATATATTATATTAACACAAGGATACCCTAGGTCATATGCCTCAAGATTACTCTAGTGGGAATAGGGGCTGAGAATCAGAGAAATTCAAGCATATTGACAACTACGATAGGTGCATCCAAAGGAGGTCATATGGGAGCGCTACGTATGGAATGTGGATCAGTGGCCTAGTTGGCCAGAAGTATATAATTTATATGTAGTGGAGGAGGTTACAGAATAGTACTTTTATTAGGTGGAGACCCATCCGATAGATAGGGTAGATAAAAAATTTGAGAGGCTCGATCTTACTGTAATACTATCACTACTAGCCTATAGAAATTGATATCTAAGAAAGGCTTTGAGTATAGAAGACAGAGTACCATAAATCTAATGCAAAAAAATACGAGGAATAGGAAGACAAGGCTAGAGATAGAGATGAAGATGTGGTGCATATCAAGATACGCTAAAGTTTATTGCAGGTGAGAGCTTAAATGAGGGATCCGATGGAGGACCCAACATCCTAGGCCTACATGTGGGAGACAGACACAATTGGTCCTATCACCAGAGGAGAGGGTAGACAACTAGGACCATGGTTGAGGTATCATTAGATGCATCATCCAAGAAGTGGTTACCTAACACCATTTGGGATGGAGATGGCCCTACAACTACAATAAAAGCTTAGCGTTCACCACAAAGGAGATATGATTTTAGTTCCTCAAGATATTTGGGAATAATATGTCGGTTAGAGATCATGTAGTTTTTTATGAGGTGGAGGTAGCATTGGGTGGATGTGGAAATTGTGAAACCATCATTGATCGAGTTGGGAAGCCAGGTATGAATGATGATAATTTTAATTAGGAATGTAGATGATTTAATTTTATGTTTATATCATGAAACTGGTATTGATGTAGTAAATTTTTGGTTTTTCAGAGTGGATGACCAAGGAGTTGCATTAATTGATCAAGATTGCACACTAGGAGATGCTAGATACTGTATTCATTTTTTAGGATACCTTAATCATGGTGATCTCGACGGTGCCTTCATTTGGAGAGTTTGTGGGAAATTTTCAGCTAGTTTGGGAGGATGATAGGACACTACAAAAAATGGAGAGATTCACAAGCATTAGAAGTGACGAGAAGAATATATGTGATGTTGCAGTGTTTATTTCTAGCACACGCTACCTTTCTTTAGGAGTAGGAAATGTGCCTTTCAGATGCCTGGAGATATGTAGAGAGGATCACAAGGCTAGAGGCATAGATGGAGAGAAAACAAGGAGAAACATTCTAGGCCCGATCTAGGGAGGAGTCTCTAGGTCACACATCCCAAACATCCAAAATAGAATTCTCAACAAAAAATTTATAGAGAGCCATCCAACGGGATGATGGTTTTTGAGCATCCTAGATATTTGATAGTGTACTATAATGGATCATGATTGTATTTTTTTCGATGTACAAAAACTGATTCAAGAGATTATATATGATGATTATTTTAATGATTATAGTGTTTGTTGATGTATACAATTTACTTATTATTTTCCTTTTTTTCTCATGTATGTATGTTGTAAAAGGCATGATACTTAGGAAGAACGATAATGATATTTAGGTGAAAATTGTTGTAAGAAGGAAAATAAATCCACGAAAGGCCAAACACCTAAGTAAGGATGGTAAATAATGTGATGATTCACTAGGAAATTATATGGTGAATCAAACTTGAGATAGGTAGAATCAAGATTGCAAAACTACAATGGTACGAGATGTCAAGGAAAAGGAGAAGTGATGATAAACCCAAGAGAGACGAAGATCCCAAACAAGAGTAGGAGTGTTTTGAAGATGTGTTAAACCCAAGGGGGGTTGAGATCCCAAGAAAATGTGAGATCCCAATCTAAAATAAAAATATATTCGACATGTTTCTAAAGAATATTTTTAGCCACAAGGGGAAAATTTATGTATAATATTAATGATGATATCGTCAAATTGGTATAGAATGTGACTTTGCGAATGAATAATGAGATCCTTATTAACATGTTTTATAATGGGTACTTGTCGATGGACTTCAGATAATGTGGAAAAAAAATTCATCAATTTGGTCCTGCAACCGAGTGAGTATGTCACGTCGAATGTCATTGAGAGTATGGCAAGGCTTTGGGTGAGGTGGAGGCCTATATTTAGATTTTGGTCTAGATGGTCTAGAGGAAGGTGGATGCCTCTAAGAGGAGTGATCTCTATGATTTTTTTCATTGGAAAAGGATTCCTGAACTATGCTCCTATAACGCATACACCATTAATTTTTGTTGGTATGTGGGTTATAGCCATGTTGGGAACAAAAAAATGGGGCTGAAGCAGAAGGTTATGTGGCCTTTTGAGCTTGATTTTTCTTTATCTCATATCCAAAATTTTTTAATACTTTTTATATATGTTTTAAATTTAGATACATCATGCCCTAGATATTTATGTCATCTCTAATACAGATCTTCTTGAGAAGGATGAGCATCCATAAGGGAAACATGTAGGGTAGGATGTAAACGACTAGTATGGGTTGTCATAGATGATGTTTGTATATATGGTACTTAGTCATCCATGAGGTCATCGTTTTCATAGTTAATACCAGATATACATTTTCCTTATTTTAAATGAGGAGATATATTATGTGATTTATTTGTATCGTAAGGAGTCTAGACACCAGAAGTTTACATACTAGTTCCCAATACTATCCCATTTCACTTCCTACTAAACCCCCTTTACGATTGATTAATCTAATTAATTAATTAGGTACATTCACACTACTTGGATTAATTAAATTAGTCCTTTCTACAATTTGGGTGAGTTAATTCACATTTATTAAATAATCGATTAACTACTTATGCTGCACATTGTAGCTAATTAAATTAGTTACTTAAATGGTAAATTACTCATATTTTCCTAGTCAACAACCACTTCCTCAATCTTAAGTATCTCTAAGTTGAGCCCCACTTCTGCATCTTGATTAACTCAACATGAATTCAAATTGATCATTCTAGTCAAATACACTTGGAATTTAACTTCCATACTAAAATTTGACTCCACTTCTAGATTCCTATAATTGTGGGGGCAATTGAATTGTACATGCAATTCAATTTCCGAACCTAATTTCTTCAATTCGAAATGTCTATTTCCCCTTGAAAACAAAACTAGTTAAGTCTACTTGTTAAATAAGTTGATTATAATTAGTAACCTGGATTTTTTTCAAAATTGCATCCATCTTCCATGGATGTACCATCCATTATAAGAGGAGAATATTTCCTTTATAAATCCTTCAATGGATCTTTCAGCACATTGCATATAACTTATTCAAATTTGACAACCAAATCATTTTGAAATTTTCTTATAGCATTTACAAATCCATTTGGAAATTGAATCAAGAGAATCCATAGAAGAAACTGTACAAGATAAAAACAAGTCCAAGAACATTCATGGTGTTAGTCGAGGTTTGCAAGATTATTTGAGTGAATGTATATCATTTTTTAATTTTAATTGTTCTTTAGTTATCAGTGATTTTACTTGTTCACATTTTGGCACACCCGGTGGGACTTGTACCCCCACTTCATTCATTATCATTTCTTTTTTATTCATATTTTATCGTAGATCATTACATTCTACTAACCATTGTGTGTCTTGTTTTCATTAGATTTGCATTTGATGTATAGTGTGTTGTCATTTCTTGTCGTGTTGTGTTTAGATGATACATTCTCATATTTTTTGATAGTATTACTTCTTTTTAAAA
Source organism: Taxus chinensis (assembly GCA_019776745.2). Classification (NCBI taxonomy): domain Eukaryota; kingdom Viridiplantae; phylum Streptophyta; class Pinopsida; order Cupressales; family Taxaceae; genus Taxus; species Taxus chinensis. The sequence continues at coordinate 868,716,319 of CM034146.1, read as the reverse complement.
TTCTAAAATAAATAACACTTTTTTATAGAGTATTAATCTCTTTTCTGGGAGTTTTACAAGTGCTTGTTATAGGTAAATGTAGATTAGATTTGTATAAATTTCAACATAGAAATGTATTAATTTACGAGTTACGTTTTTTCGCTCTAACTGTCACAAGCTGCAGCTAAATTTGGTGAGGTTCCAAAAATCTAGGTGGGTTTTTCTATCGTCTTCATCATATGTTTTTTTGGTAACAAATGTTTGTTTTCCCTTTTGTTTTAATCCTATAAAAATAAAAATAATTTTTTTAAAAAAAACAAAAAAAAACTATAAACTTGGCTACCCTTCCCCCCCATCTAAACAAGTTAAAATACCTACTCCCCAACAACGAATCTACCTACCAGCCTACCAACCTACCACGTAACCCAATTCCCCCTTAATGCCTCCCTACCATTTCCCTGACCCGACGAGTTGGGCTTGCCAAGCCAAACCGACCACACCCCAAGATAAATCACACATCCCAAACCTTGTGTCAATCCCATACCTCTTCTCTCACTGCCCTTTCTGAGCAACCACATCTCGTTGACCATGTCACGAACCCCTCCCTGCCCCTTTGGGCCTGACTTGGTTTCCCTAACACAGAAACCCACTGTTGTGCCCATTACGCACCTAGAAAACGGATCTAAGATCTCTTCCTAAACTTCAACCCGAGCCCACTTTCTACCATCCCCTTGAAATTTCCATGTACAATCCAAATAAAATCAAGAAGGAAAAAAATATTGAGTCCGCTATGCAAAAATTAAGTTTTCATGTTTTATCAATAAGGTTTGTTTAAAATAATTAGTTTAAAATTTTGGTTTAAATTTTTATTTAATTTATTTCTTCATTAGCATAATCTTAGACTTTATATTATGATTTAGTTTTTACTATAAATTATTTTCCTTTTCCTTATATTATCTCTAATTTTTATAATTTTAGGTCATTCATTAGTTTTTTTAATTCATTAATTGGTCTAACTAATTTAATTAGGTGTAATTCGAGTAAATTACGTCTTGTCGTTATTAGTTTTTCGATAGTTTTAAGCAAGTGGACTAATTGTAAAAAAAAAATTGTAGGGTTATTAGACTTTTTTTCACTTTTTGGGCATTTTTGTCAACATTTCCACATTTTGGTATAGTCACTAATGTTTTTCGCCATAATTTTCTATCTTTTTTGTTTTCATGAGGATAATCACAAAACAACCACAAGTATTCTCTTTCCTCACGGTTTCTAAGAAATATTGGAAATCATAAATTTGATCATTTTTATTTGTTTCCAAGAATTAATATTTGTCACTTAATAAAATCCAACCCTCATGTACAATCTTTCATATTGATTTCTAACTGACCTTGAAAACTAGAAACATGCAAAATCTTTTTTCATCTTTTCAACTACCTCAAGACAACATGTTAACACTTGTTTGTAGGACCTGCTTTATAGGATGCCATTCTTAAAATACTAATTGGAGGTTTCCTTGAACCTTGATTTCATAAAGCATACTAAATATAGGTTGCCTCTGTCAAACACTGGTAGTTTAAACAATCTAAATTTTTTAATAAAAATAAAATGACCATTCTGACTGTATTTGTAGGTGTGGTTGACAAGGCTATTTTGAAACAGCTATAACTTTGGTAAGTGCTTTAGCATAAGCCATAAAAATTATTTGAGGAGTACCACAAGAACCCAAAAATAGCCAACACATTGAAGGAATTGGCTAAAAAAAAGGGTAGCTTTATCTTACAGGACTAGTAAAACCTATGAGATTATAGTCATGTATATCCTTAGTGGTAACCCCATTGTGATTCATTCTTATCAAGATATTTTCTCATGGTTGCAAAAGGGGTAATTTAAATCTTACAAGTAACAATATCACCACACTTGTTCACGTATACCGCTGACACCTAGTGGACAAAGCCACACATTGTTTAAGCCAAGATTGGGGAGAGGCTACAAGAAACCAAAAAAAAAAATCTTTTTCTTTCATTCTTTTGTTTTCTTTCTTTTCATTGTAGTGTTCTGTTTACACTAAAATTTTCCTCCGTAATTTCTATTTCATTAATGTATGTATTAGGAATAGGATGTTGTTAAGTATAATTACTAGTAGCGTCTGATAGAAGATAACGGCACTGCCAGTACGACGCCACCAATAATGTATAGTACGGTAAAAGTCAAAAGTACAATAGGAATGTTGTGGTAAAAAGTAAATATTTGTCGTAAGTGGTCTGGTAATGTTAAAATGTCAAAGTTGGGGTAAGTAGAGAAGTAGGGTCTACATGATTAGAAATTAGAAATATTATATTGGTAATAAGGACAAGGAGTGAGGTCATAAATATTTTGTGTATTTTATTCGTAAAAAGTCTAAAAATGTGCAACCCATGTAAAATGATAAGGTTTATCTTATCTTAAAAGATAAGCTTACATGTACAGATAAGAGTTAAGGTATGGAATATGATTCATCAGAGTGGATTTCTTATCCTATCTTAGAGATAAGATGGATAATCCTAGAAGTCTATAAATAAAGAGGCCACCCCCCTCATTTAGCATAGAAGGAAGTAGTGAGAATTATTGTATGAGTAAGTGTGTAAAGGAAGCCATCATTTTGAAGGTGTGTTAAAGAAGCCATTAAGAGGTGTAATTGTGAAGTTTCTCCCATAGTTATTGTTGGAAGGCAAGTGAAGTTAGTAACACTTGAAGTATCTCATGGGTGAGATTGTAACGATTTCATGTTAATATTATAATTTACTCTGATATTTCAGATTTATCATTATTTCTTCTTATCATAGTCTATGGTATTCTTGTGTTATGTTTGTTGTTGTGTTTCCAGATTTCATCCACCAAACTAGAGGCTGTGCATTAGTAAATAATCATAGCACGAGGAGTTCTCGGTGAAAAATTATCATAGTGCCAGATTGTTGTTGACATTTTGGTTTCGTTGCTGGGACCATTCCTCGTTGGTGGATTTTCTGGAGAGATATTCCCACTTAGTTAGAAATCATGTGGAGAGTAACCTTGTTTTTACTGTGCATATTAGTTACCATAGTAAAGTCACTTTTTAGCTTGAATAGTATTTACCACAGTAACTTCACTTTTTACCGTGAATAGTGTTTACCACAGTAAAGTCATTTTTTACCACAGTAAGTCAAGTTTTACCATAGTTTACCGTGGTCATTTCTATTTTAATATAGAAAGGTGTAAAGTCACTTTCTAGTATAGTGATTCTAATTATTTGTGCACATAAGTCTTGTTGATTGTACTTGTGGGTTGGTATTTCACAGTGGTTACTTTTGAAAATGGAAAAGATTTCTATTTTTTCAGCCCAATCTAATGAATATGCTTCTTCTTTCATTCAAGAGTTTAAACGATCTTGTATTTGTAATGACCTCATAAGAAGGGAACAATGGACTGAATTTTTTTCCTACATTTTTGGATGGTTCAGCACTTAGGTGGTTTGAAACGCTAGGTGATAATGTTAAAAATTCATGGGATTTATTAACTGAAAGTTTTCTTGAAGAATTTGGTGAACAACAGAAATATGAAGATCTCATGATCGATATCACAAAGCTATCCCAAGGAGAGAACAAGAGAAGATAAGGGATTATCATGCTCGTGTTCTAGAACTAAGAAGGAAACTCGATGCCCAGATCTGGAAGGAAGGATTAGTGGATGGGTTGATGAATGGCATGGATAATCTCCTTTATAAGCACTTCATTCTTGGGATGAAGCCAGAGATCAGACAATAAGTGAAGTATGACCGTCTAGCTACCATTAAAAAAGCAAAGGATATTGTAAGAAGGCAAGAAGAAAGCATGGAAGAGGAGTCCCAAAGAAATTGTTGTTAAAGTAGAGCCTACACCAGTACCTTTGGTCTAAAATCCACAGACCACTCTCGGTGAACACAAATCTTTCTCCTAGTACATCTACTAAGCATGAAGATATGCCTCAGGAAGATGGGCCAGTTAATTATTAATCTTCTTCAAGGAAAATAATTTAGTTCTCAGGGAGGAGATAGAGGTATAAAAAGAAATATTTATGAAGTTATATATTATGGTTGTTATAAAAAGGGTCATTATAAATATAATTGTCCAGATAGAGCTTCTACATCTAGTACAAGAGATAATGATAAAGGAAAATCACGTGTGAATTCTTTTGATGTAGTAGATAAGAGCATAAATAATGAAGTAGATGTGTTTGTAACAAAAAGAAAGAAAGAAAAAGATAACCAAGATGGAAATGATCCTAAGAAGATGAAAGGTGAAACTAGTAAGAAATATAGGAGAATAAAGTTGGGCGTGCAGGATTTTCTGATTTCACAGGGACAAGGACCATACTCCATCTTAGAAGATCTGTCCAAAAGGCCTATAAATATTACATATGGTCAACTCTTGGCTGTCTTCTGAGAAGAGGCGGGAGCTGTGAAGTGGACTCAATGCTCGACGAAGGAAGGAGGTTGAGGTCCCTGTTTTAGAGGTAGAGGTGGATCCCTATGCTCCACAAGCTGAGGTATTATGTAATGGTATTTCAATTCATGATGTCTTAGTTGATGGAGGTGCTGCAGTTAATGTAATGACCGAGTCTGTAATGAATATGTTGGGTTTAAAAATTGATCACCCCTCAACACTTATGTTAAGGTCATTAAATAAGGGAAAAACTAAACCAGAAGGTGTTGTTTCAAATGTGGCAATATCTGTTATGGGTGTTGTATGTGTGGTAGACTTTTAGGTGATGAAAAATGGTATTGTTGCGTACTCAATGTTGTTGGAAGACCATGGCTATGGAGAGTTCATGCAAGAAACTACTGAAATGAAGGATTCATGACACTTGGACATGGTAGAGAGAGGGTGAAGATAAATGTGATCCCTCGGCATCATAAGACAGAACCTGTGGATTCAAGTGATGAAACTGATGATTGAACATTCTCTTATTACTTTAGTACTAGTGAAGTGGACACAGGAGATAAAGAAAGTGAGGTTGATGTTTCAGTCATGGATATCCTTCCGGTCACACCGACTCATGAACCCATAAAATTATCTGAAGAAGAAATAGATGATCGTCTCCAACAAATAAAGATTGGTGATGCTATGATGGAGAATGAGAAGGAATCCTACCTCCAGCTCTTTCAAAGGTACATACACCTATTCCCTTTTGATTACAAGGAACTTCGTCAAGTAAGTTGGGTAGAACATTCTATTGAAATGGTAGATGGTGCTAAGCCCATAAAGAAAATGCCATATAGAAGGAATCCTAATTTTTCCAAGATTGTAAAAGAAGAAATAGATAAGTTGCTTGATGCAGGATTCATATTTGCTGTGGAGAATTTAGAATGGGTTTCTCCCATTGTGATCTCAATAAAAAAGAATGGGAAGCTATGCATTTGTGTTGATTATAGGAAGCTCAATAAGGCAAAAAAAAAGGATCATTACCCTCTTCCATTCTCAGATAAGATCTTGGAGGAAGTAGTTGGCCAGGAGTGCTATAGTTTTGTTGATGAATATAGCGGATACAACCAAGTTCGTATAGTGGAGAAAGATCAGCTGAAGACCACGTTCACCACTCCTTGGGGAACATTTGCTTATAGAGTTATGCCTTTTGGGTTGTGTAATGCTCTGGAAACGTTCCAGTGCTTGATGAATAGGGTGTTTGAACCCTACATTGGGAACTTCATTAGAGTATTTTTGGATGATTTTACATCTATGGGAGCAAGATGGACCACCTGCACTAGATGGAGACAACATTTCAAAGGTTAGATGAAGCAAAAGCATCACTAAACCCTACAAAGTGTGTCTTTGGATGTTCTAAAGGTGTTTTGTTAGGGCATGTTATATCCAGAGATGGTATTGGTACTGATTCTGAAAAAGTTTCAAAAATCAAAGAGATACCATTTTATATGAATAGAAGTAAGTTGAGATCATTTTTAGGCCATGTGGGTTATTATAGAAGGTTCATAAAAAATTTCTCAAAGATTGCATAGCCACTAACCCAGTTTTTGAAGAAGGATGTTACTTATGAACCAAGAATAAGGCGCATGAAGGTTTTGAACAACTGAAGGAGGATTTGGTGTCTTCACCTGTTTTAAAGAATCCAGATTGGAGAAAGTCATTCATTGTGTATACTGATGCCTCAGATGCAGCACTAGGAAGTACTCTAAGCCAAAAGGATGAAAATGGGAATGATCATCCAGTTTACTTTAGGAGCAGACAAATGAGTAGTGCTGAGGTAAATTATACTGTAACTGAAAAAGAGGCTCTAGCTATCATTTTTGCTGTAAAGAAGTTTAGAAATTACTTGCTAGGGAAAAAATATATAGTTGTAATAGACCATCAAACTCTAAAATATATTTTAAATAAGCCTAACCCATCAGGGAGAATAGCAAGATGGATAATTTTGCTACAATAATTTTAATTTGATATTATAAATAGGCCAGGAAAGAAGCATGTCAATGCAGATGCACTCTCTCGAGACTATGAGGGTTTAGGTTCATCTTGTGATGATGATCATTTCCCAGATGCAACATTATTATCCCTTGACACAATCCCTAGTGAATACATAGATATTTGGAATTATCTAAATGAATTCAAGTTTCCTGATAGTGCCAATGCAAATACTAAGAGGAAGATTACTCAAGCCAGTCGTCCATATTATATTTTGCATGGAGTATTATTTCGAATAGGACCTGATGGATAGTACAAGAGGGCAGTTGGATGTGATCAAGGGAAGGAGTTGATAGAAGAATTCCATAATGGTACATGTGGAGGACACTTCTCTGGAAAACTTACAACAAGAAGGATCTTGGATGCAGGTTATCGCTGGCCCATTCTTTTTAGAGATTGTTATAATTATTGTAAGACATGTGATATTTGTCAAACACATGGTAACCGTAAGACTTCATCAGCTCCATTATGCCCTATTCTTCCACTTGGTCCCTTTGAAAAATGGGCAATATACATTGTAGGTCCACTTCCAACTACCCCATGCTAAAATAAGTATATTGTAGTTGCCACAGATTATTTAGCCAAGTGGGTTAAAGATAGGCCATTGAAAACAACTTCCATGGATGAAGTGGCAATGTTCATATATGAACGCATTGTCACCAGATTTGGTTGCCCATTAGAAATTGTAACAGATTAAGGAAGCCACTTCATTAATGAGGTAGTAGAAGCCCTAGTTAATAAGTTTTCTATTAAGCACAGGAAGGAAACAACATACAAGCCAAGCACAAATGGACAAGTGGAACGAACAAATTTTGTGTTATGTCAAATTCTAGCAAAAGATGCAGCCTTGCAGGTACATAAGTGGGATAAAAGGATTCATGCAGCATTGTGGGCATATAGGGCAACATCAAAGTCAACAACAGGATACTCCCCATTTCAGTTGGCTTATGGCATTGATCCAATTCTTCTTATTGAGTTTGATATTCCCACTAAGAGAGTTATGAAAAATGAAAGGAAGGATGAAAATGATTCAATAAAAGAAAGGTTGGTGCATCTTCATTTTCTAGAGGAAATGAGGGAAATAGTGAAGGATACAAGCTATAAGAAGAAAATGAAGCAAAAGGAATACTTTGATCAAAAGATCCATTGGTCTCCATTTCATGTGGATGACTTGGTTCTAGTATATGATTCCAGATACAAAAAAAAGAAGATAGAGAAAATTTCTTCCAAAATGGATGGGGCCCAACAAAATAGCAACTATGCATGAAAATGTTACATACCGACTGGAGGAATTGGATGGCACTCCCATTACGAAATGGGTCAACCATGACAAGTTAAATATTTTCCAAGCACCAGAATAGTCTACTCCGAGGATAGAGTAAAAGCTAGGAAGGGGAAGATGTCGACACTAAAATTTTCCTCCGTAATTTCTATTTCGTTAATGTGTGTATTAGGAATAGGATGTTTGTAAGTATAATTAGTAGTAGCGTCTGATAGAAGATAACGACACTATCGGTACGATGCCACCAATAATGTATAGTACGGTAATAGTCAAAAGTACAATTGGAATGTTGTGGTAAAAAGTAAATATTTGTCGTAAGTGGTCCGGTAATGTTAAAATGTCAAAGTTAGGGTAAGTAGAGAAGTAGGGTCTACATGATTAGGAATTAGAAATATTATATTGGTAATAAGGACACGGAGTGAGGTTATAAATATTTTGTGTATTTTATTTGTAAAAAGTCTAAAAATGTGGAACTCATGTGAAATGATAAGGTTTATCTTATCTTAAAAGATAAACTTACATGTACAGATAAGAGTTAAGGTATGGGATATGATTCGTCAAAGTAGATTTCTTATCCTATCTTAGAGATAAGATGGATAAGCCTGGAAGTTCTATAAATAGAGAGGTCACCCCCCTCATTTAGCATAGAAGGAAGTAGTGAGAAATATTGTATAAGTAAGTGTGTAAAGGAAGCCATCATTTTGAAGGTGTGTTAAAGAAGCCATTAAGAGGTGTAATTGTGATGTTTCTCCCATAGCTATTGTTGGAAGGAAAGTGAAGTCAGTTACACTTGAAGTACCTCATGGGTGAGATTGTAACAATTTCATGTTGATATTATAATTTACACTTATATTTTAGATTTATTATCATTCCTTCTTATCATAGTCTATGGTATTCTTGTGTTATGTTTGTTGTTGTATTTCCAAATTTGATCCACCAAAATAAAAGCTGTGCATTAGTAAATAATCATAGCACGAGGAGTTCTCGATAAAGAATTATCATAGTGCCGGATTGGTGATGACAGGGCTCATCAAGTACAAGCTTATTGCCTTCTCAAGGCCTCCATGAACACTATAATGTTCAAACACTCACACAAGATCTAAAATTCACTCACTCATACCTTCGTTTCACACTCCGATTTATAAAACCTTATATGATCAAGAAGAAAAGTTTCTTGGAATCTCTTCCTCTCTTACAAAGACCTTAAACAGAGAGAGAGAGAGAGAGAGAGAGAGAGGAGATGAGAGAGAGAGAGAGAGAGACGTTTGACACCAATGAGAGCTCGAATCAAAAGCCCAAAAGTCTCAGAAGTTGAAGAGGAATTATCTGTAGCTATTTAATATTCTCAGAATTTCCATTTGGACAAAACTGATACTTTCTGCAGGAGGCTGTTACAAAACCGCAACTCTGGAATTAGGGGTAGTTCCATCACCACACAAAGTCCACTACCTTCTAAAGTCCATAAAGTTTGCATACAAACTTGAAATTGGGCGTCATTTTTTTTAACTTGCATACTTTTTTTTAGAGGAACACAAATACTCAATCAAATTTTAATTTGGATGACATGTTAATAGTGTTTAATCCTTTTCACCGTAACCCATCTTCTTTGAGGTCTTTTGGTTTTGCAACTTCATCTTAAATTTTTTTCCATGGTTACATAAAAGATCCATAAATAGAGTGTTAAAGGATCAAAAGTTATATAAGTAAAATATTTATTTTGTTAGCTCATGATGCTAACATTACTGATCCAAAATTTAGATCAATTTGAGCCTAACATAGGTCCAATTTATGTATAATCATGTAAATGTTGTGTAAATGTCATAATCCGATGTGTGCCAAAGCAGTGTAATATAACATAAAAAACTATTTGAATGTCATCATACAATGTCATCTAAAGTATCATATCTACAATATGCACGAATTTGTTAGAAAAATCCCATAGTATGTCCCCTTTTTGAGATGAGGGATGCTATAAAGAATCAATTAGATTAAAATAGATTATGTTAGTCATGTTAGCAATGATATAAATCCAAGTGTGTGATAAGAAATAAGATAATAAATATTTAATAATCATTAAAATAAGCATAATATTACAAGAAATTCCACAATTGTGAAGTATAACAACCAATGGGCCTAGTGCTAGAATGTAACCATCAATGTGTCATGATGAATGCGTAATAAGAAATGACATAATAGTAAAGTATAAAAAGTAATGTGTAAGAAGAAATGATATAATCATAATTTGTAACAACCAAAAGTGGCAAGATAAATGTGTAATAATCAATAATATCTATCATTCAAGATGCTAAAAGACAATGTGTAAAGTGATACCATTCAAACAATAATCATAATGTAAAATAAATATGGGGCCTAGAGCTAGAAACATAATCAAGCAATGTGTTTCAGAAACATATGACAATAATTCATGTGTGTTAACTAATATGTACAATATGCAATGCATATTAGGGAAATGTATGTAGTAAGTTCTAAAACATTTAGGGATCCAATATTATATGCTTCTTAAGAATTATGAAAAGTTATGATGTAAAATTATAGAAATGTACCATAACTTGCAGGAATTTGAAAAAACAATACTAAGAATATAAACAGAAAGTAAGTAACACATAACACCACATTTATGCGGGGAAAACCTTTTCGTAAAAAACTTGACAAAAAAACACTCCCCGCTTGTATTAATCTTGAGAAAAAGAACTCAATTATAGCAGTAGCATCTCCTTCTAACTTCTCCAGTACAAATAATTTAATACAAATGGTTATTCACTACAAAGTATATTTTTGCACATTAGAAAATTTATTTATAAAGGATGTGAATGGTTATAACCATGAATGGTTATATAATTTACACATCAATTAAGTAATTAGTTGGTTTTGTTTTTATAAATTTATAAATATACAAACCTTAGTTTTGGATAAGTTTATATTAAAAATATAAAATTATATAATATATGTGTGGAGAAATGTTTGTTTATAAGGGCCATATCTAAATACAAACCCCAAAAAATTATATGTTCCAACACTTCCCCTTAATGTGTAGTTGGGATACATGTCATCACCTTTTTGTCAGAGAAGGAATTATAAACACACCTTCTCGTGGATGGATTTTACGATGATCACCTTTCTATAAAAGGAATTACATTCCTCAAATCATATAAGATGATTTGATCCTAGCATGTTAAAGGGTTCAAAATATAACATCCCTAAGGTCCTCAAGACAAGTGCATACATGAAGCCTTATATGAGTTTCTAGAGCATTTATAAAACAAGGAATTTCCATAACACACCACTTCTTTGGGTTCACTTGTAAACTCACATAGGGTAATGGTTACATAAAATCACATAGGGTGATTTTTCACAATGCTTTTTATAATATATAAGAATTAAATAGAACAAAGATGTAACAATGCCATTAGGAGGTGGTATTGTCATGTACACTCCCCCTTTAATGACATATTTGAAAGGCCTAACATTTCTTAAAATTTGTAAAACATCATAGCATTAAGAGGCTTGGTGAAGATATCTTCAAATTGATATTCAATATGATTAAATTATAGATCAATATCACCATTGAGGTTTTTTTTCCGAATGAAATGCATATGAATCTCTATATGCTTTTGTTATTTGATAATGAAATGGATTATTAGCAAGAGAAATGAAAATATGTCTATCACATAAATAGGAGTAATTCATTTCATTTCCAAGTGTATCTCTTGCAATAGCCACTTTGACCACATGATGTCTTTCATTTCTTCCATTGCACTTCTATAATCTACCTCAGTAGAAGAAATGGAAACTATTGGTTGTTTTTTACTACTCCAAGTAACGACACCTGCACCAAACTTGAACACATATCTAGTTGTATACCTTCCATATATTATATCACTAGTATGGTAAGAATCACAATATTCATATAAATATGCAATATTAGAATAAGTATAATGTAAACCAAAATTAATTGTGCCTTTAATATAAAACAATATCCTTTTGGATACCCTCCAATGATCCTTATCTGGCTCAAAAATAAATCTTGAAGAAATCCCTATTACGTAAGAAATGTTAGGTCTAGTAATAATAAGATAAATAAAACTACCTACAAGTTTCCTATATAAAGTAGGATTATCTTTTTCACATGTAGGTTTAGTATAAAGTTTACATCCAAGTTCTATATGAATAAAAATAGCATTACAATATAACATATTGAACCTTTTAATTAAATTAGTGGCATATTGTGATTAAGACAAAACTCATATAATTTTTATGTTTATAAATAGTCATCCCTAATAAATGATGCAATAATCCTAAATTAGTCATTTCAAGGTATTGTTTTAATTTATATTTGATTTTCATAATTAAAATCTTAGAGTTACTAGTTATAAGTAACTCATCAAGATACAATAAAATGAGGATAATATGATTTCATTCAACTTTTACAAATAAATCATTGTCATAAATATCAAATTCATTGACAAAACTATTAGTATTTGCATATCGAGCTCTAGGAGCTTGTTTTTAATTATATAGATATTTTTCAATTTACAAACATACATTTTTGTACATAGTTATTGAAACCCTTTTAGTTGGTTCATATAGAGTTCTTCTTCAAGTCATCATTTACAAAAACATTCTTGATATCCATATGATTAATTTCCTAACCATATTAAATGGCTAAGGCAATAAGAATACTTACATTGCTCATTTTACAACTGGTGCAAAAGTTTGAACGTAGTTGATACAATTTTTTGAGTAAACACTCGAGCTACTCATATGTTTTTGAATTTTATCAACACTACAATTACATTTACATTTTCTTTTTATAGCCTTCTAGATCTGACTATACTTTATTTTTCAAGAGGAGGGACTAAATCCCAAGTTTGATTTTTAATTAAGGAAGAGCACTCAGATTTCATTATATCTACCCGTATTTCATTAGAAGAATATTTTTTAAAATAATGTGGCTCAAGCTTTTATATTTTCATTGATGCATGTTATGTATTGTCACTTCTTGTAATTTTACAAATGTTTTAAGGAATAGAGTATTGAATAATAGAATCATCCAATTTAGGCATTGGCATGTTCTATTCTACGTGTTCCCATTCATGTAAAATCCCATTATTGACAAAGAGGATGATGTTGTAGATTCAAAGGATGCTCATTATGATGGCGACATGGAGAGTCAAGCATGTTCTTGGTTTTATGATTTTGTTAAGTGAGAATGGCTTCTTCCATGAAGCCTAATTAATTGACCTAGCTAGCCTAGGTGATGGAGCACGATGGTTAGAGATTCTTGATAGCTTGAGGTTCATGGTAGCAGCATGGGGAGCATTTTTGGTGAGTCTTTACAAACTCACATAATTTTCAAGATGTAGATAGAGGTTGAACTATCATCACCAATCCGGCACTATGATAATTCTTCACCGGGAACTCCTCGTGCTATGATTATTTACTAATGCATAGCCTTTAGTTTGGTGGATGTAATCTGGAAACAAAACAACAACATAACACAAGAATACCATCGACTATGATAAGACAGAATGATGACAAATCTGAAATATCAAAATAAATTATAATATTAACATGAAACTTTTACAATCTCATCCATGAGGTACTTCAAGTGTTATTGACTTCACTTTCCTTCCACCAAGACTATGGGAGAAACTTTACAATTACACCTCTTAATGGCTTCTTCAACACACCTTTAAACTGATGGCTTCTTTCGCACACTTCCTAAAATATTTCTCACTACTTCCTTCTATGCTAAATGAGGGGGGTGGCCTCTCTATTTATAGAACTTTCAGGCTTATCCATCTTATCTCTAAGATAGGATAATAAATCCACTCTAACGAATTATATTCCATACCTTAACTCTTATCTGTACATGTAAGCTTATCTGTTAAGATAAGATAAACCTTATCATTTTACATGGGTTCCACATTTTTAGACTTTTTTCACAAATAAAATACACAAAATATTTATGACCTCACTCCTTGTCTTTATTACCAATATAATATTTCTAATTCCTAATCATGTAGACCCTACTTCTCTAATTACCCAAACTTTGACATTTTAACATTACCGGACCACTTACGACAAATATTTACTTTTTACAACATTCCTATTGTACTTTGACTGTTACCGTACTCCACATTATTGGCGGCACCATACTGACGGCGTCGTTATCTTCTATCAGACGCTACTACTAATTATACTTAACAACATCCTATTCCTAATACATACATTCATGAAATAGAAATTACGGAGGAAAATTTTAGTGTCGACATCTTCCCCCTTCCTAGCTTCTACTCCGTCCTCGGAGTAGACTATTCTGGTGCTTGGAAAATATTCAACTTGTCGTGGTTGACCCATTTCGTAATGGGAGTGCCATCCAATTCCTCCAGTCGGTACGTACCATTTTCATGCACAGCTTCTATTTTGTAGGGCCCCATCCATTTTGGAAGAAATTTTCCCTGTCTTCTTTTTTTTGTATCTGGAATCATATACTAGAACCAAGTCATTCACATGAAATGGAGACCACCGGATCTTTTGATCAAAGTATTCCTTCTGCTTCATTTTCTTCTTATGGCTTGTATCCTTTGCTATTTCTCTCATTTCCTCCAGCAAATGAAGATGTACCAACCTTTCTTTTACTGAATCACTTTCATCCATCCTTTCATTTTTCATAACTCTCACAGTGGGAATATCAAACTCAATAGGAAGAACTGGATCAATGCCATAGGCCAACTGAAATGGGGAGTATCCTGTTGCTGACTTTGATGTTGCCCTATATGCCCACAATGCTGCATGAATCCTTTTATCCCATTTATGTACCTGCAAGGCTGCATCTTTTGCTAGAATTTGACACAACACAAAATTTGTTCGTTCCACCTGTCCATTTGTGCTTGGCTTGTATGTTGTTGCCTTCCTGTGCTTAATAGAAAACTTATTGACTAGGGCTTCTACCACCTCATTAATGAAGTGGCTTCCTTGATCTGTTACAATTTCTAATGGGCAACCAAATCTGGTGACAATGCGTTCATACATGAACCTTGCCACTTCATCCATGGAAGCTGTTTTTAATGGCCTAGCTTCAACCCACTTGGTTAAATAATCTGTGGCAACTACAATATACTTATTTTGGCGTGATGTAGTTGGAAGTGGACCTACAATGTCTATTCCCCACTTTTCAAAGGGACCAAGGGGAAGAATAGGACATAATGGAGCTGATGAAGTCTTACGGTTACCATGTGTTTGACAAATATCACATGTCTTACAATAATTATAACAATCTTTAAAAAGAGTGGGCCAGTGATAACCTGCATCCAAGATCCTTCTTGCTGTAAGTTGTCCAGAGAAGTGCCCTCCACATGTACCATTGTGGAATTCTTCTAGCAGTTCCTTCCCTTGATCACGTCCAACTGCCCTCTTGTACTGTCCATCAGGTCCTATTCGAAATAATACTCCATGCAGAATAGAATATGGACGACTGGCTTGAGTAATCTTTCTCTTAGTCTTTGCATTGGCACCATCAGGAAACTTGAATTCATTCAGATAATTCCAAATATCTATGTATTCACTAGGGATTGTGTCAAGGGATAA
The DNA here is from genome assembly GCA_019776745.2 of Taxus chinensis. Lineage (NCBI taxonomy): Eukaryota > Viridiplantae > Streptophyta > Pinopsida > Cupressales > Taxaceae > Taxus > Taxus chinensis. The sequence goes on along the minus strand of CM034146.1, from coordinate 868,700,980 downwards.
CAATGCTGCATCGGGGAAATCATCATCATCACAAGATGATCCTAAACCATCATAGGCTCGAGAGAGTGCATCTGCATTGACATGCTTCTTTCCTGGCCTATCTATAATATCAAATTCAAACTCTTGTAGCAAAATTATCCATCTTGCTATCCTCCCTGATGGGTTAGGCTTATTTACAATATATTTTAGAGCCTGATGATCTGTTACAACTAGAAATTTTTTCCCTAGCAAGTAATTTCTAAACTTCTTTACAGCAAAAATGATAGCCAGAGCCTCTTTTTCAGTTACAGTATAATTTACCTCAGCACTGCTCATTTGTCTGCTCCCAAAGTAAATTGGATGTTCATTCCCATTTTCATCCTTTTGGCTCAAAGTACTTCCTAGTGCTGCATCTGAGGCATCAGTGTACACAATGAATGGCTTGCTCTAATCTGGATTCTTCAAAACAGGTGAAGACACCAGGGCTTCCTTCAGTTGTCCAAAAGCTTCATGCGCCTTATTTCCTAGTTCATAAGTAACATCCTTCTTCAAGAACTGGGTTAGTGGCTGTGCAATCTTTGAGAAATTCTTGATGAACCTTCTATAGTAACCCACATGGCCTAAAAATGATCTCAACTTACTTCTATTAAGAGGAAATGGTAAATCTTTGATTTTTGAAACTTTATCAGGATCAGTACCAATACCATCTCTGGATACAACATGCCCTAACAAAACACCTTTAGAACATCCAAAGACACACTTTGTAGGGTTTAGTGAGGCTTGTGCTTCATCTAACCTTTGAAATGCTGTCTCCATTTGGTGCAGGTGGTCCAACTTGCTCCCATAGATGCAAAAATCATCCAGAAATACTCTGATGAAGGTCCCAATGTAGGGTTCGAACACCCTATTCATCAAATGCTGGAATGTTGCTGGAGCATTACACAACCCAAAAGGCATAACTCTATAAGCAAACGTTCCCCAAGGAGTGGTGAACGTGGTCTTCAGCTGATCTTTCTCTGCTATACGAACTTGGTTGTAGCCGCTATATCCATCAGCAAAACTATAGCACTCCTGGCCAGCTACTTCGTCCAAGATCTGATCTGAAAATGGAAGAGGGTAATGATCCTTCTTTGTTTGCCTTATTGAGCTTCCTGTAATCAACACAAATGCGTAGCTTCCCATTCTTTTTTATTGAGATCACAATGGGAGAAACCCATTCTGAATTCTCCATAGCAAATATGAATCCTGCATCAAGCAACTTATCTATTTCTTCTTTTACAGTCTTGGAAAAATTAGGATTCATTCTATATGGCATTTGCTTTATGGGCTTAGCACCATCTACCAGCTCAATACAATGTTCTACCCAACTTACTTGACGGAGTTCCTTGTAATCAAAAGTGAATAGGTGTATGTACCTTCGAAAGAGCTGGAGGTAGGATTCCTTCTCACTCTCCATCACAGCATCACCAATATTTATTTGTTGGAGACGATCATCAACTTCTTCTTCAGATAATTTTATGGGGTCATGAGTTGGTGTGACTGGAAGGATATCCATGACTGAAACATCAACCTCACTTTCTTCATCTTCAGTGTCCACTTCACTGGTACTAGAGTAATCAGAGGATGTCCAATCATCAGTTTCATCACTTGAATCCACAGGTTCTGCCTTATGATGTCGAGGGATCACATTTATCTTCACCCTCTCTCTACCACGTCCAAGTGTCATGAAACCTTCATTCCAGTAGTTTCTTGCATGAACTCTCCTTAGCCATGGTCTTCCCAGCAGCATTGGGTACGCAATAGTACCATTTTTCATCACCTGAAAGTCTACCACACATACCACACCCATAACAGATATTGCCACATTTGAAACTACACCTTCTGGTTTAGTTTTTCCTTTATTTAATGACCTTAACATAAGTGTTGAAGGGCGATCAATTTTTAAACCCAACATATTCATTACAGACTCGGTCATTACATTAACTGCAGCACCTCCATCAACTAAGACATCATGAATTGAAATACCATTACATAATACCTCAGCTTGTGGAGCATAGGGATCTGCCTCTGCCTCCAAAACAGGGACCTCAACCTCCTTCCTTCTTCGAGCATTGAGTCCACCTTGCAACTCCCGCCTCTTCTCAGAAGACATAGCCAAGAGTTGACCATATGTAATATTTGCAGGCCTTTTGGACAGATCTTCCAAGATGGAGTATGGTCCTTGCCCCTGTGAAATCAGAAAATCCTGCACACCCAACTTTCTTCTCCTATGTTTCTTACTAGTTTCTTCTTTCATCTTCTTAGGATCATTTCCATCTTGATTATCTTTTTCTTTCTTTCTTTTTGTTACAAACACATCTACTTCATTATTTCTGCTCTTATCTACTACATCAAAAGAATTCACAGGTGCTTTTCCTTTATCATTATCTCCTTTACCAGATGTAGAAGCTCTATCTGGACAATTATACTTATAATGACCCTTTTTATAACAACCATAACATACAACTTCAGAAATATTTCTTTTTGGACCTCTATCTCCTCCCTGAGAACTAAATTCCTTTCCTTGAAGAAGATTAATAGTTAACTGACCCATCTTTTTGAGCAGATCTTCATACTCAGTAGATGTACTAGGAGAAATATTTGTGCTCACCGGGAGTGGTTGTGGATTCTGGACCAAAGGTGCTGGTGTAGGCTCTACTTTAGCAACAATTTCTTTGGGCTCCTCTTCCATGCTTTCTTCTTGCCTTCTTGCAATCTCCTTTGCTTGTTCAATGGTAGCTGGGCGGTCATACTTCACTCGTTGTCTGATCTCTGGCTTCATCCCAAGAATGAAGTGCTTACAGAGGAGATTATCCACGCCATTCATCAACCCATCCGCTAGTCCTTCCTTCCGGATCTGGGCATCGAGCTTCCTCCTTAGCTCTAGAACACGAGCATGATAATCCCTTATCTTCTCCTTCTCTCCTTGGGATAGCTTTGTGATCTCGATCATGAGATCTGCATATTTCTGTTGTTCACCAAATTCTTCAAGAAAACTTTCAGTTAATAAATCCCATGAATTTTTCACATTATCACCTAGTGTTTCAAACCACCTAAGTGCTGAACCATCCAAAAAGGTAGGAAAAAATTCAGTCCATTGTTCCCTTCTTATAAGGCCATTACAAATACAAGATCGTTTAAACTCTTGAATGAAAGAAGAAGCATCTTCATTAGATTGAGCTGAAAAAACAGGAATCTTTCCCATTTTCAAAAGTAACCACCGTGAAATACCAACCCACAAGTACAATCAACAAGACTTATGTGCACAAATAATTGGAATCACTATACTAGAAAGTGACTTTACACCTTTCTACAGTAAAATAGAAATGACCACGGTAAACTATGGTAAAACTTGACTTACTGCGGTAAAAACTGACTTTACTGTGGTAAACACTATTCACGGTAAAAAGTGAAGTTACTGCAGGTAAATACTATTCACGGTAAAAAGTGAAGTTACTGTGGTAAATACTATTCACGGTAAAAAGTGACTTTACTGCGGTAAATACTATTCCAATCAAAAATGACTTTACCATGGTAACTACTATTCATGGCAAAAATGACTTTACCATGGTAACTACTATGCACAGTAAAAACAAGGTTACCCTCTAATTGATTTTTGACTAAGTGGGAATATCTCTCCAGAAAATCCACCAACGAGGAATGGTCCCGGCAATGGAACCAAAATGTCATCACCAATCCGGCACTATGATAATTCTTCACCGGGAACTCCTCGTGCTATGATTATTTACTAATGCACAGCCTTTAGTTTGGTGGATGTAATCTGGAAACAAAACAACAACATAACACAAGAATACCATCGACTATGATAAGACAGAATGATGACAAATCTGAAATATCAAAATAAATTATAATATTAACATGAAACTGTTACAATCTCACCCATGAGGTACTTCAAGTGTTATTGACTTCACTTGCCTTTCACCAAGACTATGGGAGAAACTTTACAATTACACCTCTTAATGGCTTCTTCAACACACCTTTAAACTGATGGCTTCCTTCGCACACTTCCTACAATATTTCTCATTACTTCCTTCTATGCTAAATGAGGGGGGTGGCCTCTCTATTTATAGAACTTCCAGGCTTATCCATCTTATCTCTAAGATAGGATAAGAAATCCACTCTGACGAATCATATTCCATACCTTAACTCTTATCTGTACATGTAAGCTTATCTTTTAAGATAAGATAAACCTTATCATTTTACATGGGTTCCACATTTTTAGACTTTTTACAAATAAAATACACAAAATATTTATGACCTCACTCCTTGTCCTTATTACCAATATAATATTTCTAATTCCTAATCATGTAGACCCTACTTCTCTAATTACCCAAACTTTGACATTTTAACATTACCGGACCACTTACGACAAATATTTACTTTTTACAACATTCCTATTGTACTTTGACTGTTACCGTACTCCACATTATTGGCGGCACCGTACTGACGGCACCGTTATCTGCTCATTTGTACCAACTATTTGATTTTATTTCATAATTATCATTAGTGAAAATAATATATTTTTAGTGCATGTATGGTGATTTTATGATGTCGAGAAATCCTTGAGGTTTACTAAAAGGTGTGGTAGTAGCTGTGGTTATGAGTGGACCCCACTCAAATAGGCATGTTTCTAAAGATGTTTAGTTTGGGAAAAGATTTTCCAAAGGAGTTAAAAATTAAATGGACATGGTTTTTAACTATGTTATTTTTTCTTAATGTAAATGGTTTTTTTAGGTCATGGTTATGCATAAAAATGGAAAATTGTGCCCTATTTTTAAAAACTAGTCAAAGGATAATTTTGTTGCAGTTTCAGGTAGTTTGTAGAGATGAGATTTGTTGAAGGACTTCGACTTGAATTTGGAAGGAGTTCCAATATGTTATAAACATATGGTTCATAGGGATTTCTAGTGGTATAATTTTTGTTTAATAATGAGGATATTTTATGGGTCATCCATGTCAGTATATGGAGATGAAGGGTTCTTATTTTTCAAGAAAAGACTACTTTTTTTGAACGATTGAGTTGATTGAGACTTGAGATGGATTATTTTATGTTTGATATAACATGGAAAGTGAATTAGGATAAATTTTTGTACTTTTAAAGGCCTTTTGAGGTCTTAAAAATTCTATAAATGGTGCAAACTAGTTGAGTTTGAAAAATAGGTTTCTGGGAAGGATGTTTTGGAGAAAAGAAAAGTAGTTGTGGTTTGAACACATGGGTATATCATTATGTATAACATGCATATATTTTATGTACAAGTCTTTCATATTCCATAGAGTGGTCGCATTTCATATTTGATTTTATATTTGGTTGTATTGATGCCAAAATATGCAAACAAGGTATTGGAAACAATTGTTTGAAGGATCTGAGCCTATGGTCCCATATCATTATTTATTTGATTGTTTCAAGTAAACTTACGTCCATGGTTGTTGTTTAAATTCCATTCATTGTTTTGGGTTTTAATTTATTTTACTCATCCTAGTGATGGGGTTTTTTATTCATTTTGGTGCAAGATAGAAGGTTTTGTGAATGACCAACCTCTATGTGTTATGTGAATGTTTTAATGATTCATTTGAGATTTTTTTATGCTTCATTTGTTGAACTAAAGGATTGAAACTGACTTAGTCTGAATTTGAATCATGAAGAACATATAAACGTGATGTTTTGGGTGCTATTTGGATTTATTTTCTTGTGTGTGAAAAGTGAGACCTAGGTATGAGTGTTTTGTACGTATGAAGGATTAGTTTAAGATTTGAGAGAGTAGATTTCAGGTTTAATAATGTTTACTAGAGTGTGTGCAAGGTTTTTTTAAGCAAAGAGAACTGAATAAAGTTAGAAATAGATTAAGTTGGAGAATCTCGAGTTTGAGCAAGGGTTTGGAGGTGTTTTGGGATGAATCCTATGATCACCATCAGTTGACTTGTAGCAGCATATCGTTAGTGATCTCTTCATTAAAATATTGTCAAATGAGTCATATTAATGTAGTTCTCTTGTTTTTATTAATATCAAAAAGGGTTTACGGGTTGTTTCTCCTTGTGGGGTTATTGACTTATAAATAAATATTTTGTGATGTGTAATATTCACTTGAGTCTTTTATGTGAGTAATAAAAACAAATTATTTAGTTGGTTTTCACCACGTTAAGGGTTTACCACTTATATCTTATGTTGTGGTGTTTTTCCTCTTGTTCATGGTTTATTGCATGTATGTTATATGAGGTTGCACACACATTAATGGATGGTTAATTGGTTAATGGTTTAAGAAAGTAATATAAAATTTTAATGAATGATTCACCTCCCCAATCCATTATGTTTACAACACTAGGTATTTTAGTTATAGCACAATAAACATGAAATCAATATTTTTAAAATAAATGTTCATTATTAACTTCATCACCAAATATATCATTATCACTATGATTATAATTATTTTCAATTTTATTAGATTCATCATCAACAATAGAAACAAAATGTGATAAAGATGAAAAAAAGTATTTGGTAGCATTTGAACATTCTTGTTTTCTATAAATTCTCTTTTTTAACCATCATAGATCCTGAGACCTTTATTTCTACCTCAATAACCTATAAAGATATAGGGATATGAGGTTTAAAATAATTTATTACTCTTTAATTTGGGAAAGAGGATAGATGTAAGAATGCCAAATATTCTCAAATAAGATACGTTTGGTTTCTTATTTACGAAACTTTTTAGAAGAGCTGAGTTAATTAATGATTTAGTTGGTACTTTGTTCGAAATGTAAAGAGTAGTGTTCATATTAATAGCCCATATAAATTAAGGGACTAACTTAATGAAACATAGTTCTAGCCATTTCCAGAAGGATGTAGTTTTTTATTTCCAAAATCCCATTCTATTGAGGGAAATATGGAGTAGACAGTTGTAATTCCTTCTAACATAATCCACTTGAGACCCAAGAACAACCTAGGATTAGTCAGAGAAATTATGGGCTAACTTACTTTTCAGGTGGTAGTCTTCCTTGATATCAAAATCAGTTATGTTTGCATCTTGCAATAGCTGAGATAATAAAAATATTAGCTCATGCATTTTCCCATTACATTAATTATTAAATTTACAGGGTCAAAACTAAGGGTTAGAATAGTTATTAAGATTAAGAGGGCCCAATTTCTCACTCTCCCACCCCCTGACAGGCTTAAGAGATTCAACCTAGTTTTTTCTCAAAATTGACACACTTGAAATATTCTGACCAAACATTCCCCTTAGATAGGAAATTTTTATCACCTTTCCAGTGATATAAATAAGTCCTTCTAACTCCCTATAAAACTCAATATTATGAGTCTGGTGGTCCTTAGGGGAAGAAAGTTTTCCCCCAAAGGCTAGGCCACTGCGGGCCTGGAGAAGAAAATTTTCCCAAAAAGGGATTCGGGTCAGGGAGCTGGGGAGGTAGTTTGGATTTTTTGCACTTTTGGAAAAAATAGAAAAATTCACCCGTGCACCTACAACGCCTGCGGGACTTCACGCCCCAAGAGGAAATTTAAGTTTGAGGTCCGCAAGGGGACACGTGTCTAAATTTCTAGCCTAGGTGGAAAAGCAGGACGCCTGGAGGCAAAATTGACTTTTTGCCTTATATTTTTTTTGAAAGGACAAAAGGGTTCAAAATTACCTACTCCTCTACTAGTGCATAGAGATGCCACGTGTCAGTCACTAGATTTTTCCAAGCGGGGAAGTGGGCCGGTGAAGCAAACTTAGAAAATTTGAATTTTGCCCGAAACACGTTAAGGTTAAGAATCACCACGCCTCCGCCGATGCCCAAGGATGCCATGTGTCAATCAATCATTGGTTGTAGGCCAGGCAGGGTCAGTGGGGAAACTTAAGAATTTTACCCCAAAATTTTTTTTTGAAGCATTAAGTCAGAAAGGGATCCGCTCCTCTGCTGACGCCTTGTGAAGCCACATGTGGGCAACATCTGATTGGCTATGGGCCAGCAGGGACGCGGAGAAACTTTATCAAAATTTTCACAAAAATTTATTTTTAAATCGGTATAAGGTTTAAAGCATTGAACCAGATGCATCCACACATCTGAAGCACATGGTTTGCGGGCTAGGCAGGGCCGATGGAAGAAAAAATAGACCAAAACATTCCCAAAATTTAATTTTGCAATTAGCCAAGAATTAGAAGGAATTTTGTGCCTTAAAGATAGTGCCTCAAAATTAAGCCATGTGGCAACACTTGATTGTTGTGGGCCTAAAAGTGGGGAAAACCTAGAAATTTTTCCCAAATTTAATTATTTTTTTGTGGGGTGTGGGAACTTAGCACCTCATTTTGACCAATTGAGAAGTTTGCGGGTCAGCAGAGTGGCGGGGAACTTTTTGCCTTAAGCGCTTTTGGGAAAAAAGTGCAAAAGAAAATATTTAGCCCACGGGTCCGCCCAAGAATATTTTATTTAAATTTGACAGTTAGATTTTGAAGCCAAGATGAAGTAAAACTTCAGAAGGCCATAACTTTCGACTAGGAGCTCCATTTTTGGCAAACGAAGGACTTTTTGGAAAGCTCTCGAAGTCCTCTTTGCACAGAAGCTTATGATTTTAATTTTGATAAATTTTGAGTGGTAATTTTTAAGAAAACATTTATTATGTCACTTAAAAAAGTGAACTGGTCTTTTTAAACTTATAAATTTTGTTCAAATTTTCCATTAACTCTTTCTCAACATGCCCAACAGGCATGGAGGATTTTACTTGGAAGATTTTAGGATGGATTGCAAGGTTCAAAAGGTTTGATTGATTAGCAATTCCAAAATTACCAATTTTTTATACAACAAAAGTCTGAGTTTTTGTCTGAACCCGATTTGAAAGGTTCTATAAAATTTTCATAAGTATTTTAGTTTGTTTGGGCTCGTTTTGATCTTTCTTAGATTGTATTAGTGTTTCAATTATTTTCCATAGTTTTACAGGGTTGTTATGTATCTTTTGATAAAAATTTGCAAAGTTTACAGTGAAATAAAAATGAAGTTTATACATTTCACAACCAGAGATTAATCTATTTCTTTTGCCATACTATACAAACGTTGATTACATTTCATGCTAGTTTTAACTAGTTATCTTTCCTTCAATCAAAATGTAAAAACAAGAATGCAGCTTCTATTTTTCAAATCATGCATTTCAACAAAAACAGAGTAATATATCTTCTTCATACGTGTTTCTCTCTTTCAAACATAAATTCCTCAACATATTTCAACATAGATTTTACACAGTAGTAACTCCATTTGTGGAAAAGAATACAACTTCTATTTATATTTATCACATACAACTTTACAAATTACCACTCTTTCTCTTTTCCTTTCATTCAAATGCACTTTCACGTCTCTTTACACAGTACAAATTTTAGTGCATATCTCTTTCTCATTTAAACATAGGATTTCATTTCCAAAATAGAATAACTATCCAATACAAATAATATTACAAGTCATCCACTTGAAGTGGGAAAAAGGCCTACAAAAAGAAGTCTCGCAAAGGACTGCCAAACTTTGTCTTCTTTCTCAGTTCCAGAATAGCAACATGGAGATCCTCCATGTTCTTTATTTCAATTTGATCACAACAGAATAGGGGGAAAGGAAATGCTCTCCACCCAACCAAGACATCCAATGACAAGGAGAAGCCATCCTTCTTCATTGGCCCCCGAGCCCCAACCACAATGCAATAGAAGATGTGTTTCAACTCATGGCAACAACAGGCTTCCACAAACACACATGTAAATTTCACATTAAAACACAGTCCAAAATAGAATGTAGTTTGCAACCACATTAAAACATAGCAAATAAAACTCAGGCTCCATCATGCAAGCCAAAGGAGCAAGAAACTATGGGGGATGTTGCTTATGCCTCCCAAAGGGGAAATGGGTATCACCACCTGAGAACAAACTGCCAATATATATATATATATATATATATATATATATATATATATATATATATATATATATCATTATCAGATCCCTGATATGCCTTATGCCTCCCCCAAGTACCCCTTATTTCACATTTCCTTATGCCTCCCCAACCTCTTATGGCACCCCATAACGAGTAAAGAAATGCAAGCTATTTATTTTTAAGGTGGAACCTAGATCCCAACTCCCTCCACACTTATACCTCCCCAAAACACTTATGCCTCCCACAGAAATACCCCATAGTCTTCTCCTACACCATCCCTAGGCCATCTACCCAAACAACCCACACACATGCCAAAACATTCACAACAATAACATTTACACAATTAAAAGAAGAGCATTTCAAGAGCCAAGCTCTTACCTCTCCATAATGGAGTTTGTTCCAAGTTCCAACCAACAAGCTTTCTAATACAAAACAGTCCAAGATCAACAAAACACAGGCCTATAAAAAGTCTGTAAACTTTCTCCAAAAGCAAGAGCTCCAAACAACAAAAGAATTCACCCCAAATGAAGTATGCAAAAGTGAAGCAACCCAAAGAGGGTAACAAAAAAACAAGCTAAAAAGAATTCCAATATATAGAGAGGGAAGAGAAGAGGATGAGGTGGATCCAAGTGGGATGCCACATCACACATCCTCAACTCCAACTCATGAGTCAACTTCAATCTCCAAGGCACAATAAATAAGTAGGTGAATAATATGACAATTTTACTTACACACTCAAATCAAGCCCATACCCCAAAGGACTGAAATTAATTTCAAGAAAGAAGTGCAATTAAAACATTCAACTTGACTTACAAAAAAAAGCATAATGAAGGCTAGATTTAAACTCTCCAACCATAGGTAAGGTTGGTATGCAAATTTAAGAGGTATGGGACAAGTTTAACTTGTCCCACAAGCCTCCAAAATCAGTCTCCAAGGACAATTTCGAATTCCAAAGAAGATGAAGTGTTTCATACTCCAAATTTTACTTACATATCTCTTACACATCACTTACACATATCTTACAACATTTAATACAAGAGTCAACCACTCCAATAATTACTTTCTTATGACCCAATTTGATTAATTTATTTTAACAATATGATTACTCACATTATATACCACAATTTATTTAAATAAAAGGGGTAAACACATCACTTAATAAACACATACAAACATCAATAAAAAGGAACCAAATAAATAAATACACATAACCCTTGGTCACATTTAAAGGTGATCCCCCCATGGGAATCCCTAACACAATCAAACACACAAACAAATACAAGTTGCCATGGTGACCTTGTTGAATTCATCTAGAATTCCAATGTGGTTGGTCTCCAATCCCCCGATGTTTGTTGTGATATTTTAAACCTGCAAAATACAAATACCTCCTTCGGCCTCATGGCATATTAGAACATCCAAATGAATATAAATATAATTTCAAGATCATCGACATATATGTGAATCACAACAAACATCAAGACAATCAACAGTATCACTTACAATTTCATCCACAACTATATCATTACCAATTTTAATTCAATTCTCATTTTCTAGGTCTACTCAAAATATCCAAATATCACAAGTTCGAACAACATCTATAATGTAACCATGTCAAACAATATATCAACATCAATATCTAAAATGTCTCTAATAATCATCATGCACCATATATGAATCAAAGTCCACAATAAACCATGATCTAACATCTAACATCATGCTAAATTAAACTATAACAATGTCCATAATATAGTTAGCAGTATCAGGATCAATATCACAAGGTATCAAAGGAAAGCGGGCACTACATCCCCCTCCCCTTAGGCTCGACTTCCTCCTGGAAGTCACTGGAATAGATGTGGGAACTGAACTCGTAACAAAGTAGCATCCTCCCATGTAGCTGCAGTCTCATCATATCTGTCCCACTGCACCCGAACCTAATCAATCTCTCTACCTCGAAGGCCCAGGGTCCTGCGATCTATAATGTGAACGGGCTCCACCATCACCTGCCCCTGATCCTGCACCTGTAATGATGTCCAATCTAGCACATGAGAAGGATCTGCAACATATCTCCTAAGAACTGAAACATGAAACACATCATGTACGCGAGACAAGCTAGGTGGCAATGCTAGACGGTAGGCCAAAGGGCCGATACGCTCCAAGATCTCAAAAGGACCCACAAATCTAGGAGCTAACTTAGAACCTTTTCCATAATGGATAGGGCTCTTGTGTGGCCTGACACGAAGGAACACCTTCATGCCCACATCAAAACTACGATCGGTCCTATGCTAGTCAGGCGTACTTCTTCTGCCTGTCCTGTGCCTCCTACAGTATTTTCCTGATCATAACCACCTGCTGCTCCATGTCCTGCAACAAAGTTGGTCCAAGAGAAACCCTGTCCTCTAACCTATCCCAGCTAAGAGGTGTCCTACACTCTCTACCATACAAGGCCTGGAAAGGAGCCATGCCTATAGAACTCTGAAAACTATTATTGTAGGCAAACTCCACCAAGTACAAGTACTCCTCCCATCTCACCTGATGATCCATCACATACATCCTAAGCATGTCCTCTAAAATATGATTCACCTACTCAGTTTGTCCATTTGTCTCAGGGTGATATGTTGTGCTGAAGTTGATCCTCGTCCCAAGGGCATACTACATGGTGGTCCAAAAATGGGAAGTATACAAAGGATCACAGGTCACAAATGATCTTCCACAGAATCCCGTGCAACCTGACAATCTCATCAAGATATACCCGTGCCACTACACTAGCTATATAAGTGGTCTTTACTAGAGAAAAATGAGCCACTTTTGTCAATTTATCCACCATGACCATGATGGCGTCGTGGTGGTATCTCGACATCGGTAGCCCAACAATGAAGTCCATGGAAATGGTATCCCACTTCCATTCCGGTATAGCATGAGGATAGAGAAGGCCAGCTGGATGCTGATGCTCGGCCTTTACTTTCTAGCACTCTAAACAACGTGACACAAACTGAGCCACGTCTCTATGAAGTCCTCTCTAATGATACAATTGTCTCAAGGTGGCGTGCATCTTCTTCACCCCGGATGGGCTGAATAGGGTGCACGATGTGCCTCTGCCAAGATGTCCTGCCTCAAGCCTCCATCTCTGGGAACATAAATCTGGCCTCTGTGCCTGAGAAGACCATCTGCCCTCTAAAGAAAAACCATCAAACTTCCCCTCGAGGGGTCTCTGAGACTCGATCTCTACTCTGGCTGCAATGTAGAAGCTGTCGTGAGGAAGCTGTTGTAGAATCCTGCTCCACAAATCTATGCTCACTGAGGTGGCCATAGCCACATGCCTCCATCTGCTAAGAGCATCTACAACCACATTCTCCTTCCCTTTCACATGCTCTATCTCCATATCATACTCAAAAAGCAACTCCATCCAACACCACTGACGAGCATTGAGATTGGGCTGCGTGAAGAGGTGGCGAAGACTCAAGTGATCTGTCCTGAGTGTGAATCTCTGACCAAGAAGAAAATTCCTCCATCAAACCAAAGCATGCACAACTACTCGCAAGCTCAAGATCATGAGTTCGGATAATTAAGCTCATAATATTTGAGTTTGTGAGACTCAAAAGCCACCACTCTGCCCTCCTACATCAAAACACCTCCAAGTCCTGCCAAAGAAGCATCTGTGCATATGAAAAACTCACCCTGTGGATCCGGACACTACAAGAATAGGTGTTGTAGTGAGACATTCCTTCAGTGTCCTGAAGGCCTGCTCACACCTTTCCGACCAAACAAACTTCTTCCCTTTCTACTGAAGGGAAGTGATGGGGTGCATAATCTGAGAGAAGTCCTAAACAAAATCTCCTGTAGTAACCTGTTAATCCCATGAAGCTGCGCACCTCAGTCACAGTAGTGGGTGTTGGCCAATCCATGATAGCTCTAATCTTGGAAGGATCGATGGTGATACCTTCCCCAGAAATGATATGACCCAAATACTACACCTCCGTCTGAAAGAATGCACACTTCTCCAAGTTCCCGTAAAGTTGTTGCTCCCGAAGACACTGAAGAACCTGGAAAAGGTGCCCCTCATGTTCCTCACATGTACGTGAGTAAATCAAAATGTCATCAAGGAAGATGAGCATGAAGCAATCTAAGAAGGTCCTAAATACCCCATTCATCAAACTCATAAACACTGCAGGGGCATTTATCAAACCAAAAGGTACCACTGTGAACTCATAGTGGCCATATCTCATACAGAAGGAGGTCTTATGAATGTCCACCTCTGAAATCCTCAGCTTGATGGTAGCCTGACTTAAGGTCTATCTTAGAGAAAGTTTGTGGCTCCCTTCATCTGATCAAACAAATCATCAATGCACGGAAGGGGATAACGATTCTTGATCGTTACTTTGTTCAGCTGAGCGGTAATCAATACACAACCGCAAGGATCCATCCTTCTTCTTTACAAAGATCACCGGTGCACCCCAAGGGGATACACTAGGATGAATTAGGCCTTTCTCCAGAAGGCCCTCAAGCTATAACTTGAGCTCACAGAGCTCAGGGGTAGTCATCCGATAAGGTGCTCGTGAGATAGGCTCTACTCCCGAACCAGATCTATATGAAAATCTATCTCCCGTGGGGGTGGTAACCCCGTAGCTCCCCTGGAAAGACATCAGAAAACTCTCTCAAAATGGGATGGTCATCTAGCGATGGTCCACTAGACCCATCTTCTGATCGGTCACTAACTGTGACAGAAACATCTGACAACCTCATCACACACACCACTTAAGCTACATAGCGGAGATGGTGCGAATAGAAACAGGGTCTCTGAACCCCGCTATCACTACCTCAACTCCTAGATCATCTGTACAAGATATGATCTTGTGGTAACAATCCACTCTGGCTCTATGTGTAGATAACCAGTCCATGCCCAAGATGACTCCATAAGAGCCCAATGGAAGGATACAAAGATCCAAGGTAGTGGTGAAAGGTCCCAAATCCACTACACACTCCTTAACTAAGGAGTCTACAGAGATCTTGGCTCCAGAAGCCATCTCAACATCCCAACTATGACCCTGCCTAACTGCCACCAGCCTGCATCACTCTACTAAAGATGGTGCAATAAAAGAATCAGAAGAACAAAATCAAACAAAATGGAGGTAGGAATACCACCAATGTTACCTGTAGTCTCAATAACTGTACTCTGATGCTCTACCTGGTGGTTCTCAACCACTGCATACATCCTATGACTACACCCCATGTCACCAACAGTAGGCTCTGAGATCTATGTCTTACCCTTGTTATTAGGGTTCTATGTGGGCAGTCTCTCCAAAAATGTCCAGTAACACCACACCCAAAACAACCACCTGATCCTCTCCCCTGAGTAGCAGCTCCAGTCGTGCCCTAGAGGGGTGTTGTGGACCTTGATGACCCTACTGTGGACTGAGGTCTCTGCTGGTGAGCTCCTACTGACTGAGCTCTAGGTGCTCCCTGTGTCCTAATGGGACCCCTAGGAGGAGGCCCCATACTCTGACCCCTCTGTGCATCAAATCTCCATGGAGGTCTATATGGTGGGTGAGACTGCTGTTGATGCTACTTTTGTGGTCTAAAGGATGACTGTGTTGAACCCTATCCACCATGAGGAGGAGGTACTGACCCCCTCGATCTATTGTCCTGCATCTGTTGTATATGGCTCTGGACTCGGTCTCTAGCCTGCTGGGTCTTTCCCTGAGTCTCCTCTGCTATATAGGCCTTCTCAATGGCCTCAGCCAATGTCTGTGGACAATGGATCCACACTGCACCTCCAATGTCTAGATTCAGGCCCCGGATGAACCTGTGGATCCACCCACTCATCCTGCATGTAATCAACATACTGGAGTAGATCCAGAAATCTACTCTCATACTCAGCCACTGTAAGAGATGCCTGTCAGAGGTCATGAAACTCATCAATCCTCTACTGTACGAACCTCCGAAGATAAATATCTACTCCTGAACCACTCCTCAAAGAGCTCCTAGGTAACTATCTCAGAATCAACATGGAGCTTCTTCTCCTCTGTCCTCCACCATACGCCTGCTCCATCCCTTAGAAGATGGATCGCAACACGAGCTTTCGTGTTGCTAGAGCAAGGGTAGAGCTTGAAGCACCTGCTCAAGCTCACCAACCAGGCCTCTGCCTGAAATCCACCTATGTCACCAGAATAATGAGCTGGCTGTAGCTTCAGGATCTCCCTGATATGGTCTGCAGCGGTGGTCTGGAAACCCCTAGGCCTCTCTGCATGCTCATCCCTAAGCCTAGGGCTCTGAGACCTATCTTTGTGTCCTGAAACCCAGGTCTCCCTGTCCCCTCTGCGGTGACTCTGCTCTGACTGAATCCTCATGGGATTTCTCTCCTCTATGCTCCTCACTATGCCGAGGAGATGCATGAGCCTCAATGGATGTCACCCTATCATGTCTGACTGAATGTGCTCCTACGGTCCCTCCGCGTAGAGCGGCATTAACATCCTGAAGTGTTTGTAAAATATGTGGTAGGATAGCTGCTACAACATGATCTGGTGGTGGTAAGTCTAGGTCTATGTGAAAATACCCCTCATCCCATCTGTGCCTCATGCATAGACCAAGGCGAGAGTTAGTTCATCTTTCTAAGTTTTATTCAGTTTCCATGTTTACTAAAATATGTAATTTCCACGCAAAGTTGTTTTCTAGATTCAAAAATGTGCTAGGTTAAAGTTCATGTCTCAAGTTTTCTAGTGTGCCCAAGGGTCCAAGCTCTTGAACCCACAGCTCTGATACCAAGTGTAATGCCTACTAAAACAACCCACTTGAGACCCAAGAACAACCTAGGATTAGTCAGAAAAATTATGGGATAATTTTTTTTTTTGATTAAAAGTGTCTGCTACTAGGTTACAAAACAACAGTTGCCACAAGCAAGGTTTCAAGGCCAAATAAAAATATTAGCTCATGATTTTCCCATTACAACAATTATTAAATTTACAGGGTCAAAACTAAGGGTTAGAATAGTTATTAAGATTAAGAGGGCAATTTCTCACTCTCCCACCCCCTGACAGGATTAAGAGATTCAACCTAGTTTTTCTCAAAATTAACATGCACTTGAAATACTTCCTAAAAACATTCCCATTAGATAGGAAATTTTCTCACCTTTCCAGTGATATAAATAAGTCCTTCTAACTCCCTATAAAACTCAAGTTATGGGCCGGCATGGCCTTGGGAAGAAAATTTTCCCCAAAGGCGGGCCTGCGGGCTTGGAGAAGAAAATTTTCCCAAAAAGGGATTCGGGTTGGTGGGGCTGGGGAGGTAGTTTGGATTTTTCACTTTTGGAAAAAATAGAAAAATTCACCCACGCCCCACGAGCGCCCGTGGCGGGACTTCGTGCCCCAAGAGGAAATTTAAGTTTGAGGTCCGCAAGGGACACGTGTCCAAATTTCTAGCCTAGGCGGAAAAGCAGGACGCCGAGGGTAAAATTGAATTTTTTCCTTATATTTTTTTTGAAAGGGTGAAAAGGGTTCAAAATTACCCGCTCCTCTGCTGAGTACATAGAGACGCCACATGTCAGTCCCAATTTTCCAAGCAGGGAAGCGGGCCGGTGGAGAAAACTTAGAAAATTTGACTTTTTACCTGAAACACGTTAAGGTTAAGAATCACCCGCACCTCTGATGATGCCCAAGGATGCCACATGTCAATCAATCATTGGTTGTGGGCCGGTGGGTCGGTGGGGAAACTTAAGAATTTTACCCCAAAATTTTTTTTGAAGCGTTAAGTCAGAAAGGGATCCACTCCTCCGCCGATGCCTCGTGAAGCCACGTGGCAACATCTTGATTGGCTGTGGAGGAAGGGGGTAGGTGGAGAAACTTTACAAATTTTTCAAAAAATTTATTTTTAAAGTGCTAAGGTTTAAAGCAAACCACACATCTGATCGTTATGCCATGTGGCAGCACCTTGATTGGCTGCGGGTCAGCACCTAGGAAAAATTTTATCCAAATTTTAATTTTGCCCAAGTTAGGCAATTCACCTCTAACAGAGCCTTGGCCACGTGGGCATCCAGATTCAGTTGTGGGCCGACGAGAAAGTGGGGAAAACCTAGAAATTTTTCCCAAATTAATATTTTTTTAACTTAGCTTATTTTGACCAATCAGAAGGTTTGTGGGTCAGTGGAGCTGGTGGGGAACTTCATGCCTTAAGAACTTTTGGGAAAAAAGTGCAAAATAAAATATTTAGCCCATGGGTCCGCCCAAGAATATTTTATTTAAATTTGACAGTTAGATTTTGAAGCCAAGATGAAGTAAAACTTCAGAAGGCCATAACTTTTGACTGGGAGCTCCATTTTTTGGAAAACAAGGACTTTTTGGAAAGCTCTCGAAGTCCTCTTTGCACAGGAAGCTTATGATTTTAATTTTGATAAAGTTTGAGTGGTAATTTTTAAGAAAACGTTTTTTTGTCACTTAAAAAAGTGAACTGGTCTTTTTAAACTTATAAATTTTGTTCAAATTTTCCATTAACTCTTTCTCAACATGCCCAACAGGCATGGAGGATTTTACTTGGAATATTTTAGGATGGATTGCAAGGTTCAAAAGGTTTGATTGATTAGCAATTTTAAAATTACCAATTTTTATACAACAAAAGTCTGAGTTTTTGTCTGAACCCGATTTGAAAGGTTCTATAAAATTTTCATAAGTATTTTAGTTTGTTTGGGCTCATTTTGATCTTTCTTAGATTGTATTAGTGTTTCAATTGTTTTCCATAGTTTTACATAGGGTTGTTATGTATCTTTTGATAAAAATTTGCAAAGTTTACAGTGAAATAAAAATGAAGTTTATACATTTCACAACCAGAGATTAATCTATTTCTTTTTCCATACTATACAAATGTTGATTACATTTCATGCTAGTTTTAACTAGTTATCTTTCCTTCAATCAAAATGTAAAAACAAGAATGCAACTTCTATTTTTCAAATCATGCATTTCAACAAAAACAGAGTAATATATCTTCTTCATATGTGTTTCTCTCTTTCAAACAGAAATTCCTCAACATATTTCAACACAGATTTTACACAGTAGTAACTCCATTTGTGGAAAAGAATACAACTTCTATTTATATTTATCACATACAACTTTACAAATTACCACTCTTTCTCTTTTCCTTTCATTCAAATGCACTTTCACATCTCTTTACACAGTACAAATTTCAGTGCATATCTCTTTCTCATTTAAACATAGGATTTCATTTCCAAAACAGAATAACTATCCAATACAAATAATATTACAAGTCATCCACTTGAAGTGGGAAAAATGCCTACAAAATAAGTCTCGCAAAGGACTGCCAAACTTTGTCTTCTTTCTCAGTTCCAGAACAACAACATGAGATCCTCCATGTTCTTTATTTCAATTTGATCACAAAAGAATAGGGGGAAAGGCAATGCTCTCCACCCAACCAAGACATCCAATGACAAGGAGAAGCCATCCTTCTTCATTGGCCCCCAAGCCCCAACCACAATGCAATAGAAGATGTGTTTCAACTCATGGAAACAACAGGCTTCCACAAACACACATGCAAATTTCACATTAAAACACAGTCCAAAACAGTAATGTAGTTTGCAACCACATTAAAACATAGCAAATAAAACTCAGGCTCCATCATGCAAGCCAAAGGAGCAAGAAACTATGGGGATGTTACTTATGCCTCCCAAAGGGGAAATGGGTATCACCACCTGAGAACAAACCACCAATATATATATATATATATATATATATATATCCCTTGACATGCCCTTATGCCTCCCCCAAGTACCCCTTATTCCTCACATTTCCTTATGCCTCCCAACCTCTTATGGCACCCCATAACGAGTAAAGAAATGCAAGCTATTTATTTTTAGGGTGGAACCAAGATCCCAACTCCCTCCACACTTATACCTCCCCAAAACACTTATGCCTCCCATAGAAATACCCCATAGTCTTCTCCTACACCATCCCTAGGCCATCTACCCAAACAGCCCATGCACATGCCAAAACATTCAAAACAATAACATTTGCAAAATTAAAATAAGATATTTCAAGAGCCAAGCTCTTACCTCTCCATAATGGAGTTTGTTCCAAGTTCCAACCAGCAAGATTTCCACTACAAAACAATCACAAGATCAATGAAATACAAGTCAAATAGCAAACTTTCTTTAAAAGCAAAAAATAGCAAAATAATTCACCCCAAATGAAGTATGCAAAAGTGAAGTAACCCCGAAAAACAAGCTAAGGAATTCCAATATATAGAGAGGGAAGAGAAGGGGATGAGGTGGATCCAAGTGGGATGCCACATCACACATCCTCAACTCCAACTCATGAGTCAACTTCAATCTCCAAGGCACAATAAATAAGTAGGTGAATAATATGACAGTTTTACTTACACACTCAAATCAAGCCCATACCCTAAAGGACTGAAGTTAATTTCAAGCAAGAAGTGCAATTAAAACATTCAGCTTGACTTACAAAAAAAACATAATGAAGGCTAGATTTAAAAATCTCCAACCATAGGTAAGGTTGGTATGAAAATTTAAGAGGTATGGGACAAGTTTAACTTGTCCCAGAAGCCTCCAAAATCAGTCTCCAAGGACAATTTCGAATTCCAAAGAAGATGAAGTGTTTCATACTCCAAATTTTACTTACATATCTCTTACACATACTTACACATATCTTACAACATTTAATACAAGAGTCAACCACTCCAATAATTACTTTCTTATGACCCAATTTGATTAATTTATTTTAACAATATGATTACTCATATTATATACGACAATTTATTTAAAATAAAAGGGGTAAACACATCACTTAATAAACACATACAAACATCAATAAAAATGGAACCAAATAAATAAATACACATAACCCTTGGTCACATTTAAAGGTGATCCCCCCCCCCATGGGAATCCCTAACACAATCAAACACACAAACAAATACAAGTTGCCATGGTGACCTTGTTGAATTCATCAAGAATTCCAATGTGGTTGGTCTCCAATTCCCCCGATGTTTGTTGTGATATTTTAAACCCACAAAATAAAAATACCTCCTTCGGCCTCATGGCCATATTAGAACATCCAAATGAATATAAATATAATTTCAAGATCATCGACATGTATGTGAATCACAACAAACATCAAGACAATCAACAATATCACTTACAATTTCATCCACAACTATATCGTTACCAGTTTTAATTCAATTCTCATTTTCTAGGTCTACTCAAAATATCCAAATATCACAAGTTCAAACAACATCTATAACGCAACCATGTCAAACAATACATCGACATCAATATCTAAAATGTCTCTAATAATCATCATGCACCATATATGAGTCAAGGTCCATAATAAACCATGATCTAACATCTAACATCATGCTAAATTAAACTATAACAATGTCCATAATATATTTAGTAGTATCAAAATCAATATCACAAGGTATCAAAGGAAAGTGGGAATTACAACATTACCATTTATATACCACATTCTACATAAAATTATTTAAATGCTTTACTAACATATTATCTCCCATTAACGGTCTTAAGCCTATTAATTTTATAACTAGGATTGTTTTCAACTAAATATTAAAAATATTTAAATTTTCACAAGAAATCAGTTTTAATTTTAATAAAATATGACCAAATTAGTCTAGATAAATTGTCAATAAAATCAAATGCATCGAATGAACTATTTAGGGACTGAACTTGTAGGAGTCCCCAGACATCACTATGGACTAGTTCCAGTGGCTCATAAGAATTTGCATCATGATGACTATCAAATTGTTTAGTAGATTGATGACCATGTTAACACCTTTCACATGTTTCATGATTATAGGGAAAAGGTGGCATACCAAAAAGTAGGCTCATTCGAGTCATATCATACTTTCTTTTTAATTTGACATGATGACCATGTCAACACCCTTCACATGTTTCATGATTTTAGGGAAAAGGTGGCATACCAAAAAGTAGGCTCATTCGAGTCATATCAAACTTTCTTCTGAATTTGACATGACCCTAGTCTCTCATTGCGGCAATCGCATGTCACTTCTTTGGGTTGACAAACAAGAAGTAGAGGAAACTCCTCGAAACAGATAAAAACCATCTCTTTGTATGCCTTTAACTATAGTGATATCTAGTTCATTTTAAATAAACCATTTATCTTTCAACAAAATTAAACTATAGTTAATTTGAGTTAATTGAGAACAAGAAATAAAATTCATTTTTATTTTAGGAACTAAAAAAAAGTTTTTATTGAAACAGTTAAATAATTTTTCTCTACCTTGTCCCTGAATGTCAATGATGGAATGATAACCTAAATACATATGATGATTGAATTATCTAAGATCAGCTAGGATATCAAACCTATAAGTCATGTGTCTAGAGGAGCCACTTTTAAATATCCAATCATTTTATTTAATAGTGTCAAGGGAAGCATACAAATAAGTGACATTGGATTTTTTATTGTTTTTATGGTTCATTTTTTATTCTACTTTTGGTTTGATTTGTTTCCTTTTTGGTTTTTGAAAACTGACTTGTTTTTCACGTTACATTATTCTTTCCTATGGCCAATATTTCCACAATTATTCCATTTACCATAAAAGCTAAACCTTAAAGTTCTTTTTTTCTTATCTTTACTAGGTTTAGAATTCGATGTTTTATTCTTGCTCAAACAAGAAGGTTTTCTTATGGGATTTTCAGTAAGAAGTGCCTAAGTAAAATTTTATTTTGACTCAAAAATATTCATATCATTCTCTTCCTTGATTAGAATATCACAAAGGGTTTGCAAATAAGGGATGTCTTGTTTTGCATGATATTTTCTAATTTCATATTTAAATAAAATTCCTAAATATTTCATGAATTCTTAGTTGAATAATATAATATGGTAATTTATCCTGAATTAAGTTACAGTTACAACCATGAAAATGAAACTTGATATTATTAACTTTTGCTATAAAAATAATTAATTTTTTTATCTCCTTTCAAGGGAAAGGTCATCATTTCTAGAATCAATTTAATATTTTTTTATGACCATGTACCTTCATGCATTGATTTGAGTTGTCTCCAAACCTCACTCGAACTTCCTTGATTCTCAATATGAAGGAGGAAATAGTCTTACATGCTACGTAAAATAGTTGACATTTCTTCTTACACCTTCTTCTTATATGCAACAATATTGTATGTTGTCACTTGTCTTCCAGTCCGATCCTTCTCCTTACCATTCGCAACTATTATGAGATTGTGAGCCATAAATTCTACTTTCAGCCTTATGTTTTAGATGTTGGAATTGGTTCCATTCAACATATGTGATTTTTCAATAGTAAAGTGATTAGATCCCATTTTCACATAAATAAATTTCAATAAATAAGAACACCAAGGTTTTAGTGATAATAGTTTAGAATCCCCCTGTCGTTGTTTAAACACTGCTAGCCATATTTTGAATTATTAATGTCGAAAAAAGACCCATCAAATGAGTATTATAATTATATAATATATTAGTTTGACAATAATATTGACTTATACAAATTTGATTGATTTTTTTTTAGTTTTACATGAAAATGACAACTAAGTCATTTTTTTCATTAAAAAATCACTTCATAGTGAAAGATTAGTTTATCTAATATGAATGATATTATATAAATAAATTCATGTTTTGAAAAAATGAATAAATTTAATTAAATCAGAATAATTTTATTAGTAAAAATAAAAAAGGATATGTGATAAAATTTAGAGCATTGCTCTTATAGAAAGGTTCCTAATAAGAAGCCTAGCCCGACTGAGTTTTTTTTCCAACTTAGCGAGTTTAATTAAGTGACCATGATTTTTAGGGAACCGATATCATATATTACTGACTTATCAAATTGGTTAAAAATTACAAGTGAGTTAAATATATGACAATTCACGTCCATAAAATACCGAGTCCATGTTGAAATCCAAGCCCATAGGAGAGTCGCCGGGGATGAGATACAACCACAACGAAGCCCACGACCAAACCATATTATTTTCTCTCCCATAAATATAGTTGGTGGTGTGAACAAAGTTACATCAGCCTTACCTATTTTTATCCAATTTTATAGAAAAATTTGACAACGGGATCTTATTATGATCAGATCAATGTATTGGTCCGAAGGAGTTACTTCCGCTCATCACGGAGATAAAATGATTAAAATAATTAAAAAATTGCATAGGTGAGCTCGCTTAACATTGAACATGGTCAAATTGAGCTGAACTTAGTAGCAACTCGGTTTTGGTTCAGTTGGGAACTAATTCGTTCATCATTGGAACTCAACTTGATGGGGTTGGTCGAGACCAACATTGAAGCGAGTCGATTTAACTCATGAAGGGAGAAATGACTGGTTCGAGTCAGACTACTCGGTTAGAAACTCAGTGATTTGATATAATATAAGGATGAGTCAGATCCAGGTTGTATCAACTCATCCAAAATAACCACATGGGTGCAATGATCATGCTCCTAAACACTAAAGAGAGTGATAGTTATGTTGGAGCGAGTTTCTCATTCAAGGGTAAAGAGAGCTCACCCAATGTTTCCAGACCGAGTTGAGCTCATTAAGTGAGATGTACATAAGTATTGAGAAGAGATGTATTTGATCTAATTCAATCAAATGTCTCAAATGTGAGCTGACGTTACAAGGGTGAGTCAAGCCCACATGAAGAGAGAGCTCAGAGTTGAGAAAGTTGTTTGGCCAAGGCGGGAGGTTGTCGTATTTAATGAAAAAAATTGTGTATCCCTTGTCGCAAAGCCTGGTGATCGCGTAGGGATGGGGTCAGGTTGTAAAGTTTGATGAGATAGCTTGAGGATGTGGGCATCAACTTCGAAGCGTATGGTTCATATCGTGGTTAAGATGAGCTCGTATTTAGCTCGGAGGTTCTTAGTAAAATATTGAGCGGCAAGATCATGAAGAAAAGATCAAGCTATTCTCGACATGAATCTGCAAAGATCAATCAACTCAAAGGTGATGGTTGAGGTTGATCTCGGATATCAAAAGGGTGAAGCATTTCATTATGTGGAGGGGCCAGTAGTTGAGCTCAAGTCGGATAAGAGAGGGCGAGTCGTCAAAGGATTGTAACTTAGATCAGTCGGAATGTATGGTGGGATAAACTTAGTTGGCCAAGGTAGAGCTGAATCACTCAGGGGCAGGAGAATTATAGGTCAAATCTAGGTTCAAAATTTTAGTAATGATGAACCAAAGTGGGTTTGGGATCTCATAAAATTGCAGAGATTGGTGGCTATCCGGCCATGATGATCGTAGGCAGAATGATGTCAAAAACCCAAATTCCCACTATGGACTTTCATGGTGTGAAAACCATGCCAAGCTTGGCATGAAAAGAAGACGACTGAGTTTCCAAGCCAAAATTACTAATTACGTGGGGAAATAAGGATGTCGGGCCTGCCATGAAAATGCAGCGAGAAGCGGTAGGTAGGGATTTAGAGATAGTTTTTCGAGTTCGAGACATTGGAGATGGCAAACCAACATGAGACTTCCGCATGAGCCATGTAACCAGTAAGATTGGAGCACATTGGAAAAATTGGATGAGGTGGTTGATGATCGACTCATGGAAAGGGAATCACCATATGAATAGGTGAATAAGGAATGACACAAATTTAGAGAACCGAATCAAATGTCGAGAAGTGTGAAATATGGGTCAATGCATGGAGCTCGAATACATCACCAAGGGAGAATACCACCCATACATGAGTCATTCGGCATCAAGTTCGAAGATGTTGATTTTGCATGGGAGATGAATGACTCAGTGGTGAGCTTGCAAGTAGAGTGTGTAACGTCGAGCCATACGAAGGGGATTATGGAGAGTGCAGGGTGGATTCGATTGGAAGATAAACTCGGAGTTGAGATCAAGCTACGCAGGCACCACAGAGACATGTTGAATTCATTCGACTGAGCCAAGTGTAAGGCTCACCGAGCACGAGCTTGTCACTTGATATGAGTTGATTTAGAGATGAGCCTCAAGATTCCAAACTAAGAAAGTATAGGTAGGACCGAGCAAGTTGCTTACTGTCAGGACGTAGGTTGAAATATCCTTAACCCAAGATGAGCTGATTCATAAGGAGTAAGAGGCGCGATTAATAGGCTAGGTGATTCACTCGCGAAGGATTCATTGACAAGAACCGATTTGAGCTCGATGGTCCCAACTCGCGAAGTGCTTGAAATTCATAAGGATATGGTGTAACTCATGAAATCATGCACGCAATTAGCTCTTTAGGATTTTGAAATCTATTGCAAGGAATGATTCAACATCTTGAAGTGAGCTTAGATGGAAATATGAGCCACTTGGGTCTTGTACCACTAGGGGTTGAGTGGAGAGCTCGTTAATGTTGTCGGAAAGCACAATACAGTGACGTGATACAAGGTTAAACTCGGTGGCTATGCTGAGATGGAGATAACGAAGGATCAAACAGGTGGCTCGGGCCAAACATAGAACTCACCAGGCCCGCAAGAGGATTACAGAAAGAGAAACGGTCATGAGGCCGATGAGAAATAAGTGGAATATAGTCGTTAAGGAGAACTTGGCAGCTCATCTTGGTAAGCAAGTCGCTTGTAGGCATGAGTTGGCAAGTCGATTCGGGATGTTTAATGGAAAGCCAAAGAAATTACTGTATTTACATCAAGAAATCATATTTCAAGACTGTCGATGAAGAAAAAGAGCTCAACTCTTTGATCCGATGCAAATACAAAGCAGATCAGTGGGAATGAAGCTTGGTAAGAATGGATGAGAGTTTGGTAAAGACTTCAAGCGATACGTTAGGTGGTTTATCAACTTGCCATGTTAAATGTTGAATTCACAAGGAAAGGAGGATCTCGATGGATGGTGGTAATGAGCCCATGATACACTTGGTTGATATGGATGGGAATGACTTCTGAGCTCAGTTTGTATGAAACATGAAGAACTCCACTTAGTGAACCGAGTTTGAACCAAGCTAAGAAAGACTCAACATGGCATTCGAGTATGAGCTCAGTAGGGGTCTATGAAGCCAACAAAGTAAATTCACCAGAGGAAAAGTAATAAAACATGGAGTAGCTTGGTCAATGCGTGTGGAATGGGAAATATGATAAGGTGAAGGTCGAAGGATCTCAGACTTAACTCGGTGAGTTTTCTCGGCAAACCAACCACCGAGTCAGGCTATTTTTTGGCTTATTCAAAAAGAGAACCCGTTCAATGCAAACCAGTTTCAAGGGATCCCACCTGATCGTAATTAAGTTAATTTTTTTATTTAAATATTTTAATAATAATATTTATTATTATCATTTAAATATTCCTTTAATTAATTGAGATGATTAAGTCAGACTAGGTATTAACAACACATGATGGAAGATTCTACAGTGGTTCAACCAACCGTAGTAAATGAACCATCATGTACCTTTAATTTAGGTAGGGAATTTATGACTCCTTCTCTCCTCTCTCTATACTTCTTCTATAAATGTAAGTTGGAAGCTCATTTCAAGGGGTTCTAACAGGTCAGAAACATTGGATAGTGAGATAATTGAGACAAGTGCAAATATTTCAAGAGTTGTCTCTCTTCTACTAGTTATCTATATGCACTCAAATTAACATATGCTACATTGTCAGAAAATGGCTACAAAATTCCCCGATGATGATTTAAGTCCTTTCAAGAAGGTGTTTGAGCTCACATTTCCATTCCCAGTGTATATTTGTTTCCTAGACGTATTTACTTATCTTTTCCACGCTTTCTTCTAACTTCCCGCTCTTTCTGCGCATGTTTTTGCCTTCAGTGCCAAAACCACCACCTTGCTTAGGTGGTGGTTTTGAAACTGTCATCCAAAACATAGTGGTGGTCCTCAAACCACTGTACTTTTTCTAGATTCTTCACGCATGTTTTAAGATGCAATGGTTCACTTCATTTCTATTTCTTGCATGCATCTGTGAACCAAATTGCCTAAAATTAGCTTTGATTACTTGGTTCTCCTTCCTCCTATTTTTAAATAGATTTAATTTGTTGGAATTGCTGCTTCTTACCTAGTGCATGAAGGAACATTCCATCCTCCTTTCCTATATATTTCATGCTTGTATTCAAGAAAAGGTCCTAAGAATTTTCTATATCTTGCATTGTATTACTGGTATGATCTTGCTAGGAATTACATAGCCAAGCTTTGATCTCATGTATTATCTCTCTTCTACCTACATTACATCTGGACTGCCATCAAGCTGCCATTTCTCAAGGGTCATCCTCCTCCTGTTGTTCTTGCACTCCCAATCTCTTAGACTCACATGAACACTCGGAGTAAGAAAAGAACATTCTGAGTGGACAGATACATACACAACTAGATTTTCCAAAGCTCTTGCTTTTCCAAGTTGGAATTTTTTTTTTTTTACCTTTTTTGTTGAATTGTCAATTTCATATCAAATAGATTAGAATATCACTCATATCAAAAAGAGTAGAGAATCATTCATTTTAGTACATTTTCCTTTTAACATTACTAGGGAAGTTATGAGGAACAATAGCCCTTTCAGAGTCATGATTTGTTCCTCACCTTTGAGGTATGATTTGGAGGATTTTGATCAAATTATGTTGTTTGATTTAGATTAGATTCATACATTTGCACAAGCAACAAGTGACATCTAATCGACTACTTGTGTTTAGTTTATTTATTAGATTAGAATACCTTTCTTAAATATTAGAAAAGAAAATAAAGAATTCCTTTGATAGATTAGTTTGCTTTTATTTCTTTGATCCAAAATATTGTGAAAACTCTAAAAACATAGATTAGATATCTTTCAGTAATTAGTTTTCTTATTAAAATTCATTTTATTTCATTTTGTATGACCATCAATGGTCAACAACTAGAAAATACATACAGTATTGATTCATTGGTCCCATAACCCAATGGGCTAGAATTAATAACTAACATTGATACCAACTTACGTTTGACAGTCTTACACATACCTACAACCTTTTTTGAAAAGATAGAATAACTCAATACCCTAAACATAACTGCTAATCAAGCCTACGACTATTGGAATACTCCTGGAAATAGGATTTGATTACATGCATGAACATCCTAGGCCCACAGCCTCCACAATTCTTTAGTTGTGATCCTCAGGTCCCACAACCCAATGGGCCTGCCAGTCAATTAGACATTGACACTAGTTTGTGTACATTAGTATTATGATCTTCACCACTTCCATGAGATATTATCACACAACTTTCCTTACTAAACATAGTATCTGATCAAGCTAATAATTTCTAGACCAGACTACGAAATTTATCGTAAATACCTGTGGCTTCATTGTGCCTCTCGTTCTTACTTCCATGACCTTGTCTTGAAATCTATACGAGGCACCCGTAGGTAATTTTACGCATGTTCAACAACCAACGAATAGAATCTCATCTAAACTCGACATTGATTGGAGTCTACAAGTAGCTATTATCTTAGACTGAACCATCACACCACTTCAATTTATGAGAGCATTCTTTGCTTTAGACTTACAGATCTTGAAATTTCATGTTGAAGATATAAAATTTCCCAATCATATTCGTCCCCGTCACCACACTCACATTCACAATTATTCTACACAGGCTATCTTGGCATGACCTCGGGAGTTTGGGTGTGAAGAAGGTCACGTGTTGATTTTTTTTGTACAAATTGGTGAGCCCAATGTGAAGAGATAGTCTCTAAATGTTTCCACTTTCTTCATCCATCCTTTGTTCTACGGGTAATCTTATACCCCCATAGTATGTTGCGATACGACGAGTATGATCGGCCCATGCTAGGTTTTAGCACCTACCATTACCAACCAAGTACACCACAACAATCACCTTCACTTTCAACATGGGTGAAAAACTGATCATGCACTCAAAATCCTCTGCTTTAGGGAACTAATGTTGGTTCTTCTATATGTATTGACGAACTCGAACAGGTCACTCAGACCTATCCCATCCAACAATCAACTTCAAATAACATGACTTTCATTAGTGAAGGAAGTTCATCTCCTCGGGTATTGTTTTGAAAACCCATTAGCATGCAATCTAATCAACTCCCCAATCTAGATGAGGGGTATTTAGCACGATATGTTAGGAGTGAACAACACTTCTAGAACATGAACCAATATTTTGATAGGTTGCAAGGAAAAGGTGATGTCCTGATTCAAAGCAATAATGCTACCCTACCACAAACTGACAATACTACCAATGAGGGGTGGAAACATCATGAACAATTCATATGAGGATACTATACTCCTCAACAACATTTGATGGTTCAACAAAAGGTACCTAAGAAAAGCACCACTCTGTCAACGGGTGGTGTCATTTAAGCTTTGGTAGACAAATTAAAGGAGTTACAGCTTTCCCAAAATACACAGAATTCATATGCAAGGAAAGCACGAAATCCTTTCTACCCTAAGAATTATGGGCAAATACCTACTCCAAAATATCCTCCTATCTACATGAATACTCAAAACCATGGAGATCTACTTATGGGGACGTGCACCATGGGTATTCCACCCCAAACCATGTATGGATATCTGTAATGGGCACCAACTAGAAAATTGTTCTCAAATGCCATACCATCCATAAATGCATTGTTCCCTAGCTCCATGCCTTCCATTCCATATTAATGTAATTAACCTCCCTATGTATAGATGTATTCTAAATATTCATAGGGGGACATGTATACCTACCTAGGTCTGTATGGACAACTGTAGGGGATGCCATATGCCCCCAAAAATGTCTATTCTATCCCATTTTAGAAACTAATGTAGCCTTCACCTCCCCAAAAAGGATCTTCAATGGTGGAAACATAGTTAATGGGGACCTATTTGGAATATCTCAAGGAATCCATAGACTTCTCCATTCGAAAAATCATACTACCAAGACCCTTTCCTGATCTTCCGAAGTTCAAATGGGAGGGTGATCCTAATACCCACATCAAGGCTTATACAATGACCATTTGAGATCTGCTCCCATGGGACATAGTTGTTGTGAAAATTTTTGCTAAGATGCTAGAAGGTATTGCCCTTGACTAGTACTATAGGATACCGGAAGCTTCAATACACTTGTTCAAGCAACTCGTATCAGATTTTATCAAATATTTTGATATGAACAAGCTTTTGAGAACATGAATCATGGAATTCCTTCATATAAAGCAAGAATAAAATGAGTCTGTAGCCTACTTTATTCAAAGGTGGTGACAAGTTCTCTACTCCTATGCAAGCGCTATAAATATGGATCAAATGGAAATTTGTGATTTTTTCCTTCACTCTCTCAATAGAGAGATGAAGGAAGAGGTTCAAAATTTTCTTCTAAGGAGCTATGAAGAGATGCTACAGGGTGCTCTTCGGATTGACCAAGAGGCCATTGACAGTGGTCATAAGACTTATGGAGAAAATGGTAAGTTAGTCACTCCCAATGAAAATAGTCCCAGTTCCTCCAACAATAAAAACAATAATCAAGGACCAAAGATACTTAATAAGAATCGTGGAGCGATGGACGGTGTGAATGATCAGCTATAAAATCCTAATGTTGTTAATCCTACTAGTACAGGTACTACAAATAACAACAAAAATGATGGAAATAATCATAGAAACAACTTCTCACCCTTGGTAAACACTATGGATTTTAATTTTCCTCAACAACAACATCAAAAACCTCCGCAACAGAGAAAAAAATTGACCCCAATCCCTAGTCAATACCCCAACCAATTCAAAAACCAAGGGCAAGGGTTTTAAAATTTTAATTACAACAATCAACAACCAAACAACAACTGTATTTTCAGACCAAAACAAGGAACAAACCAAAGGCCTCAAGATTATGACCCATACTTATATTACACTTTCCATAGGGTTTGCAGACATGATAAAAGAACTTTCCATGACTGTAAAAAAATTTTGAAGCATTTTCTAGAGGACCAAAGACATTTATTTGTTAACATGTTTTTGGTGAACCCAACTGCACTCACTCAAAATGCCTTCATGGGACCAGTATCTCTGTAGAACACACCACTAGGGATCTTCAACAATCCTCTCCCCACACATCTAAAGGATGGTAGGTTAGATCCCAAAGGTTTGAATAAAGGTATTGTAATAGGGAATCATGATCACAAAGCCTCAACTTCAACAAACCCACAGGTGGAAGATTCTTTGAATGGTCGCCAACAAACAAAAATTGTGGGGTTCGTAGAGTTAGACACCAAACCCCAAATTAATTTTTCCATAAGAACCAAGGATTATTCTTTGCAGAAAATACTGATTTATCCAGTTATGTTAGAAAATATTCATGATACACTAAGTAAGAAAATAGTGGCTTATGATCTGATCAGTGATCTAACTAATACCTTTTCACACATTTCCTTTTTGGATATACTGAAGAATTCCTCTACTCATCGAGATGCTCTATTAGAATCTATAAGTCTTGGCCATTTGATTAATGTTACCCCTCTACTAGAGGCACAAATAAATCACATATAATTTGATGTTAGTCCTCCAGGGAAGCATGAGAGAGATATTGGGTTTGTGTTTGATATCAAAAATATTCCCACATATGCTGAGATAGCTCATAGGGGTGACCTGGCTTTGTTTCTGCATGTTTGGATTTATAATAAATATGTAAAGTGTGTAATGATCAATGATGGGGCAATAGTTAACATAGTTCCCTTCTCTATTCTTCAGAAGTTAGGGTATGGAGAGACCAATTTCTCCTCGACATGAAACAAACTAAGAGGCTATGATAGCCTCAAGGAAACGTCGATTGGAACCACAGTATTACCAATTACTCTTGGGCCCAAGAAGGTGCTAACTGAGTTTTATATTATAGATCAGGAAACTTACACTAATATGATCCTTGGCCATCCTTATATCCACCACATGAAAGCAATCCCCTCCATTCTATTCCAGAAGGTCAGATTCCTGCATTTAGGAAAATTTCTTATGGCACAAGGTGATCCAAAACCCTTTGATATACATTTTTCTAAATTAAACAAGAGGCTAGGGGTCTACTCTAAATTAAAGCTTTGCACAAATCAGCTGAACAAACTTGCAAGCATGGTACTAGAAGAAAAGATAGTTCCTACAACGGATTTAGAATTCACGAGTTTGATCGAAGGCATTCTGGTGGTCAAGGATTAAACCTTTATTATAGAGATGGTTTCGTTAGGAACCACAACAAATATTTTTGAGATATTAGATAAGTATTTTCCTATTCTCCTCCCCTTTGATTTTATTTGCATGGTACATACCTCGGGACTCGATTCCCTTCTAGCCTGAAAGAAGGATTCTACCTTTTGATTTCAAGTTGAATTTCGAATACACAAATAATGGGGCTGAATATGAGGCTCTCCTATTATGTCTCATTGTAGCTAAGAGAATGGGAATCCACAATATTAGGGTGTTGGGTGATTCAAAACTAGTCCCAAATTAGATATTCGAAGCATATGAGACTAGAGTTGAGCATCTACAAATTTACAAAATAATAGTAATAGATCTAATGAAAGGATTAGATTTCATCTAAATTAAATTAGTTCCATGTGAATAGACCCTTCTCACAGATTCTATAGAAAATCCTTCTTCATGCTTCACCCTAAGTAGTGACATGGAAGATACCAAGTTCACAGTTTCAGTTCACCGCCAAACCCTTAATTCGTAAAGCACCAATGACCCCAATGTTGACATACGTAGAAACTGAGAATCAACCCGATTGTTCAGAGCATGTTAATAGTGAGGACACAACTTTAAGTTATTTAAACACTTTGGCAGAACTGCATCTTACCTATCATGAGATAGACCTTTCCTTAATTTTGTATTCCTCTTCTTAGTTTTGGAATCACATGTTCGAATTCTCCCCAGGAAAGGGTCTTGAGATTTATGAGGTAGAAGTAGAAAGGGATTTAGAGTTACCTCTGGCCCCACCTAATTTTGAGGAGGGAAACATCTCCTTAATCGAGGGAACGATTGATATAAATATTAGAATAGAGGAGGAACCAAAGTTTTGAAATTAGGATCCTCCTTAACTCTAGAGGAGGTGGAAATACATACCCAAATCCTCAAGAAACATAAAAAGGATTTCGCATTTAGTTACAAAGAAATGACAGGAATTACACCACATATTGTGGTGCATAATCTCGTCACCAAACAAGATGTAAACCTGATTAAGCAAAAGTCAAGGGCCATGAAGTCAAAAGTGGCCCTCATGGTGAAATAATAAGTAACGAAACTTCTCCAGGTGGGATTCATCAAGTCAGTCGATTATTCACAATGGATATCTAATATCATCTCCATTCTAAAAAAGAATGGAAAGATAAAAAAATGACATATAATTCCATACATTAACAAAGCTTGGCCCAAAGATTATTTCCCATTACCATCAATCGTTATTATTGTTGACCCAACAGCTGGATTTGAATTGTTGTCTCTCATGGATGGTTTTTTGGGATATAATCAAATCTAATTCTCCAAAGAGGATCAAGCCAAAACTAACATTTATAACTCCTTGGGGAACCTACTATTATGTTGTCATGCCATTAAGTCTTAATAATGATGGTACCACATACCAACGAGAAATGACATATATATTCCATGACCTTATTCATAAGATTGTGGAATCCTACATGGATGACTTGCTAGACAAGGCAAGGAAGCGTTTTGATCACCCAGAGGTTATTTGTATCATCCTTTCATGTTTAATTGAATACAGAGTCACATCGAATCTAGAGAAATGTGTATTCAGCATAAAAAGAGGCAAGATTTTGGGTTTATATTATACATTCACAAGGGATCGATGTCAACCAAGACTAAATCTAGGTTGTGCTAGAAATTATTTCACCATCAGAAAAGTCTAATATCATATCTTTTCTTGGGAAACTTAGTACAATATGAAGGTTCATCCCTTAGTTGACCTTTTCTATTCATCTAATGAAAAATTTGATGAAAAAGGATAATTTCATTGATTGGAAGGAAGAATGCAATGGAGGCCTTTGAGGAAGTTAATTGATTCTTGTTGTCCCCCTCCCACACTAATCCCACCTAGATTAGATCATCCTTTGATCTTGTATTCATGAGCTATGGATGTTTCGCTATCTTGCATGTTGTCTCAAGAGGATGACGATAAATGAGAACATGTAGTTTATTTCATTAGTCCGATGTTGCTTGATTATGAGACATGTTTACACAAGGTAGAAATGGAATTTCTTGCCATAGTCTTTGTAACAGATTGTTTAAGGCATTATATGTTGAATCAGGAAACAAGGGTTATTGTTAAGACAAATAACTTGAGGAAATTCCTCACGCAAGGATCCTTGTCCTAAAAGTCGGGTGTTTCATAACCTTAATGGGTGATTTTTAATTAACATTTGTAAATCAAAAATCTATTAAGGGAAAAATTATTGCGGACTGGTTAGCTAACAATCCATTGGACGGGAGTGATCTGGTAGGTCTAGACTTTCCCGATGATTGTGTGTACTTTTTCAAAAGTAGGCTTCCTATCTTTGTATCTCATTGGTATACCGACATTTTCAATTTCATCATGGACCACACATACCCAAAAGGGGGAACATCGACACAAAGAATGCAATTACGTGTCTTTACCACTAAGTACGTTATTTTAGAGCAAGTTGTCTACTGCAAAGCCTTTGACAAAATATTGTTAATATGTGTTGATGCTTTTTATCTCATTTTAGTGATTCCAGCTAAAAATGAGATAACCATATGAAAGTTTTAAGAAAATCCATTTAAAATTCCCCTTTGAAGGAGATTTTCAGGTTTTCGGGTTTTCATTCCATGAAATCATGTTTCTTACATGTTATATGTCTAATGTTCCATGAAACCTGATTGTCTTAGCAGTGTGTCAGGTTTTTAGAACTCCTAAGCATCGAAACATGCTTTATCCAATACATGTTTCGTGTCATTTGTTTTGCGAAATTAGAATCCTGAATGAAGCCTTTGTGTTAGGATTTAAGGACTTAGTGTCTAAACAAGGCATGCATCATGTCTGATGTTTCCTAAAACCCAAAACCCAAATTGAGTTTTTATCCTTTGTATTGGGTTTTCGAAAGGTCCAAGCATGATGACATGCCATTAATGTCCAGTTGTCTGGTAGTTGGCACACACATCAAATGAGGTGTAATTAATGTTAGGGTATTATAAATAGTTGGTTTTCCACGTCATTTGTTACTTGTTACATTTTTGTTGTGTCAGATTTTTATGTGTTCTTCTTCTATCTCAAAACCCAATTGACCTTTCCGGTCGATTTCGTTGTCCATATTTGATCATTTTTCAAACTTTTGAAGGTATTCTTATCTTCTTTATATTTTGGAGATTTTTGGGTTATTTATGAGGTGTTTTGTTTGGGTTTCCATTTCATTTCCTTTTCCATTACTAGTTTAGGGTTTTGGGTCCTTTTCCTTGGTTCTTGTCTTTTTCCCAGTAGGGTTCTTGTTTGAAATTCACTCCTTGGTTATTTACATATTTTTACATAAGTTGTAGATTTAAAAACAATCTAAAAATCAATAAGTGAAAAAGGTGGGAAATTCTCATATTCTAACATATTAGAAACCCAATATATTGATTTTGGGTTTTGGCAGGGTGTTGTACATCTCATTTCTTCCACCTTGTGTTGGGTTTTGCAAAGTTCTTGACACCTATCATGTTTTGCCACATATTGAGATTTGCCACCTACTCAACATCCTCTTACTTTCGTAGTGTGTCATGTTTTCATTAATGCGGAACATTTCCTAACTTTTGACATACACCCTGCTATTGTTTCAGGTTTCTCAAGGTGCTCGACATCCTCCAAACTCTGCCAGTGTTTCAAGTTTCCATTGGTGTTTGACACAACCTAATTTTTCACATACAATCTAGTCTATCAGGTTTCTGAAGGTGGTTTGCAAGTTTAAAAATCCAAATAGTGTGGCGGGTTTGTGCACTTGTCCAACATGCTTTCACACCCAATTAATCTTCAGAAATCATCAAGGCATTTCTTCTTCAAGAATCCTCATGTCGGACCCAAGCCAATCTAAGGATAAGTTAGATAATTTTGGAAAGATGAATTACAAGTATCAGAATATGGAGTCTTCTTCTTATGTAAGCTACAATTATGAAATCTGGGACACAGAGATCAGAAATATAGATATGGAATACTTATGGAAAAGTACTGAGGACTCTTCTTAGAATTCATGGATGAAGTTAATAGCTAGTAGCGGTCTCCCTCTTACAGCAGGATTTCCAATATCAATTCAATCCCTTAAATTCATCCTGGCTTGCACTTCCCACTATGACTCAGCCTCCCGCTCAGTAAGAAATCATGTAGGGGAATCTATAGTGAAATTGGATGGAGATTACTTTGATCAACTCCTAAAGTTGCCCAACTTTAAGGAATATGTTGATTTAGACCTTAAATTAGCATAAAAGGCCTGGGACAAAGATCAAGAATATTGCATCAAGCATGTAAACAAGAAGTTCTTGATCAAGGCTAAGCCAGTTGTTTCTAGGTTTTCCAAGTCGGTCCCTAGAAGTGATTTTATCCTTGAAGTCAGTGATATATTCATCCTATTGAGCTGGTTATTTGGGCTTCCAAATTTGAAGGAATTCCAAGGGTGGATGTACCAGTTCATGGTCATCATAAAGAAGAATGACCAAGGGATTGATTGGGGTAGCCTAATAAGTGATGAGATAGACTACCAAATGAAAACACTCTTGTCTAATGGAAAGTTCTATATGATGTCATACATCACCTATGTAGTAGTAGTCATGAGGAACTACTCAGGGCTATATGCAAAGGGAAATCAAGCAATGGAACACATATATCGGTTCTTCCCTCATCTGACAATAAAAGGGTCTAAAGACCAATATAGAAAAGTGAATGATGCCTTTTTCTATGAAAAAATTTGCAGATTGGATCCTGATCTTAGGAAGAGAAGGGTTTCTGATGAAGCATGGGCCGAAGTGTCAAAATGAGGTTGCATTTTCTTGAAATTCAAGAAGTTTACTTATCTTTGGGTGGTAAGGTTCTACTGTCTACCCAAGTTCCCAGGTGAAAAACTGATCCTTATGGAGTTGGTCAGACAATTGTTGGATTTTCATAAATTCCAACAAAGCACGCACAAAGCCACTATCTCCTTCCCCATTTCCATCTGAATTTATACATGTTCTATTGTGGTTAAGGCCAAGAATGTGCTGTATGAGCTTCAGGAAAAATTTAGGAAACATATGAAGCTCAGGGAGGGATTCGACATCTGAGGATTCCTCAAGTCATATGGAACCTTGTACCTGTATGTGTCCACTGTGGAAGATATCTAGGTTGATGATCAAGATGAAGTTTCCATTTGAAGAAAATACAACAATAGACTGACACTTTGTCGGTTGGATATTTTTTCAATCCAAAATATGAGGTTCAACCACAGTACGTGGGATTAAATCCCTCCTCAAAGATAGGTAAGGCTTCTTGTTTATTACTAATCTAAAACACAACAGAAACGATATATACAGTATTCACACTAATCTAACCATTAGAGTTGGGATAGAATCCCAAAATCCATATCCACACGTTGGGAAGATGTCGTGTTTCTAAATGGACAGGGTCATGAATTATTACAATAGAAGAATCACAATGGAAAGGAAATGAGAGAAATGTATTTTCTTTCGAGTAAACACAGAGCACGAAATAATCATACGAGATTTATATCATAAATATAATGTCTGGAATGATTAGAAACAAAAAGATGCTAAACAAAGAATAGCTTAAGATTATGAACATAAGAAAAATATCTTAAGAAAGATATATCTCACAACACAAAGTTTACAAAATATTATCAACTCCTATTCCTCAAAATGATTAAAATAAAACACAAATTTTTTCTTCTTCCCAATAGCTCCCAATGTTCCAAAAATATCAACCTTTTAGAGTGTACACACATCCCTAATTTATAATAGAAAAGAGTAGAGAGAAAATAGGATAAATCCTAGAAAATAGTCTTTTAACGAGAGTCTTATTTTGCTTGACTCTCACGCAGGAGACCAAGTCAAAATTTTCTTCCTATGTGACGAAACAGAAATGAAAAAGACATGTCAATTTCAAGATTGAAATGACTTGAAACATCAAGACTTACTCTAAATCGTCATCTTTTTCTTCCTCATCTTTCCCTTCCTCCAACTGAGCCTGTTTGTTTTGAAATTCTTGGAACTTTTGGATTATGCCTTGCATTTCTTTTTCACCAGGTGCAGTCGAATGATCACTCAAGACTTCACACGTTTCATGAGTGTCACTGGAACTACCGGGAAGCTTTCTCAATCTTTTGTTGAGTTTTCTCAAGGCCTCCAAAGAATGTTCAATCTTCACAAACCTGTCGATGATTTCAATACCAAATCTGTGAGTTGGTTCATGTTGAATAGATTCCTGGATTTGTTTGAAAAGGTCATCGACTGATAGGATGCCTGAATTTCCAACTGACACTTTTACACAAATTTTCAGCAATTCTTCTTCCAGGTCACTTTTTCCATCAATCAATTGATCCCTTGATTCTCTCAATTTACCACAGGCTTCATTTAGAATCTTTACCCTGAACCTTATGGCTTTGGTTAGCTGGAAATGCTTATCCGCATGTGGGATGATGCCTTCTTCTACCAAGAGGTGTGATGGCATTTTCTTTAACACCTGGAGATGCCGGAAAGGTGGAAAAACCCGACACACTGAGGAGGATGTCGGGGAGTTCAGAAAACCTGACAAACTGAAAAGGATACCAAATAATTCAGAAAACCCAACATAGTGAAGAGGATGCCAAAGAGTTTGGAAAACCCGTCACTTTGAGCTTTACTGATATAATGTGGTTTTGAACACTGCAAAGCACCCTGCGAAACCCGAGAAAAGGGAATAGGGTAATTTGTTAAGTTTAAAACATGTAAGTTTTTCCTTCTTCATTTATATCCAAAACATATTTTTAATTAAAAAAATATTCCAGGGGAATAACACGAACTGATAATTCCAAAGGGGTAAACCGTAAAACATAAACCTAATTTAGAAAACAAACCCCTAAAATGGAAAAGATAAAATCCCAAAACAACCCTGATGAGAAACTTGGAAGAAATCCTCACATAATTAATCCATAAAAACCACAAACAAATACTGAAGAAAAATACCTTCAACTGGGACAACGAATGATCAAAAACGAGCAATGCAATCAGGTACAGAGGTGAATTTCAGGTTTCAAGGTCGAAGGCGCATGCATGCAAAAATCCACAAGGTAAAAACTACGTCTGGTAAAAATGACTTGGAAATCCGATATATTTATAGGAAAATTTACATTTAAGACACTTCAACTGGCGCATACCAATCCACCTGACAACTTGGCATTAATGCCATGTCAGCAAGCTCAGGATATCTGGAAAACCCGAACACAAAGGTGTTTAGAGTAATTCAGGTTTCGGGTTGCGGGAAATAATCGACATGAAGCATGATGCTTGATGGCCCCGGAAACTCGGCACAAAGGAGTAAATCGGGCTTTGGGTATCGGAAGACAGGTGACATGGAACATGTTTTGGACGAAGGCATGTTCCGATGCGACGGAAGTTCCGCAAACCCGACTTACCTTACTTGATGCGGGTTTCAGATTTCGGGGAATGCATGACATGAAGACACCCGAAACACTTGATTATCTTGCTCTCTGTAACCCGAAAAACCCGATTATCTCTCTGAAAGGTAATTATTAGAAAACCAGCTCAAAAATTTCTTATGGGTTATCTCATTTTTTGGCGAAAACTCAAAAATGGGATAACAACTGGCTCTAGTTGGGGACTTTCTTTTGTGATATCAAAGGAAGAGAACTCAGAATCTTTGGCTATATCCATTGGGCTATGGATTCAGAAAAGAAATAAAACTGAAAAACAAAACAAAAAGAATAAAGAAAGAAGACTAAAAGAAAACACACGACAGAAAGTAAAGTATGTACAATGCAAGAAGAACATCTTGCATTAGTGATGGAACAACTTTAGATGTTGTCTGCTGAAAGGAAAAGGGAGTAACCCTCCATCCAGCTATGATAGAAGGAAACTATTTTCACCACTTCAGCTCATGGATCTTAAAAAGGTCCTTTCCACAAAGAGTCAAACTTCCCGTGCATTCCTTTTTACTCCCTTCTCTTATACCTAAAGCAACACCAAGTCTCTAATCTGGAAATTACGCTGCCTTGATTTCTTATCAAAAAATTTATTTACTTTGCTTTGATGATCTGCAATGTGATCAACCACCTTACTTCGTTCCTCCTCTAGCCTGGCTAGATACATAACCCTTTTCTCAATAGAATTTTGAAAAGTTCACATCTTCGACTGCTTTTGCCAACTGTAAGGCTGGAAACTCCACTGAGATAGTCCAATCTCAGCATCAATCCCGTACAACACTTGGAAAGGAGACATTCCTATAGCTCGCTTTGGGGTAATTCGATCAGCCCAAAACGCGTTATACAATGCTTTGTGCCATGTCCTCTGGTTTTCATCTACTAGTTTTCTAATTATGGTAACTAGGTTCTTGTTGCTGGATTCATCTTGCCCATTTCCTTGAGGATAATAATCAAATGAGTGAGCCAGGGTGATGCCGAATCCATAGAAAAATTCTGTCAACTCATGTGATGATAAATTAGAGGCATTATCAGCTATAATCTTGTGGGGTACACTGAATCTGACAATTATATTTTCTTTAAGGAACTTGCACACAGCTTCTGAGGTTGCTTGCTTGATTGGTGCGGATTCCACCCACTTGGTAAAATAGTCTATAGCAGTCAGCACGTAATTATGTCCGGCACTGGAGATAGGATTTAATGTTCCAATGAAGTCAATTCCCCATTGGCGAAAATGTTCTTCAATCACTATGGGCTTCAAGGGGAGAGCTGCTAGCTTGGGACGACCAACGAAATGTTAACAAGCTTCACACGTGGACACCCACTCGGTTGAATCCCAGAAAAGAGTAGGCCAACAGTACCTAGCCCACATGATCTTATAATCTGTTATAGAGGATGAGAAATGTCCTCTGTATGCTAGGCTATGAAAGGATTCTAATAACTTTAACTATTGTTATTTATCAACACAGTGCAGGAATACACCATCAATACCTTTCTTATATATCCCATTATCCCACAGGAGGTATCTCGTAGATCTTAACTTGACCGTCCTCTTCTCTTTTTGGCTTAAATGCGGAGGGGCATTCACCATAAGTTAGAAAGAAAGCAATATCCGTATGTACCATTCATCAGTTGTACTCACGAAAAGCACCATCGGCAACTCTGAAGAAGTATCTTGAGTCTTTTCCACATTCT
Source organism: Taxus chinensis (assembly GCA_019776745.2). Lineage (NCBI taxonomy): Eukaryota > Viridiplantae > Streptophyta > Pinopsida > Cupressales > Taxaceae > Taxus > Taxus chinensis. Next base: position 868,658,776 of record CM034146.1, on the reverse strand, counting down.
ACTTCAGCATGATTTTCTGCAATCAATTGGCATAGGCCCCTTCATCGTATCTAATTTGGTAGGTCTAATGTCCAAGTCGTACTTCCTGAACTTTAGCTATCTAGGTACCTCATTGGCTCCCCAGCTCTTGTTGAGTCAAAATGGATTTAACGGCAGTGTCGGGAACGAGAATGAGAGTATGGGAATTCAGCACATAGTACCTGAAATGTTTCAACCGCTTGTACCACTACATAAGCATGATTTTCAATTTGTGACAGTCTTCAATTCATGTTCCTTCAATGGGCAGCTCATAAACGCGATGGGAGCTTTAATGCGCTCCCCGTTCTCTTACATCAATATGACTGACACTATGTGAATAGAGGCGTAGCTGTACACGATGAAATATTTTTTGAAATCTGGATATACTAGGATAGGAGCGCAAGCAACTGCCCTTTTGATTTCATCAAACACAAGCTTCCCTTTAGTACTCCATCGAAATGGAATTTTTCCTTTCATCATCCTAAGGGATATCCTTGGTTTTATCAACAAAATCAAGGTACGAACCTTCTCAGGAAAATTGACCTTTCCGAAGAATGAATGAACCCCAGTTTTACTTATGGGTAGGGAAAGGCCCTGAATGGCCTTTACTCTCTCTAGGTCGATTTTGGATTCCTTCTTTAGTCATGATATGACCCAACAGCTTTCCTTCGGTCACTCCAAACATGGACTTCTTGGGATTTAATGAAATCCTGTGATGCCTGCATCTCAAAAGTACTTGCTCTAAATTATCATAGTGATCACCTCACCGTTTTTTAGAGAAAATGGTCAAGTCATCTAAATATACAACTATGACCTTGCCCATTAGGTCTCTGAATGCCAAGTCCATAGCTCTCTGAAAAGGTGGCTCCAGCGAATTGATCAAGCCGAAAGGCATCCTCTTATAAGCAAAGGCCACCCCATGGGGTTGTGAAAGCCATCTTGTGTTGATCCTTCCTTAGTTACCTCAACTAGATTATATCCTAAAAATCCATCAAGCATGGATAGCATTTCTGATCCAGTAACAGTTTGTAATACCTGATCCATGATAGCCAAGGGATAGTTGTCTTTCAATGAAGACTAATTCAGGTTCCGGAAGTCAACACAAATTCGGATTTCACCATTCTTCTTCCTGACAGGGACGATGTTAGAAATCCAGGTGGAGTGATGGATTGGAAAAATAATCCTGGCATCTAACATTTTTTGGAATTTCCGCAAGGATAGTCCCTAAGATCTTGGGATTTGTAATGTCTTTTGCTTCTTCCTATATGGTTTTTACATCAGGCTTCAAAGGGATACTATGTTGTACATCTTTGGGCTTGAAGGATTTTAAATCTGCATAAGACCAAGCCATGACATTCATGTATCTTTTCAGGAGTGAAGTGAATTTTGCTTTCTCCTCAGGGGAATAACATTTCCCAATATTCACCATCCGAGGTTGATCAGACGAACCTAGATTGACTTGATCTACTTCCGAAGAAGAAGCTCCTTCAACTTGTCTCTTGTTTTAAATAAAACAATCATTGCTTGTCAAAAAAAACCCTCTAGAGAAACCAGACCTTTGGCTATCTTGTTTCCTTTAAGTTAAATAAACTCACCATCAACCTCTTGATATGAATTTGAGATAGATTCACGGAAAGCTGATTACAAACCTTCAAAGTACAGCTCACTGAAATTGTCAGCCTTTTCTAGAAAAGCCAACACTTGATGATCATCATTGAACACTTGCCAGTGAGTCACATTATCTGGGATACTGGGGCGGTACACAATCTCGATAGAGTACGTATCTTGTTTGAACTGAGGATGAGGAAGAAGGAGGGATGCAGACATGGCCAAAGAATCAGCCTTGTCATTATAATCTCTCAAAAATTGCCTTAATAGAGAATGCATCAAAGCATTCTATACTATCCCAAACTTTGTTCTTATAATGTCTCAAGCGATCATTTTTTACTTGATAGATTCCCTTGACCTGGTTGACAATCAGCTCCGCATCCCCTTGAACCTTGATATTTCGAATTCCCTTTTGTCTGGAAATTTCTAATTCTAATAACAGGGCTTCATATTCAGCCGTGTTGTTAGTATTATCAAATTACAACTTATAAGCAGATGGGAAAATCTCATGAATTAGGAGATATAAGAACTACACCAGTGCCCGATCCGGTGGTTGAGCAGCTACCATCAAATTCGAGGGTCCAAATAGCATTGGGATCCTTCTTCCTTGACATCCATAGTCAAGTATCTATGAAGTCATGAAATAATTTCCAAAGCTAGCATCTCCGAAAAGAATTTGAGCTTTAGGGTCATCAGATTTAGTTACCAAATACCTCGCCTAAGGTTTGGGATGGAGAACCTGATAAACCCCATTGAATGGAATCCTGGCCTTGGTCCAATCCATATTAATCTCACCTCCGAACATCCTTACAAAAACCTTTACCCAAGACGATACCATAAGCTGCAGGGATGTCAGCAACTAGAATGGTCATTTTCACTCTCTCTTCTGGGAAGGCAACGAATGCAAACTGTGCATCTTTGATTTGACCAATCAAAGGAAATTGTTTAGTTTCCATGGAGTAACATCATCCATATGACTTAGTCAGAGTAAGCCAAAGGGCATGAGCTACTTTCGCAGGATATAACATTGTCGAAGGCCCCCTGAGTTGATGATGCAATTACTGAGTTTAAACCCATTTATAAGTAAAGACAAATAAAATGGTTCAATCTTTCCTGAAGAAGAAGTAGAGGTGAGATTGTTCTAAGGTGGTGAGTTGAGTAGGATTTGGAAGGAGACCTTTTTAAGATGGGGGAAAAATGGTTTTACTTCTAATGAATTTGGCAAGTTTTTCGAACTGTTCAGGATTTGACTGAAGGTATTCTGCTTCTGAAATTTGGTTTTTGGTTCTCTTTGCATGATCGATAATGTCAAAAGCAGTATAAGAAGGGGTGATGGTAGGCTCAATTCTAATCACATGAGCTTGAGCTGCGCCACTGATCTTAGGAGAAAGAGAATCAGGAGAAGTTACTTTTTTGGCGACTTCTCTTTCAGTTTGTGCTGAAATAGGAGTACCTCTCTTAACTATGGCTATGGGAGATTCCTTATTCTTTTCCTTGGGGTTTTCAAGAGGTTTTCTTGGATTCTGAGATTGGGATTGAGTGAAGACAGCAAATGACTGACCATCTGGAGCACATTCATCTTCTTCATATTCCAAATACCCAATGCTGGAGTCACCAGCCGAATCGTCATAAAACTCATCAGACATATCCTGAAGCTTCAAAATCCTTGGGAGAATCTTGTTCTTCTACTTCTTCCTCTTCTTCAACTATTTCTACTACCACATTAATAGGAGGAGCTTCAATTGCTAGCCTTGGTTGAGCAGGAGTTAATCGCAGCCTATCCCTTGCAGGTGCGCCATTTTTGTTATTGAAATTCCGTCTAGGGATATCTCGATATGGAACATTGCTCACCTGCTGGGACATTTTCTTTTTTAAAGTGATCAAATCATTAGCCATTTTTTGAATCATAGGATCAGTATTAGCTTGGGAAGAACCTAAATGTTTAGGTTTGGGTACATCTTTTCTGATCCTTCCGGCCAAAATGAGATCATCCTCTATTTCAATTGCTGTTGACTGAGCGATAGCCAAATCTAGGATAGCCAACCTTCTTAATTAAAAGCTCACATCAGGAGGCTAAGCATTAATGAAGAAGCATTTCTGATTTTTTGGAGTAGGTACAGCTATTTCCAGAATCTTTTGGATCAGCTTGTTAAACTTTTCCACGAAGTCCCACATGGGTTCATGTGATTCCTTCTTCATATGGGTAAGTTGTGCTAACAAAGCATGAGAATATTCAGCTGGTTTGAAATGTGCTTCGAATCTGGTCCTCATGGTAGCCCATTTTGTGATGCATGCATTCGGAAGGTGGTAAAACCATTCGACTGCTGCACCGTACAATGTTTCAACGAAAAGTCGAATAGCGACATCTTCGTGAGCTACTCCAAGGATGCTGCACACTACAAAGAAATATGCAATGTGTTCATCAAGATGCTACTTCCCATCCCCATTGAACTTGGGAATTTTTTTATGTGATCCATGTGGTAACTCGTGCAATGGTGGAGTTAAAGAAAGAGGACCAATAGCTGCGCCCCAAGGCACAGGTTGTGTTGCCATCCTTCTGACAAGAGTGCGTAGGGGGATCTGAGTGTCAAACAAGAATAACACGTGACAAGTTGCAGACATGTCTTGTTCTACGGGGATCTGATTTCTCCAAACAGGTGAAGAACTTCTGGTTCGGTTGGAAATAACGTTGTTGGGGAAAAGACTGAAATTGTGCCTTTGTAGTAACTCAAAGAGTGGATCAATTTCACCCCGGGATCGGCGGGACCGAGTGAAGATATTTCCAGCCAGCTTGAACTGGGAAAGAGATTTTGAAGAAAATAAGGCAAATACGGAGTCGCCAGACACCAAAAAGATAAGCTTTACACTATAAATCCGTATTCCTCAGCGGAGTCGCCAAAAACTGTTGGTTGGATATTTTTTCAATCCAAAATGTGAGTTTTAACCACAGTACATGGGATTAAATCCCTCCTCAAAGATAGGTGAAGCTGCCTGTTTATTAATAATCTAAAACACAACAGAAACAAAATATATAGTATTCACACTAATCTAACCATTGGGGTTGGGATAGAATCCCAAAATCCATATCCACACATTGGGAAGATGTCATTTTTTTAAATGGACAGGGTCAGGAATTATTACAATAGAAGAATCACAATGGAAAGGAAATGAGAGAAATGTTTTTTCTTTCGAGTAAACATAGAGCACGAAATAATCATACGAGATTTAGATCATAAATATAATGTCTGAAATGATTAGAAACACCAAGATGCTAAACAAAGAATAGCTAAAGATTATGAACATAAGAACAATATCTTAAGAAAGATATATCTCACAACACAAAGTTTGCAAAATAATATCAACTCCTATTCCTCAAAATAATTAAAAGAAAACATAAAGTTTTTCTTCTTCCTAATAGCTCCCAATGTTCCAAAAATCTCAACCTTGTAGTGTGTACACACATCCCTAATTTATAATAGAAAAGAGTAGAGAGAAAATAGGATAAATCCTAGAAAATAGTCTTTTAATGAGAGTCCTATTTTGCTTGACTCTCACGCAGGAGACCAAGTCAAAATTTTCTTCCTATGTGATGAAATAGAAATGAAAAAGACATGTCAATTTCAAGATTGAAATGACATGAAAATCAAGACTTAGTCTGAATCGTCATCTTTTTCTTCCTCATCTTTCCCTTCCTCCAACTGAGCCTGTTTGTTCTGAAATTCTTGGAACTTTTGGATTATGCCTTGCATTTTATTTTCATCAGGTGCAGTGGAATGAACACTCAAGACTTCACACGTTTCGTGAGTGTCACTGGCACTACCGAGAAGCTTTCTCAATCTTTTTTTGAGTTTTCTCAAGGCCTCTAAAGAATGTTAAATCTTCACAAACTTGTCGATGATTTCAATACCAAATCCGTGAGTTGGTTCATGCTGAATAGATTCTTGGATTTGTTTGAAAAGTTCATTGACTGATAGGATGCCCGAATTTCCAACTGACACTTTTGCACAAATTACCAGCAATTCTTTTTCTAGGCCGCTTTTTCCATCAATCAGTTGATCGGTTGATTCTCTCAATTTTCCACAAGCTTCGTTGAGAATATTTACCCTAAACCTAATGGCTTTGGTCGGCTGGAAATGCTTATCCACATGTGGGATGATGTCTTCTTCTACCAAGAGGTGTGATGGCATTTTTTTTAACACTTGGAGATGCCGGAAAGGTGGAAAAACCTGACACACTGAGGAGGATGTCGGGGAGTTCAGAAAACCTGACACACTGAAAAGGATACCAGAGAATTTGGAAAACCCGACGAATTGAAGAGGATTTTGGAGAGTTCGGAAAACCCGTCACTTTGAGTTTTTTCGATATACTGCGGTTTTGAACACTGCAAAGCACCCTGCGAAACCCAGGAAGAGGGAATAGGGTAATTGTTGAGTTGAAACATGCGGGTTTTCTTCACCATTTATATCCCAAACATATTTTTAACTATAACAACATTCCGGGGAATAACAAAAAGTTATAATTCCAAAGGGGTAAACCCTAAAACATAAACCTGATTTAGGAAACAACCCGTAAAATGGAAAAGATAAAACCCCAAAACAACCCTGATAAGAAACTTGGAAGAATTCCTCACATAATTAATCCACAAAAACCACAAACAAAGAATCAAGAAAAATACCTTTAACCAGGACAAGGAATGATAAAAAATGAGCAATGCAATCAGGCACAGAGGCGAGTTTCAGGTTTCGGGGTCGAAGATGAATGCACGAAAATCCATGAGCTACAAAGTACATCTTGTAAAAATGATGTGGAAATCTAAATATATATAAGAAAAATCACATTTAATACACTTCAGTTGACACGTGCCAACTACCCGACAACTCGGTATTAATGCCATGTTAGCATGCTTAGGATATCCGGAATCCCGAAACAAAGGTTTTTAGAGTAATTTGGGTTTCGGGTTACGGGAAACAATCGACATGAAGCATGATGCTTGATGGCCCTAGAAACCCAAAACAAAGGTGTAAATCGGGCTTCGGGGATCGGAAGACATGTGACATGGCGCATGTTTTGACGAAGGCATGTTCCGATGCTCGAAAGGTCCAAAAACCCTACTTACCTTACTTGATGCGGGTTTCGAGTTTCGGGGAACACATGACATGAACCACCCAAAACACATGTTGTCTTGCTTGTGAAACCTGAAAACCTGATTATCTCTCTGAAAGGTAATTTTTAGGAAACTAGCTCAAAAATTTCTTAGGGCTATCTGATTTTTTGGCATAAAATCAAAAAGGAGATAACACACTTGAAGAAATTCAGATGTTAGATCTAGATGACATCCCTAAAGGCACCATGGACAATGAAAGTGTTCTAGACACTAGGTATGAACTGTTAGATGGAGACCAACTGGAATTCTAAGCCATTGATTGGTATATTATTGAAAAGGCTTCTATCGCTGAAAGAGCTACTCAGAATCTTGTCCATAACAAGGCATGGCTCATTTATTGGGGAATGAGTTATAACAAAAAGATATTTTCAAAAATAGCTACTTTAGAAGTGGGACCCTCTAAGGGAGAGAAGGAAAAGGATAAAAGCCCTCCTAAGAGGGAAATAAAGTTTAAGTTTGTCAGAAAAGGAGAAAAGCAAGGGGCTGAATCATTTGCTACTCCTACACAAGTAGTTGAGATATTGGATTCACCTACCCCACATGAATAAGGAGAAATTCTTTTAGAAATTGAGGTTAGTCAACCTCATGTTTCTCTTTTTGTTGATTTCTCATCGGAAGTAAGTCTTTCTTTTACTTCTCAAGCTTTGGCTTTAGAGTCATTACTCTTCTCTCCCAACCTTCCTCATCTCATATTTTGATGTCACTCTCATCAGCCATGGCCAACATTTTCTTTGACCTCTGACCTCTCTTTGCTGGACCTATGATGGCCATAAATATGGATCCTCCTTCTGCACCTTCATTCCCTAAATCTATCCCCAAAGTCACCACACTTACAGTCATCACTACTCCACAAGTAAACCTTCCCCCACTTGCAGATACAACCATAACACCTCCGATTAGGAAAACTTGTTCCACTATACCTCAATGGTTGGTTGATCAAACTTTGAGGAAGAGGAAGGTGGTAGTACCCCTACAAGACTTCGACTTCAGTTCACTCAAGGCCTATCCTGCCAAATCTGCCAAGAAACCGAAAATGGTTTCAAGGGTTTCAATGGATGCCTCAGGGCATAAGTTTGTAGAGATTGCCACTCTCGCGGATGAAAAAACTAAGGAGGATATACCAGTTACTTATTATTGGATTACTAGGGTTGCTCTTGGAAAGGTAACAACAGAAGGAGAAAAAAAAGATGCGTAGGATGCCATGAATGTGCTATACCAGAAGGTGAGGGTAACGAAGGTGAGAAAAGATGAGCTAAAGGAGAAAGTTGAATAGTTAATGGAAGTATTGCTCAAGCTCTCAAACCCCTCTCTGTCAATACCGTCATCTTCTACACCTACTCCTATTAGGTTTGATTTCTCATCAGTGTCTATGATTGAAAATATCAATGAGAAGGGGAGAACTATTTAAGAATGGATAAAGAGGCTACTCCTACAAGGAAGAAAGGTCATCGATGACACAGTGGAGGTGTATAAATCCTTTGAGTAAATAAATAACGATGGCGACAAAATGGATGATGAATTTTTACAGGAATTCAGGAAGCTTGAATTAACTTTAGAAGCTCTCATTGCATTAAAACAGGTTCCATCCCAAATCTTAATGGAACAAGGAATCATTCCACATTGGGATAAGAATTTCCAACTAGCCAAAGCCATCAGATTCAAGATAAATATTCTCAGTGAAGCTTGTAGCAAGTTGAGGGAATCTAGAGATCTATTGGTTGATGCCACCAATGACATAGAAGAGGATTTTTACAGGATCTTTGCCAAGGTGTTGGGTGAAAGCTTAGAGATTTTACCTGCTGACGATCTCTATAAAGAAATTCAGGAATCAATTCAGCATGAACCAACTTTCATCTTTGATTTGACAACCATTGATAAATTCATAAGGATCGAGAATGTTTTGTAATCACTAAGGAAAATCAACAAGAGGTTGAAGAAACTTCCTAGCAATGCAAGTAACACTGAGGAAAATTGCGAGGTTCTAAGTGATTATTCTAGTGCACCAAATGAACCTGAGATGAATGGCATAATCTAGAAATTCCAAGAATTTCGAGACAAGCAGGCTTCGCTGGAAGAAGACAAGGACAACGAAGGAGAATAAACATAATGTTCCATGTCATTTTATCAAGAAATTGTCATGTCTTTTTCATTTTCGTTTTGTCACATAGGAAGCAAATTTTGACTTGTTCTCCTGTGTGAGAGTCAAGCAAAATAGGACTCTCATTAAATGACTATTTTCTAGGATTTATACAATTTTCTCTCTACTCTCTCTATTATAAATAAGGGATTCTTGTGCATTCAAAGGGAGATATTTTTATAATATCAAGAGCTATTGTCAAGAAGAAGAAAAAAATTGTATTTTCTTTTAATCATTGAGGAATAGGAATAGTTTTATTTTGCAAAGTTTGTGTTGTGGGATTCGTCTATCTTGAGAAATTGATATTATGCCCAAGATCTTAATCTATTCTTTGTTTAGTGTTCATGATTATTTTAATCATTTCAAATATTACACTCATTATCTAAAACTTTTATAAGTATTTCTTGATCTATGTTTTCTTGAAATAAAATACGTTCCTCTCATTCCCTTTCCATTCTATTTCATCTTTAATAGTTTCCTTTCTAATCCATTCCATTCCTAAAGTTGTAACATCTCCATCTCGTGTTGATATAGATTTTGGGATTGTATCCCAACCCCAATGGTTAGAATAATTTGAATATTGTATATATTATTTCTTATGTGTTTTAGATTAGTAATAAATACGTTGCCTCACCTATCTTTGAGGAGGTATTTAATCCTGTGTACTGTGGTTGAACATCATATTTTGGTTTGACAAAATATCGAACCAACAATTTTTGGCAACTCTAGTAGGGATATACAAATTGATAAGACTGAGCTTATCCTATTGGTGTTTGGCGACTCTGTATTTACCTTATTCTCAAAAAATCCATTTTTCAGTTCAAGCTGGCTAGAAAGATATTCACTCAATCAAGTTGAGCTAGGGATGAAACTTATTTGTTCATTGATCTTCTACAACAATACAATTCCAAACTTACCCCCAACGGTGTTGCATCTAGCCGAAAAAGAAGTTCTTTTCCTATACAAAGAACTCGGGTTGCTCAAGAACAAGAAGCTTATGTAACCTTCCATGCACTATTTTTTTCTAATAGTTAGATTCATGTGTGCACTTCATTCATAAGGATGACAACACAACGTATGCCTTGGGGTGTGGCTATTGCTACTCTTTCCCTAACTCCGTCATTGCATGATCTACCACATGGGTCACGTAGGAATATTCCTAAGTTCAATGGTGATGGGAAGAAACACCCTAATGAACACATCGCTTCATTATTTGTTACGTGCAGTGTCCTAGGGGTTACTCATGAATATGTCTCTATATGACTCTTCATTGAAACAGTGCATGGTGTAGCAGTAGAATGGTTCTACCATCTTTTGAATGCATACATTACCAACTGGGCTACCATGAGATCCATATTTGAAGCAAGGTCCAAACTAGCTAAATATTCTCATGCCTTGTTAGCACAAGTTACACATATGAAGAAGGAGTCTTATGAACCCATGTAGGAGTTCATAGCCAAATTCAACAAGCTAATTCATAAGATTCCAGATCTAGCCATTCCCACTCTTGAAAATCAAAATATCTTCTTCATCAACGCTCAACCCCTTGATGTGAGATTCTTATTAAGAAGGTTTTTTATCCCCAATTTGGCCACTACTCAAGCTATAGCCACTGAAATAGAAGATGATATCATTCTGGTCGGAAAGATCAGAAGAGAGTCATCTAAGCCTAAAAATCAGAGTTCTTCTAAGATTTCTATTGATCCTATGATTCAAAGGATGGCCAATGGCTTGATCAATTTGAAGAAACAAATGTCTCAACAAGTGACTAATGTTCTTGGGATATTCCTAGATGGAATTTCAACAATATCAATAACACCCCCACAAGAGATAGGAACCATTTTATTGTTGCTCCCACCAAGCTGGCCATTGAAGCTCCTCTTATCAACACAACAGTAGAAATAGTTGAGGAAGATCAAGAACCAGAAGATCAAGATTCTCATGAAGCTTTTAAAGTTTCAAGATATGCTAATGAGTCTTTTGACGATTTAGCTAGTGACTCTAGCATTGGGTTCTTGGAATATGAGGAAGATGAATGTGAGCATGATGGTTAGTCATTTGTAGTCTTCACTCAGTCTCAATCACAGAACACCAAAAAGTCGGTTGAAGGTTCTAAGGAGAAAATTAAAGAAGCTCCCGTGGTTAGGCTAAAAGAGGCTCTCCTATCTCAGCGCAAACTAAAAAGGTAACTTCATCTACTAACTCTCTTTCTCCTACCCCCAATGCCAGTACCTCATCTCAGACCAGTGTAAAAAGAAATGAGCCCACCATCATCCCCTCATATACCACCTTTGACATTATTTATCATGTAAATAAAACTAAAATCCAAATTTTAGAAGCCAAGTACCTCCATTCAAATCCCGAGCAATTTGAGAAACTTGCCAAATTCATTAGAAGCAAGGCTGTTATCCCTTCATCTTTAAAAGGCATGTTGCCTAATCCCACTCAGCCTTTACCTTAGAATAATATGACCTTTTTTGCTTCTTTGGGAAAGATTTAACCGTTTTATTTGTCGTTACTTATAAACAGGTTTAAGCTCAATAATTACATAATTGACTCAGGGGCCTCTGATAATGTAATGCCCGTAAAAGTAGCCCATGCCCTTAGACTTACCTTGACTAAATCTTATGGGCGGTGTTGCTCCATGGAAACTAAACAAGTCCCCTTGATTGGCCATATCAAGGATGCACAGTTTGCATTTGTTGCATTCCCTAAAAAGAGAGTAAAAATGACTCTCCTGGTTCTTGATATCCCAGCTTCTTATGGTATTCTATTAGGAAGAGGTATTTGCAAAGATGTCAAAGGAGAAATGAATATGGATTGGACCAAAGTTAAAATTCCAGTAAATGGATTTCCTCGTGTCCTCCACCCCGAAGTATAGGTGAAGTACCTAGTCACTAAATAAGATGATCCCAATTCTCAAATTCTCTTCGAAGATGTAGGCTTAAGTAATTATTTCATGACATATGAGGTGCATTTTATAGAAGTCAAGGAAGAAGATCCTAATTTTTTTTGGACCCTCAAGTTCACCGGGAGATATTCAAATACTGGGTTAGGTGCTGGTGTGGTTCTTATATCTCCAGATTTCAAGATTTTTCCCTTCACCTTCAAGCTACAGTTTGACAATACTAATAACATGGTTGAATACAAAGCTTTGTTATTAGGATTAGAAATGGTAGGGAAAAAAGGAATCTGAAATCTCAAAGTGCATGAGATGTGGAGTTGATTGTGAATCAAGTAAGGGGGATCTATCAGGTGAAAAATGATCGCCTAAGGCATTACATGAACAAGGTGTGGGACAACATAGAATGCTTTGATGATTTTTCCATTAAGGCAATTTTTAGAGATCACAACGATAAAGCTAATTCTTTAGCCGTGTTTTCATTTCTTCTGCTTCCTCCCACAAAGTTCAAATAGGACAAGTATACCATTGAAATTGTGTATCATCCAAGTGTTCTAGATAATTCAACACATTGGCAAGTGTTTAATGATGATCAACAGTTATTGTCATTTCTTGAAAAAGATGATAATTTTAGCGAACTTTATTTTGAAGGAACAAAATCAGCTTTCTGTGAGTCTGTCTTGAATTCATATCAAGAGATTGATGGTGAATTCATCTAGCTCAAAGGAAATAAGATTCTGAAGGGATTAGATTATTTGGAAGTTCTGTTTGATAAGCATGACCATTTCATTCTGGATAAAAGGAAAGCTAAAGGTGATTCCTCGTTAGAGGTAAATCAAGTTAATCTGGGCTCTTCTGACCAACCACGGATAGTAAACATCAACAGAAAAAAAAGTATTCACTTCACTCTTGAAGAGATATATGGACATCCTAGCATGGTCAAATGCAGATTTGAAGTCTTTCAAGCCTAAGGGTGTGCAACATAGTATCCCTTTGAAGTCTAAGGTTAAACCCTACAGGCAGAAGCAAAGGCATTACAACACAAAGTTCTCAAGGACTATCCTTGAAGAAATTCAAAATATGTTAGATGCAAGGACTATCTTTCCAATCCATCATTCCACCTGGGTTGCTAACATTGTCCCTGTCAGAAAGAAGAATGGTGAGATCTGGATTTGTGTTGAATTCTGGAACCTTAATCAGTCTTCATTGAAAGACAATTACCCATTGCTTATCATGGATTAAGTATTAAAGTTTGTCATTGGATTAGAAATATTATCCATGCTTGACTTATTTTCGGGATATAATCAGGTGAAAGTATCCCTTGAAGATCAACATTAAACAACATTCACCACCCCATGGGGGACCTTTTCTTACAGGAGCATGCCTTTTGGTTTGATTAATGCAAGATCCATGTTTCAAAGAGATATGGAATTAGCTTTCAGAGATTTGATGGGAAAATTCATAGTTGTATATTTGGATGACTTGACGGTCTTCTATTAGAAGCGAAGTGATCATTATGATCACCTAGAGAAGGTACTCTTAAGATGCACGCATCATGGGATTTCATTAAATCCTAAAAATTCCATGTTCGGAGTAACAGAAGGAAATTTTATAGGTAATCTCATGACTAAATAAGGAACCAAGATCAACCCAGCATGGGTGAAGGTCATCCAAAGCCTTACCCTTCCTATAAGAAAAACTAGGGTGCATTCCTTTTTTGGAAAGGTCAATTTCTTAAGAAGATTTTTACCTGATTTTGCCGATAAAAACAAGGATATCCTTGGGATGATGAAAGGTAAAACTCCATTTAGATGGAGCACTGAAGGGAAGATTTATTTCAAAGAAGTCAAAATATAAATTTCTCATGCTCTTATTCTGGTATTCCCAGACTTCAAGAAAGATTTCATCATGTACAGTTACACTTCCGCACATACAGTATCAACCATCCTTATGCAGGAGAACAAAGAAGGAATCAAATACCCCATTACTTTCATGAGCTTCCCACTAAAGATACGTGAGTTGAAGATGTCACAAATTGAAAAGCATTCTTATGCAGTGGTGAGAGAAGTGAAAAATTTCAGGTATTACGTGTTGAGTTCTCACACTCTCGTTCTTGTTCCTGATATTGTAGTTATGTCCATTTTGACTCAACAAGAGTTGGGTAGTCAACGGGGTAACTAGATAGCCAAAGTACAAGAATATGAATTGGACATAAAACCTACCAAGTTGGTATGAGGAAGAGGTCTGTGCCAATTGATTGCAGAAAAAAAGTCTGAGACAGAATGCGAAGAAACTAAAGATACTTGTTCAAAATTTCCCATGGTGCTTTTTGTAAGCACAACCGATGAATGGTATGTAGAAATCACTTTATTTTTAACTTATGGTGAATCTCACCCACATTTGAGCCACAAAGGAAAGAGGAAAGTTAAATTAAGGTCCGCAAGATATGTTCTATGGGATAATGGTATATACAAGAAGGGCATTGATGGTGTATTCCTGCGTTGTGTTGATAAGTCTCAGTAGATAAGGTTGCTATAATCTTTTCACAATATAGCATGTGGAGTAAATTTATCTTCCTCCATGATGGCTTACAAAATATTATGGGCTAGGTACTAATGGCCTACTCTCTTTTGAGATTCAGCATAATGGGTGGCTAAGTGTGAAGCTTTTCAACATTTCGTTGGTCATCCTAAGCTGACAACTCTCCCCTTTAAGCCTGTGATAATTCAAGAGCCTTTACGTGAATGGGGAATTAATTTTATTGGAGTAATGAATCTTGACTCCAATTCCGGTCATAATTATGTGTTCACCACCATAAACTATTTCACCAAGTGGCTCGAAGCTGCTCCAATCAAATAGGAAACCTCCGAAGATGTGTGCAAATTTCTGAAGGAGAATATAATTGTTAGATTTGACATTCCTCACAAGATTGTTGTTGAAAATGCTTCTGATTTCTCATCACATGAGTTGACAAAATTTTCTTATGGATTTGGGATCACATTGGCTCATTCATCTGATTATTACCCCCAAGGCAATGGTCGAGCTGAATCAAGAAACAAGAACCTAGTGACCATAATTAGAAAGATGGTTGATGAGAATCAAAGGACATGGCGTAAATCATTGTATGATGCATTATGGGCAGATCGGATTACTCCTAAGTAAGCTATTGGAATGTCCCCATTCTAGGTGTTGTATGGAATTGATGTTGAGATTCCCATCTCTGTAGAATTACCAGCTTTACGATTGGCTAAATCAATTGAGGATGAAACTTTTTAAAGTTCCATTGAGAAAAGCATAATGTACCTATCCAGGCTAGAAGAAGAATGAAGCAAGGTGGTGGATCACATTATAGATCATTAGAGAAAAGTCAAAAATATATTTGAAAAAAAATCAAAGCAACATGATTTCCAGATTGGAGATCTAGTACTTCTATGTGATAAGAGAAGGGAACATAATGGGATGCATGACAAGTTTGATTCTTTATGGAAAGGTCCTTTCAAAATCCATCAGTTGAATGGTGAAATAGCTTCTGTCTATCGTATCTTGATGGAGAGTTACTCCATCTACCTTTTAGTGTCCAACATCTCAAGTTGTTCCATCAATAATGCAAGATGCTCTCTTGCACTGTATTATAATTTATTTTTTGTTGTGTGCTTGCTTTATTTCTTTCTTTCTTCATTTGTTTGTTTTTTGTTTTTCTTCTTCTGAATCTGTATCCCAATGGATAAAGATTTTTGGTTTTTAGTTCTCTTCCTTTGATGTCTCAAATAAAGTCTCCAACTGGAGCAAGCTACTATCTCATTTTAGTGATTCCAACTAAAAATGAGATAACCATATGACAATTTTAGGCAAATCCCTTTAAAATTTCCCTTTGAAGGAGATTTTCAGGTTTTCAAGTTTTCATTGCATGAAAACATGTTTCTTGAATGTTACATGTCTAATGTTCCCCGAAACCCAAAGCCCGATTGTCTTAGCAATGTGTCGGGTTTTTGGAACTCCTAAGCAATGGAACATGCTTTATCTAATGCATATTTCATGTCATTTGTTTCCTGAAACATGAAACCCGAATGAAGCCTTTGTGTCAAGATTTTGGGACTTAGAAGCATCTAAACAAGGCATGCATCATATCTGATGTTTCCCGAAACTGAAAACCCGAATTGATTTTTTATCCTTTGTATTGGGTTTTCGGAAGCTCCGAGCATGATGACATGTCCTTAATGTCCAGTTTTCTAATAGTTGGCAAACACGTCAAGTGAGGTGTAATTAATGTTAGGGTATTATAAATAGTTTTTTTTCCATGTCATTTGTTACCTGGTACATTTTTGTTGCATCAGAATTCTTTGTGTGCTTCTTTTATCTCCAAACCCGATTGAGCTTCCCGGTTGATTTTGTCATCCATCTTTGAACATTTTTCAAATTTTTTGAAGGTATTCTACTCTTCTTTATATTTTGAATATTTTTGGGTTATTTATGAGGTGTTTTGTTTGGGTTTCCATTTCATTTCCTCTTCTATTGCTGGTTTAGGGTTTTGGGTCTTTTTCCTTAGTTCTTGTCTTTTTCCCAATATGGTTCTTGTTTGAAATTCACTCCTTGGTTATTTACATTTTTTTATATAAGTTTTAGATTTC
Organism: Taxus chinensis; assembly: GCA_019776745.2. NCBI lineage: Eukaryota > Viridiplantae > Streptophyta > Pinopsida > Cupressales > Taxaceae > Taxus > Taxus chinensis. The sequence continues at coordinate 868,642,319 of CM034146.1, read as the reverse complement.
AAAAGAATCTAAAAATAAATAAGTGAAAAAGGTGGGAAATTATCATATTCTAACATATCAGAAACCTGATATATTGATTTTGGGTTTTGGTAGGGTGTTGTACATCTCATTTCTTTTGCCTTATGTCAGGTTTTGTAGAGTTCTCGACACCTATCAATTTATTCCATGTATCAGGATCTTCCACCTACTCAACATCCTCTTACTTCTGCAGTGTGTTGGGTTTTTGTCAATGTGAAACATGCCCTAACTTCCGACATACACCCCGCAGTGTTTCAGGTTTCTCAAGGTGCTTGACATCTTCAAAAATTCACCAATGTTTCAGGTTTCCATTGGTGTTTGACACGGCCTAATTTCTAACATATCAAATTTTTGTGTTTGTTTATGTGTTCAATTGTCAATTTCAAATCAAATAGAGTATAAAATCACTCATATCAAATAGAGTAGAGAATCATTCATTTTAGTAAGTTTTCCTTTTAACATTCCCAAGGAAGTTGTGAGGAACAATAGTCCTTTCAGGGTCATGATTTTTTCTTCACCTTTAAGGTAGGGTCTGGAAGATTTTGATCAGATTAGATTGTTTGATTTAGATTACATTCATGAATTTTCCCAAGTAACTAGATACATCCGATTGAGTACTTGTCTTTAGTTTGTTTATTAGATTAGAAGACATTTCTTAAAGATTATAAAAGAAAAAAATATTTCCTTTGATAGATTATTTTTCTTTTATTGCTTTGATAAAAAATATTGTGAAAACTCCAAAAACATATATTAGATATCTTTCACTAATGATTTTGATTACTAAAATTCATTTTATTTCATTCTGTATGACCATCAATGGTCTGCAACAGGAAATGACATACAGTTCTGATCCATTGGTCCCACAACCCAACGGTCCAGAATTGATAATTGACATTGATAATGACTTATATTTTACTATCCTACACACACCTGCAACTTTTGCTAAGAAGATAGAACAACTCAATACACTAAACATAAATGTTAATCAATCCTACAACTATTGGACTACTCCTAGCAACAATGTTTGATTACACGCATAACCATCCAAGGGCCACAACCTCCATGAGTGTTTTCTTGTGATCTTAAGGTACCACAACCCAATGGGCATCCCAGTTAGTTAGAAATTGACACTAGTTTATGTACATTAGTATTCAAATATTCACCACTTTCGTTATATATTATTGTAAAACTTTCCTTACTGAACATGGAAGCTTTTCAGGCTAATAATTTATGAACCAGACTGAAAAATTACTCATAAATACCTATGGTTTCACTGTGCCTCTAATTCTTACTTACATGACCTTTTCTAGAAATCTATACGAGGTGCTCATAGGTCCTTTTCTGCATGTTCAACGGCCAGTACATGGAATGTTGGCCAATATCGATATTGATTGGAGTCTACGAGAAGCTATTATCTCATAACAAGCCACCACATCACTACAAGTTAGGATAGAATTCTTTGCTTTAGACTCAAAAATCCCAACATTGCGTGTTGAAGATATAAGATTTCCCAATCAGCTTGATCCTCATCACCACACTCACATTCGCACTCATTCTATACCAGCTGTCTTGACATGACCTCGGGAGGTCGGGAGAGAAGAAGGTTAGGTGTTTATTTTTTTCCATATAAATTGGTGAACCCAATGTGAGGAGCTAGTCCCTAAATGTTTTGATTTTCTATTTGTACCATATCTAAGATATAGTAGGTGAAGTTTAGTTTTGGTGCACACACCCTGTTCAAATTAACCCCTCTTGACTCTGACAACACCATTTAATTGGTGCATCATCATCCTTAGTATAGTTTCATTTCTTACAAATATATTTCCCTAAAACACATGAAAATGTTAGCATAGGTATAGATAACCATTTTATTAGACTAGAAGTAGTACAAAACTTATTTTAGGAAGAGGAAGCTGGCCTTATCCAGAGGTTCACCTTGAGCCCAATTTGCATAGCTTGAGAGGTGATCCAATGTGTCCCAATCACACCAAATGTCTTGTTCACATTCCGGCCATTTAGAGGGTACAATGATTTGGTGATAACCGTTTTTGGCATGACCGGTGGGACAAATTTGGTACTTCTGTTCTCACTTGCAAAAGTCAAAGTACTTAGTGACTCTATATCTCTTGATTTTAAATCTTAGTGAGTTAACTTATGCGAAGAATTTACACAAGATCTTCTTCAAATCATGGAAATTGTCATCATATCAAACTTTCCTTGTCTCTTACAAAGAGAAGAAGAAGAGGTGTTTTAAAAGCACTATTTACAACTTTACCTCATAGGCGTCATTCAACTCTTCCATACGGAAGGTTTACTCATCCAAGGAACAATCAACCTCTTGTTGTTATGGCATGAAACCAAGTTTTTCCCCCTTTCAATGCAATAATTTCTCTTATGTTGGCTCAATGTAACCCTATACCTATTTCGACACTCAAAATCTTACCCTTTTACACAGAGGAAACTCATGTTACTCTGCTAGAACATATTCTAGATGTAGCCAACATTTGTGCAATACATAATATCATGAAGGACAACATTGCGGTTAGACTTCTTGTTACCTCTTTTAAGGGAAAAACCATAGTGGTTTTGAGGGTTAATTATTGGCACTATAACTACTTGGGAAGAGTTACGAGAAAAGATATATAAACATTTTGAAGAAAAGAGTAATCACTTATCACTTTTGGAACAATTCACTACCATTAAGAGAGCTCCCCAAGAATACATGAGTGATTTCAAATCTTATAAAGCCTTCTCCAAATAATGCATTCCTGTACTATTTCTGAGCCTTGAATAGAGATGGAGCAGTTATGATCCATTCCATGCGAGGGACTACATTAGGTGATGCCTACGATGTTTCCATAGGAGTAGAAAATTCCTAGATTGAGGCTGGAAAGATAGCTCCATAAATGCCAATGTTGTTGTCTCCTGATCTAATGAACAATCAAAATATCATTGTTAATATTGCAGTATCCTCTAATCAACTAGACTAGTCCTCCCATTCCTCTTCGAGTGATCTATTATAATTCAATTCACTATTGTAAATGTTTTGAAATGAGCCTGTTGCACTCAAGACGTAACATTTTCAATACAATATCTATATCAACCAAAAAATTTGCAGTATCAGGCTAACACTGTCCTTTGTAAGGAAACAATCTACCACAAAATCAAGCTACAAATTATGTTGCAAATGTTAGGCCTTTGAACTTTCGGAACCCTCTTGTTGCTAGCTCAACTAGAGCCATAATACTTGTTCAGAATAATCTAGTTTAAGACTACGAATGGTGTTATCCTTGTTCTCAACCCCATAATGAAAATATTTATCCCAATGGAGTTCTTAGCTAGGCCCTTATGGTTCATAGTGTTTCTTCCCCTTCAGAGCTAACATAAAATTCATCTACGTAAGAAAAAATAGATAAACCATAGGCACCTGAAGAAACCGCTTTGCTAAATTGGCAAGTAGAAGATTTTTGTGGGTTGAATATAGATTCCTCATCAGCAGCGGAAAACACTCATCCCAAGAAGAGAGAAATGGAACCCCAAAATTCAAAAGCTGATCAAGCATCCAATTCACAACCTCAAACACAAGCGGTGGTTGATAAAGATGCAGGAAAGAAATCACTAGAAAAACCTATTAGTCAAACTGCAAGGAAAGAAGGTTCTTCAGGCATCATGGTACTCAACAAGCACTTTCTAAAAGAGGATCCTAACACCCAAAGAAATTTTTAAAAAATTGGACGAATTCCCTTCATTATAGTAGAACAGATGAAGAAGACTATCCTGAGCATTACTATGTGGGACGCACTTGTAATTCCTTCTCAAATAAATTTATTGTGAGAAGATTTAAATAGTTTTGGTACAACTGACAGATTGTCAGGTTGTGGAGCAACAATTGCTAGGAATTTGTGCAAAATGTAAGGGAAAAGTATTCCTAAAGCCAAAAAACCACCTCCATTCAATATTTCTTTAATCATTAGCAACCACCTGGTTGATAATTACATGATCGATTCTGGCGCTAGTAGCTTAGTCATGCCTAAACAAATTACAGATGTAATAGGCATATAATATGCGTCGCTTACAAGAGGAGTTGTTCAGCTAGATGGAACATCTATTAAGACTATTGGAGTTATAAAGGGAATTTAACTTATCATCCATGCATGCCTGATTTTTTCATTCACGCAAGACATATCAGTCATTGATTTCCTCCTTTATTCGCCATATGCCTATCATGAGATTTCACTTCCAAGATGGGTAGTTACCTATCAGCCAATTTGTCACATATGATTCTTAGGACTCGATACAGATTTAAAGTGACTATAAGGGAAGAACCATTATTCCATAATCATGTAGAACCCTACACTGCTAGCCCTATAAATGGTAATTATACCATCGAAGATCCAGAAGAAGAAGATGATGCTCATGAACCAAAAACTCTTGTTAAAGAAGTCTGTGATACTGTGTTGAATGAAGTAAGTAGAGATCATTAGTACGATCCATATGCTGATGTGTTGTAAGAAGAATAAATTGGTTTTCTACTTTTGGAAGAAGCGGGATTAGGTACCTGTTATATTCATGAAGAAGATACGATCATACAACAACTTGTCAAAACACCATTTGATTCAGAAGGATTTTTGAAATTGTTCTTTGATGGCTTAAGAAGTAAGAATGGATATGGTGCTAGTATTATCTTAATTTCTCTAGAGGGAAATAAGTACTTCTCATTTTTCCAGTTGCAATTCAGTTGCACTAACAATGTTGTTGAATACAAGGCCCTTATTCAAGGGATTCAACTAGCCCAAAAGAAGGGAATCAACATTCTGACTGTTTCTGGAGACAACAAGTTACTTGTTCATCAAGTGTCGACACACAATGTATCCAAAAATGATCTTTTAAGATCATAAAAGACACGATTTTGGGACTTGATTGAAGATTTCAAATCTTTTAAAATATGTGGTTCCTATAAGTCAAAATCAAGATGCTGATAGGATTGCTAAAATTGGCTGACAATATGACATATCTATTGATATCATGAAAGAGGATAAGAAATTTGTGAAAATTGTGGTTCAACTTGAAGTCCTTGATAATGAGAGTAGCTGGAAAGTGTTCGATAGTGACAAAATTTTTTTCCTTTTCCCACAAGAAGAGGCATAATTTTATGTGAAAAATAAACATAAGTTACAAGAGTCATATGGTGATCAAGTTATACAGTCTAAAATAAAAAAAACTACCAAATGTCTTAGTCACTCTGGAATTCATTTTCAATTGAGATTATCAAGACAAAAGACAAAGCTTTAACATGGTGGTCAAAGAAGAAGATTTTGAGGAAGTTGAGGTAGCAAATGAAAAGTTTTTGAAGATCATAAAAGTGTGTAATTTCGAGGAGAAAAAATATTTCATCAAACTTTGTCAAGAGTATCATGACATTTTTGTGTGGAGCTATAAATCCCTGCATTGTTTTGATACAGGTCTGACACAACATATCATCGAACTAGATCCTAATTCCAAGCCAGTTCATTAGTTTTAAAGGATAACTAATCCAAAATTTGAGCCACTAATTAGAAATGAGCTAACTAAATTCATTGAGGCCTATATAATTTTTCCCATCAAGCACTCCTCTTGGGTAGCCAATCCAGTGCCTATAAGGAAGAAGAACAAAGAGATTCGGTTGTGCATAGGTTTCAGGGATTTGAATCATGTGTCATTGAAAGACCATTATCCTCTTCCATCAATGGAGAAAATCCTTCAAATGGTGGAAGGATCTCAAATATTTACTTTTCTCGATGGATATTCGAGTTATAATCAAATTCTAGTCCAAGAATCTAACCAATTCAAAATATATTTCTCTACCAAGTGGGGCACGTATGCCTACAAAAAAATGCCATTTGGATTTTCCAATGTCCAGGTTACTTTCCAGAGACCCATGGACATGGAATTTAAAGGAATAATCAATGATATAATATTTTTTTACCTACATCACATAACTATATATTCTAAGCATGCAGACAATCACATCACACATCTAATGAAGATTTTCCGAAGGTGTAGGGAATGTGGGGTTTCACTTAATCCGAAGAAGTGTATTTTTGCAATGCATGAGGGAAAGTTGTTGGGGCATGTTGTTTCAATGGAAGGACTATCAATCGATCTAGACAATATTTTTTTGATTATGTCCTTATCTCTTCCAAGTCATAGGAAGGGCCTACAGAGTTTTCTAGGAACCATAAATTTCATGTAGATATCAATCCCTTAATTCGGAACATTGGCTAAACCATTAAAAACTATGCTGAAGAAAAATATTCCATTCTCATGGGAAAAGGAAGGAAGGGATAGATTCAAATCCATGAAAACAACCATTTCTCAAGCTCCCGTGCTACTGAATCCAAGGTTTGATAAACAGTTTATTCTCTATGCTTTTGTAGGTCAAGAGAGCATTTCAGGTATCCTCGCCCACCAAAACGAATACCTGATGGAGTAACCAATTGCATTCTTCAATCAATCCCTCAAATACTATGAAGTCAAATATTCATTCATTAAAAAACAAGTGTTTGTGGTTATTTGAGCTTTGAAAAAATTCAAGAACATGTTGTCCTACAATAGAATTCATCTGATTATGTCTCATCTAGGTGATAGGGAATTTTTGTTGAACAAAGTGATGAAAGGAAAAAGTGCTAGATGAATCATGAAGGTGATAGAGTATGAATTACATATCAAAGTTACCAAAATTTTCAAAGGTAAAGGTTTGTGTCAACAACTTTCTCCAGATGTGGTATCAGAAGGTGATGAGGACGCCATGCTTCTAAACACTTATGAGAGTGATGACCAAGTTGACTGGTTATCCAAAATGAAGAATTTACTTTTGTTAGGAATATATCCTGTGAACATGGATAAAAATCAATGATTGAATTTCCATCTTAAGTCTATTCCATATGTTATGGTAGATAAAGTTATCTTTCAAAATTATTTGAATGGTGTTCTCCTTCGGTGCTAAGGACTGGAATAGGTAACTAAGATACTAGAAGAGTTTCATAATGTCCTATCTATAGGACATTATTATGCATAAACAACTGCTACTAAGATCATGTGAGTTGGCTCCTATTGGCCATATTTTTTTATATATTCCCATCTATGGGTAAGGAAATGTAAGGAATGTTCCCTTTTCACTGGAAAGAAGAAGTTTGTATCTCTTCTGTTGCATCTAATTTAAGTGGATCAACCCTTTATTCAATTGGGATTGGACTTCATCAGAATGATTAATCATCCATCAAGTGATGGAAATAAATGGGTCCTTACTACAACGGACTATTTTACTCGATGGACATAGGTGGTAGCATTGAAGGAGAGTAATGAGAAGGAAGATCTAGATGTTTTGGAAGGTATAATGACAAGATTCAGTGTTTCATTTACATACATTTCAGACAATGCAATGGATTTCCTTGGCATGAATTTGAGTGAATGCACTATTAAGAACAGGGTATACCTCAATATTTTTATCCAATTACTATCTGCAAGGAAATAGATTGGCTAAGTCTAGTAAAAAATCCTCATAAGGATTATTAAGCATACAATCGAGACTAACAGAAGGACTTTGCATACATAACTCAAGACATCCTTATGGGAAGATCAAATCACACCTAAAAGGGCCATCATAAATTCTCTTTTCATGCTTTTATATGGAAGGGAAGCAAAATTTTTGATCTCCTTAGAGTTACCTTCTTTATAGATAGCTCATCGACTTGAATTTATGGAGAATGATTCTCTGAAAATGAGGTTTTCTAAACTTGTGGAGTTAGAGGAAGTATGTACCAATGCCATGAAATACTTGGAACAACATTATGCTTAGGTTAAGAAATCATTTGACAAAAAAACATCTAACAAAAATTTCTAAGAGGGATATTTAGTTCTCAAATGGGACGAAGATAGAGCCAAACCAGGAAGGGATGCCAAGTTTGACGATCTCTGGAACGGGCCATACATCATCATGAGTTACAAATAGGTGAATCCATTTCTTCTATCTAGATCAATCGAAAATAAATTCCCATCCATATGAATGGGATACATCTCAAAATTTTTTTTGGAGAAGCGTTCCACCCCCTATACAGTTTAGTAATGTGTTTTCCTTCAAGTAATTATGCACATTTTTGTGTCTTGTTGTTCTTTATCTTTCCTTTTTTCATTTTTGTGTTGTTCTGACACATTGTATCATTCTAAAAATTTTATCAAGGGAAGGAAGGTTTAATTTAATTCAAGGGTATACATCTGCTTCATTTAAAATTTTGTTGTGTTCATGATGTCAAGAATTCAACATATTCAATATACTTCATGCCTAACATTTCACGGAGGTCCAGGATCAGTTTCACTCAAGCAGGTTTTGGGATGTGTCACAGAAGATCAAATCAATTTGACAATTAAAATATTGACTCCATGCCCAATGGATGACTTAAGGCTAATGGAATCATGCATAGCAGCAAATCATCCCCGGGAGGTCACCAAACATGTTATCCAATTTTACAAACATTTAAAAATTGGACAACGGAGTCTTATTATGAAAAACTCAAGGCATTGGTCCCAAGGACTCACTTCCGTTCATTACGGAGATAAAACCATTAAAATAATTAATAAATTGCATAGGTGAGCTCACCTAACATTAAACAGAGTCAAATTGAGCTCAACTAAGTGATAAATCAGTGTTGGATTGGATGAGAACTCGGCCATTGATCATTGGATCTTAACTTGATGGGTTGGTTGAGCCCAACATTGAAGCAATTTGATTTAACTCATGAAGGGAGAAATGACGGGTTCGAGTCAGAATACTTTGTTCGCTACCTAGTTATTTGATATCATATAAGGCCAAGTCATATATAGGGTATATGAACTCATCCAAACTAATCACATGGTTGTAATGAGAATTCTCCTAAACACTAAAGAGAGTGATAGTTATGTTGGTGTGAGTTAATCATTAAAGGGTAAAGAAATATCACCCAATGTTGCAAGACCGAGTTGAGCTCATTCAGTGAGATGCAGAATTGCATTAAGAAGAGAGGTATTTGACCCAATTCAACAAAATGGCTTGAATTGGAGCTAGCATTACAATGGTGAGTTGATCCAACAAGAAGAGAGAGCTCAGAGTTGATAAATTTGTTTGGAAGAGGCGAGACATTGTTGTATTGAATGAATATCTTGTATTTCCCTAGCCGTAGATCTCGGTGAGCATGTAGGGATGGGGTCAGGTTATAAATTTTGACAAGATAAATTGAGGATGTGGGTATCAAGCTCAAAGTTTTTTAATAAGGTTGTGGTTAAGATGAGCTAATATTTATCTCAGAGGTTTTTAGTAAAAGATTGAGTGGAAAGCTCATGAAGAAAACTTTGAGCTATACTCTACATGAATCTGCAAAGATTACAGCTTGAAGGTGATGGTTGAGGTTGAGCTTAGATATTAAAAGGATGAAGTAGTTCATTGTGTGGAGGGGCCAGTAGTTGAGATCAATTTGGACAAGAGATGGTGAGTCGTCAAAGGATATTAACTTATCTCAGTTGGAATGTACAGTGGGATCAACTTAGTCTGATGAGGTAGAGCTTAATCACTCGGTGGTATGAGAATTCTAGGTTGAAGCTAGGTTCAGATTTTTAGTGATGAAAAACCAAGATGGGTTTTAGATCTCATAAGATTTTAGAGATTGGTGGCTATCTGGACATGATGATTACAACCAAGATGATGTCAAAAACCTAAATTCCTGCTGTGGAATTTCATTGTGTGAAAACCATCCAAACTTTGCATGATAAGATGGTGACCGGGTTTTTAAGACAAAATTTAAAATTATGCAAGGAAATAAGGATGTCAGGTCCGCTATGAAAATGTAGAAAGAAGAATTTGGTGGGGATTGAGAGCTAGCTTTCTTTTTTCGATACATTGGAGATGGAAAAACAACATGAGATTTTTGCACGAGCCATGTAAATGGGAAGATAGGATCACATTGGTGAAATTGGAGGAGGTGTTTGATGATCGACTCATGTTAAGTGAATTGTCACATGACTAGGTGAATAACGAATGACACCAATTCAGAGAACCGAGTCCAATGTCGAGCAGTACGAAATAGAGGTCGATGCATGGAGCTCAAATGCATCGCCAAGGAGGAATGCCAACCATGCATGAGTCATTCGGCATCAAGTTTGAAGATGGAAAGTTTTCATGGGAGACACCTTACTCTGTGGCAAGCTTGCAACAAGATTTCATATCGTCAAGCCATAAAAAGGGGATTATAGAGAGTGTAGAGTGGATTCAATTGGAAGATAAACTCAGATTTGAGATAGAGCTGCTTAGGCACCACAGAGACATGCTAAAGTTTCTCAACTGAGCCGGTTGTAAGGCTCACCGAGAACGAGCTCGTCGTATGATAGGAGTTGATTCAGAGATGATTCTAAGGATTCCTAGCTAAGAAAGTATAGTTAGGAATGAATGAGTTGCTCAATTTTAGGAAATAGGTTGAAATCTCCTTCACCCAAGCTAAGTTGAGTCAAAAGGAGTGATAGGCCAAGCTAATAGTCTATGTGAGTCACTCACAAAGGATTCATTGACAAGAACCGAGTTGAGCTCAATGGTATCAACTTGAGAAGTGCTTGAAATTCATATAGATATGGAAAAACTCATGAAATCATGCACAAAATGACATATTTAGGATTTAGAAATTTTTTGCAAGGAATGATTCAACATCTTTAAGTGAGCTCATATGGGAAAATGAGCTACTTGGCTCCTACACCACCAGCGGTTGAGTAGAGATCTCGTTAGTGTTGTGGGAAAGCACACTACAGTGACATGATAGAAGGTTAAACTCAGTGTTTATGCCAAGGTAGAGATAAGTACAAATAAAACAGGTGTCTTGGGCCAAACATAGAACTCACAAGGCCCGCAAGGGTAATTTCAAAAGAGAAACATTCATGAGGCTAACAAGAAATAAGTGGCACAGAGTTTCTAAGGATAACTTGGTAATCAAGTTGCATGCAAGGATGAGTTTGCAAGTCAATTATGGATGTTCAATGGAAAGCTGAATAAATTACTCGATTTGCATCAAGAATTCATGTTATACTGATAGAGAAAAAGAGCTCAACTATTTGAGTTGATGCAAATACCAAGCAGCTCAGTGGGAATGAAGTTTGGTACAAAATTTAAGTGATGTGTTAGGTGGGAGATCAACTTGCCATGTTAATAGTCAAGTTCACAAGGAAAGGAAGAGCCTGGTGGATGGTGGTAATGATCCCATGATGCACTCGGGTGATATGAAGGGGAATGTCTTATGAGATTGGTTCATATGAAACATGAAGAACTTGACTTGGTGAACCGAGTTGGAACTGAGCTAGGAACGAATCAACATGGAATTCACGTATGAGCTAGTAGGGGTCTATGAAACCAGGAAGGTAAATTCACCTGAGAAAAACTAACAGAATGTGGAAAATCTCTGTCAATGTATGCAAAATGGGAGATCTGTTACAGTGAAGGTTTTAGGAACTCGTACCAAACTTTGTGAGTTGTATCAGCAAGCCAACCACCGAGTCAGGTTATTTTTTGGCTTATTCACAAAGAGACCCCCTTCAATGAAAACCATTTTTAAGGGGTCCCACTTCATAGTAATTAAGTTAATATTTATTACCATTATTTAAATATTCTTTTAATTAATTGAGGGGATTAAGTCAAATTGGGTATTAATAGCACATGATGGAAGCTTCTAAAGTTGTTCAACCGACTGTAGTAAATAAACCATCATGTACCTTCAGTTTAGGAAGGAAATTTATGAATACTTCTCTCCTATCTCTTAAATTATTATATAAATGTAAGTTGGAAGATCATTCCAAGGGGATCTAACAAGTCAGATAGGTTGGATAGTTAGATATCTGAGAGAAGTGTAAATCTTTCAAGATTCGTCTCTCTTCTGCAAGTTGTCCTTATATGTTAAGGGAACTTTAAAGCCTCCTTCTCAAGATTGTAATGGCAACCATTTCCTCTTCTGAATGTATGATATATTTTACATGTTATTTAATCAATAAAAGTGTGTGCTTTGTGAATAATCTCGGTCCTTTCATCGTTCTATACTTCTTTGTGTCTTTTCTCATGCTTACAGGTACACTGTGCAAGTTCACATTTCTATTGCAGTTTCTTGGAGTTCTGTGCTTATCAAGACAATTATTCTATGTAGTTTAGTTTTGGTGCTTATCCCCGCTTCTCAAGTTCATCCTTCTTCACTGGAAGACTGATAACTTGTTTTTCTAATAGATTTTAGCAAAGGGAATGCGTGCTTCCTAGTGTGGTATTTTTTACCCTCTCTAAGTTTGAGTAGGTGATGTTGACTTGTGGTGCACACACCCTCTTTAAATTAACGCTTATGTCTTGTAACACCCTTTATTCGGTGCATCACCATCTCTAGTATAGTTTCATTTATTGAAAATATCTTTCCCTAAAACCCATGAAAATGTTAGCATAGGTCTAAATAACCATTTTATTGCACTAGGAGTAGTAAAACACTTAGGTTAGGAAGAGGAATCCAACATTCTCTATAGGTTCACCTCGAGCCCAAGTCTCACAGCTTGAGAGTTAATCCCATGTGTCCCAATCACACCGAATGTCCTGTTCACATTCTGGCCATTCAGAGGGTGTAATGATTTGGAGACAACACGTATTCTAATGTATTTTAAATCCTTAAAAATTCCCCTGCCTAATCCCTGTGAGATTAATTTTCCCAAATAAAAATAATGGTGTGGATGTTGCGAATGGGAAAACAAAGGAATAGTTAGGGAGGGGACAGATATGGTCAAATGGGGGGAGATAGTTTTCCTACACGACACAAGGAGAATGGAGTGGATGGGAAGAAGTGGAGTTACCACATGTGGCACAGAGTGGGATGTTCTCAGTTTTGAAGGGGGGCACACTTATTATGTAGGAAAAGCATATTTTTTAATATATGTTTTAAAATATATAATGTATGATTTAGGATATATGTTTGGGTTTAAGAAAACTAATTTATAGTTTATAATTAATATAAACTATAGTTTTGAAACTCAATTTTATTAAAGCCTCTTAGTTAATTAAAGGGTATTGATTTAAAAAAGGTACACAATATATAAATACAAATCAAGTTATACTAATTTTTTTAAAACAATCAAATGTAACCTATTTCAAGGGGGTACCGGGGAGGGAAAAAAAATTTATTTCAAATATCAAAGGTGTAAAAAACAAAATGGGTTTTACCACACTAGGGGACAATAGTTTTTTCTCAACTAATAGAAAAAATTGAAACCCCTATTCTAACATAACTTGTCTCCTCACTTTTAACATGAATTCCACCCAAAAATTATTTGAACCCGCACATTTAAAAACTATAGACAAGTGCTAAACTATCATAATTAAAATAAATTCTTACCTTTACTTGCAAGTTCCTAGAACATTTTTCACCTGGATATTTCACACGAGGTTAAATTAAATTCCTTTGAATTATTTTCCACTTTTGCACAAAGTTGTGTATTCGATGTCCCAAAGGGGGAAAGGGAGAACTATTTAAAATATTTGAACCACCTAAATACCCAACCAATTGACACAACAGAATGGTTAAATAACATTAAGATTTAAATACTTTCACTCAAGTACCATGTTAGGATCATGATATTTAACAATCATATTATTTACTATTAGTAACAAACATTGATGTGAACAAATAAATAAATAATCAAAGTATAAATAACATAGAACATAGTATTTACATGGAAAACCCCTGAGGGGGAAAAGTGATGGAAAATATAAATTTCCATTATTAAGAAACACAAATTTATAGTCCAATAAATCCCCTTCCCACACTTCTCTCCGTGTCAAATTCTCCCAAAATCGTGAATAAACAATATGATCCACAATCATATTTATTTGACCCCATGGGTCACAAGCTATATCAAGTGATAGGCTATAATTAATAACACCCCTATTTAATAATAAATTGATTACTAAATAACCAATTAAATATAAACCCTAATTTTATATTAAATAATTAATAATATAACTATTATAAATTATTTAATTATAAACTAAGGGTTATAGGAACTTAATATTACATTCTAACACATCTTAGCATTCAATTTGTTAAGGGATAGGTTATCACCAAACCTATGCGTAATACTCTTGTCTATTGTAGCATTCACGTTGTTACAAGTTTAGTTTTTTTCCATGTCTCTCTTTTCTCCCCCCTCTTTTAAAATTGGTGGAAATAAGGTAAAAACACTATAGTCCTTTTGAAATAAATCAAAAGGTCTGTAATCCTTTTGAAAATTCTTATAGCAAAGATGACCAAATAAAAGAGGATGTCCAAAACTAAATATCTCCATAAGAATAGGCCCACGTTAAAAACATATTACACATTAACAAAGACAATTTTTTTCTTCATCTCCTTGAGATGGGATCAAGTTACCCTTAAATTTCGATGAGTATGATCTAAGAAAATTACTTGGAAAACGAAATACTAAATTTTTTAACTCATTCATTTCAACTAACAATTATTGTGGGTCTTGTCTTAGCCACTCAAACAACAAGGATAAAGTAGAGTACATCTCAATTAATTAAAATGATGATGAATCAAACAAAGATAAATCAAATGCTAGGAATAAAGGTAAATCTATTGATTCAACCATTGATCCCACTAAATTCCTCATGGATCAAATCATTGAGTTGAGAAAGAAATTAGTTAGATATTATCATCCAAAGTCACTATTGAACCTCCGAAAAAGGATTATTTGAAAACTAGTGATGAATCATCTACAAGCGATGTTGTTCCAAACAAAAAGAACAAAAAACCTAAATATAATGGTTCATAATTATCCTTATTACAAAATGACTCACCTTTTTATCACAAATGACAACTTATGAAATATACCATCTTGTGTATGCAACACTAGCATTAATAGTTCAAATTTTATGAATTGTGTCCTTACCCCTTTGATAAGAACATCTTACATATACCCTTTCCTAAAGCATTTAAAATGTCCATGTTAGATAAATACAAGGGAAATAATGACCCAATAAACAACATCACAAAATTTTACATGGTTTTCTAAGAATTGGCATACAATGATATTCAAAACGTCTCTTTCCATGTATTATAGGGGGAAAATCATTGGACTAGTTTTACACCTCCCAGGGGTTCTATTCATACTTTTGTGGACCTCTTAGAGAATTTATTTAAATATTTGTCATTCGATCTAAAATCTTAAATAACCATGATGGACATGGGTAATGCTAAACAACATTATCTCAAGACCTCTGTGTAGTTCTTACAAAGATGGCAAGGAATCGCAAGATGATTCCCATGCTAAATTCTCAATAAAAAAACTGGTTATTGTTTTTATCCTAAATATAACTTGCAAACTATTCTTTCACATCTAAATGCATTACATCAATATTTTTTACGAAGGCATCGTGAAAGGATCACAAATTAAAAAATTCCTTATCGCAAAAGGATTCATCAAACCTCATTCAAAGGACAATGGGAACCACAATTTTTTTTTATCTCTCATCATGAAAAATACAAAAGAATTAATCAAAATCAATTTTTTTTCAATGATAGTATCACAGCTACCAAAATTTACACAATGTTCAAAATAATCAAACAAATCCTAACAAATCAAAACAGCCTCGCATTGTCATAACTAAAGAGGCTTCTTCATCTCCCAAATCCAAATGAATTCATTTCACTCCTTTCAGAAAACCTCTCTCAAAATTCATGTGAAAAATTTTCAATGCTAGCATCATGTCCTATCTCATTACAAGACCTTTGGTTAAAGGAGAACCTAAACCCACTTGGTACAAAAAAAACACTTAATATGACTTTTATTGCATTTACGGTCACACAACTGGTTGATTTTAATGATTACATCCTTTTTCAAAGACCTCATTGATAAAAGGGATACGACTATTGAATAACCAAATTAAAATCTCAAAGTATTTTCAAACCCATTTCCTAAACATGGTGTTGACAATATAAATGTTGACAAAGGCCACTTCTCCAATAATGTTGATTACAATTCAGTTATTTTGTTTATGGAGGAAGTTCCTCTCACTGTCACCACCATCAAATTTAAACCTATGACTAATGTTGTAGACACATGTTAATATAAAATATGGGTTCCCATCGTAAAAAAACTATTTATGTATTCCCCAAATCCTCATGTGTCTAAATCGACGAATCCTTGATACTAAAATTCAACTTCCAATGAAAAAAATTCTACTTCTTGTCAGTATGACCTCATAAAGCAGTTGGAAACCACTCCCATCCACATTTCTCTAATGGGGTTGTTAAAATATTCACCTAGCTTATAGAACATCCTTACTCATGCTATTTAAAAATCACCTGTTCCTCTAACCCTTATTGTTCAAGAGTTTCAATCTATGATTGAAAACATTTTATTTGAAATTACTATCTTGTCTTTCATCCCTCAGGATATGTTAGAACCTAACCTTCCTAATAACAACTCTTTGTACATTGACCCCTATATCACAGACCATATGGTTAAAATAGTTATCATAGAAAATAGATCATCCCTTCATATTTTGTCTATGAAAATGCTACATTTTATTGGTCATAGAGAGGATGATTTAGATGAAAATGTCATTACCATTCATGGTTATGAAAATACTGAAGCAGAAATATCTATATAGAAAGTTGCATTGTTGCATTGGTCATAGAGAGGATGATTTAGATGAAAGTTGCATTGTTTGTTAAGGAAAATATATAGAAATATCTAGATGTAGGATTTATATAGTCCATTAACTACTCGAATTGGATATATAACATGGTACTAGTTGCAAATAAGACCCACGATATTTGTATCTACACAAAATTTTGTGGCATCAATAAGTTAGCATGTCAGAAGAATGAATTATCTTTTCCCAACATTATTGTGCTCATCGATTCTACTATGGGCCATGAGATGTTATCTCTTATGAACATATTTTAAGGATACAATCAAATTTAAATTTCTAAAGAAGACCAACACAAGAAAAATTTCACAACCCCATGGGGGACATTCTGTTACAAGTTCGTTTCTTTTTTCCTTAAGAACGTTAATACTACCTACCAATGTGCCATAATTGTAACTTTCCATAACCTCCTAGATGAAAGTTCACGAAATTATGGAGGAAAATATTCATGATATTATCTCCAAATAAAATACCAAAGTGGATCATCCAATAGTTCCTAGGTGCATATTTGAGAGATTAAGGGGGAAAATAATGTTCACCTTAATAAAAAATGAGTCTTTGGTGTTAGTACCTAGGTGCATATTTGAGAGATTAAGGGAAAACTTGAGGGATTCAGCATCTCAAAAATGTGAATCAAAGTGGAACCTAAAAAATTCAAAGAAATAATGGATATTCCACCTCCTTAGAACCTCTGAAAAATATGTGGATTACATGATAAGATATAGTATATTCGGTATTTCATTTCATAACTTGTGGATACTTGCCATCACTTTAACTAACTGCTTAATAAAGATGTCTAATTCAAGTGGAAAAAGTAATGTCAAGAATATTTCACCAAGTTGAAGGAATATTTGACCACTCTACCACTATGCATGCCACCAATATAAGAAAATCCTATGTTGTTGCATGCTTCTACAACATAGCATGTCATTGGGGAATTATTGGCATAACAAACTGGAAAGTTTTTAGAACAAGTTGGGTATTATTTAACAAGAAATATCCATGTCATGTGACTAGGTACTCACAGGATCAAAAATAATTCTCAGTAGTCACTTAATCTTTTGGAAAGTTGTGTCACTATTTTATGAATTATACAACAAAATTAATTGCAAATGTTGACCCTCTCAAGTGCTTACTTTCAAGACCAATAATAACATGGTAGATGCCTAACTGGATTACACTCCACGGGTGAATTTTCCATTGAATTTATCAATCAAAAGGATATAATAGGTCAAGCACTAATGGATAAACTAGTTTCAGTGCCACCTCCATGTTCACAATCTTTAAACTTTGAATTTAAACATGAATACCTGTTATAAAGAGAAGTAATCTCCTTGCAGAATTTATTATTTGATGGATGTTACAATATCCAATGTTCAGTAGACTGAATTTTATTATGTACACCTGATGGGGACCTCATACCTAATTCATCATCATGTAAGTAAATGGTGAGTTTCATGTCAAAAATTATAATATTTTTCCCTCCAAATGCAAATCACTAGATTCCATAGAAAATACCACATCCCTTCTTCTATTCGACTTTAATAAATATCACATTGAGTTCCTTACCAAACATCATCTTGTTCCTGCATATGATTTTCTCGAGTCCACCATAAT
This sequence comes from Taxus chinensis, assembly GCA_019776745.2. Lineage (NCBI taxonomy): Eukaryota > Viridiplantae > Streptophyta > Pinopsida > Cupressales > Taxaceae > Taxus > Taxus chinensis. The sequence goes on along the minus strand of CM034146.1, from coordinate 868,623,961 downwards.
CTATGAGATTTTAGGTCATAATCACTCCTGGTATCATGAAATATACCCCTTCATTCAAACAAAATCCTATCTTTGTAACATGTACGCAACTAAAAATTATCCTTGGCACAACCTGCATCATGCTATACTATCCTCACTAACACCGTATATCGAAGAGACTATGATGGGACTCTATTAAGATGTCTCAACAAGAATGAATCTACTCAAAGGATAGCTGAAGTACACTTAGGTATATGTGGTGCAAACACCAGTAGAATGTCCTTGTAAATAAGATCTTGCACATTTGATACCGCTATCCCATAATGGAAATAGAAGAATGTAATCATGTAAAGAATTTTCAAGATTTCCAAAAGCATGGTAATATGATTCATGCACCTTACCTAGCCTTGCATTTTATCACCTCACTATGGAATTTTTCTAAATGGTGCATCTATCTAATCAGAAAAATAAATCCCACCTCTTATGAAGATCATACTTTCATCATAACTGTCACTTAATATTTCACCAAGTGGCTTGAAGTTACTCTTACCTATGTTTCTGGGTGTAATATTTCTAAGTTCATTTTTAACAATAATATATGTAATTTTGGCATTACCACTATTATTATCATTGATAATGGTCACTTCTTCAAGAATAATAATGCTAATGCATTGGCTAAAAAATATCATATCTTCCTAAAATGGGCTACACATTACTAGTTGCAATACAACTACCAGTCTAAAGCTTTAAACACGACTATAAAATCCATCTTGGAGAAGACAGTCCATAAATACGGAGGTAACTGGAATACGTGATTTTATCCCAACCTATGGGTCTACAACACATATTTACTTAATCCTACTAGAGAAACATGATTTTCCCTAGTTTATTACGGTAAAACTGGAAATCCTAGACTAATATGATGCTATGCAGAGTAGTAAGTAAAAAATAAATAAATAATCGAAATGGAAAAAGAAACTAAGTAAATAGATGTGTAAAACCATAACTTGCAAGAGGGGTAAACTAATCCTTAGTTTAATTTGGTGAAGATGTGGGAAAATAGGAGGAGGAAACAACCGCACAAAATCCTCAAAAAACAAAAATACGAGCTCTATGACTAGACTGGGGTGCCTAGAGAGGGACAAGGGCTTTTGTGGGCACCCTGGTCTAATATTTGGGTGGTTTGGTATACGGAAATATCATGAAACCATCATCTTACATGTCACAAGATTTTTTCTTATGGTTTCTTCCTGTCACTCTAACTTCTTTGAATTGTGCTAGATGTCATTGTAAACAAGAGATGAAGGAGAGACTTGTGAAACTCCTAGAAATGCACCAAACCCCTAAAAAAATATGTAAATGAAGGGGTTAGAATGCTGGACTTACTAACTAACCAATACACTACATCTCAGACCCAATGTAGTTATGTGTTTGTGTGTGCAAATTGTGCCCTATTTTTCTTTTGTTCTAGTAACACTTTGTGAAGTAGTGAGCACTAACTAGATGTAAAATGGAATAAATATTTGCATTGGAACAATAAAATCCCCTCCTATGAATTGTGATGTAGATGCACTAGCATTTTATGCCTTTTAATGGAGCTATATGGATGTAATTGGAGCTTTAGGTTCCTACGATGGATGCATCTTTAGATGGTGATAGTAAGTTCTTATTTCTTGGTCCTTCCTTATGGTATCATAACTTTATATATATATATATATATATATATATATATATATATATATATATATTTATTTATTTATTTTCTTGTGTTCTAATTTATTAATCAACTCGAAAAGTCTAAGCACTAAAAATATCAAAAGATCAAATGGCTAGAAATTGCCCAAAATACGGAAGAAAAGTACAAAGAGGATTAGGGTGCCCAGAGGGGACCAAGGTTCCTGGGGTACCCTACTTCTCATTGGACACCCCAATTAGGAATAAGTATAATGCAGAATGAAAAAATTTACTTAATAGGAATAGGAATAATTAACAATGTGATTATAGAAAATGAATTTAACTTACCAAAGGACATGGGTTAATTAGTACTTTCTTCACTCAAAAACCATATGAATAATATTATGAGAAGAAGAGTAATTATTGACTAAAAGTGAGTGATTTTTCGACTACCTTTTCCCCCACTTTATGTTGGTGAGAAAAAATCTTGATAACATAAAGTAGATACAAATGCATGCTTGATAATCCATGTAGATATGTAGAAATTCACCGAAGGACTAGACAAAGAGAGCAGTGACAAAAAATATGAAGTGTGGAGACTAAAGATGAAAAAGTGTAATAAGAATGATGACAACGAACTTAGGGTGGAACCATGTGTGTATATGTCAATGTATGTAGTGTACCTACATCATTAGTATCGTACGTACTCACCATGTGTATATTTTTATTATTTATGGATTTCTTCCCACACAGACCAACCTGCAAAACAGAAGATGATCAAGTATTTAGATAGACATGTATATATGTGAAATTCATATATGTAAAGAAACATGTGAAACTAATACTAAAATTACAATGAAAAAGGAACATGTGCACCTGATTCGTGGTAAGAAAAAGCATGTAGAAATGATATCTGGTTACTGTCGGTGCAGTGTGAGTTTTTTGGAAATCTCACGACAATGTGGTTGAAGTTGTGTAAAGATAAAAAAAAAATTATTCTCAAACCTATTACTTCTTCCCTAAGATTAGTGAAGATATCTTTATAACGTTTGGTTTTTTTGGTGATATGATGCCACTGACAAAATTAGTTTACAGAGGAAAGCTCATTGTATTATCAAACCTATCACTTCTCCCCAAAATGCTAATGATAATACTTTGTGTAAAAGCCACTATGTATGGGGTTCCTAGACTAGTCTGAACCCACTCGTTATAAAATGAACTATGTCATGGATGATGAATATAGACTAAATTGTACTGGTAGCATGTGTAATCCTAAAATTATGCCCCCATATTTAGGGGTTCATGCGATGTCACAGATAGGAGAATGCTACCTCAAAAGAGGATTGACCACATATACTAAAATTGTTCGCTACAAGGGGAAGGTAATGTTCTTGTTAAATAACAAAGAACACATAAACAAGTGGTTATAAAACAAGTGTTTATACGAACAAGAATGCATGTAGAAATAAGAATAAACAAAAATCATGAAATAATAATGTAAACAACCAAGGAGATAACCGTAGACAGAAAAAAGTGGGTTGTAAACATGGCACACCACTCATGGTGTCGCAAGATACTCAAGCCTATCATGGCTGAGAAACAAACAAGTGTGTTCATGTAACAAAGGGAAAGGCCTGCCAACAAGAAAAATAATAGTAGACAATAGCAAAGAAACAAAAAATTATGGAAACAATTATCCCTTAATAAAAAAAAATTCACATTAAGAACCCATTAACATGTTATAAAAGTAGCGAGTATGTCAAAGAATGTATAACCTGATAATGGAAAGTGCTAAGTATAATATGAAACAATAGCACCTGTAGTGTATGAATGTTGACACCCCCAATAGATAATATGTTAAGCATTGGTGTTACTTGTAAAAGTATCAGTATCTAAGATCACAACTAGAAAAGAATGTGAATGTGCATGTGTGTAAGGTAAATATAATGACATACAAGATATCTATCTAACATATGTAGTAAAGTGAACATGTAAAGACTAGTGTAAGAAAGAGTAAATGCAACCATAAAATGTAGTATGTTATGGATGGATGGAATCGAATAAGAATTGGATGATAAGAGCCGTGTGCCCCACAAGTGAATGAAGTTATATGTAGTGAGGTTTATTTAGTATTCCCCCTCAGCAAATGAAGAATGAACAAAAAATGAGAGTTAATCAAAAGGAAATGGTCAAACTATGTGATATATGTAGCACACTGTGATTGGTGGGTAGTGATGACATATGATATATAGATGATGTATAAAGATGCCTGATGGTTTATCCTAAAGAATATATCATGATGAGATGATCGAAGGAGGTGGTGATGTATCCTACAACATATACTACTACAAGATGATGTGATAGATGACCATTTAGCTGATAGCATATGTCACTAACTTAGTAATGTCAGATGATAGAAGGTTAGATGATGAATGCACAAGTGTGGTGAGGTCTGCAGGTAATGTTTTATACCCTCAAAAAATCTACTATAGATTGTGAGAATAGAGTGTGTCACTGGGTAATGAGCGTACTTCGTAGAGGAGAATATGAAAAATGTGTAATGTGCGTAGTAAACTGTACGGTATGTAATTTGAGATACATAGACAACCTAAGATGTGTAACATAGTAGATGTGATATACGAGATGTAAAATGTAAGCTGAAGTGTGTAGAATGTAAGAGTACATGTATGGTATAGGAAAGATGCAGAATATGTGAAAGATATGGTGTACTATATGCATAATGTGTATGATGTATGTAGGATAAATTGTAGGATGCAACATGTAGAATGTATGAAGATGCACAATATCTATAGCCTATATTGTGTAACATGTAGGTGATATCAGATGGTGTAATGATGTGTAGTTCCTAACGTGTAGTGATAGTTTTATAGTGTGTGGGGTTCATATGTATAAGATTCCCTCAAAAATCATATGTGAACAAAACCACAAGAGTGTGTCATCGGGTAATGGTCAATGCTAGTGTATGTCAAAGTATAAGTAAAATGAGTAGATGTTTGATTGTTATGTGATGAAGATGTAATATGCCTATTTTTTGTTAGAACAGGGATAGGGATGTTAAGATTCATTCCCAAAAGTATGTAAGTGATGGATATTTAGTCAAAAGACGCTAATTGGATCAATGTAAGGAGTAATTTATTTGTAAAAATTGAATAGACATTAAGGCGAGAATTGGGCAGTGTAATGAGTGATTTTTTTTATCGCTGTTAGAAATAATCTAACACTTAATTCACCATATGTGGATTAATGTGTAACAGTAATAAAGTAATTATTTAATTACTTAAGTTAGCTTTATTATTAGTGTGTTGTTATCATCCCTTAGATTGCGGAGGATGTTATTTAGTTAGAATATTGTTCTCGAACGATTTCCTGTAGAATTTTTTTTAGGGGCAATATGCTATTTTTGCATATTTTCTTTGTTTAGGATATTTTCTCCATGTATTGTGGAAGAGATAGAAGCTGTCCAATATCTATAAATATTGCAGCTCTCTCTTTTGGTTATCATGCTTCATTTTATATTAATAAAATCACAGCAAGCTCTGCCTTGTTTTTTCAATTTAATCAGGTTTACAGATTTCAATCACATATGACTTGAGAGGTGAAGGAATTATGTTGATATTTAAAGGGGGTTTCTTAAATTGAGTATGATTGTGTAGCTGGCACTTGAGCGATGGAAGAAGAAACACTATAAGTGATGGTGTGATGCTCATTAAAAATAGATGAATCAGATTTAGGAACCCATTTATATGTAACATTTTTAAATGGGCATGAAATAAAATGTTGTGCAGTGAATGCGATAAGTCCTTGGCGCTCCATTTGTTTGATTCTTCTTTTTAAAACATATAAATCATTGTCATTATGTTTGTGATTTGATGGAAATTGCAATATGGATGACCTTGATATTTTGTAGTCTTTTATTTTACAAAGAAAATCCCAAGTCGTGTTGGCACATCACTCATACGGATCTGGGTGCTCACCCGAAGCACGGAAGGGTACAATGTGCCTCTTTTATGACAACTCTTCCAAGAAATTAGCATGAATAGAAATATATAATCCATAATCACAACAACCAGACACATAAAATCCATGTAAAGATAAACCATAACTAGATTTAGATCAAAATCATATGGAAGAATAAACTAAACAAGAATAAATATTAGGTTTACTATGGAAGCTCAAGTTATAGATAAGTGAAGAACCAATATCCATCCAAAAAGATACATTGTATTCATCATTGTAAAACACATAAGTTGAATAAATACATAAAAATATCACCATAAGTTATGCACGCTCATAAACCAATAACATAGCTCTACTACAAATGAGGATAGTAAAAATATGCAAATCAACACACACACACACACACACACACACACACACACACAAACACACACACACACACACACACACACACACACACACACACACACACACACACACAGATATAGGGGCGGGGAGTTTCCCTCCATCTCATAAGCATACTAAAAATCGGTTACATGCTAAGAATATCCATGTGCCAATTACAAAGATATAAAGAGAGTATGAAATAACTTCTAATAATAAATCATCTATAATTATCTTCAGTTCCAATCCTTTTTCAATCCCAAAACACTGCATGTAACTTGATCTTCTAATTGTTCCAAAATAGCCTTGTGTAGCCTCCAAACGTTCATGCTCTAGTTCGAAATGATAGTTCCTAACTCAAAAAATAGAATTCTTCTCCGTGGACTATTCCCTTGCATGGAAGAAACTCCATCTCTATATTTAGCATCTGCCCAAAATTGACTAAGTCCTCAACTCTCCTGAATAAATCCTTGAGTGCCCTTTTTTTGTTCTCCTATGCACAAATATTTTCATCCATGTGCATGCTCCTTATATGCTCTCCTGCACATGTCTCCATTTCTGGTCTTGGACGCATGCACACTTATATACTTATCCATTTTCTATGGACCAACATTACCCCACACTAGGTATGTTTTCCATCCTTAGCAACACTTTGTTTGACTACACACAAACTTATAAAGAATCCTCCAAGGATCAAATAATGAAGAATATATGTCTAACTTATGCCAAAGAATGATTTTATTTTAATATCATTAGGAAACAATAAGGGGGAATTCCTTATTCACTAATGCCTTCAATTCTTTACACCCTTCTAATTTATTGTGTCCTTGAGTAAAGGTGTCCCCTATCATAACAGTGACTTCTTCAAATGTTAGTTTCACACCCTTAGCCTTCAGTGTGTCCACAAAAGTCCCTAAATTATTTCCCATGCTTGTTACTACATCCATCTTGTTTGTGACCTATAGGTAGAGTTCCTTCAACTTATTTTTAATTGATTCCCTTAAAGAATCAATTGCTTCCCTCTTTTATTCAAGTTTTATAAAATATATTCTCTCATTTTTCTTGGTTCCTCTTGTGTTAGTCCTGGAAATCATTGAAATGTAAATCATCCTTTGCAATAAGGAATCCCACCACATGGTCCCTATACTCACAATTTTCATATACAACCTCTATCATGTGAGTAGTGGCCTTCACTGATTCTATCAATTTACTATATTCAGTTATGGTGGTTTCAATTTTTTCTTTCTCTTTCTCATTCTATCGCGCCATAACTTCTTCTACAAATTCTAAAGAAAGGGTTTCCAGTTGGAAAGTAATTATGCACATTAAATCCTCAAGAAAATGAAAGGAATAATAATACGTTGTATTATCTAGGGGTTTTAAGTCTAGGTGTGCAATTAAAATTACATCAGCTATGCAATCTTCCTTTGTGTACAACGCATGCATCCATCCTTTCTCATATCTTAATTCCTTCCTTAGTTGTGAAATAATTTATTCCTTATCCTTTATCTCTTTATACCTTTAAATTATCTCTTTATTATTATCTTCCACCTCTCTTTGCATAAATATTATCATTTTTTATCAAAATTTCTTGAACCCACCTCCAATGATAGCTTGTTAAGCACATTGCACACTTATTCATTTGTTATTTGAAGAGAATATACTACTGGATATCATTATTTTGAAACTATTGATTCATGGGTATCTAGTAACGAATGGTCACTTACCTCAAATTTAGGATCTTCAATGTTTGACTCAAAATCCCAAGATAACATCTTTCATGTGCGTGGAAGTGCACCCTTCTTCTTGAATAATGACCAATAAAATAATTGATTTGCAAGTATTTTTCTTTGGTATCTTGTGCGTAGAACCTTATTGGGATGCTCTACATACTACATAATAGGTCCTTGGGGGATGTATGATCGTCTCTTTCTATGAGTGCCCTTGGGAAAATGTATAACAAGGCACGTTTCTCCACCCACAAGTCCCTCGTGTCTTTCACTCTTTTCTTCTCCATTTTTTCTTCTTCTGCACTACACGCAATGTCATGCTCCACCAAGTGCTCAATAATATCCCTGACTTATTTGTGCTCTTTGTGTTGTAGCTTAGAGTCAGGAGTGCGCCTATCCTCGTGCTCTCCACCTAGGTATGCATTCTCCTTTATAACTTGTTTTCTTCTCACATAAATACAATTTTCATTTATATCCATTACATGTGCATCCTCAAAGTTCTCACCCTATCCTTCTTCATCTGATTCTTTAATAGTATGAACTTGTGGATCTAACCTCTTAACCAAATCTTCTTCACTTTTAGCTCCTTCTTCCTCTTGGCTCTTCGTCTCTTCAAAGTATGAGCTATTGATTATCTTCTATGTCTTCTGTACTAGAGAACTTCATCTCAAATGTTTCCTCCTTACATAGGTGTTTGTCCATGTCTACTTCCATTTGGAAGTTTATCTTGCGGGTGCACTTATAACTGTATGTTTATCTTTTCTTACTCCATTTCTACTGACAGAATACTTATCTTCATGCCACCTCTTTTTTGGTTCAACCATATTCCTCACAGAGGGATCCTTAGGAATACTCACATTTTCCTCGATGAATACCCCATCAATTTTTTTTGGTCTTAGATAATATAAATTATAGCTGCATCAACTCAAGCTATAGGAAATGTTACTGGTTTCATCAAATGTATTTTTTCTGAAACATACCTCTCCTCATAAGTGTACTTCTTAGGGTAGACAAGTATTTGGAGCATCTCATGTTTCTCCTTATCTACTTCATTTAGATCATACCTCAATTTACATGCCTCCTTGAACCTATTAACAACACTTTTAAATTATTGTGTTGTGAAAGAAAACAAGAGTTTGCATCATGGGATCTTAGTGCCATAAGTCAACATGAATATTTCAATAAATTTTTTTTGATATACACAAAAATTAGAAAATCCATCCATAAGAGTAGGAAAATATTCTGGGATCCTCCATGCAACATCGAATGTATCACACATTCATTTATATCATTTTCCATCTGTGACTTGTATACTGGGGTCACTGTTTCATAGGTATACTTACTAAATTGAGTTTTAGGGGAGGGATATTCTATGGGATACTATTATATCTTGTCTTTAGGCCCATCGGGTATCCCAATAATCAAGAATACTATTAGCAAAAAAATGTTCCTAAAAATGAGCTTGTCATCATCATATGCAATATCAATAATATCCTCTATTATAAAGGAGACAATATTGTATATTGTTCCTTTTGATATTTTATTACATATGTAAAAGCATCTTCTATTTACTTGTGTCCATCTCTCCTTCCCACTTAAATTTGGGAGAAAATGCATGGCCATCCTCATGATAGGATCATCTAAATTTACAATTTCAAACGTGTGCTTTACTTTCTTGTAAAAATACTCCTTTACATCCTTGTTCACCTCAACATCATTACCTAAGTAATCATCAAAGGAGTTACTAGTATTAATGAGTCCAATGTACTTCTCAATGAACTACATGGTGATGTGCATTATTCTACCTATAAAATAGAAATGGTCTTCATGCATATGGGACATTAACCATTGATATAGCCTCTCAAGATTCCCGAATAACAAAATCTCATATAACTACAATAGTCAAACATTCTTCAATATCCTTTTCACCTTATAACCATACACCGGTTTATACTTTGGGGTTCTTTCCTATTTCAGGTGGAAAAGATCTGTTGTCATGTCATATGCAGCTAGGTCAGTTTGATTGTTATAATCACTAAATTTCATTCTTCAAACACGGGATGCCCACTCTTTTCCCATTAGCACTTCATCTAGGTACTACATTTCTCAGTACCATTCCTCTTAAACATCAACTATCGAGGTTGTTTTTTCTTTTCCCTTTCCTCTCTTTTTTTTTAATTTGGTTACTACCTTATTTGGTGCCATTTTAGTTCTGTAAATACAAATTCTACCTTGTGCCTTACTGTTTTTAATACTTCAAACCTCCTACCACAAACCCTAGGCACAACATTCTTGTAATTTTCTATTTAAACTTTCAATGTTTTTCCCTAGCTCACGAAACCCTAATCAAAGAATATCAAAATACACACCAAGAATTTTAATCTACAATAATCCTTTCTAAATAACTATAATCACTCATTTGTGCTCTCATTTACCCTCTGGTTCATGATTTTTTATCTCTACACTTGATTTCTTACTAGATCATCGAATTTTTCCTTAGATTGCATGATAACTCTTCATAAATTCATGTAAGGTAAGTTAAAAATTACTTACCATGATGCTCCTTTTATAGAGTTTCAATTTTTACCCACATTAATGTCTTTCCAACTACCACCATACAACTGCATAAATTTTGATTTTCAACTTTTTCCCACCCTTATTGCTGTTCCAAGTGCACTTCCTCCACACATTCAACGTGAATACCAACTGCAACCTTCTGGAGCATAAAATACTTTACCGACTACACAAATCGTTATGTGCACATGGTGCACCAAAGTACATCCATCTCTGTGCCTTATACCAAGTAGATATATATGTTGTTTCCTACTTTGTGTCACCATGCATTCTCATTAATTATACATGGATTTTCCTTTTGGCATCATCCTTATTATCACCATCCTTCTATAACCATCATCACTAAGAACATGTGCGCTCCCAAGTTACTTAGGATTTTATAAATCTCTACCTTCTTCCACATGTGCTTACTTTCCTTCTACCCCACACTAAATATATGGTCCATCCTCTGTGCATGTACAAAGTAGAAAGTAATAAGAAACTAGCACACAAGTGTGCTTATTCCAAGAAAACAATGAACTAAATTTTCAAGAAATAAAAATGATGAAAGGAAAACGTAAGATAAATGGTAATACCACCTTGTTACAAAAACCAAGAAGACTTATTTATAGTAGGGATTCAGCCTACTCTCATCGAAGTATCTAGGAAACTATGTCTCATTTAGCACCTGTAACTAGAAAACACCTTAATGAAGTATATAAGTCACAAATATGGTCCCAACCAATTTACTTAGAAATTTCTAGGGTGGCACAAAAATTTGAATCATACAGAAAAAAATGATCCAAATTCAATTTGCTTATTTTTAATATACCTATCGTGTCCTACCTTCTATTTGAATTTTTATATCTTCTGTCTCCAAAGAGAAATGTCACACCTCTCATCAAAAAACATTATTTTATCAATTCACTCTTCCAGTTCTTGTTAATCATCTTGTCCTCTTGTGAAAAAAATGCGTTGGGAAGGTAAGATAAATTCCACCAGTAAAATAGCTGCCATGCCAAACACCAGCTGAAAGGGTGTGGCTTTGTCAACCTCTTGTAGGTTTTTTTGTATGTTGAAAGTACCTAAAATAAATTATCATCCCAAACCTTCATTCCAACATCACATATTTTTTTCAATTTATGCCCCAGTAACTTGTTGAAATCCTTAGTAATTCTATCGGCCTGTGGGTGATAGGGAGTTGTTTTATGTTGTGCTACCATAAATTCTACAAATAACATCCTGATGGTCTCATTAAGAAAATGGGTGTCCCTATTACTTGTAAGACTTAATGGACATCCATACATGATGATTATGTTTTCCCAGAAGAACCTTGATGTAGTAGCTTCCATGCAATCCTTTATACGCGTTCCTTCTTTCCACCTTATAAGATAATATGTACAAGTTATGATTTAGTGTGATCCAGTCTTGCATGTGTGTGGGGAAATAAGTCCCAAAAAGTAAATTAACTACTTTTATTAGTTTTTACGCTAGAAATAGGCCTCAAAGTCATTTCATATTTATGCCCACACTTTCTAAGGTGTTGGAAATGGTCACAAGCCCTAAAATATTCTATACAATCCTTGTAAATAATTTCTCACCAAAGGAAATGACAATAGAATATTGTGTGTGGTATTATTTCATGCATAATTTCCACCTGCAATCCCACCATGAGATTCCTCAATAATGGTAGTACACTCATGGGAAAATAAACACAGTGCAAAACTTCATCCGGGCCCAGATTGTATAAATCTCCAATAATTATCATGTAAGGCGCGACACGTATAACAAGTTGTTTCTTCTCCAAATCCTTCATCCCCTTAGGTGGCAGACCTATATGAAAGAATACAACACTATCCTCTAAGTTAGAGGGTGTGAAATTCAATCTAAAAAGCTATGCATCTTACATTTTTTCCTCAATCCTCTATTCATCCTCACTTGAGTTAATCCTTGATAAATGATCTAGTCCTGAGTTAATATTTCCTAGCTTCACCACTACTCTAAATTCAAATTCTTGGAACAAAAGAATCCACTGCATATGTTCCCTTAAAAAATGGTCTTGTTGGATAAATACTTACATGTCATGTGATCAGTAGAAAATATGAATGGAGTTTCCAGCCAATATTTCCTAAACTTGTGCAATGCATAAATCATGGAAAAGTATTCTCGCTCCATGGTTGTATAGTTGTATTCAGCTGGAATGAATTTCCTTCTTGCAAAGTAAATAGGATGATAAAAAATACCTTCTCTGGGATGGGTTAATACTACACAAATGGTTATGCCGGAGGCGTGCACATGCACATTGAATGGTATGGTCCTTGAAGGAAAGTGCGTAATAGGCACAAAAGTAAGAATTTCTTTTAATGTCTCAAAGATGCTCTGTTACACCTCACCCTAATGGAAATTTCCATTATTCTTCAATAATTAATCTAAGAGTATGGCTATCTTAACATAAACATTGATACACTTCCTGTAATAACCTATGCACCCCAAGAATCCACGCACCTTTCTCTAGTTAGTAGGTTCCTCTAAGCCCAAAATAATAGTAACCTTAGTAGGATCTACCTACAAGCCTTCTGTAAATATGGTATGTCTTGATAGAGTTCCAAAGGGTGTAACAAAGAAACACTTCTTGATGTTTAGGGAGATGTTAAACTACCACCACCTATAAAACATAAGTCTTAAATTATCACATTGATCTTTTACTAGCCCATACACAGTCGAATCATCCAAGTAAACCTGTAAATACTTATGAATGAAGTCCTAAAATGATTGCATAGAAATGTGTGAAAAATACTGAAGGCGTATTCTTTAGTCCAAAAGTTATAAATGTGTTTGAAAAACTTCCCCACTTAGTGGTGAAAGTTATCTTCTCTTGATATTATTTATCAATCCACACTTGATGATATCAAGAAAATCCATCAGTGAAAGAGTAGTTCTCATGCCCTGCAATGCCTTCAAAAATATCCTATGTAGATCTCATGCCCTGCAATGCCTTCCAAAATTCAACTCTCTATAGTCCACACAGATCCTTATCCTACCATCTTTCTTTATGGTAATCACCATAACGAGGTACTAAGTAACACTTGGTAATCACCATCTTTCTTTTTAAATGCTCTCAATGATCCCATATTTCAACATGTTATCAATCTCTTCCTTTACCTTGATACATAGATTAGGATTCGTCCTATAAGACCTCTTCCTAACCGATAACACACCTTATTTTAACTTGATCCTCATATTGACAAAAGAGTGATTTATCCCATTCAAATCATGACATCTTCCAAAGAATAAGTCATGGAGGTTGTGCAATAACGCAATTATATTTGAAACTCTCGAGTCAGAAAAATAATCCCCGATGATGGTCTCCTTAGGTTCTGAATTAGTCCCAATGTTGACCTTATTTATTTTCATAGTTTCATGAAATTTGTGCACCTGCTCATCTAAATTGTCTAAGAACTTGTGTCTACCCACAATATGATCAATATCAAGATTTTCTACTTCCTCATCATCAATCATGTAAACCAATTTAGCTTTATCTTTTTCTAGGTAGGCACACCCTAGTTGTTCTTCATCTATCTCTTCTTCTTCCAAATGCACCTCCATATCTGACTCACTGAGTAATTCTTGAATAATCTCCTCATCCTTTCCACTATCTCCCATAGTCAAGAACTCAATAATATGTAATGCCTCTTTCAATGGTGGTATAGTAGAAAAATAGTCAAAGGTTTGAATCATACCTATAGTCAGTTCTTTCTAATTCCATGTTTCCTAATTCAACAACACATAAACATACCATGCATGCATGTAGCCATACAAAGTGAAGTAGAGCTTGTGAACGCATAATGAAGGTGGTAAGTTCTCCAACCCCTTTTTCCATAGCCTCACACACTTCTGAATGTGATGTGAGGAATCAGGTTCCCCATGAAATTAACATGTCTTGGTAGGCAAATTTCTTCTAATAAGTCTAGTAAATAAAGTGATTCTCACCTCTCGCAACTCTAAAATACTATCTCTTTGTGTAATCCACCAGCATGTTGTTTTCCCACACAAGGTATATATTAATATATTCATTCTCTCCACTGGGATTCCATATCACACAAAAGACATCAATATTTCCTTTTCCAGTGTTACTTGGTACCTCATTAACGCAAAAGTGGCTAATATAGTGTGGCCTAACTACACGTGTTGTTGTACTATGCATCTCATACCCAACCATCTCATAAGTCCCATGTGCCCATTTTTCACAAGTAAAGTTGGTTGTATCACTCATAGATTATGCATCATCTTATTGAATAACACATTCCTCTGATGCCTCAAGTACTACATGATATCTAATGGTGTGTACATAAATTCCATCAAGGTTCCACATAAGGTTTATCTTTCCCATCTACCAAAGGGATGATCACGTGCTATTATTTGTTCTCAAAATAGATATAACCTTTATTGAAGTTAAAATCAACATTATTTGTTTAACACCAAGGGTTCCCAACTAAATCTAGAAAACTATCTTCTTCAGCAAGTTCCAAGACCTTAAAGTCCCCAGTAAACTTGGCCACTTGTATAATAACAATGGCATCCTTCAATAATCCAATGGGCATGGCTTTAGTCATGTTAACCATATATAACACATTTGAAGATGGGTGTAATGGTGGACTCCCCACCTAATTCCATGAGTCCAAAGTGAGTACATTTACTTTTTCACATGTACCAATCAAAATGTTATTCAATAGCCATCCATAAACAACAACATTAAAAGTGATCTCTTTATTGTACTAAAGACTTAGAGGTGGTAATTTTTTATGCTATATCTGACTCTCGCTCTCAACTCCAGTACAAAATATCATTTCCCTTATGTCACAACATCTTAAAAACCTCTTTTACGTCATCAATGTCTTTCTAAGGAATCTCAACTACTTGAGCCTGATCTAGCATTTGTGACTATTATTTTGAGCATTGTATCTCACCCGTAAAGTTCTTAATAACCTGCATAGTTTCCTAATAGTATTCCTTATGCTACGAAGGATCTAGAAAAAATACATGCAATACCTCATGTTTTGTAATAACATGTTTCTGCTTCAGATTCTCACACGTGTGTGCAGCCTCAGTGTGATTAGTAACCAATACATGTATCGTCTAAGAGTGAGATGTTATCTTTGGCATCCTCTGATATTTCATATGGCACTATACTCAAACCACTCCCATACCCTTATTCTGTTTGTATTGCTTTCTCATATGCTCATACAAATCCGGGCATTCCTCAAACTTTGAATTCTTTCTACACCCAGAGAAAATAATTTTCTGAGGGCATTCACACCTATAATGATCAGGGGATCCACATGTATAATAGGTTCCTCATCGGAATTCACCTCTTCCACCACTGAGGCCTCATCCTCTAAATCCTCCATGGTAACATCTACCTCTACCACCTCAATTAGAGTTCCCTTTATTGTTATTATGATTATGATGCTGACCTTGTTCCTTAGAATTATTTGCAACACTTTTCTGAGGTACACCAGTTCTAATGACATCATTAATTTGATCTATCAATCTGTAATTCTCCATATCATTATTGGTAAACTTATAAATCTTACAATAACAAGACACATTCTTTCTTGATAGCATGGTGCAACAAGGGGCACCTACTTGAAGCATGCTTAAACTGATAGATCTCACAATCTAGCAACCTAGCATGCACTTATTTACAAGGAAAGCTATCCTTAGTATGTCCCTCCACCTAAACGTCCATACAACAAATACCACTGCGTGTCTCGTGGGCTTAATTACCTGACAATGTTTCCAACTATTTTTTCATAGATGAAATCTAAGCTTTCAAATATGGTCGTACTCTAGTGTCTATGCTCCCAACCACCTCAGCATGCAGAGCTACCTCCAAATCCTCGCAAGATCTAGAAAATTCTTTTGTGAGAGTGCCCTCCTAAAAGGTATGATCAAAATGCCAAAAAATCACTAATTATGCTAGCCAGGGTGAATATCATAAGTCAAATTAGATTAAAAAAAGTTATAAAATGATCATCATACTCCCTAACACTCCCAACCATGCCTTGTTTAATGTCCTTAAATGCATGGATGATTTTTTTCTCAAACCTAGGTATATGAAACTTTGATAATAAAGCATCATGCAGCGCATTATAGTCTACACAATTTATATTTAGATCATACTTCTTATACCAAATATGTGTGCACCCTTGCAAACTAGTAGAAAAATAACTTGGTTTACATTCATGAGATGTGATTCCCTTAATGCGACATAGTATTTCACACATGTGCACATCATCAGCTACTTCTTTAATACCTTTGTACTCTGGTAGGTGAAGAGACATCTTGTAATACACTTTCTGGGGTTGGTGCAGACAGTGCGCACAAGATCCAAAGCTTGTATTACCTCTAGTATTTCCTCCACCTCCACAACCAATAGATCCACTAAATCTTACACCACTTGATCCTCGTCATGTGGCACGCACCATACCATAGGATGTGCTACCTTTTTTTCTAACAGTTATACAAAATTGAATCCCTATGGTGAAGGAAATGGTAGTACTTCCAGACATGACGCTAAGGTTCTGCACCCAAATAATGTTATGGATGACACTCATGAAAATATACCTCCAACTGAAACCCCAAATAAAAAATATGACAAATGCTCCACCATAGATGAATGTGGTATCTTATTTACTCCTGAATTTACTAGGAAATGAAATATACATGTCACTATTAAAGAATCTACACTATCTTAATTCTCAATTATTGTCTTAGGAACTCAAACACAAAGAGAAAGGTCTAGGTTATAAGGTGGGATCAGATGTGTGCCCATGGATATTAGTCCTTATTCCTCATACATACTCTCATATGAAGCCGAAGATGGTTATCATCCATGCTTACCAAAATAGAGGAGTACCAGATGCTCTGGCTCCATTTCTTCCACGTGAGCTCAGAATCCTTTATCATCCATCTCTCTATGTAACACCATTCATTCCTCAACATCATGTTACTTCTCCAAGTCCCTCTCATATGATTCATTAAATTTTAGCCACCTTTCTTCTATGTGCCTTTCTGTCACCAAGTCCTCCATCTTTCACAAGACCTGTTCCTACCCCTAGGCGTGGTGGGATTTAGCTAGCCATAGGTTTCTCTTCTAAATCCATAGTCATGATCAAGATATTAATCACAAAAGGGATAACACAAAAGTAAGATCCTCTAGGTTCACATAAGAACTGGTACTTAGAAACCTCTAGAATGGAATAGGTATAAAAAATGTATTTTAATGTATAACTATTGAAGACACCACCCCACCAATGATCTAAAATGTGC
This sequence comes from Taxus chinensis, assembly GCA_019776745.2. Classification (NCBI taxonomy): domain Eukaryota; kingdom Viridiplantae; phylum Streptophyta; class Pinopsida; order Cupressales; family Taxaceae; genus Taxus; species Taxus chinensis. Next base: position 868,606,331 of record CM034146.1, on the reverse strand, counting down.
ATCCAAGTAAAATTAGCATCATACAAAGTTTGGTAATCTTCTTGACTCCATAAATTTTATCTTGTAGACATCTAAAATCCTCTTACGTAGGATTTTATGTTAATATTGCACTAATTATCCTCTTTCTCATCATTTCTATAGTAATTAGGGATTTTTCGTTAATTAGCTATCATTCCTCTTCATATTCACTACTTAATGAAATTTAGTTAATTAATTAGCCTTCCTATCATTAAGGATGCAGATTAACGACCTTTCATTAATTAATATCCACGTTTACTTATGTTAATTAATTATTATTAATTAATTACTCCCGCAACTCTAAATCAATGAATTACCATTTATTGGATCAAATTCATCTCTTACATCCCAAAAATAATACTAGTTTTCCTCTAATTATCTTCTATAAACTTACCTCTACCTATTAATTAATCACCTTTGATTAATTAAAGCATCCCCCAACTCCCATGACTTCCTAACGAAAAATTAAACTCTTCTAAATCAATATTACCTTTTATAAAGTAACTTTATCCATTCATAATCTTATTTTCCCTTTATCCCATTCATCAATTTTCTAGCCTTGCCTCTTCAGAAAAGCTATATAAATAACCCTCCTTACTTTTCTTCTGGAACCATGCTTTGAATACTGAAAACTATAAACATTTTGATCTTATTCCATTCTCGTTTTGTTTGAAATAACTTCTCCATATTGCATCCTTTAACTTAAAATTGAGTAATATGGGAAGATCTAAAATGGCCTTGTAGCCATTATTGGTGATATTCCATTCTCAATCATTGAGATCAAGTAACAATCCTCTTTGATTTCTTATGTTATTTATAGGTTCATAGTTTAAGTTAACAATCATAGAGAGTAGGAAATAAATTAACATCTAATTTCATTTATGCATTGAAGAAGTATTTCCTTTAAGCTCTTATCTTGATGCTTCATTGTTTAATTAACATTTTATTTTGAAGCTCTATGGATATTATTTTAAATTTATATCTTAGTTAATTATAAATGAGCACATATGGCATGCCTAGTTGGACCTACTCTATTGTCCTTTGCACTTAATTTCAAGTTTTGGTAGTTAAATTTCAATTTTGGTTACTAACCCTCTATTTGCATATATTGACATAACTCGTCTCATTGAGTTTGTATGTGTTGAGTCTTCCTTATAGGTATAAAGGAGGAAAAGTTCTGTCAAAATTAGATCTTGATGGGAAAATTTCAAGATTTCTCCATGTTTTCATTTTTAGAGCTTACTTTCTAATCATTCTACATGCTAGTTTTTGTCAATTTTTTGAAAATCTTAAACTCTTGAGCATGAAGGTTAGTGTTTGATAGTGGTAAATCTTAGATTTACATATTAATGTGGTGGGTTGCTTTCAAAATTGAATCATGGTGATAAAATTTCTATATTTATCCATGTTTTCATTTTTACAGCCTTACAATTTTCAACATTCTACATGCTAGTTTTGTCAATTTCTTGAAATTGATAAGTTTTTTTTATTATGAACAATTTATATTGAGCAATTTAAATACTTAAATTATTCTAATTATACCCTTTCTTTCAAATTGATGACATATCATCAATATCACACATTTTATCTGTTATCATCGTTAATTAATTCCATTACGTTAGTTAATTAACTCTTTTGTCCAACAATGACGCCAATTAATAACATTCCATTAATCAGCTCCCATTTCTATCTAGATTAATTAATTATTTCTAATTAATTAAGCTCCCCTTTCTATTGAGACTAATTAATTACTTCTAATTAATTAATACCCCTTTCTATCTAGATTAATTAATTATTCTTAATTAATTAATTATCACTTCTATTTATTCAATAAATCATCATTTATTTGATTAAATCATCTCATAACATAAATCATACTAACTATTCCTCTAAAAAGATTATATAAGTTTGCACACCTATTAATTAATCACTTTGGTTAATTAAATAATCCCCTCAAACCCCATGAGTCAGTAAAGGACAAAATAAACTCTCCTAAGGTTGACTCAACCCTTTCTAAACCTCCCTTATCCACAACTAACCAAACCTCTCCATTTATCCCACATGAAGAGGGATGTAGAGATTCTTCTATCCCCTCCTACCTTTATATTTACACCTACATTCCTAAATGAGCATAGAGCATACACTATATCCATTTATCATCTTTGAGCATTCTTACATTATAAGAGTTTTCCTTCTCCATTTCTTTTATTCATCCACCCAATTTTTTGAAGTAATATGGAGATATGTCAAATGGTCTTGTAGCCATGATTTGACAAGACTCCATTATTAGAAACCTTGGGGTTTCAAGCATATAATCAAATATTTTATTGATAGATATTTACATAGATTTAACCTCATATTATTTTAGCATTCAATAAGAGATAAAAGTTAATTTTTTATTATATTAGCTTGAAATGTTCATTGCATGTTTAATATAGAAATGTTGATATGTTAGCTTTTCTTAAGCTCTTAACATGATGATACATAGGTTTTAAATTGGTATTTTATTGAAGCTACTAAGTTTTAGCTTAAAATTTACTTACATTTATAAAAATTTCATGCATACATATGGCACACTTGGTGGGACTTGAACCATTTTACTTTGCACTTAATTTCAATTTTTTGTAGTTTCAGTTTCAATTTCGGTTACTAACCCTCTTTTTATATATATTGACATAACTTGTTTTTCTTAACTTGATTTTTTGAGTTTTAATGTGTTGAGTCTTCTTTGTAGGTATAAAGGAGATGAAGTGCTATCAAAATTGAAATTGATGGGAAAATTTCAATATTTCTCCATGTTTTCATTGTTAGATTTTGTTTTATCAACATTCTACATGCTTTTTGTCAATTTCTTGAAAATATTAGATTTTTGAGCATGTAGGTTTGCATTTGATAGTGTTGAGTCTTCTATTTACATATTAATGTGGTGGGTTATTGTCAAAATTGAATCTTGGTGAGAAATTTCAATATTTTCATCATGTTTTCATTTTTAGAGCTTACTTTTTCACCATTGTACATGCATGTTTTGCCAATTTCTTTAAAATCTTAAATTCTTGAGCATGTATGTTAATGTTTGATAGTGTTGAGTCTTATATTCCTATATTAATGTGATGGGTTTTTGTAAAAATTGAATCTTGGTTGGAAAGAATTGTCCATTTTGCAGACTAAGGGATGTTTTTTTTTTACATTTTTTGAGTGCATATCAAGTGCATACCCATGAGCATAATAGCATATGCGTAACCCATCTTCTGAAGACTATAACATTTTCTCCTGAACTCGAAATAAATCCATTTTTTTTTCTGTTGGAAAGGTATTGAAGTTAACTATGCAATGAAAACATAAATGTGGTATTTGTACTTACAGAAATTGTAGATTTTCTTGACAATGAATTCTTGAAAACAATATTTTTACATAGAAGATTTGTACAGAAACAAGACGGTGCTTGTGTATTTTATTAATATCAAAATCAAGAATTACAATAAGAAGAGAGAGCTACAATATTTTTAGATATTGGATAGCTTCTATCTCATCCACAATACATGGAAATAGATAAACTAATTTGAGAATAAAATGCAGGATAATATTCACTGCCCCTAATTGCACCTATTTCCCCTCATGAAATCATCTAGGAATAAACAAAGTGAGATTGAAAAATATCTCAAAATACATGTGATAAGACAACTAAGGAAAACAAAATACAACTATCAATTGACTTAATCTAATCTAACTAAAGTGATAAAAACATTTCTTTATTATAAATATAACATTTAACTCATATGTTGAATTAAGTGCTAGTTTATTTCTAACATTCCCCCCCTTAATTCAGCATATTCTGAAGAGAGTTGGTGAGAAATAATATAAATGCCTCAAATTTAGGATGTGTAAGAGATTTAGTGAAGATATCTACACGTCGATGATCTGTTGGGAAATGTTGAAGTTGTATGTTGTTATTCTGAACATGTTCACGAATAATATGGACTTACATCTCAATGTGTTTGGTGCGTTCACGAAAGAATGGATTCCAAAAATTTTTTACTACTACTTCATTGTCTACATGAAGAATGGTTTAATGATCCTGTGGAATTCCACACCATTCAAGTATACGTCTGAGCCAAATCGATTCATAAACAACTCCTCCTACTATGTGATATTTTGATTTTGTTGAAGACCTTAAAACAAAACTTTGTTTCTTGCTTCCCCATGAAATAGGTCCAGATCCCAAAAAGAACACAAACCTAGAAGTGTATTTTCTATCATCTATATTTCTTGCATGATCTGAATCTATATAACAAGTCAAGAAGAAGTCATCATTCTTCTTGTACTCTAAGCCAAAATCCATAGTTATTATAATATACCTTAGTATTCTTTTTGTTACTTTCCAGTGGCAAAATATTGGTTCTTGCATAAACCGGGAAAGGTAAATAAATACATATCATATGTTTGGCCTAGTATAGGTTAAGTAAATGAGACTCCCAATAAACTATCGATAAATATTTACATTTACTTCTGCTAATGGATCTTTCCAAGACAATTGAAGCCTTGTCTCCATAGGTGTTGCCATTGTGATGCTATCCATCATTTTGAATCTTTCTTGTGTTGTGTTGGAATATTTTAAATGAGATACAAATATGTGATTATTTCTTTTCCATACTTCAAGTCCAAGAAAATAATGTATAAGTCATAGATCCGTCATTTCAAATGACTTACTTAGATCTTTCTTAGTTGTTTCTATCATATTCACTAATCCTCAAGTGATGATTATGTCATCAACATAAACAACTACAACCACTAACTCCCCCATTTGTTTTGAGATATAATTTAGGATCATATGGACTTCTTATAAATCCTTAACTTAAAATATGCTCATCAATTTTTATATACCAAGCCTTGGGTGATTGTTTTAGACCATGCAGTGATTTTATGAGTCTACATACTTTGTCTTCATTTCCTGTAATTATAAAACCCTCAGGCTAAGTTAAGTAGACATTTTCCTATAATTCACCATTTAGAAAGACATTTTTCACATCCATTTGATGAAATTTCCAACCTAATTGTGCAGCTAAGAAAAATATCATTCTGATTGTTTTAATCTTAGTTGTGGGTGCAAATGCTTCTTCATAATCAATGCCTTATTTTTTAGCATATCCTTTTGCTACTAATCATGCCTTGTGTTTATCGATGCTTCATTTTGACTTGTACTTTGTTTTAAATATCCATTTTTAACCTATTTCTTTCTTCCCTGGTGGAATATCTGTAATTTTCTATGTATTATTCTTAATCAATGACCTATATTAAGAAATCATTGCATCTGACCAAGGTTTTGATTGTAGGGCTTCTTGAACTGTAGTTGTCTCAATTGATTTAATAACTATCCTCATTAAGACTAAGCTAACTTCATTTTGATCCATGCTATGAGTTCTTGGTCTAAAAGTGGATGTGTTTGGTTCACTATCCAACTTAGCATCTTTTTATTACATTTGTATACCACTTAGGCATACATTTAGCTGTAGATGATGAAGTTGTCTAATTTGTATGATCGTCATTATTTTTAACTTTATCATCATTAGTTTTTTCAAAGTCATAGCCATCTTCAATTTTCATAGTAGGACTATCTTGAGAATCGCTTAGGTTTTTGAAAGGATCATCTTCTTCCTTATTCTCAAAGAACTCAACATCTCTACTTGGGAAAATTTTCCTTTGTTTTGGATCCATTAATATGTATCCCAAAGCTTCTTCACTATATCCCAAGAATATGTAAGCTTCTAATTTCTTATCAATTTTCTTTCTTTTCTTCTTAGGAATTAGCATACTTGCTTTGCATCCAAAAACTCTTAAGTTTTTTATTGATGGCTTATGCCATGACCAAGATTATTGTGGAGTTGTTCCATAAATTGTGGAAGTAGGAGCTCTATTAAGCAAATATAATGTTGTTTTAACTGCTTCTACCCAATATGTTTTGCTTAACCCTAAATCAGCAATCACGCACCTTACTATATCCATTATTGTTTTGTTTCTTCTCTTAACTACACCATTTTGTTTTGGTGTATAAGGAGGGTGCCATTTGCCGAAGAATTCCATTTGTTTCTAAGAAAGCCTTCAATAAATTATTGGTGTATTCACCCCCTCAATCTGAGTGGAGAGTCCTTATCTTTTTACTAGTTTCTATTTCAATGGCTACCTTAAAAATTTTGAATGTTGCAAAATCTTGATCTCTGGTTCTTAAGCAGTAAACCCACATTTTTTCATGAGTAATCATCTACAAAGAACATGAATTAATGAAACCCTAAATGACTTGGTCTCATTGGTCTGCATAGATCAGTATGCACAAGATATAATAAACCATGAGCCCTATATGTATTTTTTTCGAAATGATTCTCTATGTTGTTTCCCTGCAAAAAAAATGGACATTTATGTGTATTTTTTTCTTAAATGTGGTAGTCCTCTAACCATGTCATATTTCTGAAGTGTGTCAAGATAGCTAAAACCTACATGGCTAAATCTTCTATACCATAATTGTGCCGATAAATCTTACTTAATGATAAGAGTCTAATTGTTGGTTTGAACAAAGTCCAACTGAAATATCCAACCCATTCTTGAAGCTTTAGCTACAATTTTGGAGTTTTTAGACTTATATTTGATGAGACACATGTTCTTTTCATTTGTAGAATCAAATTCTACTTTCAACTTGTGCTCTAAGACTTGACTAACTAAAAGTAAGTTCTTTGTTAATCGTGGAACATAAAGGACATCTCGTATAGTAATTTTTCTTGATCTGAGAGGTAACGAGATGTTCCCAATGCCTTGTATTTTAATACAAAGAATCATCATCGAATGAAACATGGTCTCTGTGACATGTGTTCCTTAACTTAGTAAACCATTCATTTATCCTTGTCATATGCTTTGTATCCCCTGTGTTTGCATACCAGATTGAATTATGTGAATTTTTTACTTGAGTTGATTGTACAACAAATAGGAAGTCCTCATCTTGTGGGTTATCTTCGTCTTCAGCTATGATACCATGTTGTTGTTTCTTTTTCCATTTTCCTTTTTTTTTGACTTTATTGATTGTTCTTGTAACCTTGATTTGATTTTTGAGAAGTTGATTTCTTACCACTAGACGATCCTTTCTAAAAAATTTTATATGGTAACATTCTTTCAAATAATGCCCTTTTTCTACCACATATCTAACATTGTTTTGATTCATTGTGTCTTTAATGACTATGTTGTTGATTTTGTTTGCTGATTATTCTAATTATTTCTTTGTGATGAATTCATCTGATTCTTCCCTTTTTGATATGAAGAGAGGGATTTTTCCTCTTCTTCTACAAGTTTTTGTAATAACTCTTCTTGTTGAAGAATGTTCACTAACTATACAAAAGTTGTTAGACTAGTTATTTTAAGAGTTACAAATATCATGTATGAGCTTGGAAAATATCTTAGAATAGTAGGAATTAATGAATCATATTTGATTTCTACTTCCATAGCTTCAAGAGAAGATTTTAATACAACAACACGTCTTAAAAATGATTCTATTTTTTCATTTGATTTCATTTTAAGACTGTGTAATTGAGTTTGAAGTTTTAAAATAGTTTATTTGTTCTTAGATTCATACACTATTTCTAATTTTTCCCACGCTTCTTGAGCATTTCTACATTGTCTTATGTGAGGTTGTACTTCATCAGTTACACAAAACACTATTATTAACTTAGATTTTTGATTTTCTTTATCAAATGCACATATTTGGGTTGCATCAATTTCTGGTCTCATTAGCGAGCCATCAATTACTCCAATTAAATCTTTAAATTCAATTTGTGTGCATATTTTCATTCTCCATGCAACATAGTTATCTCCTTTGAGGAGTTGTGATTCTGGCAGAAAACATATAGGTGCATTTTCCCCTATTGGGTGATAGAATTGAGAGAGAGTGAGAGAGAGAAATTAACAGTATGTCATCCCCCCTTCAGATCATACTCAAACACCCACCCCAAAATTCTAGGTTGTACTAATTTTTGGGCTTCTTTTCGGCTGTGTTACAATAATTTTTTTTTGCACTATTGGCCTTGTTACAATTTTGGCTACGTGGCTGATTTGCAAAAATAAAATAAAATTTTGGACTCTTTGGTCTCTTTTCAAATACCAAAATCTTATTTTTGCAATTTTTACAAAATAAATCTTTTCCAAATCTGATTAAAAAGTATACCAAGATGTAGATCTTGCAAAAACACACACTTAAAAAAAATGACACCTCAATCCAAGATACCAGTTAAAAGTTATTAATCTTTTAAGTTATAATATTTTTATCCTTCCGGACCCCTTTCCAAAAATGGAAATTTGTTTTTTGTACTTTTTATTTTTTTCAGTTCGTCCAAAAAAGGAACTTTTTTTTTACGAAAAAACATGGTTGAGACTTACATACATGCGTGCAACTTTGCTTCATCCACCACCAGCCTTGTTTCCTCCGCCACCACCTCAATTTATTAGATTTTAGTTTTCATTTCTTTTACTTGGCTTTACATAGATTCAATTTTCTCCAATAGTGTTTGTTTCCTTCTTTTCTTGTCTCTGTTGATTGCATGATCTGCATGTGGGTGGGTGTGCAAATGGAGGTTGATCTACAAACAAGATCTCTTATTTTATTCCTTTAGCCGCTACTTTTATTCTTTTGGCCAATTTTCCTCTCCTCTTGTTTGTACAGGGTTAGATGCTTGTATATGTCAGTTTTGAGATTGATCCAATGCCAAAACTCACTGACATGGTCTAAGAGAGAAAAAATTAATAAAGGATAATGGGGGTTTCTTATTTTAGAGACAAAAAAACCCTAGAACAATTGCATATAAATTTTTCTTGAATGAAAAACAATGTTTTTTTTAAATTCAAGAAGTGAGATTCAAACTATAAATTAAAAAAAAAACCTCCTATGTAATTTTCTACATTCTTTCTTTTATTGTTGCTGGTGTGTGGAGTATGAGTAGGGGCTATGTGAAGAGGTTGGGGTCAAATTTAGATCCTCCTCGCTCAAGCTTCTTATTCCTCCTTCCTAGCACTTACATGTTCAGGCTCTTCAACTCTGATACAAAAGATTGACAATGAATACTTGAAAACAATATTTTTACACATAAGCTTTGCATAGAAACAAGATGATTCTTGTGTATTTTATTAATATCAAAATTAAGCATTACAATAAGAACAGAGAGCTACAATATTTATAGATATTGGACAACTTCTATCTCATCCACAATACATGGAAATAGATAAACTAATATTAGAATAAAATATATGATAATATTCATTGCCCCTAATTGCACCTATTTCCCCTCATGAAATCATCCACGAATAAACAAAGTGAGATTCAACAATATCTCGCAAAACATGTGATAAGACAACTAAGGAAAACTAAAGACAACTATCAGTTGACTTAATCTAATCTAACTAAAATAATAAAAAATTACTTTATTATAATATAACATTCAACTCATATGTTGAATTAAGTGTTAGTTTATTTCTAACAGGTTTTCCTTTTATTTTAAAAATGGTCTTTTTCTAACATGTCTAATTTTTTATTTCCATGATTTACTTGATTTATACAAAAGCATGTGTATACTCTTCTCTTGCACATTTTGGTGATCTTGAGGATCAAAATCTACTTTGATCTCTATATTTTTAACATTGGGATTAAACTTGGAAATTTGATTATTCATTTTTCTTAAGGGAATGAACCTTTTACAAATCATTTTTTAATGGTCCTTTGATTTGAAGTTTTCCATTTGTATATAGTTGTGATAAAAATTTTCTATGCTCTTCTCTTGAACCTTAGGGTGATCTTGAGAATCAAAAGAAACATTATTCTTAATTTTAAAACATTTGGTAAATTGGAAACTTCATCTGTCACTTTTGGTTTAAGAGAATGAATATTTATCAAGATTTTTGTATGGTTCATTGATTGCAAAGGTTTTGTTTACTTTTTAGTTGGATTATTTTTTGTGTATGCTCTTCTCTTGCATGCTTGGATGATCTTGAGAATAAAAAGAGACTCTTAATCCTCTTTTAAATAATGTGATTTGCTTGGAGAACTACAAACGCTGAGTGCAGGACCTAAAACACTTGTCAAAGAAAGGATTTCAAAAAAAAAAATCTCACTAAATGTGTGTTGTATGTTTCCAAAAGGTGTTCAAGAAAACCAGATCAAATTTAAAAACTATTAAAAAAAGCCACAATCAACACACTGTATTTGCAGGTTCAAATAAGGGTACGTCCCATACGCTTAAAGCTAGGAAATAACCCCTTTGGCATAATCCTTAAGATACAACAATGAGGGTGGTCCTAGGAACCCCAGAGTAGTCCATGCAAGAGGGACCCTTGTGGATGAAATGAGAAGTGATCCACACAACCTACTTGACTATTATTACCATTTTGTGAGATTTAGCATCACAAGTCATCTATATCACGACCCCAGTGAGAGTACATGATGGACGCATTTATTTCACACTGTGCTTGAAGGTGGTAGAGTAAATCCAAGATACTCCCAAATTAGTCAGTGCTAATTTTTTGGGTAACTAAAGCTCGTTTGTAAATGACTTGTGACACCTAGTTGAGTGAAGCACCCAGGAAGCTATCTTTTACCAAGCGCAACCTTAGACTACATCAAAGCCAATTTGAGTTAAGAGCTATTGTTCATCACAAAACGTGTGAAGCATTAATTTTTCTTAGTTTTTCACTCCCTAAGGTGAGGAAAAACTCTACCAAAGTTAGGCCAACAATTTTTATCCCCAATTGATCTACTGACTTCACTTTCTTTTGACACTTCGTTGATCAAAAGAAGAGTGACTACCTTTACATTATAAATTGATTTTTTCACCACCTTTTTGTTCATTTACGCCCATCCATGTTTTTGGTTGGGTTCTTTAACATCTAAAGTGTGTGGAGATGTTTGTAGATCATTGGTAGCCTTATTGATCTTGATACCCAAGTCAAGATCATCATTGTAGTTAGGCTTGGTTCATCACTTTGATTCTCCTTTGAAAGGTTATCTTGTTTATATCATGTCACTACAATTTTTTTATTTACATCCCATTTATTTTAAACATGACCTAAAAATCTATATTGTAAGGTTACACTATATACACGTTAGCAATTCCTAGGTATAGTATCACTTTAGTTTGATTTTAATTATTACCTTGATTTTGAAAAGTGTTAAGCGTTACCACTTGTGTGTGTTATATTAATATCATCTTGATAGAAGAACCTTACTTTCTTGAAATATTTGGTTAACATATCTTGGTGGAATTGTTGTGTCACTCAAAATCGTAACCAACACCCTTTGGAATATAGGTTTTGATTGAATTTGAGCTTGCTTCTAGTATACTTTGTTTGGAGGTGGCATTAACTTCTTGTTACTACTTACACCTTGTTCATTCCTTTGAACTCAACATAAGTAGCGAAATTTTGTTAATTATCAAACAACTCCAACTACCTTTCCAAAATCAACTTTAGGAAGTACTTCATTTTATTATTTGGTTTGAAACTCAACATTGTGTGACTGATTATTGTTTTGCTCATTCATTTAAGATAAAATTATTGTGTCACATTGATTCTTTGACATTCATAACATCCCTCAATTCCTTGGTGTTCCTTCTTTTCAATTAGGTTTGATAAATATATTTGAAAAAATTCATAGATACCTTAGTGAACTTATTACACTTCTTGGCTCCTAAAATTAGATTAGGACTTAAAAATGAATCTTTGGAAGTAAGACAAGTGAAAACTTGAGAAACCTCAAACAAGAAAGGGTTAGACCCTTTTATTGGCCATAATCTTGGGCCTTTATTCTCCTCAAATAAATTAGTAGAAGAAATGATAGATCATAACAGTGATGAGTTGGAATCACCACATGCGGAGTTTGACTTCGACCCCACCTTGTTAAATGAATTCATTTTCAGAAACAAGGATCGGGTACTAGCACGAGTAGTGGAGTTGGGAGCCACAATGCCTATCGATAAAGAAGAAATCCCACCTACAAATGATGCTCATGAAGAGGATAAACCTCTTATTAACATAAATGATATCTTAACACATGGACATGCTTCTACTTATAACATTGGAAACAATAATGTAGTGGGATATATAATACATTTCCTTAAAGTACCATGTAAATTCATAATGGAAAACAAAAAAATTTGAACAACCTTTGCAACATGAAGAAGAAGAGGAACCTTTCAAAGAAGAAGTCACTATTCAATAAGAAACTAGCAACCTTAGTTGACATTTGGCTTTGTTAACATCTCATGTATAAAAAGAAACAAACAAGAATGTACAAAAAAAAAACCTAAGGTCATAATTAGTGAAATTCAAATAGATAATCAAGGAGAAGAAAATATGAAACAACATCATGTATATATCCATGCTTCTCCTACCAAAGAACAATTACTTGTTCAAGAAATGCAATCTATGAAAGCGAAAATTACAATCCTCCAAGAGATCATTGACGGGAATATCAAAAATATTAATGTGAAGAGCTATGTCCCTATCAATTTGACAAAAATATGATGCTTTACCCCTTCCCTATAAAGTTTGACATGCCAAAATTTGAAAAATATACAGGGAAAGGTTACCTGCAAGAACATGTAAAATATTTTTACATGGCATGCCAAGAAGTGGCCTACGATGAAAAATACCTCATATGACTCTTTTCAAAGAGTCTAGGGGGCCAAGCACATACATGGTTCACTCATTTACCCTATGGGTCTGTTTTCACATGGCCTAAATTGGTAGAAAGATTTATACGACACTTATCGTACAACATAGAAAGTGACATAACCATGGCAGACTTGTGTGGTAGTGAAAAATGTCCTAACAATACATTCGCTAACTTCCTGAAAAGATGGAGAGGGATAACCAGTTGCTTCCCTTGTACATTCCCTAAAAAACAACTGGTGATTATCTTTGTGCCTAATCTCAAGCCAAACATCACTTTTCATCTACAAATGCATTGGGTTCGCACCTTTGAAGAAAACCCTTATTTCCAAAGGAACCTCTAAACCACACTCTAAGGATAACCAAAATGAAAAACCTATGGAAAAGCTCAAAATATTCAACAAAAACAAGAATGTGTTGGGAGATGGAATCATATACTCTAAATGTGTACAAAAGGTTCAAACTATTCAACCTTTTAAACTGAGAAAAGAACCTATTCAACCGCCACCTAAACGTATAATGTTCACTTCTCTCAATGAGCCTTTTTCGACCATATTGAAGCAATTGGATGCAGCTCACATGGTGACTTATCTCATAACACAACCCTTTGATGAAAATGCTCCAAAACCATCATGGTACAAAGAGCATGGATATTGTGAATTACACAGTGTAAAGGGACACAAAATAGAAAAGTGTCAATGATTTCGTCACTACATCTAAGACCTCATCGATAATGGGGAGATAGAAGTGGATACCCTAAAGAAAAATCAAATGCCAAATGAAAATATGGTGAAGGAACCATTCCCTAAACATGGTAAGTTAGATGACAAAATTTTGGATCGAGGAGATTCATCCCAGAGTTACAAAGCAGTGAATTATTTATATACCAAGAAGTACCATAATCATTACAGTTCACTCATTAGATGTATCCACTCTCTTAGTGACCATGTGAACACCATTTAAATTCAAGGAAAGGATTGCGCTATGGTAACAAAGTGCACCCATCTCATGATTCTTGAACCCTCTCCATCGACCTCACAAGATGGTTGGTACAACCTCTTAGAAGAGTTTGAGAAGATGTCGACCAAGATTTCAATCTTGGATTTTCACAAAATATCGAGTGTACATAAGGACATATTATACAAAAATATTCAGGGGCCAAGAGTGCCACTAGAAGTTGACCATTCACTTCTTCAAGTTGTGGTGGCAAACATTCTACCAACTGAGTATATCTCTTTTAATCATAGGAAGAACCCTATTAAAGATCCAACACATAATCTCCCCTTACATATTGAGGTATTCGTCACCTACCAAAAGATAAAATGGGTACTTGTGGAAAATGGATCAAGGATGAATATATGCATGTTGAAATTAATTAAGCAATTAGGACATATAGAAGAAGATCTCGATTCCCACATCATTACCATAACCGCTTATGATAACACAGAAAGGGAATCAACTGGAAAAATCACATTAGCCATAGAAGTAGGACCCACTTGTCATCAGATGAAATTTCATGTATTGGACTTGGAACTTCAATACAATAAGCTTCTTGGCTAACCATGGATTCATACCATACAGGTTGTGCTGTCAATGTTGCATTAATACATGAAATTGAAACACGAGGGACATACTGTCACAATACAAGGAGATCCAGAGCCCTTCTCTCACTATAGAGCTCTCAATAGTTTTTTTCATAAGGGTTCCTATACGTGTCCCTCTGCTAATGTAGTTTTTCCTCTTCAATTTGGAGCCATGGAATCATGAGTAAATTCAGATTCCCTAAGTTGTTGGGCCTGTGAGGCTTCTACATCAACTTCTCCTTTTGATTCATGTGAGATGAAGGTGTTGGAATACAGTTGTGGAGAGTATAATGTGCAACAAGCTCTTTTGGTTTTAGACCTATCATTGTCACCTATAAATAGAGGTTGACCCAAATATCATTTTAGATGGCCTAGAGATGAGCGAACCATGGGGTCATTTCTACCTGGATGGTTACTCGCTAAAGATAAATTATTAGACCCACCTACGACTTGGGTCATGGAATATACTTAACCAACTTGTTACCAAATCCATGAGTATGAGAAGTCTAGCCAAATTATGTATTCCATGGGCTACAATGGTTTAGGATGTAGAAAGAATGAGTAATGGCTAAGAGAACCAATCCCTATTCTGCATTTCAAGACTGAAATATATGGCATCGGTATTCAAGCTTATGGATCGCACCCCAATGATCAATATGCCACATGTTTAGAGTGAAAAGATATCTCTTATTATTTAGATAATGACACAAATTCCCATTGTAGCCAATACGAGGATCTTGTCTCCATGATCCATGAACCTATTAATGGATAGTGCTTTCCTTACCATAACCCATAATAAACCTAAAAGTGACCTCATTTACCCTTTCCTTGTTGAATGGGATAAACAACATCACGTACCATTGTTTATCTTTGAAAATGATGAAGCCATTATAGAATTCATGGGCATTCGAGATACAATTCCAAATAGAGAACATAAGCAAGGTTTCAACATTTACTTAGACACTTACACGTACTTCGGTGAGGAATCTGAGATTCGTGGTAAGCAAAACTTGAGAAAAAGTGAGGGAAAAAGTTCCAACAAAAATCCTTGCCGAAAACAAAAGTCCAAGTCACACAGTGAAAACCTCTCTGAGGTGTTGGTTGATAAACAAGTTCAAAAATCAATGGACAAGAAAAGTTACCACGCTAAGGGTGAAAATCTCATAGAGACACCCTTGAAAGAAGATCTCAATATTCCTCTTGATCCTACGCATATGGAAGATTTGTCAAAAATGCTAGTAGAAGAAACCATTGATGTGAATATTAGAATAGAATAAAGTCCAAAGATAGTCAAACTTGGAGGTTCACTCTCAACATGGGAATAAAAAACATCCACCATGCTTCTGTAAGAGTTTGTAGATGTATTTGCATGGTCCTATAAAGATATGCTAGGCTTGGATCCAACCTGCGTAGTGCATAACCTAGTAGTGCATGTAGATGCTAAGATAATCAAACAAAAGCTCAGAAAAATGCATCCACGGGTGGCTCTTCTAGTTAAAGAAGAGATAGAAATATTGCTAGTGGCGGGTTTCATTAGACCTATTGATTACTCATAATCGATATCAATGTTTAAAAAATTATTTTCCAATATCCAATATTAACATGATTTTTGATTTAATTGTAGGATATGAAATGTTATCTCTTATGGATGGATTTTTCATGTTATAATCATATCAAAATTGCAGATGAGGATAAACACAAGATGACCTTCACAACCCCCTAGGGAACTTTTTGTTATCAAGTAATGTCCTTTGGCCTAAAAAATGCAGGTGTAACCAATCAAAGGAAAATGACCGTGATTTTCCATGATATGATTCATTACACCATGGAATACTATGTGGATGATATCATTAGAAAATTCAAGACAAGAGCAGATCACCCTGAGATTTTTTTGTGTATCTTTGAATGCTTACGAGAATACACAGTCCGATTGAATCCAAAGAAGTGTGTGTTTGTATAATGTCACAAAATTTTCTCGGATTCATTGTATCCATGAAGAGGGATTGAGGTATACCCAGCTAAATTTAACGCCATTATTGAAATGTCTCCTCCTAAAAACATATAAAAACCACGCATCTTACAAGGAAATATACAAGCCATCCACTATTTCATTTATCAACTTGCTGATAATGTCATTCGTTTACCCATATACTTAAAAAGGATGTTGCCTTTATTTGGGGACCAGAGAAACAACAAGCCTTCACCTTGCTTAAGCAGTACTTAGCCAATCCAACCATCCTCATGCCTCTAACTTCTGGTGAGCCACTCATGTTATATATTTATGCTACTGAATTCACTATTGGTGTGTTTCTCGCCCAATATGACCTCGGCCACAAAGAAAAAGTTGTGTACTATCTCATTCGTACTCTCCTTTCTTATGAGCTCAATTACCCTCAGATTGGAAAAGCTTGTCTGGCTATAGTTTTTACCTTCCAAAAACATCGCCATTACCTATTAAACCAATCTTATATCCAAAGTTGACATGATTAAGTACATGTTGTTAAGATCTGCTCTTACACGTAGAATGGCTAATTGGATCATTCTACTAAGTGAATTTGACATTGAGTATGTACATAAAAAGTTGGTAAATTGACAAGTACTCACCGATAAGTTAGTAGAAGCACTGTTACCAAGAATAGAGCCTGGTTAGTATAGATTTGTCCACTGCTTCATTAATGTATATTGAGGAACCTGTCATATAGAATGTGTACTTTGATGAATCTTTTACTTTTCATGATTTGGGGGCAGATGTGGTATTAATTACTCCTTCGAGAGACCCTTTAATTCAATCTTTTTTGCCTTGTTTTTCCTTATACAAATAATATTGTGGAATATGAGGTTCTCATCACCAAGATGAAGTTGATAATCAAATGGGATATCCATCATGTTAAGATCGTTGGTGATTCACAATTGATCATCAAGAAATTTAACGATGAATATAAAGTCAAGTATGAGAAACTCATCCCCTACAAAAAAATGGTGGAAACTTTCAAAGACTATTTTGTGTGTATCACATTTGAAGAAATTATACGAACACTAAATAGATCTATAGACGTTATGGTAAATGTAGGTTCTATGTTGCGTATTCCACTAGAGAGTAATGATATGTTATTTTTTGTTGAGAATCTACGCTAGGTTGCATATGACAATTCAGAATCATGTTTGACTTGTGAATTTTTTGGTCCCTATTCCCTATGGTATGCGCACATCTACACCTATCTTAAACACAACACCTTCCATTTAGACATCTCTCCTTAAAAAAAAAATCCTTATACATGACATATCCCGTTCCACCCTATTACGAGATATGCTCTATCATCGTGGATACAATGGGAATCTATTACATTGTCTAGATGTAGTACAGTCATTCCATGCAATCAAAGAGGTACATTAAGGGGTATGTGGTGCCCATTGAAATGGAATGGTTCTAGCTAAGAAATTGTTGAGAGTAGGATACTATTGGCCTACTATGGAAATAGACTACTACAACTATGTAAGGAAACACATACTATGTAAAACATATGGAAATTTCATCCATGCACCATCATAGTCGTTGTAACCAATCACAACTCCATGGTCATTCTCCAAATGGAGAATGGATTTAATAGGAAATCTCACCCCTACCTCAATTGATGGTCATACTCACATCATCACAGCTATAGAATATTTCACTGAGTGGGTGGAGGCTCTTCCTTTGACTTATGTTATAGGAGATCAGATTTCAAAGTTTATCATGAATCACCTTATCTACCAGTATGGCATTCGTGCGGTCATAGTTACTAAAAAAGGAAAATAATTCAAGAAAAATATAGTGAAGGACCTTTTTCTTTGAATTCAAATAAATTTTAAGTGGTTTACACCATATTATCCACAAGGTAATGCGTAGGATGAAGCCACTAACAAAACATTGGTTCGAATCAAGGAAAATATGGTGAGTAAAACAAGTCACAATTGGCATTTTCAAATTCACCCATCCCTTTGGGATTATAGAATCTCCATTCGTACTCATATTAGTGTGACACCCTATTCCCTAGTATTTGGAACCAAATCCATCATCCCATTGGAAATCGAGAATCCTTCCCTGAGAAGATATCTTAGGGAATACTTGGACAATGATGAGGATTACAAAGTGGCCAGGCTGGAAGAATTAGAACTCCTGGATGAAAAGTGCATATGTGCCCTTAACCATATCAAACTATATCAGAACAAAGTATCTAAAAATTACAACAAAAGGATCATACCTCATCAGTTTGAGGTTGGATATTTAGTCATGAAATAAAATCAGTTCAACACAAGGGTGAAAAGAGAGAAGAAAGGAAAGTTTGAACTGCATAGGTTAGGACCTTACGTCATTGTGGCCAAACATGGTATGGGAGAATACAAACCTTCACATCCCAATGGTGATGAGCTCTGAAAACCTATGAATGACATGTTTCTTAAGGATTTTTTTCTTAAACATGGCATGGGAATTTTTTTAAAAAAGGAAAACCATAAAACATGGATAGGTCCCTTGGTGAAAACTGGTTTCCGGTGCCTTGGGAGGATTTTTTGTTCACAAGCATCTTGGATTTGGAGACTACTTTTGCTTAGCCTGAGGCTATTTCTGTGCCTACATCTGAGATTCCCTGTGAACCTGTCCTATCAAGCCTTGATCTGACTTCTTCTCCTCTTGTTAATATGTAAATGGATGGTCTTTACGTATTCGTCATCTAACACTGGGGACATTTCTGTGACTTCACCTTCATGTTTATAACACGTGGTGCCTACCTTTGTATATTCTCCATCTTATGTTGTGGGTATCCACGTTTCTTGATTACTTGTGCATAGCTTCAGAAAATGTTAGAAAATCATAAAAACATTGAAAAATGTTAGAAAATCACAAAAACATTCAAAAATGTTAGAAAATCACAAAAACATTCAAAATGTTAGAAAATCACAAAAACATTAGAAAAATGTTTGAAAAGCACAAAAAAAAAGAAAAATGTTTCACAAAATCACAAAAACAAAAGAAAATAGTTTCACAAAAGCACAATAACAGTAGAAAAGTGTTTTGCTAAACAATCTTGCAAAAACATAACTTTAGTTCACTTACTTTATCTTGTTTCTTGTTTTGTTTGTGTACATTATTTGTTTGTATAATTGGTTCTTGTTTATACATTTGTATAGTTTGTTTCTTATACATACTTTGATACGATTCATATTTTATTTCTTACATTAGATTCATTGTTACTTGTACATATGCAATGTGTTTTTTCATGCTTGTATATAATTATACATAGTTGTGTTAATTCGTGTTGGTTGGCACTGTGTATTTTGTTAACATTTGATTGTGTTTGCTTGTCACATGTACATAGTTTTTTATCACATCATCATATCACCATCAATATCATCACATATATACATCATATATAAATTAAATGTTACGTATCCATCATACATGTATTTTATTCTAATAAGCACATATCATATCATCAAATGGGGGCAAGAGGGATCACAAATATCAAAATCTATACCCCCCACACAAATATCATCATGTCATATTGTCCACTAATCTAGAGAAACACATGTATAATATAATTGATATCATCTATTGATCTATCATTTAAAAATCAAACACATGTGGTAAAAACATCTCAATTATCATGATGATACATACAAAGTGTGAAATCAAACCATATAACATCACATTATAATTTTTCTTCTACTCGTCATGAATAATTATTTTATTTAATTTTTTGTCGTGTTGGGAATTATTTGTCACGTGCTACTCATTTCTTATCACTAGGAGATTCTTGCTGATTCTTCTAACTTCTTCTCTATCCGAATTGTCAAAATTCTAAAAAAATATTAAAAAAATTTAAAAAATCAATTCTAAATAAAAAAGAATTTCAAAAATCCTTAGAATTGTAAAATTTGTAAAAATAGGTAAACTAGCTCATAGAGGCTAAAAATCGTGTCTTACGCATGGTATTCATTCATATCTTATTAAATTTTTTACGTGTTCAAGAATTAAATTACTCGCGGATCATCCGACTTTCAACCATTTGCAAAGCTATCCTATTTGCTTCATCAGTACTCTAGGGCACATCTAGTTTCTTGATACTATTTTGTTGTGCACAAATACTTTATCATTAGACCCAGGCATTATTTATCATCTTCCCTTGCATGTATCCTTGCTAGGGGCATCATTTTTCATACTTTTTGTCAATCACTAACATTTGGGGATCTTCATCTTGATAAAAAAATTAGTTTTACAATCATCTTGACCATTTTTGGTTGGAATATGTGTGTTTGTACTTGTTTTCCCTATTAAATGAGTCTGTTTCCTTCTCATATTGCATTTATTTTCCTATTTTGCATTGAGTGTGTGTTTTCAGCAATGGGAAACTATTTGTAGTATGAATTTTCATGTCATCCTACTTCTTTCGTATGCTTATATTTTTAATAAGGACCGATGATGTAGATCTTTGGCAATATGATGGCAATAAAGTTTTTTTAATACACTGAATGAAAGCTTCCTCTTTTCTTTCCATCTTCATTCCTCTTCTACATCATCATCCTATCAACACTATTTTTCTTATTCAGATGTGGCATCCTGCTCCTACCCATTCTTCTGTTTCCTTTCTCTCACCTTTTTCGATCGTCGATTTCCTTATTTCATCACCCATCCACACTCAATGGGGCATCTCTCACATCTACTAATTTTTCTTCTACGTCTTAAAATTTTTATCTTTCTACTATCTTTGAAGTGGTGTCACTTAAGCCACCTCAAAGAGGGGAAAATGTAGACACCTAAAATTTATCTCGAGCAATTTTAATACTTGAATTGCACTAATTATAACCTTTCCCGCAAATTGACCGCATATCACCAATATCACACATTTTCTCTGCTATCATCGTTAATTAATTACATTAAGTTAGTTAATTGACTCTTCTATCCAAATTTGAAGCCGATTAACGACATTTTGTTACTCAGATCCGCTTTCTATCTAGATTAATTAATTATTTCTAATTAATTAAGCTCCCCTTTGTATCTAGATTAATTAATTATTTCTAATTAATTAAGCTCCCCTTTGTATCTAGATTAATTAATTATTTCTAATTAATTAAGCTCCACTTTCTATCTACATTAATTAATTATTCTTAATTAATTAATTCTCTCTTCTATTTATTCAATAAATCGTCTTTTATTTTATTAAAATCCTCTCATAACATAAATCATAATAACTATTCCTCTAAAAATATATATAAGCTTACACACCTATTAATTAATCACTTTGGTTAATTAATAAATCCTGTCAAACGCCATGAGTCACTAAAGGAGAAAATAAAATCTCCTAAGGTTGACTCAACCCTTTCTAAACCTCCGTTATCCCTAGCTAACCCAACCTCTCCATTTATCCCACATAAAGAGGGATGTAGAGATTCTTCTATCCATTGGGCTATATAAGGATCCCTCCTCCCACCTTTCTATTTACACCTACATTCCTAAATGAGCATGGAACATACACTATTTCCATTTATCAGCTTTGAGCATTCTTCCATTATAAGATCTTGCCTTATCCATTTCTTGTATTCATCCACGCAAGTTTTTGAAGTCATACGGATATGTCAAATGGTCTTGTAGCCATAATTTGATAAGACTCCATTCTTAGCAACCTTTTGATTTCAAGCACATAATCAAATATTTTATTGCTAGAGATTTACATAGGTTCAATCTCATCTTATTCTAGCATTCAATAAGAGATAAAAGTTAATTTGTTTAGCATATTAGCTTGAAATGTTCAATTCATGTTTAATGTATAAATGTTGATAGTTTAGCTTTCCTTAAGCTCTTAGCATGATGAGGCATTGGTTATAGCTTAGCATTTTATTGAAGCTACTGGGTGTTCATTACAACTTTACTTACATTGTTAACTATTTCATGCATAGATTTTTTTCCTTTATTGTAAAACTAGTCCTTATCTAACATGTCCAATGTTTTGATGGATATTGTATTTCCATGCTTTACTTGATTTAGACCAAATCTTGTGTAAGCTCTTTTGTTGCACCTTTTTGTGATCCTTAGAATCAAACACAACTTTTATCTCTATCTTTTCATCAATTAAATTAACTTGGATATTTTATTATTAATTTTTCTTAAGGGAATGAACCTTTTACAAAGCATTTTTTAATGGTCCTTCGATTTGAAGTTTTCCATTTCTATCAAGTTGGGATAAATTTTTTGTATGCTTTTCTCTTGCACCTTAGGGTGATCTTGGGAATCAAAAGAAACTTTAGTTTTCATTTTATAACATTTGGTTATTTGGAAACTTTATATTTCATTTTTAGTTTAAGGGAATGCACATTTATCAAGTTTTTGTATGGTTCATTAATTGTAAAGATTTCCTTTCCTTTTTAGTTGGATTATTTTTCGTGTATGTTCTTATCTTGCATCCTTGGATGATATTGGGAATCAAAAGAAACTATTAATCCTCTTTGAAATAATTTTATATTCTTGGAGAACTACTAAACTTTGAATTGAGGAATTAAATACACTTGCCAAATAATTGGGATCGAAAAAAAATACTAATGCAATTTGATGCATGTTGCCAACTAGTGTACAACTAAACCACATTAAGAATAAAAGATAAAAAACAAACCACATTCATAACAATGTATTTACAGGTATAGATAAGGGTACGCCTCATCCACTTAACTAGGACATAACCTCTTTGACATAATATTTAAGCTATAATAATAGGGTTGGTCCTAGGAACCCTAAAGTAGTCCACGAAAGAGGGAACCTTGTGGATGAAATGGAAATTGTTCCACACACCTACTTGACTAGTTTTACCATTATAATATTTTGCGTCAAATTTATCTGTATCACTACTATAGTGACATTACATGATGATTGAATTAATTTCACACTGTACTTGAAGGGGGTAAAGTAAAGTTGATATAACCCAAGAGTAGTCAATGCAAATTTCTTGCTAAATCTAGCTAGAATCTAGATAACTTGTTATACGTACTTGAGTGAACAACCTAGAAAAACCATTAAGTCTTTGGAGCCAACTTGAACAAATAGTTTATGTAAACAACCATCATTTATCATGAAATGTGTGAAGCGTTAATTTTTCTTAGTTTTTCACTCACTCTAGGGTGAGGAAAAACTTTTTTCTAAAGTGTGGACAACATCCTTCATTCTCACTTATACTTCTTCCTTTGCTTTTTTTTGACACTTTGTTGATCTAAAGAAGAGTGACCACATCTATATTTCTGATTGATTGTGTTTCCAATTTTATGTCTATTTACTCTCATCCATGTTTGTGGTTGGGTTGCTAAATGTCTAAAGTGTGTGGGAATGTTCTCATATAATTGACAACCATTTTGATCTTGATACCCACATCAATATTATCATCATAGTTAGGTTTCGTTCATCACTTGATTCTCCTTTGAAATGTTATCTTTCTTGTATCGTATCACAACAATATCCGATCTTACGTCTTGTTTCTTGCAGACTTGACCTAACTATTTAGATTATAACATTATGTTATGTGCATTGTAACAATTGCTTTCTATACTCTAGCCTTGGTTTTCTTTCAAACATTACCTCGATTTTGAAAGATTTTTTTGTTACCCTTTTTCACATCATATTAATATTATTTTTATACTAATACCTTAATTTTTATTAAATCTTGGTTAATGTATCTTATTGGTATTATTGCATCATTCATATTCGTAAATTCCACTTTTTTATCATATTTAGGTATTGGTTGGACTTAAAATTTCTTTTAGTAGACCTTGTTTGGAAATCTTTTCAACCTTTTTTTATTTCTTACATCTTGTTATTTTTAAAACTCGGCATAAGTAGTGACATTATGTTGATCATTTTACACCAATCTAGCTTTGACACAAATTTTACATAAGGAGTATTTTCATGTAAATTGTCTTTGTGTTTTGAACTTGTGTGATTGTTCCTTGTGTTTATCCATATTATAAAATCATTTCTAGGAAAATCCTTTGGTACTTTAGATCTTCTCGATCTTCCTTTTTTTTCCTACATTCATGGTCATTTTTTAACATATCTTTCAAACCTTAGGAAAAAAAATCCTATCAAGAAACTTTTACAGCAATCAAACATTGGAAATCTTTCCTTAGTATCCTTTATGTTGCTCAAATTTTGATCAATCCTTTCACATTTATTCCTCCAAAATTGTTGTCCAAACCTTGTTGGATTATAAATCTTATGTCAACACGATGTATGTTTTTCTTATCTTTAATTTGGAAAATCACACAAGCATCACCTATCTATTTACAAAAAGTCTAGTTCGTTGTCATTATACTAACCAAATGAACATGAACTTCCTTATATTTTAAGGAGTTCAATCACACTATCTAGGTATAGGAATTTAGACTTATTGAACGCTAACCATGAATGATTATCACAAGGTTCTTTATATGTACGACCATAAAGAATACAAATTTAGGAGTTCACATCAAAAGACTCCCATCATGACTAAACCATGTTTTGTTCTCCATGCTAGAGAACCCATTCAGGTAACTCGTTTCCCACCTTCATCCCCACCTTCATCTCATATTTGGTGGTATAGTTTGGAAATGTTTTATCTTAGTTAGTATTTGGGCTCCCCTAACTCTTCTTTCGATTCTAATCTAAAAATTTCCTTTTCTTATGAGGATTCCAATGCAAAAATTTCCTCTAATTCTATTGATGATTCAGATCTAAACTACTATTCAGATTAATATAATTTGGCTCCAAAGTCACAGTCATCCTATTCTTCACATGACCTCCTTCATCATACTTCTTTTTTGATTCTTGATTCCCCCATTTAATTGTGGAACCTCCTTTATCATTCATCCAATTCGAATCATAAGTCACGTTCTTCCCCTTCTTCGTAGAACCTCTTTTATCAGTCTCCTCAACAAACCCTTCCACCTTTGAAGATTTGTGTGACACAAAGTCCTTCTAGTCAATCATCTAAGTCAAATCCTACGTCAAATTTTATGGAATTTTTGGATACAAAATACTCCTATTCTTCCTCCCCGATGTTGACTTATAGGGAAACCTACACTAACCAATTCTAAATCCACATCTTCTTTTACTCACAATACATTTATCATAATTCTACTTTGTCTCTTAAGTTATTTTCTTGTATCAATCATAGTAAAACATATTATAATTCTTCCACACTATTTGGACCTTTTTCTTCCAATGAAACCCCTGTGGTCGATCAACAACCCATACTGAATTATTTCTTTTAGAATGAATGAGTGATCATGTCATTTATTAGGGCCCACAAAAATATCTTCCTAACAAGTTATGAGTAAGGATTCTCTTGAGACTACGATGCATCCATGTATAATGAGAAAAAGATTGATTCCTTTTACCATGAAACGGAGGAAGAACCATAGATCATGTAACTTGATCCTACTATTCTTTCATCTTTACATTCTTCATTACATGATGAAACTCTTGGGTATTACATTTATTCATGGTCTATCTTGTCATCATCCAATCAATCTTTGTCTATCACAATTCCTCAATCACAATATCTTATGGGGTCAACTCATGTAGCCCTTGATCTTTGTCTAGGTGTGGGTAACCTTCTAGTAGCCCTCCCTCTGCTATTTACGGGAAATATTCAAATAGTCCACTATATTATATTCTTGGGGCATGAGAAACTAGACCCTTGACTTCTATGTATGGGTCACCCCCAGGTAGTCCATCGACTTTTATTGCTTGGGCCACATCACAGTATCCCATCATATTCGATCTATGGGTTGCATCCTAGGAACCCTTATTCTTCTAATCTTAGGAAACATCCTATTATCCCTTCATCCTCTATTTGTGGCTCACATTATGGTAGCCCCTCTCCTGAAATTCTCGTACCATATCCTTTTCATTTGTCACGCTATATTTTATCAATGATTGTGAAAATCTCACCATCATTACTCCCATCACTTCTAGACTTCCACATTCTTCTCCCACTTCTTGGGATCAAACAAGTAACACATTTTCTTATAAAACCCTAGACATGTTTTTGATCAAAGTAAGATCAAAACTTTGAAGATCTCTATAGCTCCCAACAACTCAAATGATTATAAAATTCACAATCAAACATGATTCTAGAATGCACACAAATGTACCCATCAAGTATGGAGCCAAGTGTTGAAACCTATGGATATGGAACTGAAGCTCTGACATATGAAACCCATGTTTCAAAACAAATCAAAATCATTTATTGAGTGTGAACTCACCATGATCATCGATATCGGGGATAATATTAGTCTTGATAAACAAATGTGCTTAGTATCCCTTATCAAGGAAATCACAAACATTATTTTTGGATCCTATCACATAGAATGACATGGTTATTCCTAATTTCCCAATACACTAAAAAATTCTTTAAAAAATCAATAAATTTAGAAAAAAATAAAAACATAGAAAAACATTAAAAATAAAAAGTACAAATATCAAACATTGCAATTAGGTATTACATACGTATGGATGTTATTTCTTCCATTTATTTTATATTCCTACGTAATTCATCCACCATTTTCATTCCTTCTATGATATTTTGGTTATCTTATTCCATAAACATCTTACAAAATTTATCTCTATGTTATTTGATTGACCTTGGCCTTTCATCACATTGGTAAATTAAAGAATGAATGACCTCTTAAATATCCTATCACTATCTACATATAATAAACTTGTTAGGAAGAGGTTTTTGCCATATTTTTTAACACTAGCCGATGTCATCATCACAATCACTTCCACATCCTTCCATCAAGCGATCAATGATTCTTAACCCCTTGTCACAAAAGAGATATAAAATAAGTTTTTAGAAAGAAAAATAATCAAAATCAATGAATCAAAAAGAAAAAGTTAAAATCAAAAGAAAATAGATATATATTTCTCTCTTGGGGTATTTCCAATAATGTCTACCGGGGATATGGAATATTGACTGACAGTAGAGCAATGTTATGATTTTAATCGAATGCATCTCCATCGAGGCTATGGATTCTTGAATGGTAACAAAGCAAAGTATGAATCTCCTTCCACCCTTCATTCACAAATCACCTTTCAAAATAAATCATTCCTACATGTTGGCTAGTATCTTCACTTATTGTTTATCAAATATTTCCTTCAAGAGGTAATTAATTTCCATGTATGCACACAAGATTTTGATGAGTAAACAAGATAAATATGTTACCAATTTTTTCCTTTTGTACCTTGTTCAAACTCTTGTTTTAGCACATGTTTTGTCTCATGATTTGTGACTTGGGCTAATCAATTTTTCATCAACCACCTTCTAAATATTTTCATATCATATTATGTTCTTTGAAATTCATTTATAACATGCATGTGTATACGATGGCCTCTTTTCCATGTTTGCAAAAAATTTTGTCCCCTTTTAATAAGACAATGTTCTACTTCCTTTCTATCATGTGTTTCTTGGCTAGCTTACATTGGGGGAATCCTTGCTCCCTCATGATTGAGCCTATCATAGATTGGCCTTGATACCTATTATGAGTGTGAAGAGCTTATCTTTTAATACTCCCAGCTAATCATTGGGGCATGTCGCATCTTCACTTTCATGTATGTGTGGAATTTTTCCCTTGTACATCCCATCTATCACTAGAGGTATCCATACTTCTTTATCTTCTTGTACATAGTTTCATAAAACTTTAAAAATAAACAACATTTTAAAAATTTTCTAAAAAATTTTTAAAAATAAAAAAATCATCCTACAAAATCTTTGCTCTTTGGTTCTCACCTATTCTTGTGCATGACTTGAGGATCATATTGTTATACCTCCATTAAAAAAATTGGTTTAATTACAATTTCTCTACTTTGGGGCACAATGAGCTTGATATTGTTTCATAGTGAACTGATTTTCACAGGAACCAAGTGTCATCCGTTATTCCCCTTACATGTATCCTTTCATGGGGCACCAATTATAAACCTCTACATTAATTCACACGGGTCTGAATCAAATCTTGATAATAAAAACAATCAATTATGTTTCTCTATTAGGTTATCTTGTTTAGTTTCTCTTATTACATTTCATTATGTATGTTGCAAAGACTTAGGCATCTTTTACTTTCTTGTATTGCATTGCATTTTGTATGTTGCATGGAGTTGGTGTTTTTAACTATGGACATTTTTCTGTATATTGATTTTCATTTCATACTACACTTCTATTCATTCCTTTTAATAAGGGTTGATGACATTGATCATAACAAAAATGATGAAATAAATTTGGTTTTTACATCGGCGAGATGATAGTTATATCCATCTCTATTCATCTTCATTTTTCTTCAATATCACTATCCTACTATCAACACTTTTATTAAAAAGAAACTTAGGGCAATATGGATCAATTCTTCTACTTATACTATTCTATTCTTTCATCTTTTCGATCGTTGATTGTCCTCTTGCATCACCCCATCGAAACTCGAGGGGGCATCCTTCATTCTATTAATTTTTTCTTCTATCTCTTCAAATAAATTATTTTTTTGTACTTGTCTACTATATTTGAAATGGCATCACTTACGCCACCCTAAAGACGGAAAAATGTAGCCATCTAAAATCTTCTTACGCATAATTTCATGCTAAGATTTCACTAATTAGAATTTTTCTCATCATTTCCATAATAATTAGCACTTTTCCGTTAATTAGCTAAAATTTCTCTTCATATTTGTTAATTAACAACATTTTGTTAGTTAGTTAGCCTTCCTATCATTAAGGATGTCAATTAAAAACCTTTCCTTAATTAATATCCACTTCTACTTGGGTTAGTTAATTATTATTAAATAATTTCTCTCACGACTATAAATCAATAAATTACCATTTATTAGATCAAATTCCTCTCTTAGATCCCACAAATCCTACTAAGTTTCCTCTAACTAGCTTCTCTAAACTTACCTCTACCTATTAATTAATCACATTTGATTAATTAAAAAATTCCCCAACTACCATGACTTACTAACGAAAAATTAAACACTTCTAAATCAAGATTACATTTTATAAAGCAACCTTATCCATTCCTAATCTCATTTTACCTTTATCCCACATTCATCAATTTTCTAGCCTTGCCTCTTAAGGAAATATATATAAAATAAAACTCCTTCTTACCTTTCTTCTTGCACCATGATTTGAATAGTGAAAAATATAAGCATTTTCATCTTGAGCTATTCTCTGTTGTTGGAAATAACTTCTCCATCTTACATCTTTTTCACTCAAAATTGAGTAATATGGGAATATTCAAAACTGGCCTTGCAGCTATTCTTGCTGAGATTCCATTCTCAATCCTTGATATCGAGAAACAATCCAATTTGATTTCTTATATTCTTCATGGGTTCATAGTTTAAGTTAGAAATCATAGAGAGTAGAAACTATCTTAGCATGTAGTTTAATTTATCGATTGAATAATCATTTCCTTTAAGCTCTTATCTTGATGGTGCATTGTTTAATTATCAATTTATGTTTGAAGCGATGTACATATTAGTTTTAAATTTATATCTTAGTTAATTATACATTAGAACTGTTCTATACCTCCAATTTCTCTTTGACATGTATGCTACGAGGACACACATACAACTCTATAGGAAAACAAGAAAATGAAGTCTCATATATATCATGATACAAATTCTCTTTAACCCATGTGTGTGCATCAAATTTAGGTCTAGTATTAAATTTGCGAGAAAAATCTAACTCTAAAGTTTCTACCCAACTATCAATACTGGCCAAAGTCAAACTGATACGTATTCATCATTCAAATTACTTGCAGTAACTTGAAAAGAGTTCCCTGTAACAGAAACAAAATGTAGTCTTTTATTTTACCAATAACAACCCAAGGAGTACTGACACATCACTCAGATAGATCTGAGTGCACACCCAAAGTGTGCAACGGTACTAGATCCATCTTTTATGAAAGATTTGCTAAGGAGTTAGCATGAAAAGATAAATAATCCATAATCTTAACAACCATATCCATAACATCCATGCAAAGATAAACCATAACTAGATCTAGAACACAACCATATGCAAGAATAAGATAAAAAGGAATCAGGATCATGTTTACTATGCAATATCCAATTATAGATAAGTCAAAAACCAATATCCATTATATTAATCATTATAAAATGTAGAAGATGAATATATACATAAAATTATCACCATAATTCATCCACGCTCATAAACCCGTAGCATAACTCTACTAAAAGAAAGACTACTAATTTTTTTCAAATCAACACATATATATAAGAGTGGGGACTTTCCCTACACTGCCTAAGCATTCTCAAAATAGGATACACGCTAAGAATATCCATATGCAATTTACCAAGTTAACAAGAGAGAATGTAATCTCTTTTAACATTAAATCATCTATAGTTATCTTTAGTTCCAATCCCATTTTTAGCCCAAAACACTGCATGTAACTTGATCTTCAACTTGTTCCAAAATAGCCTTACGTAACATCCAAGTCTTCATTCTCTAGTTCAAAATCCTTGTTCCTCACTCTAAAAGCACATTTCTTTTATATGGATTCTTCCCATATGTGATACATAAACTTCTACTATGGAACTGTAAGAAATCACACAAATTCAGTTCTTCTACTTTAAACTTTGGAAAATGACATATTGATGAAGATTACAACTTTAGTGAATGATTAAGTAGTGCTTAGTAAATAATTGAAGAGAAAAGATAAAATAACTCTACGCACAACACAAGAATTTCTATCTGAGAAAGCCCAATGAGGGAAAACCAGTCGCTAAAGGAAACTGCTTTTTCTTCCCACTTGTATTTCTAATTAATCAAATTGAACAAATTACAAGAAGTATGAAAAGAAGCAAGAATGTAAACATTCTCTCCAATTATTTTCTTGCTCTATTTTCTTACACCTTGCTCCTAAAATTCCACTCTAGCACTGAAGAATCTCTTCTTATATTCTCTCATACTAACACTCTTCTTCTCGATCTCTCTCGATCTTCGAATGAATTAGTCCTTGTCTTATTTTCATGCATTTATAGGCCTTCTCATGTCATCCTATGGACTGGAGGTTGTGAGAGGGAAAGGAAGGGAAGAGAAAAATTCATGTGCTTAAAATTTACATCCATTCATGTTACACTCAGTTGGGTTTTAAAATGGTACGTTAACAAAGCCACAGTCAGGGGACAACAAGTCCCTCCTCTTTATGGGAGAGGTTCCCTTATTGAAAGAAAACAACAAAGCTTATATAAAATGTACAAATTTCATCTTAAGGTTGGACCTTTGACATCTTCAAATGATTTTATACCAAAATAGGTTATTAATACAAATAAATGGAAGATCTAAAGAAAGGAAAGATCATATTATAACAGTACTTTCAAAAAATATACATAATAGAGTATAACCCTATACATACTAAGCAAGAGTGATACAAAATAGAATCATTCACATTTAGGGGGGGGGGGGGGAGAATAAGATATCATTCGATAAACAAAAATTTCTAGAAATCATATCAATAAGAACACAAATTTTCTTATCACAGAAGATGAATGATCCATGAATTTTAGATAACCAAGAGGGGAAAATGGAGGAAAATAGAGAAAAGGGAAAAATACTTCTGTATTGATTTACTTTTGACTATAATCAAAATTAAAAAGTATTAGAGTCCAACCTTTGAAATGATCCAAGCTCTTACATTTATAGATGAAGCAAAAAGAGTATAAGAAGAGAAGGAGGAAAATATCATTTGGAAGCTATCAAACAATGACCATCAATGCCCCTATAAATCTACCTCCAAATCTGTAATATCTGGTTTTGCATGTCTTTTGTGTGCTAAAGAAAGAAGGATGGAAGATCAGATAAAATTTGATCTAGTTGAATCGATCTGATCCACATATTAATGGCATGAAAGAGGTTTTCTATATTTTCACCCAAATCAAGATATTCAGGCAGTTATCCATGTCTGTTTAGTGTGTTGGAGAAGGAAGCATGGAAGATCATTTCAGATTTGGGTAGTCGAAAACAATCAGATCCCATATTAATGGCTTGAAATACTTGTTCAATATTTTCACCCATAAAATCCTACTGAAACTAATATTTTATGCTTCCATGGTGTAGAGGAGACTAAGACCTTTCCAACAGTATAAAATTTGTGGAATCTCGAGCACTAGAGTGAAAGTTATTCTCATTTGAATATTTGAATCGAATCTGTACAATAATGGAAAAAAATAAATTTTCACAAAATGGATTCACATGGGCCTGAAAATTGAAATCATGCCTTTAATACAAAATATGTAAAAGTTTGCAAAAGTTCCTTGTAGCCCTGCAAGCCCGTACAGCTTAACAATTTACATTTGGGTATGACGCGTGGCTTTACATGAGTGGTAACAAAATCACAATTCACTTTATCACTTTACGCCCTTTATGGAAAAAAGGCTCAAAATCTCAAATTTCTCCACTAACCCACTTCTCCGCTGTTGAATTTGCAACGCGGGCTTAACATTTGACTTTATCCCATGGTGTGAGACAGGGACACAACTCACTTTATCACTTTACGTCTTTTATGGAAACAAGGCTCAATATCTAAAAGTTCGCTGCCAACCTGACTCCCCGACTTTGAATTTCAACATGGGCATAACATTTGAATTTTTCCCTTATAGAAACAAAAAAAAAATTCCCAAAATGCTCCAACGACCTGCATCTTCCCATTTGGCCATGTTTCCCTTTACGGGCTTGTTCTTTATTTTTGTATTTTTACTAACTCTCTTTGTTTGGCGAAGGCTTTATATTTAACATGGGACACGTGGAGGCTCAGCGCACATTTGGGACATGCCTTTGGATTCACCTCTTGAAAGAGTGCCGAAGAGACATGTGGCTCCTTCTATGGCTTTGCTCTATTTCTTTGTGGTTTGGCTAAGTACCTTTATTTTTGTGGGGCCATATGTTTGACCCTGGACATGTGGAGGCACAACACACATTTGGGACCCACCTCTGAATTTTTCCTTTGAAGTTACACTAAGATGTCACGTGAAGGCTTCCACAAACCCTTCTATACTTAGCCGATTCAATGGCCAGCTCTGCCCCTTCTTTGAATTTAACCATGTGGCAATCCTGTGCACACCTGAGGACCCACTCCTTGATTCTTCATTTAAAGTTAAACATTGAGCATGAAACGTGGAGGTGTCCCCTTGTTGTTTTATACTTAGACGAATTCGGGGCTGCTACCCATTTGAATTCTATCGGACCCTAGACACATGGAGGGTTGGTGCTAGTTCAGGGTCTCTCTTTTGGCCACACCTTTAAAGTTGCGCTGATGAGGCACATGGAGTGCTGGTGCATGTTTGGGGAACCACCTTTGGCTTCAAACCCTTGATGGTGCACTGATAAGACATGTAGCGCCATCCGCTAGCCTTATAATATTCAAAGTCCAATTTAAATTTTTTGAGGCTCTGACCATGTGGATGGTTGACACTCATTTGGGGTCTATCCCTTGGATATCCCTTTTAAAGTTACACTGATGAGGCATGTGGAGGGTTATGTCAACTCTTTTATACTTAGTTGATTTAATGACTAGATCTGTCCCTTTTCCAAACCTTAGACACATAGAGGGATGGCGCAAGTTTGGGGTTTCCATGTTTGTGCACCATATCAAAAGTGCGTCGAAGAGACGCGTGGAAACTTCCACGGTATTTTTATACTTATCTGATTTTGGCCTCGATAGAATGTTTCCTTTCTCCACTTTGACTTATGAGGTAAGATAAAGAACCATAGAAATACTCTGACGACCTCAAGGAAAGATCCAGATGGGAAGATAGAAATTTTATCAAACCATGCAAACTGAAAGATTTTAAATTAATGGGGTGAGATTACAAATGAGCACTAGCTTCTTCATAGCATGGATTTTCCTATCTCTTCAGAATTATCAATCTGCTTAGACATCTCGCAAGGGCAACAACTCAAAATTTTCGAAAAATGACTTTAAAAATGAGGGGAAGTTTCAGGGTGATAACACACTCTATTTTAATTTTGAAGAGTGTTAGAACCTCCACCCTGAGTAGACTGGAGATTTTAGGAATGACGTCTTGGTTTGGCAGTAGTTGTAGGACCGCCACTCTGCAGAGAGAAATAGTTATGTCCAAAATGTCTATATAACTCATTTTCTTTATTTTATTCAACTCTACTTATTGGTGCTGATGGAACTAATGAAGTGGTGTGTTTTTCCAAATCCCTTTAGATCATACCCCCCCTACCAAGGAGGGTTTTGGTCCCATAAAATTTTAGTGGGGAGTGGTAGAGGAATCAACTCGCTCTCTTTCTCCCTCGAGTACCACCGGGTCTACCCTGGTGTCTTCTCTCGTCTAACATGCCAAGACTCCTATGGATCTCTTTTATTATACTCTAATACTACATCCTCCTCCAAGTTTCCTTGAGTACCATTCACTTTAGAAGGATGATTTTGTATCTCTTCTTCTTTGTTATGCATAGATGGTGTTAGTAGGTGCAAGCTCTTGCAAATTTCTATCACATGCATATGCATGAAGTATGGCCTAAAGGTTTATTTTCCAACCTATTGAAGTATGGTGAAGGTACCATATTGTATTGGTTTAGTCCTTCTTGCTTGTCTTTCTCTCCTAAGATGGATTGGCTAAATCCTTTCCAAGTACATTATTGCTCTAGTCACTACCGTTCCTTTTACCTCCTCTTCTCCTTGCTACCCCACGGTTAGGTCTAGTGAATCTGTAGGTAGATACAAAGACTGCATAGTGGAAGTTGGTTTTTCTAATTTTGGTTTCCTCTTCTACAAATATTGACAAGTGATATCAAAATTATACATCCTTTGTTTAGAAATATCCGTGCTCTCATGTCCATTTTTCTTTTATTCCAATGAAAGAAAACAAAACTTATGATTTTCTTAAATAATTCTTGGTGTTTGGTTGGTAATCACCATAGCCTTCTTTGATTTTCACTGGTGATCCTGGATGTTGAAACTAACTTCATCCTTGACCCATATATACATGTTCTCCTTCGTTGTGAACACAACATCCCTAACATACAAGCAAGGACTTCTGAAGACAATGTCAAATGCATCAAGTGGAATAATATCCACCTATAGTACATCAATATATTGGGTATTTATCCCAAACTGAAACTTACACTTCATTGTAACTTTAATTTCTACACCCTTATTCACCCATACCAATGGGTATGGATGTAGATATGTGTAAGTTTCTAGGCCAAGTTGTTTTACAAATGCATCATAAATAAAATTTGACTGAGAACCTGAATCTACTAAAGCATTTACCTTAGTTTTATTTATTTGGATTTTGATTTGAAATAGCCTAATCGTCTCTTCTTCTTCTACTCCCACATAAATGTTAGTGGTCATGCATCCTAGTCTCTCATCTACATCTAAATCATCCTCAATCTCCGCCTCTCCTTTTGTTTTCACATTGGCCATGTATTTTTTCAAATCCTTGCTTCGGTTCTTTGGGTGTAATTCTGGATGAAACTTCCAACATGTGGCATCATTATTTCCATTTATATCACAATTCTTACAAAAAATCTTAGGATATTTACAAGTATGCAATGTGGTAGTGACATATTTACCATTATATTTACCTATGCTACTTTTCTTCCCTTGTTCTTTCTCCTGATGATCTGTTTACTAGTCTCCCTTTTGTTCTGTGTCTCCTCACTTGTTCTCGTCATCAATGTAGTATGTTTATATAAAAGATTCATTGATATCATTGACTTTGTGGATATTACCTTTCTCCGAAGGTGAGTGTGAAGTCCTCCCAAATACTTGGTCAGAATCTCCTCATCCTCTAAGTCCATATTTAACAACATCGCTTGTCTCTCAAATTGTGTAGTGTAGTCTTGCACACTTTGACCCGTGCCCTGTCTAAAATACTACCACTTAATTAGCATGTCAATCTTATGGTAAATAGGATAGAAGTTAGCCCTAATCAATTATTTAAAAACTTTCAAGTACTGACAATAGGATGTTTCTTCCTCTCACACGTGGCTAGATGGGTTTCCCACCAAAGCAGAGGATGACCTTCAATTATGAGACGTGTAAAGGTGATACTTTTTGCCTCGGTGAAATAATGCACACTAAAATATAATTCTAACTATTTTTCAAAATTTATCCAGTGATTTTGCATCTACTTGAACTGGAAAATTCTTTATTTCAACTTTCGTTTTGAAATTAAAAGGTGTATGAGTAGATTTTACCTTTTCGCTTACAATTGACGTCTCTTGTTCACGTTCTTCCAATTCTTCCTCTTTGTGGCTCTTTTTGATACCATATTTTTCAACCAGTGCTCGAACCACTAAGTCCATGGAATCTTGCTTAACTAAATCCATCTTTTTCATATCTAAAAGCTCTTATTGTTTTCTATGCAACCTGTCCATCATGGTCTCTAGCATCTCGAATCTATGGACCAAGTTCTCTTCCTTTATTTGATCTCGAATTCTCTATTTCCACTTATTTGTAGAAATATTTGGATCACGAGGTAAAAATTATTCACCCTTCGACCTTGCCACTATCATAAAAATCATAAGAAAGAATCAAAAACCATAATCCTAGATATATAATCAGTTCAGATACAAAAATCATCCATAAACTTCTACTTTGGAACTCTACAAAATCACAAAAACTCTGTTGTTCTACTTTCAACTTTGGAAAATGATAGATTGATGAAGATTAGAGATTTAGTGACTAATTAACTAGTGGTTAGGACATAATTGAAGATAAATGCTAAAATAATTCCATGCACAACACAAGAATTTTTTTCCTTGAAACCCCACAATGAGGGAAAACATGTCGGGAAAGGAAACTACTCCTTCTTCCCACTTGTATTGGCCAATATATCAAATTGAATAGATTACCATAAGTATTAAACGAAATCAAAATGTAAACATTCTCTCTAATTACTTATTTTCTCTAGGCTCTTACATCTTTCTCCTACAATTCCACTATAGCACTAAATAATCTCTCCTCACTTTCTCTCATACTAATATTTTTCATCTCAATATCTTTAGATCTTTGAATGAATTAGTTATCTTGCTCCTTCCACGCATTTATAGGCCTTCTCATGTCCTCTCATGCACTAGAGGAAGTGAAAGGGCATGAAAGGGAAGAGACACAATCACACACTTCAAATTCACGTCCATTCATGCTCCATTATTATTTTTTTGTCCAAGAGTGTCAGGAACGCCACCTTGAGCAGACTAGTGGTTTTAGGAATGTTGCCATGGCTGAGTGGTGGTTACAAGACTATTTCCCCTATAGTGTGGAGGTTTTGCAACTATCACTATGCACAGAGTAATGGTTCTTTCTAGAACCTCTTTTTAACTCATTTTCTTCATTGTCCTTAACTCTCCTTCTTGGTGCTGATAGAATTGATGAAGTGGTGTTTTTTTTCTAGATCATTATCAATCATTGTGTGGCACCCACTCCATCTCTATATTTAGCATCTTCCCAAAATTAACTAAGTCCTAAACTTTGCTAAAGAGATCCTTGTGCGTTCTTTTTATGTTCTCCAACGCATGGATATTTTCATCCATGGGTTTACTCACCATATGTTCTCTTGCGTGCATTTCCACTACTAGTCTTGTGTGCATGTGCACTCCAATACTTTTCCATTTTCTAAGGCCCAACATTTTTTGATATACAATAAGGAGGATATTAATGAGTATGTAGTAAATTGATCGATTGACAACCTAGGAGCTCTGTAACAAATTCATGTTTCTTAGTATTGTGATTAAAGTGAAAGGCATTGGTAATTATATGAATTGAGGCTCATTGATATGAGTACATGTAGTAAAGATAGATTGAAGATAATAAATAGAAGGAGAACAAACATGAGTCTGAGAAGCATCCATTAGATGTTTGATTTCATATTTGAGAGATGTAATCATGGATTCCATAGCCTTAAATTTTTCTTGAAATAAAGAATGCAAATATAAGATTGATTCCAACATGGGTTGATTAGATGAAGGATCATAAGGGCTAGGGTCATCAAATAAATGATCACAAATAACACTTGATGCAATGACATATCCCTAGAAAGATACATGATGTTTAATGTTTTTAACCAAACAACTTAGGAATTGGGATGAATCTTAAGTAAATTAGTCAAAAACATTTCACTAAGTTAAGGAGAAATGATAGAAAAGATGAGAAAATCCCAAGAATTAAAGTGGATTTGAAGACCAAGTTCACCAAAATGATTATGCTTAACTTGGAAATCCTAGCCTAATCTAATTTTACGCAAAGTAGTAAATAAAAACTAAATAAATAAGTTAAATATCCCAAACAACTAAGAAAACTGCAATGTAAAACTCTAATGTGAAAGATGGTTAAATAAATACTTAGCTAATTAAGTGAAGATACGAGACTGTGTCACAGTGTGAACTAGGAAAACAAGAGTAGGAAACTACTTGATATTGACGTAGCCTAGAATTTACTAGTAAAATCCCAAACGCATTGGCACATCACTCAACCTAGACTAAGTGCTCACCTAAAGTGCACAAAGGTACTAGGCCCCTCTTTAGGGTTGTTGTTGTAGGATGTTAGCATGATGAAGACTTAATGCATTTAGATCCATAATTAATACATCATTCTACAGTGCATGTTCACATCTAGATCTAAATAATAACAGATTTAAACAATATCCATAATGAAACCAACCATGAAAGAACCAATTATACTTAGAATTAACAATCTAATTCAACTAATACACTCCATCCTATTAAACATAATAAATGCATAGAAGCTCATTATAATAGATAATACCATCGATTATATGGGCATCATATTTTTTAGCGTAACTTCACAGTAATTAGTTCTCACTCAGTCACCCTATACTGTGCAGATCATTACCTATTTATAACGGTGGGGACTTTCCTTTCACCACTTGCATAACTCAAAAAATAGGTCATATTGTGAAAATAACCATGCACCTTTACACTCATAACCACACATGCAAGTGCGCTAACAATAGACCTATTCTAGTTAATTGGCAGTAGTAAATATATTCTTAGCCTGCATCCATGCAAAGTGCTTTGTAGCTGCTCCTCCAAAAATAGTTGATGCATATCACACAAGTCTTTACCCAGTTTGCGTACTCGGCACACTATCTCCAACAACCTATATATGTGAAAATGGATAATTACCAAATCCGGCCTTATATTTCACGCATGTGTTCTCCCCTATCCTTTGGCTCCTTTGATTGTGCCCTATTCTCTTACATGAACCTTCTGTGTGGCTTCTGCTAAGTATTCCACTTTCATCGACTCAACATTACCCCACACTAAACTAAATTTCTGCACCGACAAGGGATACTCGAATAATAAAGAATAAAGTAATGGAAAGAATGTAAATTAATTTTTATACAAAGAATAAGGATTTACTCAAGATCATCCTCTACTTAACTAGAAGAATCAATTTCTGGATATTCTTCTTTTATTGCTACTTCTAATTTCTTCCACTCACTCAACGCGGCCTCTACATTTTTTGGAATATTCATTATAATGGACTCTAATTTATCCTATGCATTTTATCCCTTCTAATTTTCTAATACTAAAATAATGTTACCCATTGGAGACATTCTTCATTCAGTCAGATCCATGTTCAACGCTATAAGTTTTCCCAGTTCATCCAACCTATTCTTGTGGGGCTCTTGGGCTACTGTAAGGGCCTTGCGCTTCTACTTTACCGGTGTCAGTCACTCTATGTGCCCCCAAAATTTCATCCTTCATAACTTTCAGGACTTCATTTTATTTTATGATTTTCCTTATCCTGATGACTACCTCCGGAGATGTATACATATCCAATGCTTGATCCGCTTTCTTCAGCTCCTCCCTCAGAGTTTGAAGTAATTCCTCATCTGATGAAATTTTTCACAGTACTGTAGCCTTTTCCCTCTCTGTTTCCTACTTAGGCTCTTTTGGCATTGGCATCCTAATGGGTACCCTCTTCAAGCACTAAATAGAATAATGTGCTCACATAGTGTATAGCTGAAGGGAAATTTTTGGGTACCTTGGACTCTAAGTGTGGTCTTTCTTGGAGGATATGATCCCTAATCTCCTCTACCATGAAAATAAGAACCCCATTATTTTTCTACTCGAGGACCTTTTTTTGTTTTAAGTACGTGATCTTAGCATCCTTGGCCTTGATCTCTTCTCTCAACGCCTTGATAGTAGTAGATTTGTCTATGTTCCTCCATACCACCTCTGTAGATACATTCACCAAGGCATTTCTTACCTATTCATCTTACATAATAGTGGGTTTCATGGTTATATGCTTGGCTTGAAGTGCCTTCTTCTTTCTTGTTGATACATAGGATTACTTGCATATGTCGAAGTTTGGCTCATTCATGTGTGTGTGTAGAGACCAAGATAACTGATTTGTTATGTGCATGGTGGCCATGTCCTCATCCATTAGCTCCCATCCATATAACTCCTTAGGCCTTAAAGTTATTTGAAAATGGTCCCAAACAATCTTAATTGTGTCCTCAACATAGCACAAATATGGAACAATCAACTCTCCAATTGTCAAATTACTTCTTGGCCCCTTAGGAACTGGCGTGCCAAGATTTAGAGTTAGATCTTCAGTTTCTTGAGTAGTATCTTTATATTTCCATCCTTATTTTACTCCTTATCCTTCATTCTTCACATATTCATCTGTCATCTCTGAATCTTTTGGGTCTTCCATTCCTATGGTGGTGTAGGATATTCACACATGCTCTCCTAGTAATATTTCACCTCCTCGTCCAACTTTAATTTTCTCCTTCTCTTCTCATTTATCTCCTTCTATGGAGACACCCCATAGTGATCTCTGCACTGACTAGGGATTAATTCCTTGAGTTTTTTTTCTCTTGAACACCCTATTAAAGTTTCATTCCTCAAGGTCTTTCCTTACCTCCACTTTTTCATCCCTTTATGCTTGTGTCTGGGGTGGAGTAATTTCATGCTCAAATTCTACCTTGTCTGAGGGATACCTTTTTCCTCTATGCATCAAGACACCACTATCTTCGTGCTCTTCCTCCTAATCATCTACTTCTATAGTTTCAGTGGGATTTGGAGTTAGTAGATTATATACTATATTGTTTCCCTTAGGTGGCTATGGAAGCACAAACTCGTTCTCCACATATTTTTTTTCCATCCAACTTGGGCTTGAGCTTAAGGTATATAAGTGCGAACCCACTATATACAATCGCCAAACTCACGAGCTTCATTCTTATCACATATGAAATCATCCTCTCTATGTAGGTGGTCTTCCCTTGATAGATAAAGGTCTTACGCAACATGTGGTAGTCGCATTCTACCTTGTCTACAACAAAGTTCAGGAATCACACATTGTTTAACTAATGGACCACTTCCTGGAAGGAACGTGCTATTAAGGAATATGACAACTTACACTAGAGGCTCTAAGTGCCATCCTTCATCGCAAACTACATGATTTAAAAGTGCTAATACACTATGAACTAGACTACCTTGCCCACCACTAATGGTAAATCATTGCGGATGTGTCACTAATCTTCAAACACCATGCAGATCTTGTCATACCACATCTTCTCCCTCTGCTTGAATGACCCACCTATTGATCCTTCGCATAAGTACTTCTCAAACCTTTTTGCTAGGGACTAATTCTACATGGGGTACTCAAAGATAATTTTCTTCAGCCCATCAGGCCCTCCAATCTCCAAAAATACTTAGGACAATAAGATAGCACCGAAACTAATTTTTTCACCTATGCAGGCTTCCTCAATGATTGTATTCATAATGTAGCCTAATATGTTGTAGATTGTTCCCTGCGACATTCACCTTCTAATGTGTAGCCATATTGTGTTCACCTAGGACCATATTTCTTCATCATTTAATTTGGTGACCATATGTGCAGCTTCATGTACCACTAGATACTTCTTTATTTTATCTATATCCATTCCGTGTGGACCTTTGGTATATCCTAACTCCTTCTGCATCTCTAGGATGGCTGCTTTATCTATCAAATCACTATTCAAGTCCACTCGTGTTCCCCTTAATCCTTTTATAAATGAAATCAGGGTGATTGTAATCCTTACACTATGCCAGGTGAAAAAGAAGAAATATTCATTGTACCCTACTCATTAGTATTTGGTACAAAGGTTCATACTTACTGAAGTAGGGGAGGCCATACAGCTGGTAAAATCCAATCTTCCTTAGCAACTTCTTTCCTGCATTGTCATACATTGACATATCCTTGGTTGTACACTTATTTGTATTCGTATTCAATAGTACATCTAATTCCTTTATGTTATTTGATGTACAGTGATTGTAGTCACTGATCTTACATTTTTAGACGAGACAGTCCAATTATTGTCCTACTATTACTCCTTCTAGGACTGATTTTGACCTCCACTTTCATCTTCTTCTTCCCTTTTTCTCCTAAGGAAGGTGCTTTCTTTGGTGCCATCTATAAATGGTAATGTTATATCCTCAAATGTTCATTTTCTAGCTTCTACAACATGTAAACTAAAAACCTAGCTCGAATCCGTGTGCCCTAGTTAAAATTACATGCGCTAGCAATTTGAAATGCTCTGCTTCACTCAGACCCTTCAGGAATGGGGACGTAAGCTTCTCCTATTCACAAATCTAGTCCTCATGTCTGGTTTCACACTCTTTACACCTGTATACTCTTCACTCAACTTGATCACACTTAGCTCTTTCAATTTTTTGCAATTTAGAATAGTAAAAATGAACTCATATTCCTCCCTTATATATATTTTCAAAACTTTGGTGCAGTTATTACTCCTTCACCTATAAAAAATCCTTATTAAGTGACCCTTTTCACATTTTACCACATGTTACATATTTGTACCTCAGTCATAACCTTTTAGCGCACCTTCCTACCTTCAAGCTACAAGATTCTCTTCAGCGCACTTCCATGTGCCTGAGTACCTCATCAATGTGCCTTCTCCTAGTAATCTCCACGTCCGCCGCTTACCTCGCATTATATTGTTCCTTCTTTTATGTCCTTCCATGTTCCTCATTTGGAAGAAATTTCATTTTCACCAACTCTTCAAACTTTGAATAACACCTTTAGCAGTTTGTTCTTATATGTGTATCCCATTTCTCACTAACCACCCCACATGAATTGTATGTGCAATCCTCTACACAAAGAAATACTGAAAATGGTAATTATCTTTTGGCATGCAAACATGCTTATTTCCCAAAACAAAAAATAAATTGACAAAACATAACAACAAAGAAGGAAATTCATTTAAGGGAGTACATAATTGAAAACCTAATCTAAATGACAATACTACCTTATTACAAACACCAAGAAGACTTATTTATAGTAGGGCTTCAGCCTACTCCCCTTGAAGTAACTGGGTAACCATATTCCATTAATCATTTCTAGCTAACAAGCTCATGTTTCAAGTATGCAAGTGATAACATATGGTCCTAATCAACATACTTTTATTTTTCCTAGATGGCGCAGAAACTTAGAATCATAGAGAAGCACCATATGTCTGATCTTAAGCATTTTTTCCCTAATGTGCCTATCATGCCATGCTTTTGTCCTAGATTTTTCTTGCTTTTGACTCCAGCATGCTATATCTCGTCACTTATCCATCTTAATTAACTTGTAGATCCATTCTTTTAGGGCTTGCTCATTAGTGAGATCTCCAGTGTGAACAATATGCAAATAAGGTAACAGGACATCCATAGGTAGAACTGATTCTATACCAAACACCAATTGAAAAGGTGTGACCTTGTTTAGCCACTTGTATGTTGTTTTATACGCAAAAATTACTATAGAAACTTTATCATTCCAATCCTTTCTTCCAACATCACAA
The DNA here is from genome assembly GCA_019776745.2 of Taxus chinensis. Lineage (NCBI taxonomy): Eukaryota > Viridiplantae > Streptophyta > Pinopsida > Cupressales > Taxaceae > Taxus > Taxus chinensis. Next base: position 868,562,196 of record CM034146.1, on the reverse strand, counting down.
ATTTTTGTCAACGTCTGGCTCAAAATATTGTTGAAAGCCTTAGCAGTCCAATTTTCCATAGGACAATATGGTGTAGTCTTATGGTGTGCAATCATGAATTCGGCCAATAAAATTATGATCGTTTTATTTCAAAAATTTGTTTTCTTATCACTGGTCAAAATCAAAGGACATCCATACCTTGTAATAATATTTTCCCATAGAAAACTGGTTGTTGTAGCTATTGTACAATCATTTGTAGGTGTTGCTTCTATGTACCTTGTTAGATAGTCTGTGTAAGTAATGATATAACATGGTCCATTTACTACGTGTCACTGGTGAAACAGGACACACAAAATATATAGGCCATTTATCAAATGGTTATGTACTATTAATAGGTCTTTCGAGGAATTTCATCTCGTTGACCTGGCTTTCCAAGGAACTAACATTGATCACAAGCCTTGCAATATGCCTTATAATCTTTATACATGGTATCCCCACCATAATCCAACAAGTAGAATCTTACACGCAGTGACATCACCTACATAGTTCCCACCCACAATACCACCATGAGCCTCCTCTCAGGATATATGTATGCTCATGGTCCAATAACAATAACGTAATACTTATTTCTGGCCTAGGGACTTGTACATCTCACCACTAATCAACATACATGGTGTCGCTAGTGCAAGTTAATTTCTTTCTTCTCTAAGGATTTTCATTCCTCCAGCATCCAGGCACCATACTTTTTCATAAAAATACAAAAGTTTCCTCTAATTCTAATGGAACTGTTAGAACCTATATAAATGTGCTCACGCTGGTTTCTCAATTCTTATGCTGTATTTCACTGATGTCTTTCTATAAATGATCTGGTCTAGAATTAATTTTTCCCTGTTTGACCAAATGTAAATAAGGAACATGACATCCATAGTAGAACTGCTCTATACCAAACCACCAATTGAAAAGGTGTGACCTTGTTTAGCCGCTTGTATGTGTTTATACGCAAAAATTACTATAGAAACTTTATCATTCCAATCCTTTCTTCCAACATCACAAATTTTTGTCAACGTCTGGCTCAAAATATTGTTGAAAGCCTTGGCAGTCCAATTTTCTGTAGGACAATATGGTGTAGTCTTATGGTGTGCAATCATGAATTCGGCCAATAAAATTATAATCGTTTTATTTTAAAAATGTGTTTTCCTATCATTGGTCAAAATCAAAGGACATCCATACCTTGTAATAATATTTTCCCATAGAAAACTGGTTGTTATAGCTATTTTACAATCATTTGTAGGTGTTGCTTCTATGTACCTTGTTAGATAGTCTATGTAAGTAATGATATAACATGATCCATTACTACGTGTGGCTGGTGAAACAGGACACACAAAATATATAGGCCATTTATCAAATGGTTATGTACTATTAATAGGTCTTAGAAGAATTTCATCTCGTTGACCTGGCTTCCCAAGGAACTAACATTGATCACAAGCCTTGCAATATGCCTTACAATCTTTATACATGGTATCCCACCATAATCCAACAAGTAGAATCTTACATGCAGTGACGTCACCTACATAGTTCCCACCTACAATACCACCATGAGCCTCCTCTATGATATATGTATGCTCATGTTCCAATACACAATAACGTAATACTTATTTCTGGCCTAACTTGTACAGCTCACCACTAATCAACATACATGGTGTCGCTAGTAAGTTTTTTCTTCTCTAAGGATTTCATTCCTTCCAGCACCATACTTGTTCATAGAAATACAAAAGTTTCCTCTAATTCTAATGGAACATGTTATAACCTATATAAATGTGCATCAAGCATGGTTTCTTCAATTACTTATGCTTATTATCCTGAATGTATTCTAGATAAATGATATGGTCTAGAATTAATTTTCCCTTGTTTGACCAAAACTGTGAAATCAAATTCTTGGAATTAGAGTACCCATCTGCATATGCTCCCTTGTAAAATGGGCTTGTTTAGAAAATATTTCAATTCCATGTGATCTGTATAAAATACAAATGGTGTTGTTAGTAGGTACTTTCTGAATTTGTGGAGCACATAGATCATCGACAAAGCTTTGTGTTTTGTAGTTGTATAATTCTGCTCTACAGGAGTCAACTTTCTACTAGCAAAACAAATAGGATGATCTATAATAACTTCTCTAGGTTGAGCCAACACCATGCCAGTGGCCATGCTAGAGGCTTCCATAGGTACATGAAATGGTTGATCGCATGAAGGAAAGTGTAGAATAGGCACGGTAGTAAGTTTCCCATTTAATGACTCGAATGTGCACTGTTATAGTTCTCCCTAGTAGAACATCCCTTTTCCTTTTAGTAACTCCTCCAAAGGTGTTACAACCTTAGTATACCCTTTTATTAATTTTTTATAATACCTAATGTGACCCAAGAATCTACACATCTCACTTTGACTAGTAGGCTCTTTCAGTCCGATAGTGACTGCAACCTTAGCTGGATCAACCAACAAACATTCCTTATAGATGATATGTGGTTTTCAGACCAAAAGACATCACAGTATAGGAAAAAATTCCCAATTAATTAGTAAAAGTAGTATTTTCCTGATCCTCCTAGGAAATCCTAACCTGATGATAACCAGCGAATCCATTTGTAAACGAATAGATTTCACACCCTCTAATGCCTTCTAGTATTTCTTGAGTGAATGGCATAAGAAAGGGATCAGTCACACATGCAACATTCACCTTCCTGTAGTCCACAAAGATCCTAATCCAACCATCCTTCTTGATACTGATCACCATTAGACTAACCCATTTTGACTCTTCCAGGGGCTTGATGATCCCATACTTTAACATTTTTTCAATCTCTTGTTTGACCTTTTGCACACAAGTTTGGGTTCATCTTGTAGGGTCTCTTTTTGATCAGGTGCACACCTTCCATAATTTTTATCTTTATCTCTCCGAATTATTCATGCATGCCTTTAAGTTCATGGTATCCATGAGGGAATAAGTCTTGATAATCCCATAGTAACTCAATGATTTTTTCCACTTTAGAGTTAAACAATAGTCTCAAATTATTTCCTCCTTAGACTCAGAATCTGATAAAATATTTACTTTCTTTGTCTTCATAGGTTCATGATATGCGTGTGTGGTCTTATCTGCACTATTCAGAAGCTCACACCTACATGTTGAATGGTATATATCCAAAATTTCAACTTCTTCATCACCCACTAAAAAGACCATTTTTCCTTTTTCCTTCTTAAGGAAAGCATGCTTAAGTACTTTGGTATCTATCTCTGTTTCTCCATCAAAACATGCTCTTGAGTCTCCCTCATCAGATAAATCCTAAATGATTTCTTCCACCTTGGCGCTACCTCCCATAGTTAAGTGCTTTATAAACTTTAATACCTCTTATACCAGAGGTTTAGTAGACAAGAAGTCAAACATCTAGGTCATTTGTGTAATTAAATCCTTCCAATTTACAATCTCTCTATGGAGTTCCGCATATACATACCAAGCATGTGTGCAACCTTGTAAAGTGGAATAAATTTTTTGTACCCAGAACAAAGGTGGTAAAGCTTCCTGCCCCTCTGTTTAGAGTATCTCACACTGCAGAACATGGTGGTGAACAGGTTGATTAACATTACAAGTGCCGATTTGAGTATGTGCATTGCTCCTAAAGAACCTAGTAGCAAGAATAATCCTAATTTCATTCCATCCTACAAGATTATCCTTGTGATTCACCCCCAACACGTTGCTATCCCGCATAGGGTATATGCCAACATATTTCATCTCTTTAACTAGTCTATCCATTGTTCCTCCATGGCATGCAGAAATATCGTAGGATATCCTTCTCCAGTGTAATGAGGTACTTAGTTGTTACTTATTCTCCTGATACAACGATGTCTTCTTTCCCGTATAAATGTGATTTTTACTTCGCGCCCTACCGACTCATAAGTACTATGAGACAAATTATCACAAGCAACACTCGTAGTATTAGTAATAGATGATGCATTCTCCCATTGGAGGATTCCTTCCTTCGATGGTTCAAGTACCTTTGGGTCCCAAACAGTGTATACATAAATCATATTTAGGTCTTACTCACTAAATGGGCTCAACATAGGGTGTAAATTTTCCATCTATTAAAGGTATAATAACTCTTTCTCCCTAGTTTTAAAAGCTGATATAACCCTTGTTGAACCGAAGATCAAAATTATTTGCATAGCACTAAGGATTCCCTAGTAGAGCTGGGAAGCTATTTTCCTCTACCAGTGCTAAAACTTCAAAATATCTAGTGAACTTGGCTCCATGTATGGTAATGGATGCATCTTTTAACACTCCGATGGGAGTGGCCTTAGTCTATTTTTCCATGAGCAATACATTTGAAGAGGGATGCAATGGAGGTCTCCCCATTTGTACCCATGCATCTAAAGTAAAAACATTGACTTTCGTGCCTGTATTAATCAATATACTACTCAAAATCCACCCATCCACAACAACATTTAAAGTGATTTCCTTCTCATAATATAATCTATGAGGGGGGGATATTTGCATGTAGGATATTCCATCTAGTCTCAATACTTGTGGATGGAGTGTTTCCCTTTAGCCAAATACCTAATATTGGAATGATATTCTCCTGGTGCAACATCTTGCACAATTATTTCAAGTCATCAATATCATATTAGACTATTTACGATGCTTTATTTTACTCCATCTTCTGTGATTACTCCTTTAAATACCATATTTCACACTGGAGATGTATGAGTACCTCCATGGTCTCATAATAAACCTTCTTCTGATAGACAGGTTCTGGGTACCGTGCATGTAGAATCTCTTCCTTAGTGATGGTAGACTTCTTCTATAATGTTTCTTTGGTGTGCACTTCTTCAATGCGGGTAGTGATCTTTACTGGCAATGCCTCAGATTTTGGTTCCAACTTAGGCATCCACTAATTTTCCACAATGCACTATATCTAAACCATCCCTGCACCTTTTTTTATTGTTTATGCTACTTACTAAGATGCTCATAAAATTTCAGGCATTCCTCATAACTATGATTCTTTCGACAAAAATAACATGTAATATTATGAAAATAGTTATGCCTGTAGTGGTTAGGTGATCCACATGTATAACATGTTCTATGAGGGACCTCGCATCATCCACAACCATTGCATCCTCAACCTCTACGATGACCTCTTTCAAAATTTACTTCATTTCGATCATAGCGCGCTTGATTATGATCTCGATCTTGATGCTCCTTCTTTCCTTTAGAGTTATCTAATACTATTATCTTTCATACAATGATATCTATAGCATCATGGATCTAACCAATCCACCTACATTTTTCCATGTCATGAGTCATGGACCTTCAAATTTGATAGTAATAAGAAATGTTCTTCTTTAATGCACATTGTAATAATGGGCAGTGGCTAACATCATGGTTAAAATGACATATCTCATAGTCCAACACCATTGAGCATATTGATCTGTGAGGAAAATTAACCTTTATTTAACCTTCCACTTCAAAATATGTGCACCAAATCCCCGTGCACGTCTTATGTGCTGAATTTTCCAATAGCTTATCCAACTGCTTCGCCATAGCCACAATCTTTGATTCTAAAAATGGGCTCACCCTAGTGATCTGTAAACTCTTCAACTTTGGAATTATTCACGAAATCACAATTAATTGTTGTTATTTAATTTTTATTAGAAAATAATAGAGATTGCTAGTGAATGAATTATTATTGTGGTTAGAAACAACAATTGTAGTAAAGGAAACAATATCAGCTCATAACACCAACAATTATATCCTAGAAAACCTCTAATGGAGGAAAAACTAGTTGGGAAGGGAAATTACTCTTTCTTCCCAATTCTATTGGCCAATTAAAAAAAACAATTACAGAATTGCAATATGTATGAAAGGAAAGTTGATAATATCTCAACACTTCCAATTACTTGTTTTCTCTATCTCACCACTCCTTTCTTCCAAAAAATATAATTTCCAGCACTCAGTATTCTTACTCACTTTCTCTCATGCTTCTGATGCCCTTCTACACTTCTATAATCATGTATTTATAGCCTTTATCATGTCCTCCTATGCACTGGAGAATGGGAAAGGTCAGAAGGAGAAGAGAAATGAACATCCTTTCAAATTTGGAGGTTGTTCATTTCGAATTTTGTTTTCTATCCGTAATGGGTAGAACTGCTGCCCTATGCAAACTAGCAGTCCTTGGACCACCACCTTGCTAGGAGGAAGTTTTGTAACCATTGTCATGCATATGGTGGCGGTCCTGTTACTTAAAAGATAAAACCTCCATTTTATTGTTTTTGTTCTTTGTGGTGACTATTTTTGATGAAGTAGAGTTATTTTTGGATCCCTATGGATCACACCTCCCATTCTTAGGAGGATTTTAGTCCCACAAAATCTTAGTGAGGGACTAGATGAGGAAATAATTCCCTCATGCTCTTTCGAATACAACTGGGCCTACATTGGTGTCCTTGCTTTCAGTCTGATCTGCCAAAACTCCTGTCAACCTCTTCTAGTCTCTTTGATCATCTACTATGGTACTACATCCTCCTCCAAATCACCTCGTGAATCCAAGATGCAATCCTCAATGGAAGGTAGGAACTAAAATTCTTCATCTTCATCTACCATGTATGGCTCATATAGGTGAAATTTTTCACAGTTTACTACAGAGTACATCCTCATAAATGACGACAAATCAAGTCAAAAATAATTTTCTCCAACCATCTCCAATACGGTGAAGGGTCCATATCATAGTGGCTTGAGCTTCCATGCTTGACCTTGTAGTCTCTCCTTGCTCAAGTAAAGCCAAACTTTATCTCCAACACGAAGCTTGTGTTCCCTCCTATGTTGATCGTGCCTAGCTTTGTACTTTGCTTGAGATTTCTCTAGCTGTTCTTTGACCTTGAGATGGATTTTTTGGATCCTCTCAATGAACTTGTTATATTTAGTAAACTCTGTGTCTCATGTATCCTCCTCATAATTCTATCCAGCTGCTATGTCTAGTGTATTTGTAGGTAGATATCCCAAGCATTGTTCAAATGCTGACTTCATTGTGGATGTGTGTATTGGCCAGTTATAGGAATGTTGAATGTAGGCTAAGGACTCATCCCAAGTCCTTGGTTAATTACTATTATACCCTCTGATCAACTGTACGAAATTCCTATTTACCACCTCTATTTTTCCATCTGTCTATGGATGGAAAGCTATGCTCCTCTATAACCTGGTATCCATTTTGTCCCACAAAGTAGTACAAAAATTCCCCAAGAATCTGGAATCTTTGTCAAAGACAATAGACTTTTGAAAACCAAAATGCACCCATACATTAGCAAAGAAAATATCTGCCACCTCATGTGCTTTTACTGTCCTTTTCACATGCCATAAGAATACAAATTTTACTAAATCTATCAACAACAACATAGAGATAGTCATGGCCAGGTTTAGACATAGGTAACCCTCTTAAAAAATCCATAGAAATGTCCTCCCATGGACGAGTAGGTATGGGTAAAGGCATATACAAACCTTCCTTCCTAGTTTTAGGCTTGTTAGTATAACAAAGTTTACATCAACGAGTAAATTTTGATACTTCTTCTTGCATGTTAGGCCAATATGCATACCTTTACAAGTGGGCTAGGGTCTTACCAACACCGAAATGTCTCACTAATTTCGAGGAATGTGCTTCCCTCATCAATATGTGTCTTTATTCTTTAGGTACAAAAAGTTTCCCCCATCGGTAGAGCAGCCCATCCTTAAGATATCAATCTTCATTCCCCATCTTTTCAACCCCTTGGCACTGTAACTTTGAAATGTCACCCCAAAGTCTTTGTCTTAAGCATATGCCTCCCCATCTGTCTCTACTTCAAAAGGTTTCTACAAACTAGGAAGAGCATGTACTGAAGCATGACTAATCTTGTATTTCAATACCTCAAAGGATTTTTCTCTTTCCTTACCCCAGTAAAAACCCTTACTCTTTGCGGAAACTATGTGTAGAGGTGCTACAATTACCAAGAAACATGAAATGAACTTTTGCATGTAATGTACTACTCCCACAGAACTTTTAGTCTCTATGGCTCTTATTGGTGTTGGCCAATTTGTGATGGCTTCCACCTTCTTTGGATCCAATCATAGCTCTCCTCCTCAAACCACATGCCCAAGATAGACAAGTGAATGTTTGGAAAATTCACATTTCTTCATATTACAAAGTAGTTGTTTCTCCCTCAGAACTTGCAATACTTGCTACAAATGTGTTAGATGCTCTTCCCATGTGGCACTAAAAATCAAGATATCATCTAGATATATAATGATACATGAATCTATGAAATCCCATAATACATCATTCATTAATCTCATAAATGTAGCGGGTGCATTGCATAATCCAAAAGGAAGTACTAACCATTTATACAAACCCTATTTTGTTTTGAAGGAAGTCTTCCATATATCCTCCTCCTTCGTCCTGACATGGTAATAACCTGACTTGAGATCCAACCTCATGAAAATTTTGGCATGGTGAAGTTGGTCTAGGAGATCATATATGCGGGGAAGTGGATATCTGTTCTTTATGGTGATCTTGTTCAAAGCGCAGTAGTCAATGCACATTCTCCAAGAACCATCCTTCTTTGGCACCATCATAATAGGTGAACTACACAATGAGGTGCTTGGATGTATCACCCCTTGGTCTATTAGTTCCTGGATTTGTTTTTTTAATTCAATAATCTCAAGCAAGGATTTCCTATATAGCCCGATGTTCGGTAGAGGTGACTTTGGCAATAGCTGAATCTCATGCTCTACTTCCCATTTTGGTGGTAATCCACTAGGAGCCTGAAATACTTTCTGAAAAGACTAAATAATACTATCCAAATTTGGTTTTCTTTGGTTAGAAATCTCTGAAATTTCTACCCCATCTTGTTTATCTTTTAACAAAAGTAAAAAAAATTATTATGATTTTCCTAAATAATTCATTTGGCTTGGTTAGCACTTACCATAGTAACCTATGTCTTACGCTAGTGTGCCCAGATGTTATAGCTAATCCCATCCTTGACCCATCTATACTGGTTTTCCCTTCTCATAAATATAGCATCCCTAACATACAAGTAAGGACTTCCAAATACAACATAAAAAGCATCAAGTGGAATAAGGTCAGCCTCAAAAACATCTATCTATTGGGAATTTATCCCAAATTTGACCTTACATCTTCTTGTTACCTGAATTTCAACACCCTTCTTCACCCATCCCAAAGGATAAGGGTTCAGATGCTCGTAAGTGTAAAAACCAAGCTTCTTTACAACTATCTCAGAAATCAAGTTAGATTGAGAACTGGTATTAACCAAAGGATTTACCTTAGTTCTCTTGATCTGGAATAGTCTACTCATCTCCTCTTCACTATCCATGTTTGTGGCAGTGCATCCAGTCCTTTCATCTACATTAGAGTCATCTTCAATTTCCACCTCCCATTTTGTCTTTACAGTTGTCATGGACTTATTGGAGTCCTTGGTTCGGTTCTTCATATGTAACTCCAGATGCAACTTCCAACACGTAGCATCAGTATGACCATTGATATCACAATTCTTGCAAAATTTATTGGGATCTTTACAAGTATTTAAAGTAGTGACAGCTTTTTTACCTTTTCCTTTCCACTTACCCTTGTTACTTGTTTTCCCATAATCCTTTTCTGCTGATGTTTCAACTATTTAACCCTCAGCTCTACTTCTCCTTGCTTTTTTTCATCATCTATGTAGTATGCCTGTATACATGCTTCATTCAAATCCTTGCTCTTTATGGAGATGAATTTTCTTCGAAGGTGAGTGTGGAGTCCTCCCAAGTATTTGGTCAAAATATCCTCATCCTCTAAATCCATGTTTAGCAACATGGCTTGCCTCTAAAACTCCGTGGTAAAGTCCTGCACACTTTGACCACTATCTTGTTTAAAATACTGCCATTTAATCATTTGTTCAGTTTTATGGCCAATAGGATATAACTTAGCTCTAAGTAATTCCTTTAATTCTTACCAAGACTTCACAATAGGACGCTTATTCTTTTCACAAGTAGTTAGATTAGTTTCCCACCAAACTAGCACATGTCCCTCCATTTTGAGACATGCAAAGGTAATCCTTTGTGCCTTAGTGACATTATGGAAACTAAAATATACTTCTAACTATTTCAACCATTTATCAAGTAACTCTGCATCTACTTATCCTTCAAAGCTTTTTATTTCGACTTTAGTCTCAACTTTAAAAGAATAAAGTTCAGATTTTACCTTTTATCTTGTGTTAGAAGTTTCTTCTTCACGCTCTTCCCCATAATATTCCTCATGGTGGCTCTTACCTACACCAAACTTTTCAGCTAAGCCTCGAACCACCGAGTCCATGGAGTATTTCTTGACGAAAGTTGTCTTCTACAAATCTGCAAGTTCCTCTTGCCTCCTAAACATCCTATTCATCATGGTATGCATCATCTCAATTCTACGAACTAAGTTCTCTTCCTCTATTTCTCAAAAATTCTCTATTTCCACTTCTTTGTAGAAATATCTGGATCGCAAGGTAAAGCTTCTTTACCTTTAGATCTTCTCACTGTCATACAAATTCAAGAATGAAATACCACAGTCTTGGATACTTGTTAGCTCTCATACCAAAATGATTTGTAAACTCTTCAAATGTGGAATTATTCACAAAGTCACAATTAATCGTTGTTGTTTACTTTCTATTAGAAAATAATAGAGATAGCTAGTGAATGAATTATTATTATGCTTAGAAACAAAATATTTAGTAAAGGAAAGAATATAAGCTCATAACAGCAACACTTTTATCCTAGAAAACATCTAATGGAGGAAAAACTAGTTGGGAAGGGAAATTGCTCTTTATTCCCACTTCTATTGGCCAATTTAAAACAACAAGTATAAAATTACAATAAGCATGAAAGTCAAGTAGATGATATCTCAACACTTCCTTCTAATTACTTGATTTCTCTATCTCCCAACTCCTTTCTTCTATAAAATACAATTTCCAACACTCAATCTTCTTATTCACTTGCTCTCATGCTTCCAATGCCCTTATACACTTATACAATCATGTATTTATAGCTTTTCTCATGTCCTACCATGAACTGGAGAATGGGAAAGGTCATAAGGAGAAGAGAAACAAAAATCATTTCAAATTTGAAGGCTGTTCATTTCGAATTTTGTTTTTTTATCTATAATGGCTAGGACTACCACCCTGTGTAGACTGGCGGTCCTGTTACTTAAAAGACAGAACCTCCATTTTATTGTTTTCTTCTTTGTGCTGACTGTTTCTGATGAAGTAGAATTTTTTTATCCCTGTGGATCACCCAATGTGTATACTACCGAATGCCTCAATGCGTAAAGATGCTTCAAGTGCTTTTCATGGGTCAGTGTATGTCTTATATGATAGTGCCTTTCTAAAAGGTGTAATAAGACCTCAAATGAACCATTTTGCATGTTATCTTACATGAATATTACAAGAAATTTTAGAGAAAAACATTTTTAAACAAGCATCATACTCTCTGACACTCTCAGTAGTGCCTTGCTTAGTATCCTTGAGAACACTTATACCATTCTGCTCAAACTCAAGAATGTGAAACTCTATAAGGAAAGCATCTTTTAAAGATGCATAGTTTACACAAGTCTGATTAGGGTAAAAAAATTTATACCAGCTGTGTTGTCACCCTTGTAACGTAGTGGAAAATTGACTTTCCCTCTACTATGAAGATGTAATTCCTTTTGGACGCCATAATATTTCACACATGTGCATGTTTTCAGTAGCATACTATATGCCCCTATACTCTCGAAAGACAAAGATAAATATCCATGTAAATATTTTGTGGTTGGTGCAGATTTTTCCCCCTTGATCCAAGAACCTGTTGTGTTTCCTCTACCTCCAGGACCACCAGATCCACTAGAACTAGAACCACCTATACCTCTTGATCCTGAACCTAGAGCTGAGATTCAGAATAGAATATGGACTTCCTTGTGTCCCAAAAATGGTACTTGAACTACACACCCTACAGTTTACGAAGTGTGTACTACTCCCAGATGAGAGACCGAAATTTTGCATAGAAGATACACTTAAAAAGGTACCTCCAAAGAACAATGAAAACATTTGCGCCGCCATTAATGTTCTTGTTATATGACTTACTCTTGCTCTCATACTACCTAAATTGGCTTGTTGACTATTGTTTGTATTACTAGATACTGGTAGACCAAGTGTAAGGGAAAGGTTTCCAGGTGGACTTAGATGTGCACCTGTGGCCTAGGTCGTCTCTACTAGCACACTTCCATGTGAGGCAGAGGAGAGTTCCCTGTCATGCTTGCCAAAATGGGGGAGTTCCTGATGCTCCAAATCGACACCTTCTATCTGAGCTTGAAATCATTCTAGAGCCATATCTCTACTCAATGTCATTCACTCTATAACATCCCACTACTTCTCTATCTCCCTCTCACACAACTCATTATATTTAATCCTCCTTTCTTCTCTCTACCTCTCTACTGTTAGGTTTTCCATATTTCACCAAACTTTCTCCTTCCCTCACACATAGTGGGGTTTAGTTAGCCATCGGTTTGCTTTCCAAGTTCAGGGTCACCATCAAGATTTTGATTGACAATGGAATGCCTTGCAGGTAGGTTCCCCTGAGATATTGTAAAGATTTGAATTCTAATACATCTATGAAAGAATAAGTGGAAATTGAGTACTCCAGAATATAGTTGTTTAGAACACCATCAAACCAAGTATCCACAATGTGCGTGCAAATTAGATCAGCATCATAGAGGGTCCTGAAACTCTTCCTGCGTCCAAATAAGTTCATGATGCCTCCAATTCCTTTTAGACGCATAAGCAATCAATTTCTCGCATAGCTCTATTGGAAAAATGGAGAAGTAGCTCTCATATAAACTATCATACAGATTATGTTCCATGCATGGGCGATTGTTAAACTCAGAGCTAGTGTTGAACCTCCATGTTTATTCTTCTTCTAGATCATGTATCCATTCCTCAACACTTGCTAGGGTCAATCGGTATATCTTCATCGTGAACCATATTGAAAACAATTGAAAAAGAGGTCATGGAAACGAAACCAATGATGCTAGCCTAGAATTTACTAGTAAAATCCCAGGTGAGCTAGCACATTACTCATTGCCAAGATTAAGTGCTCACCCGAAGCATGTAAACATTACCAGGCCCCACTTTAGGGTTTTTTTTGCAGGATGTTATCATGATGAATACTTAATGTATTCAAATAAATAATCAATACATCATTGTATAATTCATGTTCACGTGTAGATCTAAAGAATAACAAATTTAAACAATATACATAACAAAACAAACCATGCAAGAACCAATCATACTAAGAATTAACACTCTAATTCAACTGATACACTCCATCTTATTAAACATGATAAATACATAAAATCTCATTACAATAGATAATACCATTTCTTATGCATACATCAAATTTGTCAGCATAACTTCATATTAATTAGTTCTCACTCAGTCACCCTGTACTATGTAGATCATTACATATTTATAAGCATGGGTACTTGCCCTTCAATGCTAGCATAATTCCAAAAATAGGTCACATGTTAAAAAATAGCCATGCCCATTTATAATCATAACCACACATGCAAGTGCACCAACAATAGACCTCTTCTAGTAAAATGGAAGTAGAAAATCTATTCTTATCCTACATTGATGTAAAGTGCTTCATAACCTGATCCTCCAAAAATAGCCAATGTGTGTCATGTAATTCTTGAATTGGTTCATGTGTTTGGCCTGCTATCTCTAAATATCACTTGTATATGTGAAAATGGCTAAGTCCAAAATGCCCCTTTTATATTTCGTGCGTGTGTTTTCCCGTATCCTTCTACACCTTGTGAATGTGCCCTGTTCTCTTGCATGAACCTTATGTGTTCCTCTTATCACCAGATCATAGCATCCTATAGTTTTCATGAGTGTGCATGCTTGAGCTCATAGTGTGATTGAGATAACATGGGTACTATTTCCAAGTTTTGGGACTTGCAACTTTAGATAGACCTACAGAGAAAGCTAGTTCTTGCTCCTAAACTACCTTCCAAAATCTACTCTAATGCAGGTAAAACTATCTTTTCCAAATCTAAATTTCTAAGGGACCAGGGAGAGAGAGTTCATGAAAAAATATCCTACACCAAAGCGGTAATACACTAGAAAAGGAAGTTGTGAGAAAAATCTTCCAACGTGAGAAGAATGGAAGCAAAGTGCATACTAGAAGGGGTGATAACAGTCTCCCCACAATCCAATAAATGCATTCACAATAATATTCTATACATGCACAATAAAATGGATCTCTATAAGAGTATAAGATAGAAAAAATATATTTGTAATGAGATTAAAGAGGCAAGAGGAATGCAAACAAACACAATAGGGGAAGAAGTATCCAAAAACTTTCAACTATTTCTTTATTGGTATGCACAATCCAATCTATTACAAAATAAGGGCTTGGATCACCATGCAAGGAGTCCACTATAAGTGCCTACAACACATTGGCTTTGCAAAAAAAAATTTTGATATATTTTTTCTACTAAAAAACTATCCCCTTTTTACAATGAGTCCAACACTCTAATCTATAGAAGCTGAGAAGAGAGAGAGATAGAGGAAAAATGAAAATCCTTGAAATCTGTCCTTCAACAACTTGAAAAATTTATTAAATGGATTGAAATGATGATATGTTGCTTGACAAAATTCCCCCCATACTATCCCATAACTTGCAACAGTGAGAAATGTCAGCCCATGCTTCATTGAATGTATCCCAACTACCAAATAAAACCGCATCTTCTATACTAGGCACGTTTTCTGCAAAATCACCATCGATCCCTTATCCAATTCCATATTTGTTATTTTTTTTTCATTGGGATAAGAGATATGATTCAAATGGTACTAATTTTCTACATTTTTTGTTAACAAATGTGAAAATTTTGGCCTCCTGAGTGCGAGAAGCTATTTTGGGTCTATCAGGCATTTCTGTCATTTAACGGGACTGAGTGTTCAATTGAATGGGGTTGAGGAAATTTAATTTATTTTAATATACCCAACCTCATCAAAAATAATAAAATCATACTTTTTTGTGGAGGAGAGGATGTTCGTGCTCATTTTAGAAAGTCAAATTTCATGAAAATCAGAGCTTGGGGTCAAAAGTTATGGCCATTTGAAGTTGGTGATCTGGTTTGCATTGTTTTCCTTTGCATGTGGCCGTGTTTCCACTATCTTGGTTCCATATGTCCTCGGATATCCTAGAAACAAAATATCTCCGATCTACCCGTAAGCCTCCTTCCACATAATTTTTATATAAAATCAAGTTTTTGGCAAACTCGTGTCCCACACATACTTGGACCATCCGGCCTGTTGACCTCCTGCTCCACCCACATCCCTTTGTGATCAACTATTTTTGGCATTTTTGTGAACTCATGTCCCATATGTACCTATGCGGCTTGGGCCAAAAAAATATGAATTTTCTAATTCCTTTGTGAATCTGGTGATTTTGGAAATGCTAGTCTTGCACGTCCCAACTTCCCACAGACCACCTGGGACATTTTGACCTGACTTGCATTGATTCCTTCTTTTTTCATCCATTTCGAGCAAATTGGTATTTTGGGTCCTGACTGTCCCAACCAAACCTATGCGATCTGGGCCAAAAACATCCCAAATTTGTCTGTATTTCACTATCTCCTTAGCATTTTAGGCCCAAATTTTGTACGATGAACCCTTGTACGATCCACCCTTGTTCTATCTGTAGCTCTTAGACCCAATTTGCATTAAAATAGGCCTGCAATCTCATTTGTTTAGATTTTTGCAATTTTTTTACTTACTCTTTGGATTTTTCTTGGGCAGGGGAGTTACATAAAAGAGGAGAGGTACCTTAAAAATTCATATTTTGTCCGTCAAACCATTTCAACTTATTTAAGAATGAAGAATTTACATAAGTTACCAAAAATATGCCTTGAGGGTGAATTTGGGATAACATCACCTTCATCTAAGTATTCCAATTTCATCCACTCCATCGACCTAAGCCTTAGAAAGTAAAAATATAAGATCCCTGACTGGACTGGGGCGTTTGGAGATGGATATCCTATGATCTCGGCACTATGATCTATAGAAATAGCCTAAAACCTTCCTCTGAGGTGTTTCTTGATGTTCACCTCTAGTTTCTTCATGTCGCACTAACTTCTCTAAATAATGCTCAATGTTTTTGTAAACCAGAGATGAAGGAGAGACCTGAAAAATCCTTAAGACAAGAATCAGACCCCCCAAAAAATAAATATGCAAATGAAGGGGTCAAAATTTCGTCATCAGCCAGAATGGTGGAATTACTAAGTTAGCATTGCACTACATCTCAAAACTGATGCATTTCTTTGTGTCTGTGTGCAAATCATGCCATAGGTATCTCTTGTTCTAGTCACACCTTAAAGGTAGAGAGAAATAACTATATGTAGAATGTAATTAATATATACATGGAAACAATTGAATTACCTCCTATGAAGTGTGATGTAGATGAACTAACCCTTTTTTGCCTTGTGATGGAGGTAGATTGATGCAATTGTAGATTTATATTCCTTTGATGGATATACACTTATTTTACTAAATCTATATATATTCCACTAAATATGGGCTCTAGTATTTCAAGTATTGGAAGAAATTCATCTCCTTTTATGCATATATTGGAGTCCATTTTTGTCTATATTGGATTCAATTATTGCTATTATTGCAATTCATTAGTAGCAATATTGGATTCCAATATTGTCATTATTGGAATTATTCTAGTTCTAATTTCACTATTATTGGATTCCAATCTTGCTATTATTGGACTATAATATCATTATTATTGGATTCTAATTTGGCAAATATTGGATTCCAATAGGCTATTATTGGATTCCAATTTCACTAGTATAGTAATCCAATTTATAAATCCTGATTTTTGGATTTTATTTTCACTATTTTTGAATTTCTATTTTGTTATTATTTTAATCCCCCACATATGCCAAGTGGTTTTTATATTGCATAAGCCTTACAGATGCTATCTTACATAAGCCTAACAGTGTCAAAGTTACATCTGCATTGTGGCCGCTAAGTTACATTTTCCTTACATCCACTAAGTTAGATAATCCTTACAGGTTCTAAGTTACACAATAGGACAATAAGTCTAGCGGCCTATGCTAAATAATTATATAGGATATTAACTTACATAAGCCTATTAACTGCTATCTTACATAAGTGTATAGGTTGTTAACTTACATTAGCCTAGTGGATGCTAATTTAAACAAGAGTAGATTCGTCTAGGTGAAATAATCTTAGTTGCTGGAAAGTTACACCAGCCTACTGATATCAAGTTTCATAAGAAATACCCACCAATAAGCTATATAATCCTAGCAGCCATTGAGTTACATAAGCCTAAGCACCACAAAGTTACATCATCCCAAGGGTTAAATTTTATAGCCATCTATGCATGTCAAACAATTTTTTGATGACGGTAATTTAATAGTATTTTCCTCTAAAAATAAAAAATAGTAGTTATTAAAATAGTTAAAATTTATATTTATTTAATATTTTATGTATATTGCATAATGATATAATTTTTATATAAATCTATATAAAAAGTGATGGTGATATTGTAAATATGAAAGTTATGTGTGATAAAGTCAACTACATTTATGCTTTTCCATTCTGGAAATCATAAAGATCAACAAAGTGTTAAGAATTACATTAAACAATTTATTTCGAGGAAATGGATTTGAAAATGTATTTCCATAGGCAATCAATTCCTTTGAAAAATTTCCATTGAAAATTACATAAGCATTAGTCCCTCACAAGGGTATTAATTATTGTTCTTTAATTTGTTCAAGGTATTGTTGGAGAGCTTCATGACCCCACTTCGGTATTTTAATTTCATCTCATTTCCACATTTATCTTGGACTCCATGCCCAGATGATGATGTTTATATCAATATCTAATGTGTCCCTTGATTTTTGCCACCATTTATTTTTCTTTAAGCATTCCTGGTACCTTTTTATGTATTTCCTTTTCCCATGGGCTCACATGAATATACCCTTATCTTTTGAGTTTTTTTGTGAACATCTTCTATTATTTTTAGTTCTGCCTTGCCCATCCATATAGGTACATTATCATCAGTTGTTCTTACTAGTATCATCTTCCCAACGTTCACATCCACTACTGGATTCTATTTGTAATGTACCTCTTTCTCAGATAATTTTATTGAAGACTTTTGGCTCATTTTTATCTACCCGACAACCAAAGGGTGAAATCAATGGTGACTTATTTTTTATTAATTTTATTATATTGTGTTAAAATTAAAAGAAATCATTACTAAAGAACATATAATAAATTAAGAAACTGAATATTAAAATATACTTAGGAAACTGCAAAAAAAATAAATAATAAAAAGCACTTAGTGTACTTCTTAAGGGAAAAATGCGACTATCTTTAGGATTAAAAAATAAATAAAAAATACATGCAACATTCCTAGGGAAATGCAACTTGGACTTTTCCAGCCTTTTCTTTCTTTATAAGAGAAATTTGACTTTCCTAGAGGTCATTCCAGGTTATTATGATATTTTCATTCCCACATTGGAGCTCAAAGATTTTTATAGAAAAATATAAGGACAAAAACCATATGGATTTCCGCTCTTGTGGACAAAAACACCAAGAGAAGTGAGAGGAATTTATACTTAGATGATTCCATTGTTATGTTGTATATATCTTTCCCCCCCGGGTAGATATAGGCAAGCATAAGAATATGGAAATCAAAGAAACTCAAAGCCTGATGAAAATTCGCGCCCAAGGCATAGGTAAAGGGTGCACATCAGAGGATGTCAACACAAAAATGGATGCGCCAAGGCGCAGGTAAAGGGCACACATCAAAGAGTGTTGACACGAAAATGGATGCGCCAAGGCGCAGGTAAAGGGCGCACAACAAAGAGTGTCGACATGAAAATAGATGCGCCAAGGCACATGTAAAGGGCACACGACAGAAGGTGTTGACACGAAAATGGATGCTCCCATGGCACATGTAAGAGGCGCACGACATAAGGTGTCGACACGAAAATGGATGCACCCATGGCGCAGGTAAGAGGCGCACAACAAAAGGTGTCAACACGAAAATGGATGCGCCCATGGTGCAGGTAAGAGGCACATGACAGAAGGTGTCGACATGAAAATGGATGCACCTATGGCGCACCTTCAGGAGGGTGCAACATTCTGAGCGTTGACAGGAAGCAGACCCTGACCCAAATATTCAGATGGCCATAACATTTCACAAGGAGCTCGGATTCATGCAAGGTTGGACTTTTTGGAAAGCTTACGAGGTCCTCTATCCAACTACGACTGGATATATTTAATTGGGTGGGAACAAGTTCTTAAAAATATAAAATACAGTTCGCCACTTTTAAGTTTGCTAGGGTTCTCACCTACCACCATAATGAGATAAATTAAATGCAACCCTGGAGGTGGTTGGGGTAGATTTGGATTTCCTCTCTCTTCCCTCTCTCATTCTTCCTATAAATTGTAAGGAGGGGCTTCTTTCTAAAGGTTGGAAATTCTTGTTTTGCCCCTCCCTTCTTCTCTTTGGCAGGTGGATTTGTGGAGTTCAAACCTCCCATCTAAAACTGTAATGTAACTTTGCCTCTTGGCATTTTGTAGTGTATTGTATCAATCTTTGGAGCAAATAATGCATGCCTGTGGATGATTCTCAACCCTCTCTATATTCATTTGCATCCTCCTGATCTTTCACTGTAAATTTTGTTATCTGTGCATGATATTGCATTGCATTTTAATGGTTTGTGTTTATTGGCAAGACAGGTGTTCTTCATTCCTCGGTGCATCACCTTTGTTAGTTTAGGTTTATTTTTATGCATCCTCTTACCCTATCTCCTTGGAAAATTAGATTAGGTTTTGAGTAAACCCTCTGCATTTTTATGTGTGCATCTGAACAGAGGAATAGGAACCGGCCTTCATTCGGAGAGCTTTTCTGATTTCGCAAGGTCCCACACTTGGGAAAAGCTCCATGTTATGCAATCGCACTGAGAGTCTCAATCCATCAAGTTGCAGACATTCATGGGTGCTGTGATTCACCATCAAAAGTTTTGGCACACACGGTGGGACCAAGAGGTCATTCCACAAGATTTAAAAGAATTTTCAAGAAATTTGGACTTTAAAATTGCAGGTTTTACAATTTCAGATTTTTCACCTTCCAGGCTAAACTTTGAAATCAATTTTCAAGGGCTTAACTTGCTCAAAACAAGGAAAATTTTTACCAGTTGATAGATCGGGGGATAATCTTCAAAAGGGTATTCTTATATTTTTGAGATTTTGACTTTCAAAATTTCATGGTTTTTGGTATTTCGGGTTTTCCCAGTTGCCTTGTATGACCTGGGTTTTTCCTGTACCTTTTGGGGATTAGTAGCTGCACAACAGGACCCAATAACCGAATTGAGGAACTATACCTTCAAGGTTTTAAAATTCTATTTTTAATATTTGTCAGGTTTGGTGTGTAACTTGGCAGATCTAGCATTTTCATGCTCATTCTCTAACACATCTGGTGACTCCGAAGGGGTAGAATTCAGTGGTATAGCAGCAAAAGTTACCCAGGCATATGAGAAGAATTCGAACCAGATCTGATACTCGAGAAGAGGGGATTTTTTTCCACTTGTAACTATCACCAGGAGGAGGAAGGAGAGGAACAAGACCACAAAGATCACCATCTCCATCTAACCAGACTTTGTCTACCCCTCCACATGGTAGACCTTTTCTCGCATCAACAAGGGTTCTCAGGCCAATCAGAATGGTGCAACCACCGAATCCCTTTGTCAATTTCACTAGCAGTAGCCCACTTGCCCTCAATGCACAGAATCCAGTTCCAATTGCAGCATTGAAGAACATTCCATTTTTCACTGGAGAAAATCATACCACTCCTGGTGATCATGTCAAAGACATTGCTAACATTTGTGCAATCCATGAGATAAATGAAATGGATGTTGCTGTCAAATTGCTGGCATCTTCATTCAAAGGGAAGACATTGCAATGGTTTAAGAGCCTTGCAGTTGGTTTTATCCAAAATTGGAATTAGTTATGCATAGTTCTCCATGAGAAGTTCAGAGAAAAGGGAGATAATTTGTCTCTACTAGAACAATTGACAACTATCAAGAGAGCTCCCAATGAACAACTCACTGACTTCAACTTCAGATTTCAAAGGTCTTGGGATAGGATTCCAGTGGCCGTCAGGCCAACAACTGAAGGTGCTTTTCTATATTATCTTAAAGCTTTGAATTCTGATATTTCTGTGTTAATTCAATCTATGGGAGGCACAACCTTACCTGCTGCTTATAGCATTGCCATTAGGGCTGAAAACTGTCTTATTCAAGCTGGTAAGCTGGCTCCTAGGCCTCCCATGCCCTTGTATCCAAACTTAGAAAATCCAAGCACTAGTCAAGCACCTACTTTGGCTCCTATTTCCACTCCTAGAAATCAAAGTTCAAATGAAACTTCTACTTCATCCTCTAGTGCTTCAAATGAAATCCAAGAGGTTATAAAACAGTTGCAGAACCTTGGAAATGAGCTGGTGACTATCAAAAGAAAGCAAGCTCAAAGTGCTAGACCGAATCAGCCTCAAGCACAGTACCAGGCTAGGCCACCATACTAGCCCAATAGGCTACCCAATCCAGCTACAAATCAAAGCCAAGTAAGGCCTCCCACCAATAGACCATTTCAGCCCTATAACCCCAATGTTGCATCTGCTTCTAAAGCATTAGTGCCAGTGCAAAAACAACATAGCTCAAGAGTATGATTGGTGTTTCCCATGCAATGAAACTCATAACCAATCTATGTGCTTCAATGGTGCTTTGAACCAAGCCTTGATGGTGACAACTACTGGCGCGGAGGGTGAAGTGAGTCAAGAAACGAATCAGCAACAAGGGACATCTCAGCAAAACACAACTCCAAATGATACCCGCACTTGCGAATTGGCAAGCTGAGGATTTTTGTGGCATGAATCAAACAATTTCTCAGAGTGTAGTAGGTAACACAAGATCAAAGAAGAGGAACATTGGTGAAGGGAAGTCATTGGCTCCAAGTGATCTATAACCTTCCATCACTCCACAAGTTATCGGTAAGCAAAATGCAGCTCCAAACATGCAAGGACAGCCCAAACCACCTTCTAAACCAATTCAAATGCCAGCTGTTGCTGCCCATGCGCGCAAGAAAGGAATGTGCAGGTTAAAGGACAACAAAGAGATGTTTCATCCCCATTTAGCATCATTGATTAAATGAAGAAGAAAAATGTGAATATATCAATGTGGGAATCTTTATCCATCCCAGGCCAAAGAGATCTTCTACAAGCTGCCATGAACAATTGGTCAATTTCGAACCAGCAGGTCCATATGCAAGAGAATGTCCTCACAGATGCTACTCAGCCTGAAGGGAATCATGGAGGAAAACAAGGTAAACTTTTGAAGCCCCCTCCATTCTATGTTTCATTAATCATTGGCAATAAAGTAGTACACAATTGCATGATTGATTCTAGGGCAAGTAGTTCTATCATGCCCAAGCAAATAGATGATCAGCTGGGTCTCCAATATGAAGTCATATCAAAGGTGGTAGTGCAATTGGATGGGACAGTAGTGGAAATGGTGGGAGTGATTAAAGGTTTGAATCTTATGTTGCATGCATGCCCCAACGTTACCATTTTGCAAGATGTGTCAGTGATAGATTTGCCACCACTATTTGCCCTATGCTTATCAAGGGATTTCACAGCTAGAATTGGAGGCTACTTATTTGCTGATTGGTCACACATGTTGTTCAGAACAAGATATGGTACTAAGGTCACAATCAGATCCAAACCAATTGCAAACTTTCACATTGAGCCTCATACTCCAAGCCAAGTCAATGCCAACTGTTCAACATTTGATCAAGAAGATTATCCAAGCATAGATGAAGCTGACACCAAAGTTAGAAGCGTCCCAGATTTGACTCTTGACGAATGGGCAAGTAAGGTACACACTTTTGATCCCTACCAAGAAGTAGAAGAATCTGAGCTAGGAGTCTATTGCATACATGAAGAAAACCATCCTATTCCTAGCATCACAGGACAAACCAGACCATAAGGATGACAACGAGGTATGGCAGTTATTTTTCGATGGATCAAGGAGTAGGCAAGGTGCAGGAGGAGGAGCTATGCTTGTTTCACCTCAAGGCATCAAATATTATTCAGCTTTCCGTTTCCAGTTTTCCTGTTCAACACAACACAGCTGAATATGAGGCCTTGATTCATGGAATTCATTGGACCAGGTATGTGTAGACTTCCGAGACCTCAATAGGGCATCTTCTTGAAATCAGGCTATGTGTAGACTTCCGAGACCTCAATAGGGCATCTCTCAAAGACCATTACCCACTTCCTTCAATGGAACAAATATTGCAAGTGGTATCTGGTTCGAAGAGATTCTCTCTCCTAGATGGCTACTCAGGGTATAATCAGGTAATGGTGAAAGAAGATGACCAGTTTAAGACGGCTTTCACCACCAAATGGGGCATCTATGCCTATAAGAAGATGCCATTTGGGCTATCAAATGCTGGAGCCACTTTCTAAAGGGCAATGGATATGGCATTTTAGGGG
Source organism: Taxus chinensis (assembly GCA_019776745.2). Taxonomy (NCBI): domain Eukaryota; kingdom Viridiplantae; phylum Streptophyta; class Pinopsida; order Cupressales; family Taxaceae; genus Taxus; species Taxus chinensis. The sequence goes on along the minus strand of CM034146.1, from coordinate 868,538,558 downwards.
GTTGATCAGTAAAATAGTTCTGATATATCTTGACGACATCACTGTATTCTCAAAAAATGTAGCAGATCACCTCTTTCATCTGAGGCAGGTATTTTAGAGGTGTAGAAGATTTGGGGTATCATTGAACCCCAAAAAATGTATATTCTTGGCTCACGAAGGAAAAATTCTAGGTCATATTGTTTCAAAGGAGGGATTGACGATTGACCCAGAAAGAGTTGAAGCAATTCGAGCGTTGCCATTACCAAGTCACAAGAAGAATCTTTAAAGCTTCTTGGGAAGGATCAATTTTGTCCACAGGTTTGTTTCAAACTTTGCAGCTCTCGTAAAGCCAATAACGTTGATGTTAAAAAAGAGCATGACATTTAAGTGGACATCTGAAGGCAAGGCAAGTTTTGAGGAAATTAAAGAGGCTATATCTCAAGCTCCAACTCTCGTAAATCTAGACTTCTCCAAGGATTTCATGCTATATGCCTTTGGTGGTGGAGACACAATTTCTGCAATCTTGGTTCAGCAAAACAAAGAGGGATTAGAACAACCAGTTGCTTTCTTCAGTCAAGGTCTGGAGGAATACGAAACAAGGTACTCTTTCATTGAAAAGCATGTCCTTGCAGTGATCAGGAGCTTAAAGAAATTCAAGCACCCAGTCTCAAACAACAAGATCCAATTGTTGGTCTCTCATGTAGGAGTTAAGGACTTCCTTCTAAACAAGGATCTGAATGAGAAACGTGTAGGATGGATAACTCGTGTCATGGAATATGACATCGAGATCAAGGTCACCAAACTAGTACGTGGAAAAGGACTATGTGAATAGCTAGCTTTGAGTCGGCAAGTTGAAGCAGGTGATGAAAAAGAGACTGTCTTGGTACTATAGGATGGTCAAGAACATGAAGATGATGACGTGCCCGCTCCTTGCTGGACTCAGAATATGATACAATTCCTACAGACAGGTCTATGCCCTCTAGAAATGAGAAAGTCAAAGAGGAGATACTTTAGATTACAAGCCATTCCATATGTGCTTGTTGATGGTGTTTTGTTTAAAAAAGACATCAATGGAGTTCTATTGAGGTGCATTGGGACAGGTCAAATTGAGAGGGTGTTACAAGATTTTCATGATGGAGATTCCGAAGGACATTTTTCCCCATGGGTAACAACTCTCAAGATAATGAAGGCAGGGTATTATTGGCCGACAGTTTTCAGTGACTGCCATACATGGATAAGAAAGTGCAAGAAATGTGCACTCTTCACAGGAAAAGAAAGACTAGCAGCGCTTCCATTGCACCCAATTTTGGTTGACCAACCATTTATGCAATGGGGATTGGACTTCATCGGGGTCATCAACCCAAACTCAAGCCAAGGCCACAAGTGGATTCTCACGGAAACGGACTATTTCACCAAGTGGACCGAAGCAGTAGCGCTCAAAGAGGAAAATGAGTCTAACATACTAGACTTTTATGAAGGGATAGTGACCAGGTTCAGTGTGCCAGCCACTATCATATCAGAAAATGCATTGGCATTCATAGGTTCCAAGATTACAGAATGGGCTATCAAGAATCGAATCTATTTGAGCACCTCTTCAAATTATTACCCACAGGGTAATGGATAGGCAGAGTCCACGAACAAGAATTTGCTAAGAATCATCAGAAGGACTCTGGATGAAAACCAAAGGACATGGCATACCAAGCTAAAATCAGCATTATGGGCTGACAGGGTAACACCAAAGAGGTCTACTGGTAATTCTCCCTACAAGTTGGTCTATGGGAAAGAGGTAGTGTTTCCTATATCATTAGAATTACCAGCATTGGAGCTCATGAAGAAGTTGGAGTTGTCTGAGTTCGAACCAATGGAGGCCAGGTATGCAGAGTTGATGGAATTGGAAGAAATAAGAGAACATGCAGTTCAGATGATTGAGAAGGATCAAGCCTTAGTAAAAAGATGGTTTGATAAGAAAGCAAGAGCAAAGACCTTCCAGGAAGGGGACCTAGTTCTAAAATGGGATGCAGATCGGGCAAAAACCAGGAAGGCATTCCAAGTTTGATGCCATTTGGAGTGGTCCCTACATGGTCATGGAATGTAAAAGTAGTAATGCCTTCCAATTGTCTACATTGGATGGAGAAGAACTCCCTATTCCGGTTAACAAAATATACCTTAAACATTGTTACTAAAAGGAAAAGGTTTACCCTTGTAAATATTAGTCTAGATTTCAAATTCCTCTAAGTGCATGGAGGCACATTGTCTTGTTGTAGTTAGGTTTCAATTTCCCTAAGTGCTTCGGCATAGGTTTTGTTGCTCTTAGGTTGAATTTCTATAGTTCAGCGTGCTCTTGAAGAAGGGGTTGCGAGATCAGGCTCGGGATCAGATATCAGGTTGGTTTCAGGTTATTGCTTATGACTCCATCCCCAATGGATTGCTAAAAGGCCACTGATCTTCTACCTAGCAGATAGGTGATCCCTTTGAGTCACCAAATTCTTGTATATATCTTTCCCCCTTGGGTAGATATAGGCAAGTAGAAGAATATGGAAATCAAAGAAACTCAAAGCCTGACGAAAATTCATGCGCCAAGGCACAGGTAAAGGGTGCACAACACGGAGTGTCGACAAGGGAAAATTTGTGCCCACAGGCAAAAAAGTGGCGCACGTGCCAAGAGCGTCATGTAAATATGGATGCGCCTTTGGTGCATGTAAGAGGATGTCGACACGGAAAATGGATGCGCCAAGGCACAGGTAAAGGGCGCACAACACGGAGTGTCAACAAGGGGAAAATTCACACCCGAGGTGTAGGTAAGTGGTGCACGTCAAAGAGTGTCGACACAAATATGGATGCGCCTTTGGCAAATGTAAGAGGATGTCGACACAAACATGGATGCACCAAGGCAGAGGTAAAGGGTGCACAACACGGAGTGTCGACAAGGGAAAATTCGCACCCAAGTTGCAGGTAAGTGGCGCACATCAAAGATTGTTGACACAAATATGGATGCACCTTTGGTGCATGTAAGAGGATGTTGACACAAACGTGGATGTGCCAAGGCGCAGGTAAAGGGGTGCACAACATGGAGTGTCGACAAGGGAAAATTCATGCCCAACGGGTAGGTTAGTGATGCATGTTAAAGAGTGTCGACGTAATTATGGATGCGCCTATGGCGCACTTTAGGAGGTGCAACATTTAGAGCGCTGACAGGAAGCAGACCCTGAACTAGATATTCAGATGGCCATTTGCATCCTCTTGATCTTTCACTACAAATCTGGTTATCTATGCATGATCTTGTATTACATTTTATTATTTTTTGTTTATTGGCAAGACAAGTGTTCTTCATTCCTTGGTGCATCACCTTTGTAGTTTATGTTTTATTTTATGCATTTTCTTACCCTATCTCCTTGGAAAGTTAGTTTAGGTTTTGAGTAAACCCTCTGCATTTTTTACGTGTACATCTAAACAGAGGAATAGGAACTGGCCTTCATCCGGAGAGCTTTTCCGATTTCGCAAGGTCCCATACTTGGGAAAATAGCTCCATGTTATGCAATCACACTGAGAGTCTCAACCCATCAAATTGCAGACATTCAGGGGTGCTGTGATTCACCATCAACATGTTATTCATAGTTTTTTATTATTCTAGCAGTGTTAGCAGAAGAAATAAAATTGCAGCAGTAGATTCCATATTTCTTCTAGTTTGGGGCGACTCACTTTGTGAAGATTTTATGCTATTCCAGAGGTATTTACATTTAGATTTTTATTTCCATTTTTCCAGCTGCTAATATACAGAAAATTGACTTAGTTTTAATTAATTTCAAGGATGGTTTGGCTATATTTTCAATTCTTTCCATATGTAGATTTCTGGTTATGTTGCAATCAATATTTATCATTAAGAATCTTATTTCTAATCATGGCTGAAAGAGAAATGAAATTATTTATGAAATATTTGTGAAGGTTTATCCAATAAAACCCTATTTGTGTTTCCTTTTTAGCTATCTAGTTCTACAGGTATTATTTATATTATATTTTTTATGTGTGTGGATGATGTCTTATCATTATCTACTAACATTGGAAGCAAGGATCCAAGCCAAAGATTTATAAAAAAAGGACAACAAGATTGGGATCTTTTATAACTCCTCTCAAGGTCTATCATAAAAAGGCCAAACATATATATATCCATAACAAGCCATGGTGTACCCACTATTTGATCATAGATTGTGCTATCCTGATTTTTTTTTTTCAAAAACAATCACTCCTCATCATACTAATTTTTGTTTTTGCAAGTAGAAATTTTTTCCAATATGAAATCTTCAAAACCCAGTATTCTTCTCAACCATAAATATAATTCTTTTGCCATTATTTGATGTATTAAAGATTGATTCTTTGCATGTATCCTATCTCTTTTAATTATTTGAAGGGTGTAAATAGAGGATCACCTTCAGGAAAGAAAGATTTATCATCCACTGTTTTCAAGATCTTAGTTGAGCGTGACATAATCAGACTCCATGATTTATGCTTTTAACTCCATGACATGAATTTTGTCCTAGACATGGAATTTAAACATATTTGGTTTGCTATTACCCATGATATTATGGATACCATCTAGAAAGTGTGGTTCCACAAAGGCCTTAAAGCCATATAATTCCCTGATAAGGTATGGAGTGAATGCGCTGGAATCATCTTGTCCATTTTTGTAAGTGTCCTTTATTTTTGGAAAAAAGAATGTATCCAATTTTGGACACCATGTTGTTGATAAATCGGTCGAATGTCCCATCTATGTCTTCATGTTTATCACTCACTATAAGGAAACTGACATACATTATGTTCAAAACCCTTCTAGCTATCAGCATGGATGAAAACATAAAAAAATATGATTTTTTTTTGTCACTTGTAGCATTATTAAGTTGTAAGTTGAGAATTGGTGGTTTTTTTTCTTAATGAACTTGAACATTTTATTGCAATATTAGTTGTATGAGAAACCTCATTTTTCTTCTTCTATTCCTATCAATTTTCATATGTATCATTTTACAAAAGTACATCATCTAATGGGTGTTTTGACATCCCACTTCAATATAAAAATTTACCATACTGATCTCTAAGTAGTTCTTCTAGGTTCCGAATACATAGTGACAATGATGTTATTGTCAAGTTTTCTCCCCGCTCAACAAATGGGTGACCAAAGTTCCCAAAACCCCCCATTCTGTGCCCATGTGCCAGCATACTAATTAAGGTTTTAGGGTAGATTAATAGCATTGCTTATTAATTTTTCTTTTCTTCCCATCTTTTGTATTTTAGTTTTCATCTTGTCCCTTTTATTATGCACAATTCTCAAATAGCTATTAGGATTTTGTTGTGATTGCACTATATGTGCATAGTAAGTTGCATGAAAAATTTGAATGTAATCATTGTGCCATTTATGGCATTGATCTATTTTTTCCAGTGTTTCTAGACATGAGGTGAACTCATGTATGTTATTAAGCTCTTTGCACTCGTCAAATATGGAGAAGAAAATTTTCTTGGCGATTGAAACATGGGAGAAATATTCTTTCCATATTTTTCTGAGATTTTAATGTGATGTTGGAGGAAGGTCCAACAGTGAAAGGCCCTAGTTACACTTTTTTAGTATGTAAGTAAAAGTATAACATGCAGGTATTATTCTCATTGTTACTCTAGTACCATCTTGTCCCACTGAATGAGACATGTGTGGGGATATATCAAAATTATTCTACACCATTTTTAATATAAATGAAACTGATGCAACAATATTTTGAATTTCTTTTAATTTTCATGTATTTTCATTTACTGCCCTCCTCTTGCCATTAATATAAGATTGTCGATATTTATAATAGGTTCTTTTTGGGATTCCATGACATATTTGCCATCCATCTTACATACATCCCTTACACATAACTTCAATTTAGCTATAATATGTTCTAAAGCTTGACCTTGATCACAATTGATAGCATTCGTACTGAATATATGAAATACAAAGTTTTTTATGGCAGGTTCATTTATACGTATAGTTAAATTCCATCTATGATTGAAGGAACTTAGAGATAGATTAGAGATACATCCTTCATTGGAACAAGGTTTTTTATCAACTTCAAACAAAAATTGTTCTCTTAATTTTTAATCATTTTTCGTTGCCTTTGGTGTACTTGATGGAGTAAAATTTACCTTTTTGAATTTGTAGGTGTTGTAAGGTCTTTCTATCAAGTTTTCATTAATACTAGAAATGGAGAATTCATATGAATTTGGGTATACCATTTGAGTGAATGGATCTTCAAATGCACTCAGCATTTTAACCGAAAACTCTTTTGGAATTTATTTTAGCCTTACTTTCATAACAAAACCATATTGATGGGCCAACTGGCTAACAGGCTAGTAGTTGAGAGATCCTTATGATATGGAGTAACACTTACAGAAAGGAATAATTAATTTATCAACATGCACCCCAAATGTTTTACCATCTAATATTTTAAAGTGTACTGTGTCTCCTTCATAAGCATTTATAATTGTTACTTCTGTAACAGATTTGTTTTCTTTTGAACAAAAATGTATCAACTTGGTAATGACACCCTTGAGATTTAAAGTAAATTCATGTTTTGATGTGGTGGTGCTTTCTTGGAGTTCAAGATTTCCATTCACATGAAATGTAGTTCTTGTTTCTACATAAAATAGGTTTTTTGATTGGCCAAGAAACGTCGTTGTTGGGTTCTAGACTTGGATATAAATCATTGCATGTAATTATAATATTCTCCATAAAAACACCAAACTATGTTTGTCCCCAAAACTACTCCCAAAGTCACATGTTTTTCTTGTGCCAGGGATATAAACCCTTTAGCTATGTCACCATATTTCTAGGGACACTTATGTTTTAGCACCACATAGGTTGTAGTAAATTCATCCCTTTCTTTAGGAGTTGTGAAACAATGGATATCACTATTATAATTTAAACCCTCATCCTCATTAAAATTTTCCTCTAATTCATTTATCATGATGTTTTTAATGCCATCAATCCCCACATGGGAAACATTTGAAATCACATTCTTAATCATTTTCTCATTTCCCATGGGATAAAGTATCCCTTTCTTTAAATTTATGTTAGGGGTTTCATAATCATTAATTTTGTATGGCAGTCTCACCCTTCCATTAAATACAATAGTTATTGTGACAATGAAGAAACTAGACTCCACATCTCTACAATGGAGTCTATCTTTAGAGGGATAAACTAGTACCTCCACAACTTTCACACCTTTGGATAGTAAATTCACATGTACTCTGTCTTTAAAAACATAGTCCATTTTAAGCTATATCTACAAATAAAAAGAGAAAATTAGTACTAACGAGACGTAAATATTTAAGATTGGTATGGATAATTGAAACCACAATGAGAAATTACACATATACATATTATATGAACATCTTTAAAACCTCATTTAATCCAAATATTTAAATATATAACAAATTGTATTACACCCTTAGATCTCGTTGTTGTGTGTATAATTTTATCCATAAAACACATAATGTAGGGGAAGGGAGCCAATGATCATTAATCTTAATATAAGAGGTCATTAAGGTTAATTAACTATCATTTTTTTTTAATACCCTTTAAAAGATTATGATTTTTGTAATGCACACATTTTCTTTTATGCATTTAAATTTTGCTGAAAAAGTATGTCTAAGTGATTTAAAATAGGTACTTTTTAGTACAAAGAAAATTCATATTGGCCGTTGATTGTGAATAAAATCACCTTTTTGGGACAACTGATAGGTCACCTTTTTATTGGCTTATTTACACATGTGACCTTATTTTACTTGTGTTAATGGCTACCTTTTTTCTAAATTTTTACTATAAAATTTTTAAATGTTGACTTCAATTTTTACAAGTGGTACTCTACTTCACATTACCACTCACATTCATTGGATTATATAAAGTCATTGGCTTCTTTCCCAATGGTTTTCAAAATTTGTATAGCCTAGTGCCTATTGTGTCATAATTTTTTTTCTTACATGCTAAAATTCAAATATTCACTAGAATGGGAGGCCAAATGCTAGTAATCACACTTAAATGTGTGAGTGAGCGCAATTAAAAGTTCAAAAAATCACACTTGGACGTGACAGTGATATCTCATTATAGTGCAATAGATTCATGGCCTTGTACATCTACGAAGTATGATTCCTCACACAATGACCTGCGATCTCTTGCATGAAAAAGTGTGAGAATTTTAAAGATGAAGTGTAACCATTTGCACTTGGAATTAGCAATCAGTCACATTTAGAAGGGCATGTTTTCACTTGCCATTCTATTCAACATAATTCTAGCCTAGCGATGTGCTGAACTTAAAATTAGGGCCACTAATATTGTGTTGATGTAAATCATTCATGCATTTAATTCTCTAATTGTATAACTACGTTTATCTTATGGTATTTATGTCAACTTTAGTACTTATTTTATTAACGATGGTGGTATATGCTTTGATTCAATTATGTATATAAGTTTTTTCTAATCTTTTTATATCTTACGTAATCTTTTAACAATATAAGTTTATTTTTAATAATTGTATATAATATCAAGTAGAAGTAGCCCATGCTACGTAGTTTTTTATTAATAATTGTAAATATTAAAGAATTGATTTCAATTAAATATATGTACATCATATTAAATTTCAAACAATGTCAAATTTAATTTTTCATGCATTAAAAAATATGTTATAAAAATGTTAAGTTAATTCTTTACAATAACAATTAGACTTTTTTGTAAGTTAAAATATTACCTAATTAATATTTTGCTTCCATAAACATAAAATGTCCATTAAACCATATAATGTAAAACCTGCCACTTGAGAGTATGTTTTTATTTTTTCATACTACATTTAATGTTGAGTGTTACAATATTGAATTTTAATCCACACAAACTATGTTAACATTTGTATTTAATGCAATAAAAATCAAAATTACATCTTCATTTCAAAGGAGACAACACCCAAAAAAGGAGTAAATATACAAATTGGGGAAGAAAAAAGTTACAAAAAATTAAAAGAGGTAAAGCATTCTTATTTTATTTTGAATTTTTTTAATTTATACACCCATTTCATAGTGATAGTAAATATTGCAGTTTTTAGTAGGTAATTAACCAATTTCCAATGTTTCTCCACATGTTTTCATTATGTGAATTTATAGAGTGTAGGACCCCTTGTATATTATTTATTAGAAAAAGAAAAATTAAATTAACGTTAGATAAAAGATACAATACACAAATTATTTATTTTGTGAATGTTTATCATAATTAATAAATTTTCAGGATGTAGAAATATCACCATTTTCCTTGTTTTCACGTTTTGAATCCCAATTTTTCAAATCAACTCCAAGAAGCTATAAAAACAAGATGGTTTTTTCAACATAGCTAAGAAACTTCCATATGAAGGGCTTCTACATGCAAAACATAGATGGAAATAGTGTCTCAAATTTGTAAGAGAATACAAGTGGTACACATAAATTGGGTCCGTGCTTTCCATATTCATAAATCAATAAAAAATATCTATATATTGCTAATGATGTTGATGATTCAAAATTAGAAGAAAATTTTTCAATAAACCATGCATATGAAATAATAAAAATAAGATATGTGGTCAAAATCTAATGTGAAAAAATTAATTTCAAAATATAAAGAGGTGTCTGAACATTTAAATCATCGAAAAACTCAACAAGAAACATTGGGATAATATAGCAGATGATTTTAATCAAGTTTTTGGAAAAACATTCAATAGATGTAATGCAAATACAAGATGAACATATTGAATAAAACTCTCAAGAAGGAGAAATAATTAGGAAACAAAACATTGAAAACACATTCAACATGGAATTTCTATGAAGATATGGATCACATTACATAGAAAACACATATGGTTATTGGTTTCAATGGAAAAGAGAGGGTTAATATAACAAATTTTATTTTTGAAAAAGACACAAGAGGGAAATCAGAAATCCCTTCTATCAACATGGAAACTTTGGAAGGAGAAAAGATAGAAACCCCTTTGAATAAAAATAGAATTGAGAGAAAATGTTTCAAGAGAAAAATAAACTATTATGGAGATTTGAAAGAGGTAATTGAAAATAACATGCATCTATTCAGCCACACATTATTTGAAAGTGAGCATGGAAGGCTTCAACCTTAGTGTGAAAGAATGGAACATGAGAGAAAGCTAATGGAGAAAAAAATCGATGTACAACTTCAAGTTGCAAGTCCTTTTACCCATGTAAATTAATTTTTTTTGTAACCATAGGAATATAGTATTGCATCTTTCATTCCATTATAAACGATGGTAGACATTGTGTAAGAAAAAATATCATGTAGTGGATTTAGCTAATACTTCTCTATTTTTCTTTCTTCCTTTTTATTTCAAAACAATTCCAATGACTAGCATGATGGGCACCACCAAGATCATTGACACACACATCTGAGGATATTTTTGTGTAACAAAACAATTTAAAAATGATGCCAGTAAACACGTATATATTTTTCTATTAAAGTATGATAATTCAATATGTGAGACATCAATTGAACCACATATCATTGTTAGTATAGTCAAAGTATGGAATAATTCTATACTCTCTATGTAATTTATAGATGGTAATATTTCTAATGAGCATGGTGTTATTTTTTTGATAGTGTAGATAATTTTGATAATATTTTTGGGTGGTATATATGGTTAATATTTTTGTTTGCAATTAAACCTAACAATTTAAAGTTTTTGTGATATTTCAATATGTGAGACATCAGTTAAACCACATGTCATTATAAGTCTAATAAAATTATGGAATACTTACACACTTACTATGTAATTTAAAGATGATAATATTGTCAATGAGCTTTGCGTTCTTTTGATGTTTTTGTTGTTAATATTGATAATTTTTGCGTGTGGCATATATGGTTAGTATTGTGGTTCTCCTAAAATTAATTGGCTATTAACCAAATAAAGTGAAGTTTTCATGATATTCAAAATATGTTTCCATTTGATATCCATTAATCATCCAATTAAATATAAAACAAATTAATGGCAGCCTTGTGTCTTTTGTAATTCGTGCACTGAAGAAAGTGGCTTAAAAGTGTCGGTTCCATGTAATTATAGATTTTCATTTATTAGTATATTTCAAAGACACTTAAATTTATGAAACTTTTAGAGAGAAAATTATCACAAGGGAAAAAAATATGTAAGTTTAATAATTCATTGGAAAATATAATCACAGTTTGATTGCCAAAATTCTAGGCACAATTTTGTTTGTGTGGACATCCAAAATCAGTATGAATTCTCACCGTTTCTCTTTCTAAATTTGTGAAATTATATGAATGTAGAATTTTCCATATCCTTTTCAAAAAAACCCTATATTTCCTACTTCCAATAGTCAAATATGTCTATTCTTTAACGTTCTTTCATAAATACTTCTCAACTAATAGGGTTTGAAATCATTTCTGCATTCTATTTACCGATGGACCTAAACAATTTATTAAATATGTGTGTACCCTGATTACAAGTAATGTACAACATGTTATTGGTATTTTTTCACAAGAATACTGAGAAATGATTTGTAAAATACCTAACATGGACATCAATGAATACTAGAAGTGAACAAAATGGGTGTTGCTGAAAAGGCTAAGAAAAATAGATTATTTCTAGTTAGGGTTGTTAATCATTTAGGGATTTTGGGATGTTAGCAGCCAGTTTCTATAGAAATATCATTATAAATTAATTTTTAGTAATGAAATAATGATAGTAACTTCTAGTAGATGAAATAGTAATAGCAACACAAATAAGTGTTTTCTTGTTTATGGTAATTGTTTGATTATATAAGGAAATTATTGGAAATTAAATTTTATAAAAACATATATGTGAATGTAAAAGAAAAAATGCAAAGATCTCTATCTTTGTAGGTTCCTCTTTTAAAAACAATGAATCAGGGAGTTATACAACCTACTATTTTAGTTGTTAGGCTAAACAATATTTTGACAAATGTTCCACTTAATTGATAGTTATGGAGAGACATAGACAACATTTAGAGATTAAAATTACATGCTCTGGTTGTTTTAGTTAAATTAGCTAATGGTATATTAACACTAAAAACCTATAATATGTCATGGCTTTTCTTTCTTAATGTGAAAATAAACATATGGAAATAGGTAGGTGTGGTATCATAGAAAATCACGATGTTTAATGAAAAGGGAGATTATACATAGGGTTCAGACTCTGTATGTTCATACTAACACTACAAAGAGTGTGTTCATTATATTTATTAAAATTATACCATGGCCTTTGAGACTTCATTTACTAACTAATTATATATAACCATCTCTTTTGAGATTTCATTTAAAATTAAAATGTGGAATTTTTTATATTCCTTTCAATAACTTACAGTAAATAGTATGAGAACTACATAAGGCTTGATCCCTCTAAAGGGTATGTAGTGCAACACTTGGATCAAACAAATTCATGGAAATAACTAATGAGAGCTAAGCAAAGAGTGACCCTTGAAGAAAACATGTAATGAAACTCTTTTATCAGTTTAATAATAGATGTGCAGTGAATGATGTGCCATGAACACTAAGTTCAAATAGTTTGTCGATGTTCATCATAATGACCACTAAGATTTTCAATGTTTTGTTGTGTCTGACCTTAGAGACTACTAGGAATATAAGTTCATATGTGTTGACTCCTCATTGTGATAATTAATGACCTAGGAGATTATGTAATTATAATTCATTAAAGAGAGGTCCGTTGAATGGGTTTTAGCTAACACTAAGTTCAAAATATTTTATCGAGCTGGATGTTATTGACCATGAAGATTGATATATTTTCTTTTTATTGCATTAGTAGTTTTTATTTTAATGATGCCTAGCAACCGTTAAACTATAGGTATATCCTTGTCGTTGATCAAAGTAATAAGAAGGATAAGAAGCGTGTATTTATTTTTTAATGATTCTTATACAACATTAAGCTCTAAAAAAGATGTTGTGGCTGACCCTAGTGATTGTTAGGATGAGAAAAAAATATGTCTATACCCCTCAGTACTACAAGAATTTGCATTATTTTTCTCATTTCAATAATTGTTGTGCTTTGAAATAAATCTTAGATACAAAGAAGATATAAATAGTTCATTGTAGCTGAACTTAGCGAATGCCAAGATCAACATTACATATATCTTGACCCCTCACCAGTTCAAATATGGAAATATTTTTCTCATTCTTTGATAAATTCTAGATACGGCTAATCAACCACTAAGTTAAGAAATACTTATGATTTTACCCCTAAGTAGTGCAAGGATTGGAATTATTTTTCTCATTGTAATAATAATTGTGATTTGAAATAAGCCTAGATAAGGAGGTCTAAATAGTTTGTTGTGGCTGAACTTAGTGACCGCTAAGATCAACACTACCTTCATCTTCACCCCCCACAATTTTAGAGATGGTAAAAAATTTTATCATTCTCTGAATAATCCTAGATATGACCAATGTCCAATTATTTTTTTATTATCAACTTAGCGACCGCTAGGACCTAAACTACGTAAACCTTGAAGCCTCAACAGTGCTTGTATTAATGGAATTTTCTCGTTGCATTAATGTTTTTTCTAGAGTTATGCCTAGATAATGTCACAGTTAAAAATATATATATCTTGAACCATCAGTGGTGCATGTACAACATTTCTTCAGTCATTCCATTAATAGAAAGTCTATGAATGATTCCTAGCAATGAGATGTATTCATGATCATGCAACAAACTAATCATAACTAAGTAAAGGTTGATCCCTTACAAATACATATATTACAAAAAAATTCTCAAGTCAATAATAGATGTCCACTGAATGGTGTTTAACTAACACGAAGTTCAAAATATTTTGTCGAGGTGGATCATATTGACTGTTAAAATTTATATATTTTCTTGTTAATGCATTAATAGTTTTCTTGTTAATGATTCGTAGAAACCACTAAGTTATAGTGTATCAAGGTGGTTGACCATAGTAAAAAAATATAATAAAAAGTACATATTTATTTGTTAATGATTATTATAAACTATTAAGATCTAAAAAATATGTTGCGAATGACCCTAGTGATCACTAGGATCAGAAATAATTATGTATGTACCCATTAATAGTGCAAGGATTGGAGTTATATTGCTCATCATAATAATAGTTGGGATTTCAAATAAGCCTAGATACGAAAAATATCTAAATAATTCATGGTGGCTAAACATAACAACCGCTAAGATCAACACTATCTATAACTTAACCCCCACCAATTCAAATATTGGAGATTTTTTTCTTATTCTAATAATAGTTGTCCAATGGATAATACATAGATATGACCAATCTTTAAATATTTCTTTGTGGCTGAACTTAACGATCGCTAGGATTTGAACTAGGTAAGTCTTGAAGCTTCGAGAGTTCTTGTATTGACAGACTTAGATAACTACAGTAATAGTTTTTACTGGAGTGACTCCTAGAGAACTCCATGGTTAAATCTACATATATCTTGATGCCACAGTGGTGCATGTATAGTCATGCTTTTCTTATTCCATTAATAGTAAGTATGTAGATAAATCCTAGTGACTACTAAGATCTAAATACTTAGTAATTGTTGACCCTAGCGACTTCTAGGATCAATACTTATTTCATTTATTTTGAAATTATTTTCTAATCTTATCGAATATTCATAATAAGGTACATATGAATGTTTCTATAAAATCAATTACATCATTTGTATAATTAATTATTCTATTTATTATGTATGCAATGTTCGTAGCCCTTTAATTTTTCAACATGGAAAAAGAGCGGGCAATGTCAATGGTAGATGATTATTTATATTCCAATGAGGATGAAAGAGTAATAATAGATACCATGTTCAATCAAGATGCCTTACGTGACGAATTTTAGCATTACTCATCTCTATTTTCCACAATTCAAGATTAAAGTTTTGATGTTGATATTGTCAACAAAAAGGGTAATCCGGAAGAGAAAGTGCTATAGTCCCAAGACATAAGAGAAATAAACAAAGCTATCCTCCATTTAATTGTTGCTAAAGTAGAGGTGCTTCCATTTCTGTAAGTGATCACTTCCTATCTACTTCATGCCAAGTCTAAGGATTTGTCATTATTTTCTAAATAAGGGAAAAAGAGAATAGGTTTATTTGCTAGGAATGCATACAAAAGTTATTATAAACTTCCAGAGCTGGATTGCTTATAAAACTCAAACACAATTGAGTCTTGGATTTCCCAAAGGAGAGAAAGTGATGTTTTACAGAGTTGGGAATTTGACTAATTTGATAATATGGAGTCGGTATTGGTATGACACTAATTAATAGGCTATATATAAATTTGTGAATCTCTAAGGTTGATGTTTCCTAGATCCGGTTACTTTCTTTTATTATTAATGATAGGCAGATTCCCTCCTTAGGTCAGGTGCTCTGTGTCAATATAGTGAGAACAAGAATTAATTTCATTGACAAAGGGAAATCATTGTACATGGCTTCCTATTTTCTAGATGTTTTCTGTTGTGTTCTTGAATGTTTGGATTTCTGTCAAATTTGGTATCCTTTAAGCCCTTTACAGGTAAATGAGAAATATTAAGACTTGTATACCCATCATTTCAGATTACATACTCAAGATAGATGCACTTATTTCTATTCTTCTCTCTAACAAAAATTACATGAAATGATGATACCGATAATATTTGATGCCATCCTCACTTCTGATGCGCCCGAATTAGTAGGAACTTGACAAGGTCATAACTTGAGCTTTGGGTGTCCGTTTGAGTTCGTTTTTTTTTTGAAACCACGTGTTTCGATGAGATGAATGCAGAAGCAACCAGATCTACTGGTTGGGGCAAGTTTTCGACACGTTTTCGGGCCCTAAATCCGCCATCTTGAGGCGTAAAATTAGGATTTAAGTTATAGTTTGGTTTTTTCCTATTTTTGAGCATTAGTTAATTTTAGTCTATTAATTGCATTGTGAGTTAGAAAGTTGGTGATTCCTCTAATTTAGGGATGTAGAAGATGTGTGGCAATTTCTGTGCCCATAGGAATAAGCATGCGAACTTACTAAGAATAGCAGGTTCTAGTAAACTGCTAAAAATAGTAATTTCCGCCACCTAGAGTAGATTTAGTCAGAGTTAGCTAGAGTTTACTTGGCAACTCGAGTTGGGAGTTATTTTCCTATTTAGGAAACTTTGTAATTCATTATTTGATAACGAAGAAGGAGATCTATTTTCTTTTGGAGTTCATTTTATTGCAGTTTATCTGGTTGTTCTTAATTTGGCTACATTAACTTCCATAAGGAAAATGGGAGCCATATTATTCTATCTATAATATATACAGATATCATGATCAAGGAAATCCTTACACCTTTTTAGTTTCCATATTATGTTCTAGAAAAATTGGTAGAAAAAGAGGTTACATATCAAATTTGCAACGACGTTGCTTTAGTGTTTATGCATAAGAAGCTTAAAACACACGACCTCGCCAAGTCTATATGGGAGGAATTTTTTTTAATAGTTTTCCATATTTGAAGGCTTCCTCAACCCATAGAAATTCATTTCATCTCCCCAAACACCCCTGAAGAAAATATTACAAAAGGAAAAGGGTTTCTCAACACCCTAATTTGTGTAAAGGACAGTTAAATATAGTGTGCCCTCATGTACATGATTCTAATGACTAGGTATGGATTACCGAAACACATGGTATCCTTATTAAGTACAATATTAAGGAGAAAGAATTGGTGCCACCTCTGAGAGAAATTATTAAAAAGGAGGCTACAAAGAGAAATAAATCTTCGTATTGAGAACATTCACAACAATGCTATGCTCCCTTATCTCCACTAAATGAATATCGATCTGATTTTTGAGAAGTATTTTCTAAACAAAATAAAGATCCAAAAAATTTCACATATGCCTTAATTTCATCAACTATAGAAAAGGAGACCACCCAAACTAAAATTATAGCAAGCAAAGCCCTACTTTAAATCTTCTCCCTCCACTATACAAGAAGCGAGACACAATTGGGTAGAACAATTGGTAATTACCTACAAAGAACATCCAAATTGGGGGGCA
Organism: Taxus chinensis; assembly: GCA_019776745.2. Classification (NCBI taxonomy): domain Eukaryota; kingdom Viridiplantae; phylum Streptophyta; class Pinopsida; order Cupressales; family Taxaceae; genus Taxus; species Taxus chinensis. The sequence goes on along the minus strand of CM034146.1, from coordinate 868,521,497 downwards.
CAAGAAGATCCCTTAGTAAACATTGAATTTAATTAAATTCTGAGAACCTTGATAACGGTAACAAAAAATAAGATGTCAACACAACAAGCCAGTGTTTGGCACGAAACTTAAGAATACCTCTTCACTCTTACAAAGAAAACGGAATACATAGGATCCCAAATGTTACAATATGAGGAAAATTTAGGATCCTTGATAAGGGATAAAAAATATGCAGCTCTAGAAGTAGTGATGGGAGAATGTACTAAAAATAAAGAGCTTGAAATTCAATTACACGTCATAATTCCTCCCGACACAGTCTCTAATGTAGAAGAGGAATTGCATGACTTTAACAATAACATAAAGGAATTCATTACTATAAAGGAGTAGGTATAACTGTTATTAAATAAGAAAAAAAAGTCATCACAATAATGAAATAGTTACATAAAACATTAATACATATGGGGAAGGCCATTTAAACATGCATTTGTAAAGCCTTCAATTTTGACAATGGACGATATTGGTATAAGCCAGACATATGATAATTATATGAAGGAAAGACTAAGGAAATGGAATGAAAAAGTAAGAATACGTTCTTTGTATTTTGATGACATTATTTCCAGAAGAAATCAGGTTTTCACAGAAGCTTCTCTCATGGAAGTATCTAACAGAAACCATGAATTGGTTTTTGATGAAGATTTCGTGACGTCGTTTAAGGAATTATTGGTTAATTTTCAAATGAGAATAATTGAGGAAAACAAAGGGGAGAATTTACATTTTGTTGAGATTGTTTGCAAAATAAGGGGAAAAAATAGACTCTAAAGGAAATTTCTGAAAAAACAATTGATATTCAAAGCAATTTGCTTGACAAGTCTACTGTGCTATATAGAAGCCCAATTGTTGACACAAAAACATAAGCATAGATTATCATATTTGCAAAAATATATTCTGGAGGCACCATAGCAACATGGTAAAACATTTCCTAAACGAGAGCAACAAACCCAGGAAGCAACTGTACCCGTAGACTCAGATCAATAGCAGCCAATAGTTAAGGTATAACCACATTGAATCATAAATGGTAGTATTTGAGATAGGCGACTATGCAATGTAATATGCATGAAATGTTATTAGATGAATATTTATGATTGATTTAATGTTCGTGTATATATTCCAAATTCTATACTCACCTAAACATGTATTTGTTGTTTTGATACGCTAAGATCCAAATATGATGTTCTGGCATAAACTAGTGAACATTATGCTAAGCCAAAAAATTCATTCTTACATGTTTTTTTATTTAATAATAGTGACACAAAATCTTATAAAACATATTTTTCTACGTAAGCTAGTGAATTCTAAGCCAAAAAATTCATTCTTTGACTTGTTAAATGATAACAACATTAAATCTGTGAATTTACAATAATCGCAGTGACTTAGTAGCCGCAGAGTCCAAAATATACGTTATTGAGTATCGATCGTTAACATCAGAAAATGTTTTCAAGGCATATCATAGTGGACGCCAAGCATGCAATTTCATACTACCTTAATTTAATTTGTGAAATTGTAGCGACTACCAAGATAAAATTAATATATTGTGGCAATACCTAGTGGATGCTAAAATCAAAATATCATTCTTTATTTTTTTAAATCCTAGTCGACACTATGCTCCAAAAAATAATGATGTAGCAGTGTCTTAATGGCATATCACTTCATGTTATCTATTATTGAGAACTAATCGCTAAGCTTAGAAAATATTTTTAAGGCATAAGCTAGTGGCTGCTAAGCTCACAACATCTTACTTATTTTTAGTTGAATCCTAGCGACAACATATCTTCAAATAATATGTTGGAACATAATATAATAGACGCCAAGCTAAAAAATTCATTCTTCATCTTTTTAAATTATCGAGACATCTAAGATCGAAATATTCTATTGTGGAAGCAACTAGATGCCATGTAGCTCAAAATTTGTGAATTTGATTTGTTAAAGAATACCATTGACAACTTGCAAATAAGTTGAGTACACATATTCTAGCAGACACTATCCTCCTAGACTATTAATTTAATGTGATAAATTCTTATGACCACTATGTCCCAAATATTATGTGTTAAATCCTAACGAATGCTAATCTTAAATTATTACATCGTTGTAAAGGTTAGTGGTGATTAAGATAAAATCAGTTTTATTTAAAATGTTATATCCTATTAAATACTTTTTTTAAATATTACATTGTTCCATTATATAGAGGCCATTAATTTCATACCACCTAAATTTAATTTGTAAAATCGTAGTGACCACTAAGCTACAAATAATATGCTACAGCAATACCTAGCGAATGCTAGACAAAAAATATCTATCTTTAGTTTGTTAAATCCTAATGGCCACTATGTTCCAAAAATTATGATGTGGCAATATCTTACTGACATATAACTTCATGTTAAACATTATTGAGAGCCAATTGCTAGCTTCAGAAAATGTTTTCAAGGCATAACCTAGTGGACACTAATCTCGCAATAGTTTACTTTTTTTTGGTTGAATCCTAGAGACAACATATCTTCAAATAATTTGTTGCAACATAAGTTAGAGGTCGCTAAAATAAAAATTTCATTTTTCCTCTTGTTAAATTGTTAACATTATGGGTACGCATATTCTAGCGGATGCTAGCCTTTGAGGCTATTAATTTAATGTTTTAAATTCTTGCGACCACTATGCCCCAAATATTATAGGTTAAATATTAAAGAGTGCTAAAATTAAACTATTACATCATTATAAAGGATAGTGACCGCTAAGTTGAAATAGATTTTATTTAAAATGTTAAATCATGTCTAAATGTTTTTTTTAATATTATGTTTTGGCAGTACATAATGACCACTAATTTCATATTGCCTTAATTTAGTTTATGAATTTCTAGCGAATGATAAGCTACAAATCATATGTTTCATTAATACGTAGCAGACAAAACACTCGAAATATCTTTCTTTATTATTTTTAAATTCTAGCAATCACTATGTTCAAAATATTATGATGTGGCATTGTCCTAGTGGCCTAAGAGTTCAAATTAGCCATTATTGTGTACTGATCACTAAGCTCAGAAAATATTTGTGACACATAACCTAGCGCCACTAAGCTCACAACATATTACATGTTTTTTGTTGAATCCTAGTGACATCATACCCTCAAATAATATGTTACAACATAAGGTAGTGGAAACTAAGATAAAAAAATTCATTCTCGGTCTTGTTAAATGCTTGACACATCTAAGCTCAAAATATTCTATTATGGAAGCAGTTAGATGCCATGTAGCTCAATTTTTTTAATTTGATTTGTTAAAGTATACAAATGACAAATTGCAAACAATATGAGTATACATTATCTAGCGGACGCTATCCACCTCGAATCTTAATTTAATGTGTTAAATTCTTGTGACCATTATGCCCCAAATATTATGGATTAAATCCTAATAAATGCTAACTTAAATTATTACAATATTGTAAAGGCTAGTGACCACTAAGCTAAAATCAATTTAATTTAAAATGTTAAATCTTGTGGAAATTTTTTTCAAATATTATGTTGTTCCAGTACATATCGGCTACTAACTTCATACTACCTTAATTTAATTTGTGAAAGGCTAGTGACCGTTAAGCTATAAATAATATGTTGTGCCAATACCTATCGGATGATGGAATCAAAATATCTTTCGTTATTTTTTCTTATCATCTTAGTGGCATATAACTTTATGATATCCATTGTTGAGAACCGATCACTAATTAGATAAAAAAAATTTGGGGCATAGCCTAGCATCCGCTAACCTCACAATATCTTACTTATTTATAGTTGAATCCTAACGAAAACATATCTTCAAATAAAATATTGCAAAATAAGCTAGCAGATGCTAAGCTAAAAATTTCATTCTTTGTCTTCATAAATTATCGAGACATCTAAGCTTGAAATATTCTATTGTAGAAGAACTTAGATGTCTTATAACTCAAATTTAGTTAATTATATTTGTTAAAGAATACCGCAAACAACTTGAAAACATTATGAGCATGCATATTATATTGGATGCTAGCCTCCTAGAATCTTCATTTAATTTGTTAAATCCTTCTGAATTCTATGCTAGAAATAATATGGGTTAAATCTTAATGAGTGGTAAGCTTATATTATCACATCATTGTAAAGACTAGCGGTCGCTAAGCTTAAATCAGTTTAATTTAAAATATTAAATCTAATCAAAAGCATTATTGTAAATATTGTATTGTGGAAGTACTTAATGGCCTATAATTTTATACTACCTTACTTCAGTGTTTGAAATCCTAATGACCACTAACCTCTAAATAATATGTTGCACAAATACGTAGTAGACACTAGAATCATAATATCTTTCTTTATTTTGTTAAATCATAGCAACTATTATGTTCTAAATATTACGATGTGGAAGTTTCTTAGTGGATTAAGAATTCAAAATATCTGGTATTTAGTATTGATCGCTAAGCTACAAATATGGTATTGTGTTATACCCTAGCAATTGATAAGGTTGTAATAGATTTATTATTTTTGTTAAATGCTAGAGACAAATAATATCCAAATAATATTTTGTAGCATAACCTAGCAGACGCTATGCTAGGAATATAATTCATTAATGTGTTGATTACTAGTCAGGGTTCATTTTAAGAAGCCTTTGGTAAAATGAAGGTGGAAAATTCTCGATGAATATACTTGGAACCACTTTTGCGGAAAGGTGAATTTTCTAATTTTCAAGAATGAAATTATCAACTGATATTATTTGAGCGAGAGTGAAGGCCTTGAGGAAAACAAAAATATGTAAATACAAAAAAAAGGTATTGTTTATTGTTGATGCATAGATTTCACCCAACAACAAGTGTTGTATGGTTATTGATGCATGACAACAAGATTTGTTTTTGTGCATCAACAAAAGCTTGTTGTCACGCGTCGACAAAATTTGTTGATGCACGATAGAAAATTTTGTTGGCATGCGAAAACAACACTTGTAGTTGTGTATTAAAAAAAAAATTTGACGTGTGATAGCAAGTATTGTTGTCACGCATCCATAAATTTTTATGTTACGTGACAACAAATGTTGTGGTCATGTGTTAACAAAGTTTGATGTTGCATGACAAAAAACACATGTTGTCATGTGCCTAAAAAGGTTTTTTATGCACAAAAACAAGTGTTGATGTCCTGCGTCAAAAAGATCTTTGTCATGCACCTAAGGCTCAAGAAACCCTATTTTTTTCCTGTAAATACCCCACCGTCCCTAATTTTTTGTAATAAAATTACTTGTATAATTCATATCATGAGCAAAAATATAACACCAAATAACACAATATTCCATAATAATGATCTCAATATGCAATTGAAATAGCTTCGCCACTTCGAGGGGGGCAACCTCCAAACCATACAATAATACTCAAATGCTCCAATAATGATAAACTACTACCTACTAACCTCTATATATACTATTCCTATGCTATGGCCAACACTAAGGCCGACCCACTAATTAAAATATAACATATATGAAAGAGATACATAATGATAAGAAGTTATGATAGCCACAAGTCAGCTATATACAGCTAATTATAAGATATATGATTAAGGGCGTAGCGATGCCCCTCCCCTTCGAAGCAACATTATCTCCAATGTTGAGAAGATATCGATGCTGCTACAAGAAATTTTCATCCTCCCAAGTTGCATCTTCATTGTCTAGATTTTTCCACTTGATCAAATACTCAGTGATGACCCTTGTCCTCAACCACTTAGTGCATGTCTGAAGGATACATTCTGGTACCAGGATGATTCTGCCCTCTTCATCAAGCTCGGGTAACACTGTCTGGGTTTATATTGTCTGTCCAATTAACTTATTTAGGCAAGATACATGGAATACTAGATGAATTCGAGTAGCCAGAGGAAGTTCCAGTTTGTATGCTACATTGCAAATCTTCTGTAACACTTGATAAAGACCATAATACTTAGGTGAAAGCTTGTTATCCTTTTTGTGTTTTTTAAGGACATTTGCTTATATTTTTGTAAACGCACAAAAACCCAATCACCGACTTCAAAATGTCTTTCACTGTGATGTTGGTCTGCCTGCTACTTCATGCGGTTTTGTGACATGGCCAAATTCTCCCTAAGACTAGAAAGCACCTCTTGTTGGTGTTGAATATGTTCTTCAACTACTCGAACCTTTGGTTGGACTCTTAAAGATGAAGTGATAGATTCTGGATGGTACCCATATAATGCCAAGAAAGGAGGTGTCATGCCACCATTCTGATAGCGGTAACCATTGGACCCATCTCACTTGCTTATCTGATGTAAAACAATGAAGATATCCCTCCAAGAACTTGTTTATCACCTTTGTTTTCCCATTAGACTGGGGATGATAAGAGGAACTACGAGCTATTTTTTTTTCCCAAGCATGAGAGCAAGTAAGTCCAAAAATTACTAGTAAAGATAAGGTCTTGATCACTTACTATAATCTTTGGTGTCCCATGTAGCTTCTGAATTGTATCCCTGAAGGCCGTTGCTACTGTACTCACAAAAAATGGATGTGATAAAGCACAAAAAAGGGAATATTTTGTGAGTCTATCCACCACCACCATGATTACATTTTAACCTTCTGATTTAGGCAATCTTGTGATGAATTCCATAGACACCTCTTCCCACCTCTGGCTAGGAATATATAGAGGTTGTAAAAGACCTGGGGACTTAATTGTTTCGCCCTTATTTTGCTGACAAACCATGCATTCTGCCAAAAACTTTTGGATGTCTCCTTTTATCCCTTCCTAGAAAAAATCATGCTTGATTCAATGATAAGTCTTTAAGAAGCCAGATTGACCCCGTACTGGAGAAGCATGGAGCTCAAATAGAACCCTATTTTTAAGGATTGAATTCTTACATAGATATAATCTATCTTTATACCATAAAACATCTCCTTTCCATAAATTTTTTTTGACATGTTTGGATCTTGTTAGAGATTCTGAATGATATTTTGTGTACCTAGGTCATTTTTCCATTCATACCTTGCATCTTCTATCCAATCCTCCTGTAATACAGATATGGCACACGACAATGCCTGGATAGATTCATCCTTCTGAGATAAAGCATCAACAACTACATTCTCTTTCCCTTTCTTGTACATTATCTCAAAATCATACCCCAACATTTTTTAGACCCATTTTTGTTGTTCTTCTAATGATAAACATTTCTCTAAGAAGTATTTCAAACTATCATGATCTGTCATTACTTTGAAATGTCGTCCCATTAGATATGGTCTCCATTGTTTCACTGCATGAAGTATTTTTAACATTTCTTTCTCATAAACTAGTTTAGAGATATTATTACCTTTGAATTGGAAGCTATCTAAGGTAATGGGTCACCCTTCTTGCATCAGTACTACCCCCATACAATACCCTGAAGCATCACATTCACCAATGAAAGTTTTTGAAAAATCTGGGGTGGCTAGAACTAGAGTGGTGCACATGGCCTCCTTCAACTTCTCAAAGCCCATAGTAGCTTGCTCATTCCAATGGAAAGAGTCCTTCTTCAATAAATCTATGAGTGGTGCTGCGATGCCGCCATCATTGCTTACAAATATATGATAATAACCTGTAAGCCCCAAAAATCCTCAGAGAGTTTTTAGGGTTTTGGGAACCTTCCATTAAACATGGATTTTATCTTGTTAGGATCCACTTTAACACCTTCATAAGAGACAATATGACCTAGATATTCAACCTCCTTGACACAAAAAGAACACTTAGAAGGCTTTGCATAAAGTTGATGTTGTTCAAAATTTTCCAACACCTAATTTACATGATGCAGGTGTTACTCCCATGTTTTACTATAGATTAATATATCATCAAAGAACAGAAAAAAAAACTTTCGAAGAAATGGCTCAAATATGGAATTCATCAAGCTTTGAAATGTAGAGGGTGCGTTTGTTAGTCCAAAATGCATTACCAAGAACTCATATTGTCCTTCATGTGTCCTGAAGGTTGTTTTATGAATATATTCATCCTTGATTCTAATATGATGATATCCAGAACAAATATCAAGTTTTGTAAACTAAACAGCACCATGTATCTCATCTAGCAAATCATCAATTATAGGAATAGGATTATCTTTAACTCTGTACTTATTGAGTTCCCTATAATCTAGACACATGCACCAATTGTCATCTCTTTTCCATACCATCACTACAGGAGAAGAGTAAGCACTTTGACTATGACGAATAATTCCTACTTCTAACATCTCTTGAACTATCTTCTCAATCTCATTCTTTTGCATATAGGGGTACCTATAACGTCTGATGTTGGGTGGTTGACTCCCTGGTACTAGCTGGATGGGATGGTCATGGTCTCTTTTTGGAGGCAAACCCTTGGGCATTTCTCCAAAAACCCTTAAGTGCTCATCTATAACTACTTGCATATCTGTGGGTATAAATGTATTGGAATGATGTTCTTCTAATGAAAATAGTTGTGCTACAAACCCTTCTATAACCTTTCTAAGCAATTTTTACATCTAACGAGAACTTACCATCTGTGGGGACTTTGCTCTTAGTCCTTTTAGTTTAAAATTCCTCCCTTCTGACTAAAATTACATGAAAAACTCTTGGAAATTCATTTCAAGGGTTCCCAAGGTGGTAAGCCACTGAACTCCTAACACAATGTCTACTCCACCCATGGAAATGGCATACACATTGCTAGTTAGCAAGTAATCTCCCATGGTGAGATTAATGTTATGGAATTTTCCTAAACAACTAACAATTTTCCCATCAGCGATCATGACTTGACATTCTAGAGCTGGATAAACAAAGCAGTTCAAGTGTACCACTAACTTATGATTGAGGAAATTGTGAGTACTTCTTGAATCAATCAACACTATTACCCTCTGTTTTTTTAAGAATCCAACTACTTTGAGAGTTTGGGGAGTGCTAATGCCATAAATTGGATGGCATTATATTGTTGGTTGGGGATCTCCTAATTCATCCTCTGGCTCTACCTCGTCGTCTTCTTCATTTTCTTCTTCTTTAGTAGGTCCCTCAATGTAGAACAACTTCTTTTCCGCACACTTATGTCCTAGTCAAAAATTTTAGTCACAATTAAAACATTACCCTTTGGCTCTCTTTTCTTCAATTTTTTGAGGTGTCAGTCTCACTGGCCGAGGGAATGATGGTGGAAGGGTGCTATGATCTTTGATAGTATTGACAGTTTGTTTCTGACTTGAAAGAAATTTTTCCTCTACCCTACGTGCCATGATCATAGAGTCTAAAACCTTATGAGGATTAAGCATACACACCTCAGTCTCAATTTTTTCTTTAAGACCCCCAAGAAATAAGTCATTCAAATTATCTTCAGGAATATTTTCCACCCATAAGGAAAGGTTTTGGAATTGATGGATGTAATCTTTGACTGTTTCTTTTTGTCTGAGCTTTGCTAATTGGCTGAAATAATTCTATGACACACTAGAACTATAGTGCAATTGTAACCCTTTGGTGACTATTGTCCATGTAACATTGAGGCCACTCTTTTTCCTTTGAGCACATAACCATCGATACCAAATGAATTGGTCAAGTTCAAGATACAATGATGCCATGGTAACCTTTTGTTCCAATGGAATCTGATGAAGATCAAAGAAATTCTCCATCTGGTTAATCCAATTGAGTGGATCCTTTCAATCAATCTTACGCATTTCCACTTTTGAAAGCATGTTATGGGCTTATAGAGTGTTTGTATTTGGATTGGTCATGTTTGCAGATCCACCTTGGATAGTTTGTTTATTACTTTGACCTAAAGGATCCACCATGGTTAATATGAGTATGATTGAGTTGTGGCTCATTAGGAATGATATGATGACCCATGATATTGTAGAAAAATTGTTGAATGAAATCCTCCAATCGTTGTCCAAATCTTTTCTACATCTTTTTTGTTGGCCACTCTACCTTCGAGGTTTCGCAACTCTAACTCAAGATAGTTGAACTTATGGTCAGTTGAAGTAAACCGTAACCCTGAGGACTCTATAGATACCCCTTCTGAATCTAACTCCTCAACTATTATCTCATCCTTATCATGGGTTTTACCCAGAGTGATGGGATTCTTTTTGCCTCTTGTCAAAGGCCCAACCATGATGCCCCAAAATGCTAAGATTTAAGGATCAAGGTCAAAATTTAGGGTTTCACATTTCAATAGGAATTCGGCCAAAATTTATAAAACTCAAAGAATTAACTCAAACTAATTTTTAATCTTATTTCTCTAAATGTAAATAACTTTGAAAAATTCCATAATTTGCACCCTATGTAGCCAAATTATGAAAAAACATAAAACCAGTATAACTTATGCAAAACAAGTCAAAAATTATTCAAATTTTGAGGGAAGCTTACTAGACTGATTTCTCCTGACCACAAAAAAACGTGTAGAAAAATTCGCTACCAATGTTGGGATATGGATGAACCTTCAAAATTAGGGTTTGACGCAGTGTTTCCCGAGTTCAAGCTCTGATACCACTTGTAATGAAATTACTTGTATAATTCAGATCATGAGCAGAAACATAACACCAAATAAAAAAATATTCCATAATAATGATCTCAATATGCAATTAGAATAGCTTCACCACTTTGAGGGGGCAACGTCCAAACCATACAATAATACTCAAATGCTCCAATAATGATAAACTACTACCTACTAACCTCTATATATACTATTCCTATGCTATGGCCAACACCAAGGCCGACCCACTAATGAAAATATAGCATATATATGAAAGAGATACATAATGATAAGAAGTTATGATAGCCACAAGTTGGCTATATACATCTAATATAAGATATATAATTAAGGGCGTAGCATTTTTACATTTACACTTCCCGGCTCCCAATTTTTCTCTGTTCTCGTAAAACTTACTACTACAGGAATAGTACGTATGTACACCAATAGTCCAACCAGTTACCAAACACAAAATTCTCCAATAAAGCAATAGTAAACGAGGAATTGGTCACTGCCCAAGCCCTACCCATGGGCAAGATACAATACAAGAAATTGTTATGCCCCGACATTTATACAATTTTACAATTGAATAAAGAATGCAAGGATTTTATAGAATCATTTGATTTTTATGGGATCATTAACATGCCCTAGTTCAAGATTGATCATGAAGTTCTAAACTACCTTATGTCCTTGTACAATATTGAAGATGGTAATTTTACTGTTACTATGGATGATTGTCATACATTCAAATTCAGTTTCGATCTAGCTAATATCTATCATTTGACAGACCTTTCATTTGAAAATTTTCCCATACTAACAACAAAAGAAACTCTCATTGAAAATGATAAAAATTACCGGAAATCTACTTTCGGTTTCCATGTTGATTGCACATGTAATTTTTTTTCAATTTTCATTTGAAAGTTTTTTATTTTGATACAATTCAAATTGATATTAATTCCATTGAATTTTTGTATCTCACGTTAATAAGTCAAGATGAGGTGTGGATACGCAAGGAATTATAGACCAATTTCTTGCTACCATGATTTCTTTCTTTCAAGCCAAAATTGTTTTACAGGGTCGGAAAATAGATATTCCAAATTGGGCTATTGTATAAATTCTTGCAACGATTGAAAAGTTAAGATTTTATTGGTGCACATTTTTATCTAATAAGATAAAAGTTGACAATACAAATGCATTAGTTTTTGAAAACCTAGTTATTCACTCCAAAAAATATCTCCTTGGCCTTTATTATGAGGCCATTTTTAATTTAAATGACAAACCAAATCCTAATTTCAAGCACGAGATAATGAATAATTTTTCAATTCCATTTCAATAACAACAAGTATATAGTTTATATTTTGACATTAAACTTTGGTTATCATCCTGATTATGTAATTATAATAGAATATAAATGAAATTCTTACATTATGTACTTTTGAATAAATATTGACTTTATACAGAGAATATTTTTGGATGCCCTTCCAAAAAAAAGTGGCATCAAGAGGAAGAGGTCAGCAACATGCAGAGCAGTTCGGATATTCACAATCTAAAGTAGAAGTTCACTCATCTCTAAACCCCCAAGTTTTTTCATTAGTTAAACGAAAGAAATGTAATACCCTAACTATTTAAAAATTACCTGAATTTACATGTAATTGACTATTGCTACATTTAAAGGGAGTTTTCACTATACACATGCTTCTTAAAAGGCTTCACAAACTCACTTAGTTTAATCGTGTGCAATTGTTGATTATCAACACCATGTTTCATCATCCCATCCACACACAGCTCAAACATAATCAATTACTATCCCAACACGGCAACCTTCGGTCAAACGATAGGTTACCCCTCAACAAAAAGGTATGATTTTATTGCTTTATTACAAGTTTTGAATAGTTTTTCTTATAATTTTGTAGCTTTTGCATAGTTTTAACAATTTTTCATATAATTTAGTAATGATTTTGTTGATTTTTCTTGGACTTTGTAGTACATTGTAGTCCTTCACCATCTATACAAATAAGGGCACCACCACATATTTTACCATTACAATTTAAAATTCCAACCACATGTTCAGGTAAAAATAACATTGGTAAACGCATGCCAATTCCTTCGGCCCCTAGCAGGACACTAAACATTCCCTCCTCATTTAAAATTCCAATCCTATCACTCAGTGGCTTTCCCAGTGTAACCTATGTATCAGTTTTAAATAATATAACTTTCAATGAAGATTACTTGGGAATTGATAGAAATGAGACGAACAAGATTTTTCAATACACGTGAGATGATTTAAGGCCAACAGGTATATTTCTATTTCAACGTAATTTATTCATTTTTTTTACATTTCACTTTGAATTTCAACATTTGAATATTGATTTATTTTATTGCAAATAGGAGGAGGCCACTCAAATGCAAAAAGAAGTAGATCATGATACTCAACTCGAAATCCCCCATACCTCCCCATTGACATTATCTTCTTTAGATACAGATGGTGAAAAATTATTATCATTTCCTTTGAAGAACTTTATTGGTTATAATAATAATTGGTTATGAAAATCATTGAAAAAGGGATAGTTTGTACATTGTAGTCCACAATAAACCTGTGAAGATGGATGGCTTACTCACCCAAGTAAGAGGTGGCAATGTCACGCATAAAAAAAATTATAAAGATAATATTTTCGATAAATCATTAAACAAATTGGAAAACATTAGTGTTGAAGCCCATAGGCCTATTTCAAGAAATGCTCTCAGGACAACGATTTGGTGGCAATTGCAAATACTGAAAGAGATAGAGTGGTCATAAGTATTATTGCTTTCAAACAATATTTTTTGTTAATTTGAAATTTTCTTATTTACCTAATATGTTTAATTGAGCTAACTATCTTTTTTGTAGTTGAAATATGAAAATTTGAAGAGTGAAGCAAATGTGCTCCAAGTTAACATGGAAACCACTAAGAATAATTTTTCCATTGTAACGAAGACGAAAGAAAATATTATTTTACTTAAAAAACAAAATAATACACTTAAGCAGATAATTAATGAGAATGGATTTGACCCTGATAATTTTTTCAAAGCAAAGGTAACTACATATACTAGTTTGGTATCCCATGGAGATGTGAAAAAGGAAGAATAAAAAATCGTAAAGAATATAGATAGTGTTATGGAAGATCTGATTAGTTCTAGGGATTATTCAAGCGAAGAATACATGAGGTAAAACCATTGGGGAAAGGATCATACAATATGCCAGTTTGTCTTGGGAAACTTTTAATGATTCAGGGTTGAAAAAATGAAACCTTAAATTTGAAACTTTGAAATATATTATATATTGAAGTATAAAACTTGAAAATGTATTTCATTTTAAGTATGTTGTAATTTGGATTTTTTATATCTTGTTCTATATTATATATAGAATTTATAGATTATATATGGTGTTTATGTTTGATATGAATATTATGGTACTATGATAATGGTTAATTATTTTTTATAAGTAAACTCACTCTACTTGTATAATTCAAACTCTGTATCACGTTTCTTCACATTTAAACCTTCTGAGAATCTTCTCTCTAGTTGTAATGATGATTGCATTAGATGTGGATGATGATGAGTTGTATGTGGATATATATTTATGTTCAAGAACGATCATGGCATATGGATGATGAGAATGGATAATTGTTTTAAGAAAATTTTGAATGTGGTATGACAGAGAGATATTAAAAAGGCTTAAATCTTCTTCTCTCTACTTGTAAACTTCAAACATTGTATCTGGTTTCTTCACATTTAAACCTTATCAGACTCATATATCTACTTGTAATGATGATTGCATTAGATGTTGATGATGACATTAGAATATATATGGATGATGATTGAATTGTACGTGGATGTAGATTTAGATTCAAGAACGATCATGGAATATAGATGATGATAATGGATAATTGTTTTAAGAAAATTTGGAATGTGGTATGACAGAGACCTTTAAACATTCTCAAAATCTTCATCTCTCTTATTGTAAAGATATGATGACATTAGAATGGAAATAGATGACGATGAGTTGTATGTGAACATTGATTTCCCTTAAAACATGAATACAATCATGGACGATGATAATGGATAATTGTTTTAAGAAAATTTGGAATCTGTTAGAATAGAGACATTTTAATACAGTAACATATTTTTCTCTCTACTCGTAGAATTTTGAACTCTATATAAGGTTTCTTCACATTTAAACCTTCTCAAAATCATATCCTCTCTACTTGTAATGAATCAATGATAGGATGAAATTAGATGTGGATGATGACATTAAAATAGATATGGATGATGATGAATTATATGTGGACGTAAATTTATCTTGAAGCACAATCATGGATGATGATAATGGATAAATATTTTAATAAAATTTGGAATGTGTTCGGACATAGACATCATAATATAGTAAAATATTCTTCTCTTTACTTGTAAAATTAAATCTCTATATAAATTTTCTTCACATTTAAACCTTCTCAAAATCTTCTTGTCTCTACTTGTAGTGAATCAATGATACGATGACATTAGATGTGGATGATGACATTACAATAGATATGGATTGTGATAAATTATATGTGGACATAGATTTAGCTTCAAGCATGATCATGGATGATGATAATGGATAATTGTGTTAAGAAAATTTGGAATGTGTTAGGAAAGAGACATTTTAATACAGTCAAATATTCTTCTCTATACTTGTAAAATTTGAACTCTAAATCAGGTTTCTTCACATTTAAACCTTCTAAAAATCACAATCTCTCTACTTGTAATGAATCAATGATAGGATGACATTAAATGTGGATGGTGACATTAAAATATATATGGATGATGATGAATTGTCTGTGAATGTAGATTTAGTTTCAAGCATGATCATGGATGATGATAATGGATAATAATTTTAATAAAATTTGGAATTTGTTAGGATAGAGACATATTAATATAGTAAAATATGCTTCTTTCTACTTGTAAAATTCAAACTCGGTATCAGGTTTCTGCACATTTAAACCTTCTCAAAAGATTTTTCTCTCTACTTGTAATGAATTAATGATACAATGAAATTAGATGTGGATGATGAAATTAAAATAGATATGGATGATGGTGAATTGTATGTGGACGTAGATTTAGCTTCAAACACGATCACGGATGATGATATTGGATAAGTGTTTTAAGAAAATTTGAAATGTTATAGGATAGAGACATATAAATATAGCAAAATATTCTTCTCTCTACTTGTAACATTTAGAACTTTATATCAGTTTTCTACAGATTAAAACCTTCTCAAAACATTCTTCTCTCTACTTGTAATGAATCAATGATATGATGACATTAGATGTGGATGATGAGATAAAAATAGATATGGATGATGATGAATTTTACGTGGTCATATATTTAGCTTCAAGCACGATCATGGATGCTAATAATGGATAATTATTTTAAGAAAATTTAGAATGTGGTAAGATAGAAGCATCTTAATATAGATAAAGCATCCTCTATCTACATGAAAATTTCAAATGTGTGATTTTTAAATCTAATTTCATATTCATCCTAGACAAATTCAAAAAATTTATTAAAGCATTTTTCAAATACAAAAATCAATTAAACATGATTGTAAAAACTCAAGAAATTTCATATGATAGGGTTTAAGATACCTCTTGTCTATTAGATGGCTATGACAAATCATATGGAAGGAAAATGAGAAATCATTCTTCGCAGAGTGATAGACGACCTTTGATTTAAAAAAACTCAACTCAAAAAATGGATTAGTATATAGATGGGTGAGTTTCATCACATTGTCAGTCCTAAGAAGTGAGAGATTTCTCAGATGGATGTTAACCCACGTTTTCAAGAGAAAAAGATGAAATATTGATTGAGTGGATTAAGGAAGAAACCAAAAGATTAAAGAAAATGAAAATGATAAGTTGTACATATCTGGACAATGGAAATCTGGAAGTATGGAAGAGTATAACAATTGGAAGGATATGCAGATCTAGAATTTAAAGGCCTTGCAAATTAGTATTTGACAAATTCATGTAACAAACATATTTTTAAAATGGAAAGATTTAAAAGAATGGAAATGAGAACTTGTCCATGTCTGGACAGTGGAAGTTTTGAAGAGTATAATAGTGGAAGAATATGTATATTTTAACTTTGAAGGCCTTTTAAATTAGTATTAGACAAATGCATGTAATAAACAAATTTTTAGAACGGAAATTGGTATTTGAAAAATTGAAAATAGTAATTCTATAAAACATTTTTTTTTATAAATAATTGTATTCAAATAAATGTAAATATATATACGTGTAACATCTGTAATGATATAGCAAGAGTAGAAAAAAAATATGTTAAAAATCCTCCTCAGTCAATATTTGCATCTGTACAGTTACAATTGTGTTCACTCTTACATCTAACTATAAACTATTATATTCAAATATGTTAATATGAAATTGAATAAATAACCGAATTTAAAATGTAAGGTGACAAACAATAAAATTAAGGTCAAGGAGATACCTGTTTAAAGATGAAACTATCCATTATCAATAAATTTTTCAAAGTCGATATTATCTTTTGTAGAGTGTGGTGACACACTAATTCCAGTCTCATCATTTGGAACAGTTATCCCTGTAGCTGTATTATTTACACCTATTCTTTCAGAAAGAAAATTCCAATGTGTAAGTGCTCTGTCAAAAGGAAATGTTTCCAAGGATTAGCGAGAAACGTAACACCTCATGCAACTTTTCAAATTTTTATCCAACCTGTTTCTTATTTTTTATTTTATAAATGATAAAGCATTGAAAACCCTTTTTTCTTGAACAAACCCCAAAATAATTATTTTCCATAACTCATATAATCTTAAATATCGATTGATGTCTTCTTGTAAGAAAATAATTTCATATATTCCTCGCCACAACCTTGTAATAGCACCAGTTTTTGAATGTTCTTCTAACTTTATATATTGCTTCCTCATTGTTTTTGCAAAAAAAAATTGCATTGAGACTTTAATAAATCAACATTCAAGTATACCTTTGATTTCCATACCCTTGTCCTTTGAAGTCTCATTGAAATGTTCCATTATTGTGCCAATGGATTTATGGAAATGCTTTCTTACAAAGTCTGCATGAGCACCATTAGTATTCAAGAAATTAGGATTCATCACACCCATTGCTTCAAGAATTTTATCTTTGGAGAAAATTTCTCTAAATTTTTTATGATAAGGATTATGAAATTTTTATAATATTTGTTCTTATTTCAACTGTAACAGAATCAAAGAGATTCCCTGTCACAGGAAGTTCTTCTCTTTCCGATCCTATAAAATTCTGGAATTTTAGAAAAATGTGTAGTGGTATTTCCCTCCCATTAACATTGATGCAGAGGTGATCATGGATATTAAATCTCAAATAGTTATTGGGATTCTTAAAATCTAATAAATCTTTCCAATTGTTGAACACATGTGTATCAAAACTATCCTGGGATTTTTATAAGATATCAAGATTCTGGCATACCATTTTTATCATCCGTATAAAATCCATAATATAGATTAATCTTGCATGTGCATGTTTCATCAGTGTATTGATATCCTACAACATTAGAAGAATATCAACCAATGTAATAAATGTCTCCAAATTGGTTAAATGGATAACCAATTCCCTCACCCTGTCAACTTCATGAAGATATTTGTGCATTAAACCAACCAGCGAAGGATACTCCTCATGAACTCTGCATGCAAGTTCAAAAGAAGAAATCTGTCTAATCTCAACATCCTTCAGATTTTTTTTACAATTTGTAATTCCAATTGCAAATTTCTGGAACTCAAGAAATTACTTTTGGTTGATTGCCATATATGCAAGAATTTCTCTTATAAGGTATTCTACTTTAGCAACATTTTTCGTAGTTTCATACCATTTTATACGTTAAATTCATTATATGATCCGTACAGTGAATTGCTAGCATATAAGGGGCAATTTTTGTTTGCAATCTAACACACAACTATGTTCAGTGAGCTTGCGTGAATGATGCACCACTTTCTCCAATATATACCATCTTCCTAGCAATTTCATAATCAGTCATTACAACAATATCTTTCAAATGAGAAACAATTATTTTAAGTAGGTTTTTGGCAATACAGTTTTCAACAATTTTCATAACACCCAGTAGATGCAGTGTCCTTCTATTATTTTCTAAATTATAGACATCGATACATACCCATGTATTATTTTCAATTGTTGTCACTTCATCAATTGAAAGAGAGATAAAATTTAATTTTTTTACATTCTCTTTCAAATCTTCCATCTCTATTATAGAAAGGAATTTTTCCATTTCCCTTGCACTACTGTCTGACCAATGAGAATGAGAAATTTTGTGCATTACATTATATTGATACAAAAGTTTTAAATCAAGGAAATATGAAATCATTCTTCCTTTATTAAGTATGTGAAATAAAGTAGAGAACTGTATGAGTTTTGCATGTAGATTTGGTTGATTCATCTTACCTATTGGCAATGTTATTATTCCTCCCTTCTCCACGAGATGTCTATGTTTTTCTTCTCTACTTCATACTCTACTCCATATTTAACATGCATGCATTATTTTTTAGTTTTCCACTTGTGTGTTTTTATTTTCTGGTCACCCTCTCTCGCTATAATAAAACATATTTTCCACAGCATTTGTCTATAGTGTCCAATTTCAATTGCATTTTTTTATTCTTTTCCAATTTCCAAGTATATATTGCTCATGCACATTCATATGGGTTATCTTCTAAATTAGCTAGTTGTACAGGTTCGATAAAAGGAAATTTTGCAGCCCAATGAAACTTGTATGTCCTCCTTAGTGTGCACATATTTTTGTTCATTTTCAATGTTTTACATTTATGAGTAGAATTTTGATCATTACCAAAATCACCTGATTTCCTCTTTCATGAACCAAAAATTTTCATTTGATTTTTTAGTTCCATTTTTATAAGTATTTATATTTTTGATATCTTGGTGCACTCCTGGTTGCATCTCAACAGGAATATCTTCAAGATCTGCCATGGTATCATCATAGGTGTCATTTGGTTGATACTATGTAGAATGCATGTCCACCTCAATATTACCTTCTACACGGTCTTTACTCTGATTCATTCCAATGGTAGTAGTATATGTGTTGGTGGTTGCAGTGTCTGTAGTATAAGTGTTTCCAAAATACTTGAAAAAGGACTTCTCATATTTTTTTGTTACTTTTTGGGTCTTCTCATTTTGAGCACTAGCGGTTTCCATTGTTCTCAATGACTAATATGAAATATTGTCGTGTGTCAGTATCTCTGAGTCATGTGTCAATAGTAACAATGTCGTGCATTAACAACTGTCCTTGTCACTCGTAATAGAAGGTCTGTGTCATGCATCAAAAAGATAACTTTCATGCGTCAACAATATTTTTGTCTGGCGTAAAAAACATAACCCATATTGCACATGAGTTGAGTCTCCTTGTCACGTGTCCATAGAAAACTATTTTCACATGTCAGAAAATACAATAAGTTAACCGTCAATAAATATTGTTGTCATACGTAAGATAAAAACTCTATCATGTGTCAACAATAGTACAGTCATGCGTCAACAGAAACAATTTTTGGCATCAACAACAAAACTCTTGTCACGCGTCAACTATACCTCCTTGTCTCTTGTCCACATAAATACCTTTATCACACATCAAAAAATATTATTAGTCACACGTCAACAAATAAAACTTATCACCTAACTACAAATTACTGAACAATAAAAATATTTACACTATACGTTGGTGCTTAGAGCAAGCAAGTTCACGATATTTGATATACCGGTAGCTCAACTAGTAGTAAGGTACTGGTGGTAGTATACTTCTTGACAAATCACCTAGTTTTTTATTGGATATGCTTTCAAACATAGGTCAAAGTTGACCCCTAAAAAAAAACATACCGTAAATTTGAGGCAAACAAGACATTGCGTGCTCTAAAAAATTCACCTTTTCAAAGTTTCCTAAAATGAAGTTTTTGCCATATTACGAATATTTGTGACTAAAACTATCCCTATTGCTAGCAACCCTAATATTCAACATATTATTTTGTGGCCTTCCATATAAACCCTAATTAATTAATATATATATGACAACACTCTACCTTTGTCTGATAATACATGACCCAGTGATAATCTTGTTTTAAAAGAATTATATTGTTGTGAGTAAAATACATAAATACATAGTGATTAAAATATTTAATATTTAAATTTAAATACATGGTCATTAGAATATTTAATATATAAAATTTATGCCTATATATAATATGTTTACCTTCCATTGCACAAAAATTTATGTCACAATTGAAAACTTAATAAGATTTTATAGTTTTATACAATTTTGGTAACCTTGAATATCTTCTCACAGAGCCAATGCGACAACCATATAAACAATGTACAATTAAATATTTACCTCGGGTTGTTTCTATCATCATACTAAAAGGAAAAAAAGGTAGACATAACAAATACCAAAACAATATTTTGAGTCTCACTAAACATTATAATTTTAAAAACTTAAGATTATGCGACTAGCCATCATTATCGGTAAAAAAACAATCTAGAGGGGGACATAGATCAATGGAATCTTGAAATCACTCATATCAAATAATAACCAGAGATGAAAAGGGATTTAATTTTATTTGGTTGGGGGATGACAAATTCCCTATTTTCTTGAACAACAAGGTGTTGTGAAAAAAAAATTAGAAGGAAGTGGTAAGCAGAGCGATGTCGCGGAGCATGTTTTCATAGGGAAAAGAAGGGTTTGGCTAATGTGAAAAAGATAGGAACTAGTAAACACAAATATTTTTGGAAAAATGATAAGAAGGAATCGGTAGGAAAAGTTGGGCCTTAGAGAACGTTTTTGTAGTGAAAATAAGGGCTCGACTGATGTGAAAAACACAGGATCTAGTAGAAGATAGAAATAAACTATATAATTTCACAATAAGAAAAGGTGCACATTTAGTATAGTATATATTTTTAATAAATACCTGATTTAGATATGAGATTATTTCATTCTTGATAATGCAATTCAAACAACCGTTTGCTATGTCGAAATAATTATCTGTACTATTTTTTTTGCAACTTTTTTCACTTCCCCAGTGTGTGTGCATCCTTTTTTTAACTACCTAATTTTTCCATGGCCAAAAAGACTAGGATTCTTGCATTTGGACCTCAAATATTTGGCTATATTTTATTGGTCTATGATATCAGGATATTTTATTCTGCAAGACCAAAAAAATAAAAACCCTAAATACTAGTTCTCAAGGATATTTACTATTTGTTTCTTGCCTACGTTAGAAATTTTGAAAATATAAAATTTTGGGATATGGAAATTTGAAAATTAGAGTGGGAAAATTTGAGTTAATATTGAAATTTCAAATTCCTCAAAAATTCAGGGGAATTCAAAATTCTAATTTTGAATTTACCACTCATTTCTAAAAGGTGTGGGATATCAAAAACTAATCAACAGTATTGAAAAAAATTCCTTTTATTATTGGTTATAGCTTAAAATAGTTAAAATGTAATAAAACATATAACATTATAATAAAAAATAATAAATAAAGTGTATGAATGTATAAAACACATTTATTTCTATTTTTATCAAAATTGACCTAGACAATGTTAGATGTAATGTGCTAATGAAAATTAATTATCCAATTACTCTATGCCACGTGGCATGTTTTGAACCTGATAATTAGAAAACATTATAATTAACACATTTATCATGAAATTTACATAGAAAGAAATGATTATAAAATATTTTGAAACTATATGAAACCGTGATATTATAATATAAATAATTGCCAGTAAAATGATAACATGTGGCATGAATATTTTGAAATCCCAGAAGGTATTTTTTGCATTTAAACAATGAAAAAATCATATCTCATCAAATCTATGAAGATAGTGTTTACAATGACAAGAGGTATTAGTATATAGTTAGCGGTTGCTAAGCCATACCGTAATTTTTTATTCCATCACTGTTTCCAAATTAAGTAATTATTGTTCCCAACAGACCATATGTCATTTGAATCAATAAATAAAAGAAACTTAGCAGTCGATATGCATTTTATTTGATAAAATCCAATGTGAATTATATGTTGCAATGATTTATCTTATCAGAACTAAAAAAAATTATCACTTACTCTCAAGGTTATATATGTTTTCAAATTTACAAATATATATCTTATATGAGATAAATATGTAGTGTAACATTTGGGGATGCCATATAAAGTCCACACAAAATGATACAATTACAATAAATGAAAAACACTATCGATCCATAGCAGAACAAATAGTGATTACAATGATAAGTGATAATGATAGGAGCCTAGTGGCCGCTAAGCTAGATCATTTTGTTTTTATTATATAGCTATTCAAAAATGTCTAACTGTTAAGCCTAGTGGACGCTACGTTATTCCTGTAAACTAGTAATGGATCTCGATGATCACTAAATATTTTATTTTATACAAACTGAAAGTCTTGATCCCTCTTGATGGGATATAGTGCAGGAACTGGCTCTACCAGCTAACTTGCAACCTATTTGATACAATTATAATCATTGTAAATTATAATCGATCTAAATATGTAAATTTATTGATTAATACGACAAGAGGTAATGAAATGATCCCAGCGGCCTCTACACTATACCATGAATGGTTAATCAATAGCTACTTGGAAATTGAGAAATTGTTAAATCTTAGTGGCCGCTAGGATTTTTCTTTGAGATGAACGAATATGCATTATAATTTACAAAGATATATATTAGGAGAAATAATTAATTCTGGAATCCTCTCGATACAATTACAATTAATGAAAAAAACTATCGATCCAAAGTAGAAATAATAGTGATTCCAATGAAAAATGGTAATGATAGGATCCTAACCAGCTACTAAGATAGACCATTGTTTGTTATTATATAGTTATCCCAAATTTAAAATTGTTGAACCAAGAAAACCCTACATTATTCATTTCAATTAGTAATGAAAGCTGAAAGATTCTAATCATTTTCGTTGATAAGAATAGAAACCCTTAATCCCTCTTGATGGAAGTAATTTCACGAATGGGATCCACCGAGTAACGTGTGAAAAATTTGATAACATTATAATCATTAAAAATTAAAATCAATCTAAAGTTGTAAAGATAGTTATTGTTATGACAAGAGGTAATGATATGACTGTATCAATTGCTAGCTAGACCATGATTTGTTATTCAAGGACTATTTTCAAATCAAGAAATTGCTGAGCCTAGCAATTGATACCCTTTTTCTCTGATATGAATGAATATGGATTACAATTTTCAAATATATATCTTAGGATAAATACATAAGACTAGATGCATCTCAACAAAATGTAGTGCAGGAATTGGGTCCACCATGTGAAGTCTACTAATTATGTTACACTTACAATGAATGACAAGAACTTGCCATCCAAAGTTGAATAGATAGTGATTACAATGGAAAATTGTAATTATAGGAGCCCAATGGACGCTAAGCTAGACCATTTTTATTTATTCTATATCTACTCTCAAATTTAAAACTTGTTACGCCTATCAGCCGCAACTTTATTCCTTTCAACTAGTAATGGAGTTTAGTGGTTGTTAAGTATTTTCTTTGATACAAAGAGAAAGTATCTATCCCTCTTGAAACAATTTACTGCAAAAATTGGCTCCACCAAATAACATTATGCTAATTTTATACAATTATAGTCATTGACAATTGCAATCAATATAAAGTTGTAGAGCTAGTGATTGTTACAACAAGAGGTACTGAAAGTATCATAGCAGCCACTAACCTAGAACATGATTTGTTATTAAATAGTTATTTTAAAATTAAGAAATTGTTAATCCTACCAGTCACTAGGAATTTTTTTTTATATGAACAATTATGGCTTATAAATTACAAATATATATTTTAGATGAAATATATAAGTCTTTATCCATCTTGTTGGAATGTAGTGGTGTAATTGTGTCTAAGATGAGAAGTCCAACCAATACAATATAATTACTATCATTGAAAAAATAATATTGGTCCAAAGCTGAACATATAGTGTTTACAATGAGAATCAGTAATCATGGGAGATTAGTGGTCACTAAGATAGACCATTACTTTTTATTATCTAGCTATTTTAAAAAAACAAATGTTGAGACTAGCGACTGCTACATAATACTTTTCAACTAGTAATGGAGATTAGAGGCTCCTTTTTAAAATTGAGTGTTTGTTGAGCCTAGCCACCGCTATGTTATTCCTTAAAATTAGTAATGCAAATTAGCATTATCTACATATTCTATAATATAATAACATAACCAAATTATATGACATAAAAAATATATCTTATGAGAACGATATAAGGCTTCATCCCTCCCAACGATTTGTAGTGTAGCACTTTCCTCTGTAAAGAATAGTCAAGCCAATGTGATAAATTTATATTCATTGACAAACAATATCTATTCAAAAGTGTAGATATAGTGGTTACAAAAACACGAGGTAATGTCGGGAACCTTGAGGGTGACAAGATAGACAATGATTTGGTATTTTATCTCTCATTTTATAATAAAAACTCAAAAATCCTAGTGGTCATTAAGTCATTCCTTTGAATTAGTAATGGATTTTTGTGGGCATGTATCATTTTCTTTAAAATCAATAGATTTGAATCACAACATAATTAAATTATCGATTTCAAATAAAACTACTTAGATCTTAGCGGGAACTATGTTATTTTTTGCAAAAGGTTTTATGGGACAACTAAACATTTTTATGTTTAACAAATTCTTCTTAGCTACCGTTAGACCCATTATTGTGTTTTGTTTCTCACCCACTTTTCTTAAGTAATGGTAATTCAATTGGTTTTAATTTCCAACAAGTAATGTTAAAAATTGTTAAATCATATGTCCACTTGAATCCTCTCTCTCACTAACATCTATGTTTTCTAAAAAAAATTCATGTTATCTATGCAATGTGGATGGTTTTCAGACATCGGATAATTCTTCACAAATATGTTGTGTGTTAATTGTCAAGAACAATTTTCCATAGTTTCTTATAGTAATGATGTGATCCAAAAAATACGATTTACAGTAACCAATTGGACGTTAGATATTATGTCCACGCAAATCCTAGGGTTTGGTAATATTTACGTTGATTACTCACCAATGATAAAAAATAATGTATTATATAGATTGGTGATCGCAAAGGCTAATACTTGCATTAATTATCATATTTTGGTAAAAAATTACTCCATATTTAAATTACTTGTTAATATATTCTACTCCAATTATAGTTACAATGTCTCCCATTGGTCACAATCCATTCTTGGAATATCCATTCATTATAGGCACTGAGTGCTAGAAGAAAAGAGACGAGGAATGGTTTGTTTAAACCCATGGCTGTGAAAACTACGACAATGACCTATGGTTGTTTTTTTATAGATTACATACATGAGGAAGTCTGAATGGTTATATTCTTAGTAGTTTTTGACTCAAGTACACTACGTGTTCAATTCAAACACATTTAATATGAAAATAATAAGTGTCTTATTATGGATATGGAGTTGGATGTTACTTTATTTAGGAAATAGGAAATGAGAGCCTCAAAAGATAAAACACAATGTTCATGTTCAATATATGGTTGGGATTTCGGGTTGTTAGTTTACATAAAAAAATTGGTTGTTCAAATGCATAAGACATTGATATTGGTATGATTACAGTACTTAGAAAATTGTATAGATGTGATACATCCTCTTCTGTTATCATTTTTTAAAATGAAATGGTTCTATTTCACCACCTAACCACGCCAAGTTGTTTACTATGCCAAGGAGAAATGTTTTTGCTAAATTGGAGCTCGATCCATCAAAATCAAAGTTGCATGGGTTAAAAAAGAATACTAAATCAACTGCATTGCTAAAGAAAGCAACCACTATATTCAAGAAAACAAAACCTTCATCTATTTAGGAGTTTGATTACTTTTGTTCAATGGTGAAGTATTTTCAATTGATGTTTCTAGGTGTCATGTAGGACATCCAAAGTATCAGTATCGTCATGTAAATGACGAGTAATTTTACCTTCTCGTGTGCTCTATGTTAATAAATGGTATGCCTACAAAATGGGATGCAATTATTATTAGCTTCTTGGAGTCTACAAATAAGGTTGTGGAGCTCAGAGATCTAAAATACTTAGAAATGGATGACGCTAAATTTCATATACTTCATGGCCATCGTACAATATGTGCACAAAAATGATTTTGGGCTCAAATACGTACAAGTATTTACATAAGAGGATACAGTTTTGAAGGGCTCATATTATTTCTACAAATGTAATTAACAAAGCCATTTCTAATATTGTCAAACAACATAATGAAGTGAATGGAAATTTGATAGAAACCAAGTTTATTGATTTGCTGTAAAAAGCTCGATCGGTTTGGAAATCACTTAGATGTCCTCAACATACCAGATCAGAAAAAAAACAAAACAAAGGACTGGAGGGTAATGTAATTTAATTTTATTGCATTTTTTTATTAACATTTATCTTCCTTATATAAAAAGATAAAACATATGATTATCCTTTGAATGCCGAAATTTGAGAATCAATGCCTTTTAATTTTCAAAATGGACACAACCAACAATCTATACGACAAACAAAATTTTATTTTATTACAGGATGAGATATAGAATAAATGTAATAGAAAATTTTAGTTGTTTAGATTTGGTAGCCTTTCTTGTTTGCCTATTAAATATAATCAAGATAAATTTCAGCCTAATTCATTGGCAAGCTTCACATCGAACTAATTCAGGGCTGCTAGTGATGGACGCTGGAAGAAGAATATATATTGCTATTGCTTCAGAATACAAAGCATGCGCCTTTAAATAGGCAACGAGGGAGGCAGCGGAAGAAACGGTTATTCAACCGACCACACACAAAAATAAACAATGTATTAACAAATATTAACTTGCTAACATTCACCCCCTTAATACATTGCTCTTACAAATGTACCCCCTAAACAAATCAAACTTCACCTTGCCGAGAGGCTTGGTGAGAATATCTGCAACCTGAGAATCAGTAGGGCAGTACTGGAGCTGAATTTGGTGGTTCAAGACCTGTTCACGAATGTAGTGACATTCGACCTCAATATGCTTTGTTCGTTTATGGAAAACAGGATTCTTCACAAGCTTCAACACACCTTGATTGTCGCAGTGAATGATGGGAGGTTTCTCTTCAGGAATCCCTATATCTGCAAGAATGCGACGTAACCAAATTGCTTCGCACACAGCTCCTCGTGCAGCGCGGTATTCAGCCTCAGTGGATGAGAGAGCAACAACAGTTTGCTTCTTGCTGATCCACGAGATAGGTCCAGATCCGAGATGAAAAACATATCCTGAAGTGGATTTCCTGTCATCAACGGATCCTGCATAGTCCGAGTCTGTATATCCGTGTAAGAAGAACTGAGTGTTCTTCTGATACTCCAGACCAAAGTCAACTGTACCTCGGACATATCTCAACACATGCTTTGCTGCTATCCAATGACATTTCTTCGGCTCCTGCATAAATCTGGAGAGATAGCTTACCGCAAAGCAAAGATCTGGTCTGGTATAAGTCAAGTAAATGAGACTCCCCACAAGCTGCCTGTAGTGAGTGCCATCTACCTGTGGTGAATCCTGGAATCTAGATAGTTGCAAACCTTTTTCCATAGGTGTGGACATTGGTTTACAATCTGACATCCCATACTTTTCCAGGAGTGTCTTGGCATATTTCATCTGGGAGACGAAGATATGATTCTTCTTCTACCATATCTCTAAGCCAAGACAATAGTGAAGTAGCCCCAAATCAGTCATGTCGAAGGATTTCTTCAGATCATTCTTTACATCATCTACAAGATTGTCAAAACTTCCTGTGATCACAAGATCATCTACGTACAAAACCAAAATGACAATCTCTGTTCCTACCTTCTTAATATACAAATTTGTATCTGAGGGGCTACGAGTGAATCCATGCTGCAATAGGTGATCATCAATTTTTATATACCATGCCCTAGGTGCTTGTTTAAGTCCATAAAGAGACTTTATTAGACGACATACCTTGTGTGGTTGATGCTCGTCTAAAAACCCTTCAGCTTGGGCCATGTACACTTCTTCTTGCAGATCACCATTTAGAAAATCACTCTTGACATCCATCTGCTGAAGTTTCCATCCATTTTGTGCTGCCAGTGCACATACAACTCTGATGGTTTTGATCTTCGCAGTGGGTGCAAAGGTCTCATCATAGTCAATTCCTTCTTGCTGAGCATAACCCTTTGCAACAAGTCATGCTTTGTGTTTATCGATTGAACCATCTGCCTTATATTTTGTTTTGAAAATCCATTTGCAGCCAATGGATTTCTTACCTGGAGGCAGATCGACAAGTTCCCACGTTCGATTCTGAATCAGGGAATCATATTCAGCATCCATAGCTTGTTTCCAATGTGGTTGGTCTAATGCCTCACAAACAGTGTCAGTTTCGGTGCTCTCAACAACTGAACTCATGAGTGCAAAATTTACCTCATGTCTAGCTTGACTTCTTGTTCCAACTCCCGTAGAAGTACCAGGAAGTGAGTTCAGGTGTGCATCCCTGATAGTACTCTGGACCCATTTCGGACGTTGGCGCTGCTGATGTGAAGATGTGTTTTCTAGTGTGCCAAGATCAACAAACAAATCTCCACTCAGCTCTTCTTCTCTCTGAGAAGAATCATCTTGCTCATCATCTGGATGTGTGAGCAATCTATGTGACGAGGTCGGTACTGGATATCCATTGTGTGGCAAGGAGTCAAAGGACGACTCATCACATACCACATCTCGACTCTCGTAGATCTTCTTCGTCTCAGGATCCATGAGACGATATGCCTTTGAGGTAGTACTATACCCCAAGAAAAGACATGGCAGTGTCTTTGGA
Organism: Taxus chinensis; assembly: GCA_019776745.2. Taxonomy (NCBI): domain Eukaryota; kingdom Viridiplantae; phylum Streptophyta; class Pinopsida; order Cupressales; family Taxaceae; genus Taxus; species Taxus chinensis. Next base: position 868,492,075 of record CM034146.1, on the reverse strand, counting down.
TCGATCTTCTTCCTTCTTTTATCTGGAACATGCATATATGCAGTACAACCAAAAACTCTTAAATGATGAATAGAAGGTTTACGACCAGTCCATACCTCTTCCGGTGTCTTGTTCTGCAAGATCTTCGTGGGTGCCCGGTTGAGTAAATACACTGCTGTCTAGACTGCTTCTGCCCAAAACTGATCCTCCAACTTGGCGGTCAAGAGCATACAACGAGCCATCTCCATGACAGTCCTGTTGTGGCGCTCGGAAATCCCGTTCTGTTGGGGCGTATAGGGAGCAGTCAAATGTTGTTGAATGCCATGCTGCTTCAGGTATGCTAAGAACTTCTTTGACACAAATTCCCCCCCTCGATCTGAGCGGAGGAGAAGAAGAGGCTTCCGAGACTGCCTGGTGGCTTGCTGGTAGAAGGTTTGGAAATTTGCAAGTGCCTCACTCTTCTTCCGAAGGAAATATACCCACATTTTCCGTGAGTAATCATCAATGATGAGCTGAAAGTACACAAAACCTTGAAAGCTAGCTGGCAGGGGTCCACACAGATCGGTGTGAACGACCTGAAGATGCTCTGTAGAATGATAAGAGCTCTGTTTGAATGGACCTCTATGTTGTTTGCCCGCAAGACATCCTGAGCAAACAGGTAAGGAATGGGAGAGTGGAGGAAGCCCTCTTACCATTTCCTTCGCACTGAGTTGATGCAGAGCCCCGGTAGAAAGATGACCATATCTAAAGTGCCAAAGTGCAGTGGACTCTGTCGTTGATGAAGAGAGAGCAACGCTAGATGAAGTGACCGCATCCAGTGCAAATAGACGGCCCTTTAGAAATGCGTGAGCAATGACTGACTCTCCCTGGGAAATGATGCAGGACTTGACCCCTTTCTCAACAAAGAATTCAACCTGCATTCTATGGTTAAGAAGTTGACTTACAGACAAAAGATTTGAATTCAAACCTGGAACATAGAGCACCTTTGTGAGTGTACATCTTTGTGTTCCAAGAGGAATGATGACATCACCAATCCCTGCTGCAGTATACTCTTGATTGTCTGCAATGGTGATCCGATCTCCTGTGGGCCGGTCACTCAGAGTATGAAACAACTTCTTGTTGCCAGTCATGTGTTTGCTGGCACCTGAATCAATCAACCAGACATCTTCTGATGGCTGTGAAGTCTATGAGACTAGAACAATGTCAGATTGAGTCGTATTTGGTACCTCTTCATCTGGAGGTGACATCCTGTTAAGCAGCAATGTGGCCCTTCTGCCTCTGATTACGAGCATTGCCATCGGGATTTCTTGGAATATCCTCGGCCAGAAGTGCTCTCTTCGCTAGAATTTCCATACTTGCGACCGTTGTAATAACAGTTCGCAGTCGTGTGCGTATCCGTGGAGAAGATGTGGCACCACCGATCCGCCTTGTGATTATGCTGCTTTTGGGGTGGCCGATATGGAGGCCGCTGTGAAGATGGCTGCTGAGCATGCTGCTTCTGATTTTGGGTGGCAGATTACCCTTTCCGAGGCTTATGTTTTTTGCCTCGTGATAAGAGCCTTGTCTTCAAAGGCTTCTTGTACGTTTTGCATGGCTTCTTCCTGCTGGAGATAATTCACCAGGGTTGCAAAACTCACCTCCTATTGAGTAATTGTCAACGTGGTGATCAGTGTTCGAAACCGTGAAGGAAGAGCTCGCACGATGAGCGGGACTAGCAACTTGTCGTCCACTAGTTCACCGAGTGCAAAGAGTTCTGCACGTAACTCAGCTACACGCCGCAAGAAGGCTTCTACTGATTCGCCATCATGCATACTCATCGTATGAAGCTTTGTCTGAAGTTACAAACTTTGTCGTCAGATTCTTAGCTTCGTAGATGGTACACAATGTGCTCCAAGCCTGAGAAGAAGCAGTTGCTTCTCGAATGTATGGCTGCACCTCATCAGAAAGACTGAGGGTGATGAGCATTAGTGCTTTCGCATCAGCCTTTTCATATTTTTCCAACAGATCATCATCTGTGGGAGGGGCGTCTTTGCCAGAGACAATCCCCTAAAGATCTTCGAATTGAAGAATCATCCGCGTTTTGGTTTTCCATGCGGCGAAATTTGGCCCTTTCAAGAGTTGGGCATCGGATAGCAATATTTTTGGAGTAGAAATTTTCAAAAACTCAAAAATGTATTTTATTTACTTTATTTATTTTTCAAAATGGCAGTCACAATGCTTACTGAAGGAATCTTGCTCCCGAAGATGGGCTCCTATAGGCTCGTGCAGTAGAGGACGCCGACAGTTGCTCCTGCAATGAGCGTTCTATTTTGTGAATCGTCCACGTACTGCATCATAACGGGACAGTTTCAAGTTCTGCACGAATCCGTCGTGTTTGACATCGAACGTCGAACCAAAAGTATGGTCCAACAGTCCTCGGCGCACAATCTCGTCAAAGAGAATGTTACCAGTGTTGTGTAGTCTCGTTGACCCAATACGGGACAGGCACACTCCTCCTTCACGCGGGACAGTGGTGTCACTCGTTGTCATTCAATGCCCAAATATTTGGTGACATTGCTTGCGGTGCTCCTGTCAGCATCAGAAATTTGAGACATACGCACACTGGCACAGTTTTTGTAATTTCCACGGCTCCTTCAGGCTCCCAGCATACAGGGGTTTCACGTTGGATTCCACCTCGCACGGACAGGCAACGTTTGCACGACTCCTCCACGCGGGACTGGCAACGTTTTCCCTTCACGCACCTCCTTCAATGAGACAGCACCTCCTTCAACGAGACAGGCACACTCCTTCATGCACGCATAGGTTCAACTGCACCAGCAAGTAACGTTTTTCTTCACGCCTCCTTTACGCGGACCTCTCCTCACACACCAGCAAAAACATTTTCACGGGTTTCCAACGGCCTCTCTTCCTTCAACCACGCAGGTTCCTTGCCTCCTTCTTCATGCCTCTCTCACGCACAGCACAGGTGAAAATGGGACAGCAAGATCGGGTCTCCTCCTCACGTCTCCACAGCACATCTCTGGTGGTCTCAGTCTCCTCGCAAACGTGGGACAATTCACACTCCTCCTTCACGCGGGACAGGCGCACTCCTCCTTCACGCGGCATGTCTCCTCACACGCACTGTACGCACCAGCAATGAGTCTCCACGGCGGGACTCCTACACTAATACCAATCACGCACAACACACCAAGCATGTGATATCTCCTATTTGCGTCAGACAGGCAAAGCTTTGCTCCCTTCACGCGGCACCGAGTCTCCTCCACGCGGTGGACAGTCTTCCTGTTCTTCAACTTCGACACACACACATCCGGGAAATGGCGGAACATACAGTATTAACAAATAGTGGTCTTCTTCACACGCCAGTCTCCTATGAATGACAAAAAATTATCAATACTAGAAGATAGTGTACAACAGGGAATGTTGGGTTAACTGGCCTTGTTCATGCAGGTGTAATAGGAGAGACATTTGATTCTTAGTGTTGTAAAATAAAAGGAGAAAGAAAAATTATAGAAAATGTTCTACAATATTTTAAAGAAAAAACATCCATATATTGATATATTGGTATCTTATAGTGAATCCGAAGTAAATGAAAAATTTAAAATACATGAATCACACTACCACCAATTTTCTCTAATATTTGGTGAAGAGAGAAAATGAAAGACAATATTTGATTCCCACATAAGGGAAAAAAAGATAAACAAAAAAATGACCAGGTAGAGGAAGAAGTTCATCCCATTAAGGCTCAGACAATATTAGACAACTATCTATTGTCAAGGGTAATTGCACGAATTTAGGGAGTCAAAAAGTGGATAAAAACCTGAAAAATAGACGAAACACATAAGCGTTTCGCTAAAACACACTTGTGTTCTTTTTTTGTCTTGGTAATTACCAAACCTATAATGTGTACGTGTTATAAGAAAGGAAAAATGCATATGCTTTTTAAAGAAATAAAAATGCGTACGCATTTTATAGAAGTCAAAACACGTACGCCATTTAAAGAGGATTGACCCTGTATATGATTTAGGGTGTCTTATACTTACAAAATTAATGTTCAAGTATAAGATATAATAAAAGCATAAGAAATAATCAAATAAATATTATACTTTAAATTTATTTTAGTAAATATAAGAAATTGGGTCACTCTGCACCTGATGGAAGTGGTCTCGTATCTCCAAGAGATGTAATCTAGAAGATAGTTTTTCAAAATCTAATATGGTCAGTACTTACTCATTTTAAGGATTTCAGCAAATAACCTAAAACTTTCAAGGCATATATATTATAGTCCATCTTTGTTTTGGAAAAGCATATAGTTATTTTTTAGGTTTTTTGACCTTTTGAAATGGATTTTAGCGATACCACTACTTGAATTGGTACTAATTTTAAAATTTGGTCCATAATTCACTTTAGTGACCATGAATCAACTCTATAATGTCAATTTACTTTTTACGAAAAAGATATCCTCACTTTGTAGATAGAGGATTGTTCCTAGAATGGGATTCCTATCCAATGGCCAAAATGAGGTGATTATAATGTGCCTCCTCCTTAATCTATGTTAACACTACTATCTATTGAATGAGTTGTTATGAATAGTACCAAGTGAATTGCATCAAGTGAAATCATATGATTTCTCATTCTTAGGAACATGGTTCACCATATAAATATCATCCCCTCACCTTTCCTAGCTCTAAAAGCATCCTTTCATGGAATCAAATTCATGATTCTCATAAATTTTTTCCTCATATATATCTTATGGAGACAAATGATTCCTTAATACTTGACAAATAATTGTCCTTGATAGCTCAGTGACATGACTAGCTCATTTTAGCTTATTCTGAAGAGTGTTCAATTAACTACAGAATGGCCAAAAATGCCTTTTTAGGCCTTCAAACAAAGTAGTCTCTCATCAAAACTAAATGAGTCAATTGATCACCTTAAACACTATTCCCTACACACTAAAACACGTTGAATGATCTTTTTAGGACTTTCCTTTGGGTGGGGGTTTATGATTTAGGGTTTAGGGTTTAGGGCTTAGGGTTTAGGGTTTAGGGCCCAGGGTTTTGGACTCAAGGTTTAGAGTTTAGGGTTTAAGGTTTAGTGTTTAAGGCTCATAGTTCATATTTTAGGGTCTAGGGTTTAGGGATCAGAGCTTAGCATTCACGGTTTAAGGTTTAGGGTTTATGGTATTGAGTTTATGGTTTATGGTTTAGGGTTTAGGGTTCAATCTTTAGGGTTTATGTTTTAGGGGTCAAGGTTGAGGATTTAGGGTTCATGGCTCAAGGTTCATGGTTTATGATTTTGGGATCAGGGTTTAGGGTTTAGGATTAGGGTTGAGAGTTGAGGGTTTATGGTTTAGGGCTTAATGTTTATTTTTTAGGGTTTAGGGTTTATATTTTATTTTTTATGGTTCAAGGTTTTTGGTTTTGGCTTAGGGATTATGGCTTAGGGCCCAATGTTCAGGGCTTAGGGTTTAGGGTTTAAGGCTCAAGGTTAAGGGTTCAAGGCTCAAGATTTAGGTTTTAGGGTTTAGGGTTTTAAGTTTATGGTTTAGGATTTAGGGATTAGAGTTTAGGGTTTACGGATTATGGTTTATGGTATAGGTATTAGGGTTTGGGGATTAGGGTTTAAGGTTTAGGGTTGAGAATTCAGGGTTTACAATTTATAGTTTAGGAGTTAGGGTTTGAAGTTTAAAGGTCAGGGTTTAGGGTTTAGGGAAAAGGTTTCAGGGTTTAGGTTTTAAGGCTTATGGTTTCAGGTTTAAGGGTTAGAGGTTAGGTTTTAGGGTTCAAGATTTAAGGCTCATGGATTAGGCTCTCCCATTTAGTCATAGTAAAATTCTATGTCTTACCCATTATTATAAGTATTGACAAATAGTATTCAACTAATAAGGGTTCATATACTTCATAGGTAGAACATTCAAGGGAGTCGTCACAATTTGATGTCTTTCATCTACTAATATTTTAAAGGAGGGAAATGCCCATTGCATGTGAACTATTTCAATAACTATAATGTTTTGTATCTTACCCATTCTTATTTGTATTGACAGAGAATATTCAACTAAAAAAGGGTTCATCGACTTCGTAGGAAAAAAATTCAAAGAGATTCATCAAAATTTGATGTCTTTCATCTATTGATATTTTGAAGGAGGTAAATTACCACCTCTCATAAACAAGGTAGTTGTAAAAGCAGACTTAATGATGGTTCTAGGCACAAGACTAGGAAATACAGTCCTAATATATTCAAAAAATGAACTCACTCATGAGACCTACTGGAAATATATGAGGTTTAGGGGTTAGAGCTTAGGGTTCTAGATTTAGTGTTTAGGGTTTATATCTTAGGTCTCAGGGATCAGGGTTTAAGGTTTAGGGTTTAGGGTTAAGGGTTTAGGGTTTAAGGTTTAGGCTTTAGGATTCAGGTTTTAGTTTTCAGAGTTTAAGGTTTATTATTTTTGTTTTAGTGTTTAAGGTTTATAATTTAGGTTTTAGGTCTTATAGTTAAGGGTTAAGGGTTTAGGTAACAGAGTTTATGGTTTAGGGTTTAATGTTTAGGGATTAGGTTTTAGCGTTTAGGGTTTAGGATTTAGTGCTTAAGGTTTAGAGTTTAGGGTTTCTGGATCAAGGGTCAGGGTTTACGGTTTATGATTTACTTTTTAGGTTTTAGGGTTTATAGTTTAGGGACCTTTAGGATTTAGTATTTACAATTAATTTTTACATTTTATGGTTTAGGGCTTAGGGTTAGGGTTTAGGGGTTAGGATGTATGGTTTAGGGTTTATGACTCAGGGTTTGGGGTTCAGAGTTATGGGTTTAAGGTTTAGGGGTTAGAGCTTAGGGATCTAGATTTAGGGTTTAGGGCTCAAGGTTTAAGGTTTTGGGTTTAGGGCTAAAGAATTAGGGTGTAGGCTTCAAGGCTTAAGGTTTAGGGTTTATGGTTTAGGGATTATGATTTAGGGTTAATGGTTTATGGCTTAAGGTTTAGGGTTCAGAGTTAGTAGTTTAAGGTTTGGGGGTTAGAGCTCGAGGCTCTGAATTTAGTGTTTAGGGTTTAGGGCTTAGGGATCAAGGTTTAGGGTCTAAGGTCAAGGGTTTAGGGTTTAGGTTTTAGGTTTTAGGTTTTATTACTTTGGTTTTAGGGTTTAGGTCATAGAGTTTAGAGTTTAGGGTTTAGTGTTTAGGATTTAGGGATTATGGTTTAGGGTTTAGGGCTCAGGATTTAGGGTTTATGATTTAGTGTTAACGGTTTAGGGTTTAGGGTTTATGGGTTAGGGTTTAGGGTCTAGGATTTAGTTTTTAGGGTTTAGGGTTTAGGGTTTAACATTTAAGGCTCATGGTTTTAGGGTTTAGGGTTTAGGGCTCATGGGTAAGGGCTGAATATTTAGGGCTCACGAGTAAGGGCTAAATGTTTAAGGTTTAGGGTTCATGGCTTATGGTTTAGGGTTTAGGGTTTAGGATTTAGGGATCATGGTTCAAGGTTCAAGGTTTAGGGTTTAGGGTTAATGTCTCAAGTTTTAGTGTTTAGGTTTAAGGGTTTCGATTGTAGAATTTAAACGTTAAAAGCCTTAGGCTGAATATTGAAATCTTGAAAATTACTTATGTACTGACTAGATTATACTATAAAAATCTATCTCCTAAACTGTGACTCATTGAGCTGTGAGACTAGTTCCATAAGGTGCAGAGTGACCCTAATTTCTTATATTTACTAAAATAAATTTAAAGTATAGTTTTCTATACTTAAACATTTATTTTTGTAAATAGAAGCATGCCAAAAGTACATATAATGTCTATACTATGCAGAACGCGTACGCGTTATAGCACGTACATGTTATAGCACGTATGAGTTATAACGTGTACCTGTTGTGCATTTTTCTTTTTTCCAATGCATGCCTCTAGGCTTGGATCCGATTTGGATCCCCAAGCCTGAGGCATGGACCTACAAAAAACACAACAAACATCGTGTTTTTGTAGGAAAATGCAAAAAATGTCCACTTCCTGCCATGATAAATCAACATACAACGATCGATTCGTTTATAAAAAAATTATATCATGATGTAGAGCAAAGTTTTCTTCTTTCTAAAAATATAATTTTTCAATTGTTTTTGACTAATAAAAGGTTTCCATATTATTTATTTTCTAACTATGCTCTTTTTATAGTTATTTTTTTGAAGTTTAAATATGTCTATCTTTCATGTCGTGTATTTTTTTTTTGGGTCATCGAAATTGAAAAAAAATTAAACTAGCACAAATTGGGCCTAATTCTATACATATTCAGAAAAACAATCTAATTTTCAGATATTTTTTGAGGTAGTTAGGGGGGGCACGGTCAGAGCTCCGTTATTTTTTAAAAAATAAAATTTATGTACTAGAAAAATCATAAACAAAAAAATACTCGTTCAAAAACTCTATAAAAATTCTAACGCAAACTAGATGCTCCCAGCTATCCTTCTAGCAAAGGGTTTTCAAAAATACTCAATGGTGCTCAAAAAATGGCGGGGGGCAAGAAAGTCACTCTATTATGTTTTTTAACAAAATTAAGAGCACCTGTTGGTATTTTAATTTTTGGACCCACTCAAACTTATCTGTCTTCACTAAAATTTAGTACCTTAGAAACTAGAATCAAAATGCTAAGATTCATATTTCTACAACATCTTTTAATTTTGAGTGTAACTATTTTGAAAAACTTATACACGTTGATTTTTTTTATTTTTTAGAAAAATGCGTCCACTTAAGACCCCTTTTTATCCCCCCAACTTGGTGCACTTACCCTCAATGGAAGATAATATATCGAAAAGAATGGAGGACCAAAAATAATTTTCTTGTTAACGTGCGTACCTCTTATGGTTTTTGTCAACTCTAGTAGTAATTCTAGCCACCAATCCTTTCAATGCAAAACTTTTATCACTGGCTTTTTAAATTTTTGTAGCGATATTTCTTCTGAAGTAATAATGGAGTTGCTAACACTTATTGGAACCAGTGTGCTGGATTTTGTTATTATTATTCTCATACAAATTGAATATTTAAATATTTTAAGAGAAATAGTAAAAAATACATGGAAAAGGTTAAATAAATTGAAGAATCGATTTTGGATGGATGCTACAGACTCTATGATAACACTGGGAAATTTAAAAGTTTGTCTTGTGTACACAATAACTAGAGCACAAAACTACGATGATAATAATGATGAAAGAGAAGAAGTAACTAGGGATTGGATGGAAAAAATGCCACAACAATTTATAACTGTAAGTGAAATTGGGCTAAAAGAAAACAAATATCCTTTTCCTTGCGAGAAATCATATGATTTATGTTATCAGATCTTCACTCAATGTTGTTCCTATAATGCTTTAGTATTAGTTCTTTATGACGAAAGTATCGCACTATGTGCATTTGTTGAATCCAATCTATCTGTTTTGTTATTATTGAGAAACATAGTCAAGAAATGTTATTGAAACATTACTATTATCATATGAAGAAAGGTTCATACCGGAATAAGACATGAACTTGTGATTATGTTAAATGTATTTAAACCAAATAAAGCTACTTATACATTTCTTATTTACGCAAAAAACCAAAGAAAATTAGGAGTTGATGTACAAATCTATGAACTTGACGCTACACTACTAACTCAACATGGTGATTGACCTTCAATAATTTCATAAATTTGTTTAATGACCTCTATTTTCAATTGTCATTGTTATAATTTGTTTGACAATACACAATGCTCACTAACTCTACCGATAGATGAGGATAAGTCAGCCACGTCATGCATGAATATGCAATCAAATCCTAGTATGTTAGTCATGTGCATTTATAAATGATAACCACTACTAACCCCCAAAAGTTTTTTTAAAAAGTGAATGGTTTATGAAAACAAAAAACAACCAAAGAGAGTAACAATGGAGTTCACGGTCATAACCGGCACCGATATGTAGACATAACCAGGTATGTTAGCCATGCATATTTTAAAACATAACCATTTCTAAGGCTCACAAAATTATAGAAAATGATATCGGCTAACTGTAGAAGGGAACCAATTTTCAAAGAAGGAATTACTAAATAACCTATTTCAAAAGTTCATGGTGGTATCCAATGCTGTATAATTTGTAGTTACTAGTTTGTTGGATTTCTTCATAAACCATTAGCATTGACATAATGATACACACATTATAATCGATGATTATTCCATCCAATGATTTCATAGCCTAGAATTCATTAATCCACATCAATATATCAAAAGTGTTGTCCCCTAATAGGTGATTCAATGGATATAAATGAACCCTAGTGGCCACTACAATTCTTTCAGAAGACATAGAACATTTTTATTTGCACTTACCATATTATCATGAAGACCAGTATGTTTTTCAATTATGCTTTCATTTTATATAGCATGAAATCATTTATGAATTGATTATTGTTGTTTGCAAAACATCTTTCATCAAAAAACTAGTAAGAAGGTTTATTCAAGCCAAGTCCAAAGCTTAATCAGTAAGTGGTAGCTACCTAAACTGATAATGTTGAATTTTCCATTTTACCACGTAGATCACTATTTTTTTTTCAAATACTCTTTAATTTATCATAGCAAGAGCTATATTAATAATGAATATATTGATTTTTTTTTGAAAAAAATCCTGCATCAAAGGATCTAGTTGTGGGTACAAAAGATGCAATCCCACACGGAAGGCCCAATGGTAAGTTGTAGCCACAAGAAAAAATGTTGAGTTTTTCCATTCGTTAGAATTTACATGAGACTAATAAAAAAATATTCTTTACTTCCCTGTGGCTAGCCATAATAATTACTTTCTTATTTGAGATTTGGAGGGATTTTTATATGATAAATAACAATCTCCCTCTAAGAACATGTCATTTAAGTACCGCAAGGAGACTATCGACGTGAGAGGTGGCCTAAAAGATTTTATAAATTCACTATCAACAAAATTTGAAATGGGATTCTGGTAAGAAAAACTCACTTCTACTAACGTTGACAATATGGAAAAGACATTCAATAAAAAATTATTGACTAGCGTGAATCTAGTACTCACCTGGGAAAAGAACATTAAAATATAGTTGATGGAATTGTAATAAAAGATGCAGAAAAGGTTTGGAGAAGAAATGATGTTCCCCATAATTTTGAAGAAATAATGTGTATTACATTAGGTGCAAAGGGAATCCCTCCAACAAATTTTTATGGTTGGGATGACAAGCCGAGGAGAAAATTTCTCAAAAGGAATGTGGTTGATGACTGATTTGTACAAAGAATTATCACTAATAGTATCAAAGTGATTGAATATGGTAGAGGGAATCAAATAATTGGATCTAGTAAAGGAGTTAGGGAATGTGTGAATGGAGGTACGCATTTAATAATGTTATTGTGATGATACGTCTATAGAGGAAAGTAAATAAATCTAAATTCAGATGTTTGAGAGTATGGTGTGAAACAACACATATATAGTAATCTCAAGGAATAACATGCAGGAATATAATATAAAAGAATTTAAATTTTTTGCACATTATAGGTTCAAGGAGATGCGGAAGTAGTACAAGTTGCACACTGTGAAGGAACATGAAAAGGTTATGCAATGGGAAACAATAAAAGAGTAGTTTTTATTTATGAAAGAGGTATTCCAAAAGTAGTTATGGGCATGCTTAGAGATACTAGTTTTTTCTTCAAATAAAACCAAATAGGATACCACTATGAAATGTAATGAAGTTACTGGAGTATGGTATGAAAAGACTCGTCACTCTGAAGGATTAGGGGAGTGTTGGAAAGAAAAGTGGCTACAGTATGAGCTATGCACGGAGGGTGTGCACGACAGAAAAGAACATGAGGAAATAATACAAGTGATATAACAGTACATCACCAGGTATGTGCATTTGAGGTTTGATATGAGCAGTGGATGTGAATGAAGGATTCACGTGTAAAGGAAGTAGCAGTCAGTATAAACAGTTAGCCATCAACCATCTGATTTTTTTTCATTTGTAGATACGCACACATAGGAAAAGTAAATATGGTGTGATAAGAAAGGAAAAGCTAAATGTATGGATAAGAGAACACACCCTCCAAAAGGATGATGCATGAATTTAAATATTTAAAAAGATGGAATAGTAGCATCGGGCTGATGCAGCTATAAAATATCATGGCATGGAGGTGAAGTAATCCATTAATAACATGCAACGGTAGCAAAGAATATTTCAGTTAAATTGACCAATAGTGCAGATCAAAGGCATGTGCAATTCTAATGTTGATTAGAAGATTCCTACTAATAGATCAAATCATTGTAAAGTGGTGGAGATTGACAAGCTTCCCACCAGTTCATATATAGTGGCCATGTCCATGTAAGAGTGTGTGTGCATAACAGACGCTACGAGTATGCAAGGGTATGTAGTATGATCCCAGTAAGTGTGTATGAGCTTATATAAGGGTCATGCTAACCCATTTCATAATGTTTTAATGAGATCTTGTGAATTGTAATGGATAATAGTGATTATGGATTTCCAATGTTTAGAGAGATATGAACTTCAATGATGTCACAAGTATTCATAATTATTGAAACATGTTAATCATATATGTCTATGGAATGAATGATCAAATCTCCTTATTATTATTATCTGGTGTCATGATTTACATTACCATTGTATTAGGATGTCTAAGATGTTGCGTGATTTGTTATGTAAACTACACATCTTGCATGATCTACAAATATGCTAATTGGATCTTTAGACATGTTTATATATGATCAATTGATTTGGATGCCAATCTTCGGGAACACAGTTACTATTTTTAATAAACTATCAAAAAATGAATCACATGTTTTAAAACACATTCATAATCCATTTTTTGTGTTTGAATTTCGGTTGTAGCTACTTCATAGTTCATATTTAAATACTAAAATCATCTATGTGTTCATTATGAAAGTTAATTTAAAACAAATCCTTTTCCAACAATATACAAAATAGCAAATTCGTATGCCATGTATCATTAGAAGTTGATTTATAAAGCTATTTAATTTGCACTATGATTAAATATATCATGGTATCATCATCAAATTATCTTACATTCTCCTACATCTAGATTATCACCCATTTCTAATTTCTTGAAATTTAAATTTTTAAAAAAATTTACAATCTTCGTTCTTATGGATCCAAATTTCCCACAATTATGAGATTTACCCGTAAAAATTAAAATATATCTGGAATGGTTGATGCAACTTATAATTCTTAGTTTTTACCTAATCGAGTTGGCACATCACTCAGTTGATAGGTTGATTGCTCACCTGAACCTACGCAAAGGCACTGGGTACCTTTTGATTAGTATGCAGTAGTAGAATGGTGGTATGATAAAACAATAAACATTATATTTTAAGATCAAAATCCAGTCATTCACCATTGTCTATCCTGAACCAGGAGAGCTACTTAGGGTTTGCTAAATCCGGTAATTCATCATGAAAGTAATAACATGCATTGGTATTTTGACATTCAAAGACTTTGAAATCGGCCCAATTTCCTAAATTATCTCATGAATATGAAACTGAATAATGACAGTAAATTAATTTAATACCTTAGGCATGCACGCATGGGTACTGCCACAATTACCCAGTCTAACTGTGACTTATGTTTTTTTTATTTTTGTTGAATACATTTGATTCCACTTTTTCATCTCCCTTCATGGGATGTCTGTCATAATCCTCTAAGTAGTTAATTTACATATTTTTATGACATATATGCATACCTTCGTGAATTGATTCTAATTGAGCTCAAGGGATCACTTAGACCCTTCACCAGTTAACGATATGAAACATAAAAACATCATGTATGCTTCACAAGATAACAGACATCGCACATCTTGTACAATTCTAGTTAATACATGCAAGTGATGTTATCTGTAGTTTCTTGATAGTTCAGGTAGGAGTTCTCTTAGTTCTATTCACAACTTATACCCATGCATTTGTGAGCCATGACATTATGCCTTCCAATCGAATCTTCCAAATTTTATAGTTGTTTTCCATTCAACATATTATATCGGTATCAATGTGAAATCTGCATTAGACCCCATTTTTGCGTAAGAATAGAAATAATCTGCATAAATTGGCTAAGGATTAAAATAAGAGTCTTACCCTAAAAGTCCCTGCGTGTCACGCCTATCCTAATTTCCTCGCAATCAAACACTCATGTGCCAGTTCTATGCCAAAAAAAGGAGGTCCTGAGTGCAAGTTGAACTAAGTCTATACACGAATACGTTAGAATGATATCAAAAACTAATCTAAAATGTATCACCCCGACATTTTTTTTTAGTTTTCTGAAAAACTGATGACGAAAAAATTTTCGTCGTATAATATCATTTTTAGAATAAAACGATACTATTTTACTATTTTTCACACAAGTAATTTTTATAATTTGTTTTATATTTTTGAAAAAGATAAACAAAGCTAATTCATATATACATTTAAAGGCCTTATGCATCTCCATATACAAAACAGATTAGAGGAAACTCTAGCTCACTTATTAGGTAGGATTTGTACTATCAGTCGACCGAGTTGGCTAACCACACTCGATAGCAGTTATCCACCGAGTTTAGGCAAATAATTTCCAAATTATGGACTGCATACAATCTTGAACCATGGACATTTGTAACCATATAAGCCACATATATGCCATTACCGAACCCACAATGCTTGACCGCAGACGAGCTTTGTCATCCACTAATCTAGCACTATGATAATTCTTCACCAGGGAACTCCTCGTGCTATGATTATTTACTAATGCACAGCCTTTAGTTTGGTGGATGAAATCTGGAAACACAACAACAAACATAACACAAGAATACCATAGACTATGATAAGAAGGAATGATGATAAATTTGAAATATCAGAGTAAATTATAATATTAACATGAAATCGTTACAATCTCACCCATGAGGTACTTCAAGTGTTACTAACTTCACTTGCCTTCCAACAATAACTATGGGAGAAACTTCACAATTACACCTCTTAATGGCTTCTTTAACACACCTTCAAAATTATGGCTTCCTTTACACACTTACTCATACAATATTTCTCACTACTTCCTTCTATGCTAAATGAGGGGGGTGGCCTCTTTATTTATAGACTTCTAGGCTTATCCATCTTATCTCTAAGATAGGATAAGAAATCCACTCTGACGAATCATATTCCATACCTTAACTCTTATCTGTACATGTAAGCTTATCTTTTAAGATAAGATAAACCTTATCATTTCACATGGGTTCCACATTTTTAGACTTTTTACAAATAAAATACACAAAATATTTATGACCTCACTCCTTGTCCTTATTACCAATATAATATTTCTAATTCCTAATCATGTAGACCCTACTTCTCTACTTACCCCAACTTTGACATTTTAACATTACCGGACCACTTACGACAAATATTTACTTTTTACCACAACATTCCTATTGTACTTTTGACTATTACCATACTATACATTATTGGTGGCATCGTACTGGCAGCGCCATTATCTTCTATCGGACGCTACTACTAATTATACTTAACAACATCCTATTCCTAATACATACATTAATGAAATAGAAATTACGGAGGAAAATTTTAGTGTCGACATCTTCCCCCTTCCTAGCTTCTACTCCGTCCTCGGAGTAGACTATTCTGGTGCTTGGAAAATCTTCAACTTGTCGTGGTTGACCCATTTCGTAATGGGAGTGCCATCCAATTCCTCCAGTCGGTACGTACCATTTTCATGCACAAGCTGCTATTTTGTAGGGCCCCATCCATTTTGGAAGAAATTTTCTCTGTCTTCTTTTTTTGTATCTTGAATCATATACTAGGACCAAGTCATTCACATGAAATGGAGACCAACGGATATTTTGATCAAAGTATTCCTTCTGCTTCATTTTCTTCTTATAGCTTGTATCCTTCGCTATTTCCCTCATTTCCTCTAGCAAATGAAGATGTACCAACCTTTCTTTTACTGAATCACTTTCATCCATCCTTTCATTTTTCATAACTCTCACAGTGGGAATATCAAACTCAATAGGAAGAACTGGATCAATGCCATAAGCCAACTGAAATGGGGAGTATCCTGTTGCTGACTTTGATGTTGCCCTATATGCCCACAATGCTGCATGAATCCTTTTATCCCACTTATGTACCTGCAAGGCTGCATCTTTTGCTAGAATTTGACACAACACAAAATTTGTTCATTCCACCTGTCCATTTGTGCTTGGCTTGTATGTTGTTGCCTTCCTGTGCTTAATAGAAAACTTATTGACTAGGGCCTCTACCACCTCATTAATGAAGTGGCTTCCTTGATCTGTTACAATTTCTAATGGACAACCAAATCTGGTGACAATGCGTTCATATATGAACCTTGCCACTTCATCCATGGAAGTTGTTTTCAATGGCCTAGCTTCAACCCACTTGGTTAAATAATCTGTGGCAACTACAATATACTTATTTTGGCATGGGGTAGTTGGAAGTGGACCTACAATGTCTATTCCCCACTTTTCAAAGGGACCAAGTGGAAGAATAGGACATAATGGAGCTGATGAAGTCTTACGGTTACCATGTGTTTGACAAATATCACATGTCTTACAATAATTATAACAATCTCTAAAAAGAGTGGGCCAGTGATAACCTGCATCCAAGATCCTTCTTGCCGTAAGTTGTCCAGAGAAGTGCCCTCCACATGTACCATTGTGGAATTCTTCTATCAGCTCCTTCCCTTGATCATGTCCAACTGCCCTCTTGTACTGTCCATCAGGTCCTATTCGAAATAATACTCCATGCAGAATAGAATATGGATGACTGGCTTGAGTAATCTTCCTCTTAGTCTTTGCATTGGCACCATCAGGAAACTTGAATTCATTCAGATAATTCCAAATATCTATGTATTCACTAGGGATTGTGTCAAGGGATAACAATGCTGCATCTGGGAAATCATCATCATCACAAGATGAACCTAAACCATCATAGGCTCGAGAGAGTGCATCTGCATTGACATGCTTCTTTCCTGGCCTGTCTATAATATCAAATTCAAATTCTTGTAGCAAAATTATCCATCTTGCTATCCTCCCTGATGGGTTAGGCTTATTTACAATATATTTTAGAGCCTGATGATCTGTTACAACTAGAAATTTTTTCCCTAGCAAGTAATTCCTAAACTTCTTTACAGCAAAAATGATAGCCAGAGCCTCTTTTTCAGTTACAGTATAATTTACCTCAGCACTACTCATTTGTCTGCTCCCAAAGTAAACTGGATGTTCATTCCCATTTTCATCCTTTTGGCTCAGAGTACTTCCTAGTGCTGCATCTGAGGCATCAGTGTACACAATGAATGGCTTGCTCCAATCTGGACTCTTTAGAACAGGTGAAGACACCAGGGCTTCCTTCAGTTGTTCAAAAGCTTCATGCGCTTTATTTCCTGGTTCATAAGTAACATCCTTCTTCAAGAACTGGGTTAGTGGCTGTGCAATCTTTGAGAAATTCTTGATGAACCTTCTATAGTAACCCACATGGCCTAAAAATGATCTCAACTTACTTCTATTCATAGGAAATGGTAACTCTTTGATTTTTGAAACTTTATCAGGATCAGTACCAATACCATCTCTGGATACAACATGCCCTAACAAAACGCCTTTAGAACATCCAAAGACACACTTTGTAGGGTTTAGTGAGGCTTGTGCTTCATATAACCTTTGAAATGTTGTCTCCATCTGGTGCAGGTGGTCCAACTTGCTCCCATAGATGCAAAAATCATCCAGAAATACTCTGATGAAGGTCCCAATGTAGGGTTCGAACACCCTATTCATCAAACGTTGGAATGTTGCCGGAGCATTACACAACCCAAAAGGCATAACTCTATAAGCAAACGTTCCCCAAGGAGTGGTGAACGTGGTCTTTAGCTGATCTTTCTCTGCTATACGAACTTGGTTGTAGCCGCTATATCCATCAGCAAAACTATAGCACTCTTGGCCAGCTACTTCGTCCAAGATCTGATCTGAAAATGGAAGAGGGTAATGATCCTTCTTTGTTGCCTTATTGAGCTTCCTGTAGTCAACACAAATGCGTAGCTTCCCATTCTTTTTTATTGAGATCACAATGGGAGAAACCCATTCTGAATTCTCCATAGCAAATATGAATCCTGCATCAAGCAACTTATCTATTTCTTCTTTTACAGTCTTGGAAAAATTAGGATTCATTCTATATGGCATTTGCTTTATGGGCTTAGCACCATCTACCAGCTCAATAGAATGTTCTACCCAACTTACTTGACGGAGTTCCTTGTAATCAAAAGTGAATATGTGTATGTACCTTCGAAAGAGCTGGAGGTAGGATTCCTTCTCACTCTCCATCACAGCATCACCAATCTTTATTTGCTGGAGACGATCCTCAATTTCTTCTTCAGATAATTCTATGGGGTCATGAGTCGGTGTGACTGGAAGGATATCCATGACCGAAACATCAACCTCACTTTCTTCATCTTCGGTGTCTACTTCACTGGTACTAGAGTAATCAGAGGATGTCCAATCATCAGTTTCATCACTTGAATCGACAGGTTCTGCCTTATGATGCCAAGGGATCACGTTTATTTTCACCCTCTCTCTACCACGTCCAAGTGTCATGAAGCCTTCATTCCAGTAGTTTCTTGCATGAACTCTCCTTAGCCATGGTCTTCCCAACAACATTGGGTACGCAACAGTACCATTTTTCATCACCTGAAAGTCTACCACACATACAACACCCATAACAGATATTGCCACATTTGAAACTACACCTTCTGGTTTAGTTTTTCCCTTATTTAATGACCTTAACATAAGTGTTGAGGGGCGATCAATTTTTAAACCCAACATATTCATTACAGACTCGGTCATTACATTAACTGCAGCACCTCCATCAACTAAGACATCATGAATTGAAATACCATTACATAATACCTCAGCTTGTGGAGCATAGGGATCCGCCTCTGCCTCCAAAATAGGGACCTCAACCTCCTTCCTTCGTCGAGCATTGAGTCCACTTCGCAGCTCCCGCCTCTTCTCAGAAGACATAGCCAAGAGTTGACCATATGTAATATTTGCAGGCCTTTTGGACAGATCTTCTAAGATGGAGTATGGTCCTTGTCCCTGTGAAATCAGAAAATCCTGCACACCCAACTTTCTTCTCCTATGTTTCTTACTAGTTTCTCCTTTCATCTTCTTAGGATCATTTCCATCTTGGTTATCTTTTTCTTTCTTTCTTTTTGTTACAAACACATCTACTTCATTATTTATGCTCTTATCTACTACATCAAAAGAATTCACAGGTGCTTTTCCTTTATCATTATCTCTTGTACCAGATGTAGAAGCTCTATCTGGACAATTATACTTATAATGACCCTTTTTATAACAACCATAACAGACAACTTCAGAAATATTTCTTTTTGGACCTCTATCTCCTCCCTGAGAACTAAATTCCTTTCCTTGAAGAAGATTAATAGTTAACTGACCCATCTTCTTGAGCAGATCTTCATACTCAGTAGATGTACTAGGAGAAAGATTTGTGCTCACCGAAAGTGGTTGTGGATTCTGGACCAAAGGTGTTGGTGTAGGCTCTACCTTAGCAACAATTTCTTTGGGCTCCTCTTCCATGCTTTCTTCTTGCCTTCTTGCAATCTCCTTTGCTTGTTCAATGGTAGCTGGGTGGTCATACTTCACTCATTGTCTGATCTCTGGCTTCATCCCAAGAATGAAGTGCTTACAGAGGAGATTATCCACGCCATTCATCAACCCATCCGCTAATCCTTCCTTCCGGATCTGGGCATCGAGCTTCCTCCTTAGCTCTAGAACACGAGCATGATAATCCCTTATCTTCTCCTTCTCTCCTTGGGATAGCTTTGTGATATCGATCATGAGATCTGCATATTTCTGTTGTTCACCAAATTCTTCAAGAAAACTTTCAGTTAATAAATCCCATGAATTTTTCACATTATCACCTAGTGTTTCAAACCACCTAAGTGCTGAACCATCCAAAAAGGTAGGAAAAAATTCAGTCCATTGTTCCCTTCTTATGAGGCCATTACAAATACAAGATCGTTTAAACTCTTGAATGAAAGAGGAAGCATCTTCATTAGATTGGGCTGAAAAAATAGGAATCTTTCCCATTTTCAAAAGTAACCACCGTGAAATACCAACCCACAAGTACAATCAACAAGACTTATGTGCACAAATAATTGGAATCACTATAATAGAAAGTGACTTTACACCTTTCTACAGTAAAATAGAAATGACCACGGTAAACTATGGTAAAACTTGACTTACTGCGGTAAAAACTGACTTTACTGTGGTAAACACTATTCACGGTAAAAAGTGAAGTTACTGCGGTAAATACTATTCACGGTAAAAAGTGACTTTACTGCGGTAAATACTATTCACGGTAAAAAGTGACTTTACTATGGTAACTACTATGCACAGTAAAAACAAGGTTACTCTCCACATGATTTTTGACTAAGTGGGAATATCTCTCCAGAAAATCCACCAATGAGGAATGGTCCCAGCAACGGAACCAAAATGTCAACACCAATCCGGCACTATGATAATTCTTCACCAGGAACTCCTCATGCTATGATTATTTACTAATGCACAGCCTTTAGTTTGGTGGATGAAATTTGGAAACACAACAACAAACATAACACAAGAATACCATAGACTATGATAAGAAGGAATGATGATAAATTTGAAATATCAGAGTAAATTATAATATTAACATGAAATCGTTACAATCTCACCCATGAGGTACTTCAAGTGTTACTAACTTCACTTGCCTTCCAACAATAACTATGGGAGAAACTTCACAATTACACCTCTTAATGGCTTGTTTAACACACCTTCAAAATTATGGCTTCCTTTACACACTTACTCATACAATATTTCTCACTACTTCCTTCTATGCTAAATGAGGGGGGTGGCCTCTTTATTTATAGACTTCTAGGCTTATCCATCTTATCTCTAAGATAGGATAAGAAATCCACTCTGACGAATCATATTCCATACCTTAACTCTTATCTGTACATGTAAGCTTATCTTTTAAGATAAGATAAACCTTATCATTTCACATGGGTTCCACATTTTTAGACTTTTTACAAATAAAATACACAAAATATTTATGACCTCACTCCTTGTCCTTATTACCAATATAATATTTCTAATTCCTAATCATGTAGACCGCTACTTCTCTACTTACCCCAACTTTGACATTTTAACATTACCAGACCACTTACGACAAATATTTACTTTTTACCACAACATTCCTATTGTACTTTTGACTATTACCGTACTATACATTATTGGTGGCATCGTACTGGCAGCGCCGTTATATTCTATCGGATGCTATTACTAATTATACTTAACAACATTCTATTCCTAATATATACATTAATGAAATAGAAATTACGGAGGAAATTTTTAGTGTCGACAGTTTGCACCCCTTCTAGTACATCCATCCTCTGAGAAATGATCTTTCCTAGCTCCTCCAACCTCTCCTTATGTGGTGCATGTGCCACAACGAGTGCCTCTTGCTTTTGTTTTACCAGGACTAGGCATTCAGCACGGCCTAGTGAAGCATCCTTCATCGCTTTGTGGACCTCATTTTCTTCCTCCAAGGTTTTCACCACGATCAACGCATCTGGGGTTGTGCATATGGTTAGCGCATTATCGGCCTTCTTCAGTTCATCACGGGTGGCTTGTAGTAGACCTTCATAAGTAGCAATTTTCCTAGCTGCTACAGCCTGCGCCCTTTCTGTCTTCTCCCCAGAGTCCTTGGGCTATGAGGATACACGTGCCTTTTCATCCTCCAACACTAATGTTATCATTATTTTCACATAGTGCATTACAGAAGGAAATTATTTTGGTACCCGAGATTCCATATTTGGGCATACCTTTAGAACATCATCTCCAATTTCCTCTGCCACACTAACAAAAGTGTCATACTTTCTTTTGGTCAAGTCCTTTTCCTAGACTAGGAACGTTATCTCCACATCCTTAGCCTTTAATCTCTCTGTCAGCACCTTGATGGTAGAAGATTTATCTATGTTTCTTCGTACTACTTCGGAGGATACTTTTACTAGAGCACTGCTCACTTGCTCATCTAACATCATTGTTGGTTTGATTGTCATGTGCCCTCTTCAACCACCGTGACACACACGATTCTTCACCAACATCAAATTCAGGATTTTCCATGTGTGTGTGCATAGACCATGAGAGTTGCTTCCTTGTGTGCAGAGTCACCTTGTCCTCGTCCATGAGCACCCATCCAAATAGATCATTCTACTCGATGGTACTCTGGAACTAAGTGCAAATGATCAGCTTTGGGTCTTCTACATACCCCATGGCATATGCCTTGGCATCCTCCCTTGTTCGACAGGATCGGGGTCCTCTTGGAATGGTTGCATCAAGGTTGGGAATACCAGATGTATCCCCACCCTTGTCTTCTGTAGCCTCTGATTGACCCCCTTCTTCTTCTTCCATCTTCTTCTCCTCATGTTGAGGCTCCTCCCCAGTTGGAGATGAATGTGTCTTCTCCTTAGATTCTTGTGTTTCCTCACTCATCCTTAGTTTTCTCTATTTCTTCTCCTCTGGCTCCTTCACCTGCAGGGTTCCTCCTTGCACCCTTGTGCACTTAAACACCTTCTTAAATCTCTTTGTGCCCTGCTCCTCCCCTGTAGCTCCTTCTCCCTAGGGAGTTGTCACACACTCCCCCTCCTATCTAGATCGTTGCTTCCTTCTCCGCACCAGGATGCCACTATCTTTGGGTTCTTCATCATCTTCCTCCTCAGCTTTCCTCAGCGCAGACGGCCTAGGTGATGAAATGTTCTCCATAGTATGTTTTCCCTTCAGTGGCCCTGGAAGAGTGAATTTGTTCTCCATGTACTTGTCATTCTCCATTTTAGGCTTCAGTTGGAGGTATATTAGCATGGCCCTGATATCCGCGATGGCCACTATCTCTGGCTTAATGCTTAAGATTTATGAGATGTTAGTCTTAATGTATGCATTCCTCCCTAGATATCCATAAGTCTTTTATAGTGTGTGATACTCATAGTCCACCTTGTCTGCATTAAATACCAACCTCTGTGTGTTGGTTAACTGATGAACTACAGCTTGGAAGTACTATGTGGGGAATGCATATGGCATTTTACACCATGGGCTCCATGACCCATCTACCATTAGAAAGCGTGTAATACAAAAATGCTGGTAGACTACAAATTGTACCTATTTTCCCAAGATCGAGGGAAAATCCTTGGGTATATGCCATTCTTCCCAAAAATATGTACGGAGCCTATCATACCACATCTTAGCACACTCCTTAACCTCCTCCGTCATCGACCCTTTGTAAAGATATTTGTTGAATCGCTTAGTTGGAGACTTATGATTCAAGGGGTTTTCCCATATGTGCTCTTTTAGGCCATCAGGTACCTCGATCTCCATGAAGACTAAACTCAGTAAGATACAACCAAAAATTATCTTACTCCCTTCACATGCTTCCTTGAATATCCACTCTGCGATAAATCCAGTGATGTTATAAGTGGTTCCCTCTGACATGTGCTTGGCCACATGTAACCACATAGAATTAACATGTGACCAACATTCTTGGTCATTCAAATTTGTGGTTAGATGTGCTGCTGTCTTTACTACTAGACAATTTTTCAACTTGTCAATGTCCATTCCATGCAGTCATTTCTGATAGCCCAACACCTTCTGTGTCTCCAAAATGGTGCTTTTGTCTACTAAATCAGTCTTAATATCTTTGCCTGTTTCCCGTAACCTATTAACTGTGGTAATAAGGATGGGTGTCAGTCTTACCCTCCATCCTGTGAAGTAGAAGAAGTCCTCATGGACACAGCTCATCAGCCATCTATACAAGGGTGCATACTTTCCAAAGTATGGAAGCTCATAAACCTTGTAGACACCATTTCCCTTGAGTAGCTTTTCCCCAGCATCATCATATATCAGCATGCCATCCTCAGTGTGCCTGTTCATTTGAGAGGTGAGTTGGTTGTCTAACTTCTTCTAGTTCTCACTGGTTCGATGATTATATTCACTTATCTTTCTCTGTCTTATGTGGATATTTCATTCCTGCCCCATAAGAACTTCTTCTGGGTACTGCATTTTGGAGAAATTGCTCTCTGGAGCCATCTTCTCCTCTTCTTCCACCACCACCTTCTTTTCTTTTATCGGTGTTAATTTCTTCTTTGGTACCATTATCTTTCAGGGTTTTGTTTTGTATGTTAACTTTTGTGTGTTTTAAATAATTTACTTCGAACCCTAACCCAATTCCTATGTGGCCTAGTTTGTAATTATTAACTTGTGCACCTTAACTCTGTTGTATTACTCTACTTTTTCAAACCCTTCTTCTAGGGGATCCAAGCCCTTCCAATACACAAATATCTTCTCCGCACCTAGTTCGCTTACTTCACACCTTTAATCAGTTAGCGTTATGCTCTTCGCGTATATGCTCTCTATCAAATTATTGTAGTCACAAGGGTAAAAATGAAATCACATCCCATCCTTATATAAATTTCTACTTTTTTCTTTATTAATTACTCTTGCACCTATCAAATTATTCTCATTTATGACCCGTTTTTATCATTTCTGCATGGTATATTTTTGCACCAAATCTATAACCTTCTATCATGCCCCTTTACCCTTTTTCATAGACTTCTCTTTAGTGAACACCTTTGCATCTAAGTATCTCATCACTGCATGATCTCCTTGTAATTACCATGGCCCCTGCTTACCTCGGGTTATACTTTCCCTTATCCATATTCATCCCTTATTATCTTGAGAAGAATTCTTTTTTCAGTTACCCTTAGCAACCTTATTTCAACACCCATAGCATGACATCTTCACAGCGTATCCCTAAGAGTTACCAACAATCCACCCCACATGAAAAACATGTGTAGTCCTCTGCGCATCAACATACTTCATATTGTAGCTAGCTTCATGTGCGCAAGTGCGCTTATTACACAAATAAGAGCTAAAATTGAGAAATCATAGCAAAGATGAAAGAAATACATTAAGTAAATGCATAAAGGGAAACCTAACGTATCTGGTAATACTACCTTATTACAAACACTAAGAAGACTTATTTATAGTAGGGCTTCAACCTCCTCCCGTTAAAGTAATCAGGCAACCATGTGCCATCAATTGTTTCCAACTAGTAAGCACCGGACTCAAGTATATGAGTGATAACATATGGCCCCAACCAATGCACCTTGAGCTTTCCTGGATGGCATAAAAACTTGGAGTCATAAAGAAGTACCATTTGTCCCACCACAAGTTTCTTATCCCTGATGTGTCGATCATGTCATGCCTTTTGTCACGTTTTCTCCTGTTTTTGACTCCAGCATGTGATGGCGCGATGCTAATCTAGCTAAACCATCTTAACAATCCATTCTTCTAATGCCTTCTCATTGGTTAGACCTCCAGTGCGCACAATGCATAAGGATGGTAGCATAAATTCTAGAGGCAGAACAACTTCCGCGCCAAACACCAATTGAAAAGGTGTGGCTTTGTTCAATATTTTGTATGTTGTTCTATAAGCCCAAAGAATAGTGGATACTTTATCATACCAGTCTTTCCTCTCAACATTAAAAATATTGGTCAATGTGTGGCTCAAGATCTTGTTAAAAGCCTCAGCAGTCCCATTTTCCTGAGGGTGATAGGGTGTAGTTTTATGGTGGGCAACCATAAACTCGTCTAAAAGAATTCGTATTGTCTCATTTAAAAAATGTGTGCCCTTATCACTTATTAAACTTAAAGGACAACCATACCTTGTAAGGACATTCTCCCATAAGAACCTTGCTGTTGTAGCCACTATACAGTCCTTTGTAGGTGCCTCTTCTACCCATCGGGTAAGATAATCTGTACAAGTGATGATATAGCGCGATCCAGTGCTGCGCGCGGCTGGGAAGATAGGCCCAACAAAGTCAATCGCCCATTTCTCAAATGTTTTTTCACTCATTATGGTTCGTAGGGGCATCTCATACCATTTTCCTAGTCGACCGAGACATTGACAATGGTCACACATCTTGCAATACTCTTTACAATCCTTGTACAATCTTCCCCACCACAATCTGACAAGTAGGATCTTGCACGCTATTACATCACCTACATAATGGCCACCTGCAATACCACCATGTGATTATTCCATTATGTCATTTCGTTCATGCTCCAAGATACAATGGCATAACATCTCATCTCTACCTAGCTTGTGCAAATCACTACTAATTAACATGAATGGTGTCACGTGAATAGCAAGTTGCTTCTTCTCTAAAGATTTCATGCCTTCAGGTTTCGTACTAGTTCTTAGAAAGATAGTAATGTCCTCTAATTCTGATGCTACACGTTGTAACCTATACATTTGTGCATCATGCATGGTCTCTTATATTGTTTGGGCCTCTTCCCCTAATTGAATTCTAGAAAAGTGATCCGGTCCAGAATTGCTTTTTCCTAGTTTTACCACAACCGTAAAGTCAATCTCTTGAAATAAGAGTACCCACCGGCATATGTACCCCTCTAAAACAAGCTTGTTCACCAAATATTTTAATTCCATGTGATCTGTATATAACTCAAATGGTGTAGCCAACAAATACTGATGAAATTTGTGTAAGGCATAGATCATGGAAAAGGCCTTGTGCTCTGTTGTGGTATAATTCTATTCTGCAGGGGTCAACTTCCTACTAGCAAAGCAAATGGGATGATCAACAATACCTTCACCTGGTTGGGCTAAGACAGATCCAATGGCTATGCCAGAACTGTCCACATGAACATGAAAAGGTTTATCCCATGAAGTAAAATGCAAGATAGGGGTGGTAGTAAGTCTTTGTGTCAATATCTCAAACGCGTGCTACTGTGACTCTCCCAATAGAATGTACCTTTTTCTTGGAGTAAATCTTCCAAGGGCATGAAAACTTTTGCATACCCTTTTAT
Organism: Taxus chinensis; assembly: GCA_019776745.2. Classification (NCBI taxonomy): domain Eukaryota; kingdom Viridiplantae; phylum Streptophyta; class Pinopsida; order Cupressales; family Taxaceae; genus Taxus; species Taxus chinensis. The sequence continues at coordinate 868,465,155 of CM034146.1, read as the reverse complement.
AAACTTCTAGTAATACCCTGTATGACCCAAAAATCCATGCACCTCATGCCAACTAGCCAGTGCTTTCAATCCAATGATGATGGAAACTTTAGCTGGATTAACCAACAACCCTTCCTTGTAGAAAATATGTCCTAAAAGTGTGCCAAAGGGAGTAGAAAAGATGCACTTATTGATATTTAATGAGATAATCAACTATCAACATCTTTCAAACATTAAGTGCAGATTTTCACAATGATCCTTAATCAACCCATAAGCAGTCCAATCATAAAGATAGACCTATAAAAAGTTATGAATAAAATCCTTGAAGGCTTGTACCACTATTCTTGAAAATACAACAGGTGCATTCTTCAATCCAAAGGGCATCACAAGTATAAGCAAAGCTTCCCCATTCAGTAGTGAAGGTTGTCTTCTCTTGATCTTCCGGGGCAATCCTAACCTGATGATACCCTGAAAACCCATCAGTAAATGAATATATTTCACGCCCAGCCACTCCTAATATTTCCTCTGTGAATGGCATAGGAAAGGGATCTGTAACACATGTTTCATTCAACTCCCTACAATCAATACAAATTCAAATCCTACCATCCTTTTTGATACTTATCACCATAGGACTGACCCATTCTGATTCATCTAGTGGTCAAATGATCCTAGATTTTAGCATCTTTTAAATCTCCTCCTTTACTTTCTCATGCAAATTGGGATTCATCTTATATGGCCACTTCCTAACAGGGCACGCACCTTCCTTGAGATTTATCTTCATTTATCCGAGTGATATATGCATGCCTTTAAGTTCATGGTATCCTCTTGGGAATAAGTCCTCAAAATCACGAAGTAACTTGATGATCTCTGCTAATTCTGATTATGACTAGTAATCCCTAATTATTACCTCCTTAGGTTCAGCTTCTGTTCCTATATTGACCTTTGTTGTCTTCATAGGTTCATGATATACACGCACATCTACATCCACACTAGATAACACTTCACGTGTTAATGTGAATGATCCACATCCAAGTGCTCAACTTCCTCCTCATCAATTATGTATACCATCTTCTCATTATCTTTCTCCAAAGAAGAGCACTCAAGTAATATGATATCATCTTCTTCATCCACAAAGTGCGCCCCTATCTCTATCTCACCAAATAATTCCTGAACAATTTCTTCTGCTTTCCCACTATCTCCCATGGTTAAGTGCTTGATAAAGCTTAAAGATGTGTTCACTGGTGGTGTAGATGAAAATAAGTCAAACGTTTGGATCATCCCTACAGTCAAATTTTTCCAGTTTCCAGTGTCGCGATGTAATTCAGCATAGACATACCAAGCACGCACGTAACCTTTTAGAGTAGAATAAAACCGATGCACCCAAAGTGAACGTGGTAATGCTTTCTGGTCTACTGTCTAGAGTCTCTCACATTGCTAGATATGACGTTGAGTAGGTTGATCACCATGATAAGGGTGTATGTTTGTAGGTGCATTACTCCTTGAAAACCTGGTTGATAAGGTGGTCCTAATCATTTTCCATTCTAAGAGATTATCCATGTGAACTACCCACCAGTGCGCGGGCATCCTGCCTATAGTATATGATAACATAGTGTGTTGTTTGAGTTTGTTAGCCCAATTTTTTCTATGGCCTATAAGAACCCAGCCAAATCTTCAGATCTGGTATAACAGGGTATTGTACGACCTATACATCGAACAAAGTGACAACCCATATTTCTAGTAACCATGCACTTAACTTCACGTCCCACTAGTTCATAAGTGTCATGAGCCCAATTATCACAAGCAATACTAGTAGTATTGCTGATTGACTGAGAATCTTACCAATGAAGTATTCCTTCCTTATATGGAACATTGACCTCTAGGTCCCGAATAGCGTGTACATAGATTCTCTCCAAGTCCTCTTCACTTAAAGGTTCCACATATGGCACAAATTTCCCATCTGTTAATGGTATTATGACCCTTTCCTCCTTGTTCTCGAAGCTGATATACCCTTTGTTAAACCTCAAATCAGCATTGTTAGCATAACACCAAGGGCACCCAAAAAAAGTTGGGAAACTATCTACTTCCGTAAGCGCTAGCACTTCAAAGTCTCCTATGAACTTGGCCCCTTGTATAGTGATAGATGCATCCTTTAAAACTCCTATGGGAGTAGCTTTTGTTCTATTTGCTATGAAAAATACATTAGATGACAGATGCAATGGGGGTCTCACCATTTCTTCCCATGCATCCAATGTAAGTACATTTACTTCTGCTCCTATTTCAATCAGAATATTGCTCAGAATCCACCTGTCCACAACAACATTCAAAGTGATCTCCTTTTCAAATTCAATGCTATCAGGAGGGAGATTCACATGATGTATTTCTATTCTAGTCTTGATCTTTGCACGCGAAGTATTCCCTTTCAACCAATTCCTTAATAAAGGAATAATATTCTCCTGGTGCAACATTCTACATACCTCTTTGATGTCGTCAATATCCGACGGGGCTTGTTTTGTATCCTTTTGCTCCAATTTTTGAGACTACTCTTTTAAACCTTATATCTCACCTTGAAGGCTCCTAAGGACCTCCATTGTGTCCTGATAGACTTCTTTCTGATGAGCTAGATCTGGATATCTAGCATGTAAAACTTCATCTCTAGTGATTGTCAACTTCTGTTACAACACCTCTCTTACACGTGCCACCTCAACTCATGTGGTTATATTGACTATTACCACCTCAAGTTCTAGTGTTAACTTTGGCATGTATTGATTCTCTATCGTGTGCTAGATTCTAACCATCCTCATGCCCTTATTTTCTTGCTTTTGCTGCTTCCTGAGATGATCATACAAGTCTGGGAACTCTTCATAACTATGCCCCTTTCAACAAAATGAATAGGAAATATTATGCAAGAATTCATGCCTATAATGGTAAGGTGAGCCACATGTATAGCAAGTTCCTCAATGGAATTCACTCCTTCCTCCACCTCAGCCTCATCCTCAATATCCACCTCTATATCCTTGTCCCCTTTCACGAGCCTCTTCAAACCATCTGTCATTCCGATCATAGCAGGTTTTATTTTAATCCCTATCCTGATCCTCATTCTTCCATTTAGAATTATCAACCACACTTGCCTATCTGACCCTAATATCAATGGCATCATGGATCTAGCCAATCAATCTACAGCCCTTAGTATCATGGGTCGTGGGCCTACAAATTTTATAGAATGAGGATACATTCTTCTTGATCACGCGTTGTAGGAGGGGGCAGTGACTAGCATCATGGTTCAAATGGAAAATCTCACAGTCTAATAATAATGAACATACAGTTTTGCAAGGGCAACTATCCTTAGTCTGCCCTTCCACTTCACAATCTATATACCAAATCCCTGAGCGCGTTTCATGAGCTGAGTTTGCCGATAATTTCTCTAATTGTTTCGCCATAGCCACTATCTAAGCTTCCAAAAATGGACTAACTCCAGTGTCAATACTCCCAACTGCTTCAGCACGTAAAGCAGCCTCCAATGTTTCACGTAGATCAGTATAAGTTTTATGTGACAGTGCTCTTCAAAATGGAGTAATCAGTCCCCCAACAAACCATTGTGCATGCTAAATTGCATGAATGTCATAAGAGAGTTTGGATAGAAGAGTTTAAAATTGTACATCATACTCACGTACACTTTCAGTAGTGCCTTGCTTTATATCCTTGAGTGCGCTTATACTCTTCTGCTCAAACTTGGGGATGTGGAACTCTTTTAAGAAAGCATCTTTCAATGTTACATAGTCAATACAAGTTTGATTAGGGTCAAACTTCCTATACCAGTTGTGTGCACGTGCCTGCAATGTAGCAGCAAATTGACTTGCCTTGCATTCAGGGGCCATAATACCTTTTGCGCGGCACAATATTTCACACATATGAACATGTTCAACAGCATCTTCGATACCTCTATATTCTAGTAGACGAAAGGACATCTCCATATAAATGTTCTAGGGTTACTGCATGCCTTAACCACCTGACCCAAAAACTCCTTGGTTTCCTCTTCCTCCTATACCACCCAAACCACTGGAACTATAACTACCCATACCACCCGATCCTCCTCAATAATTTGGAATAGGGCTCGTGGATGCACTCTCCTATGCCCCAATAGTGGTACTATACTAGACCCCTACAGTCTGGGAAGTGGTCCCATCTCCAAAGGTGATTCCCACACTTGGCGCACTCATATTCTGTGTAGATGATGAGCTTGATAACATACCCCCAAAGAATAACGAAGTTGTCTGTGCTACAATTGGTGTACTTACTATTTGACCTGTTTCTGTGCTTTCACTTCCTGAATTAAAACTACTTTTACCTGTTGTACCAAATACTGGAAAACAAAGTGCAAGGGCTAGGTTAACAGGTTGGCTTAGATGCATGCCCACGGCCAATGTCATATCTACTAGTGTGCTTCCATGTGAGGCCAAAGAGGGTTCTCGGTCATGCTTCCCTAGATGGGGGAGTTCCTGATGCTCTTGCTCTCCTTCCTCCCCATAAGCCTCAAATCCTACACGAGCCATCTCTCTCCACAACACCATCCATTCTGCAATTTCTTACCTCTTGCATAATTCCATCTCATGCACCTCATCATACTCCATTCACCTTTCTTCCCTCTGCTGTGCTACCAATAGGTCTGCCATCTTTCACCAATCCTGTTCTTGCCCCCGTGCGTGGAGATTCTTTAGCTTTCTATGGGTTTAGCTTCCAAGTTCAATGTTACCATTAGTATTTTGATTTCCAGTGGAATACCTTGTAAATATATGCCTCTAGGATACCATAGAAATTGGAACTCTACTACCTTTGGGCATGAATAAGTCAAAATTGAATACTCCAAAATTTAGCTATTTAGGACACCGTGAAAGTAGGTATCTACTACGCAAGTCCAACTTAGGTTAGCATCATATAGTGTTTGAAATTCCTCCTGTGTCCAAACAAGTGTGTGATACCTCTAATTCCACTTAGATACATATGAAGTCAACCATTCATATAATTCAACTGGAAAGATATCAAAGAATCTTTCGTATAAACTGTCATACACATTCTGTTCTACCCAAGTACATGCGGTAAATTTGCATCCAGTGTTAAACCTCCATGCATATTCTTCCTCTAGATCATGAATCCATTCTTCAACGCTTGCCAGGGTTAGCTGGTATGTCTTCATCACGAACCATTCTAAAACAACAAAAAAAAAGATCCCAGAAATGGAACCAATGATGCAGCCTAGAATTGTTATTTAACACCTAGTCACGTTGGCACATCACTCAACCTGGGCTGAGTGCTCACCCAAAGCATGCAAAGGTACCGGGTCCCTCTTTTTAGTTGCAATAGCAGAATGGTGGTATGATAAAATAGTAAACATATATTTTAAGAACTAATCCATCCATTCACCATTTATATCCAACCAGATCTATAAGTGCTAAAGTTAAATCATCATGAAAGTAATAACATGCATTGATAAAACACATCACACACTTTTTTCAGTCAATTTCCTTTATCTATTCATTGAACCAACAATACAGTAGCTTCATACAATACCCAGCATGCGCGTATGGATCTGTTACAATTATCCTGTCGCATGTACTCATGTTTTTACATTCCTGAAAACATATGATTCCATCCGTATCTCTATGTATGTCTCTCTATTCTGTAATTAGTTCATTACATATATATAGGGAGGGGAACTAACCCTTCACCACTTAACTCTACCAGAAATAGGTCGCATGCTAATAACAGCCCCACGCATTTTTACAATTATAGCCATACATGCAAGTATGCTATCTATAGATTGTTGATAGTTAACTGAAGTGATGGATCTATTCTTAACTTATGCCCATGCAGGAGTGAGTTGACATGTCCTTCAAAAATCCCCATAAAGAGTGGCGCGCAAATCTCATCATCGCTTCTTGTACTCTGCATGCCAATTTCTAAGAATAGACCTAATCTCCAAAATCGGCTAAGTCCTTGAGAGTCTTACCCTTCATCTCCACGTGTGATGCCTTCCTATTACTTTGCACTTTTGCTCCTGTGTCATTCTTCCACGTGGACTATGAGTGCAAGCTCAACTAAGTGTTTTCTCTTATCAACAATGGTTTCAAAATTAATTATATTATCCTAAATTGAATTATCACCCTCTTTAATTTTCTTCATAACATCTTTTCTAATTCTCTCACTACCCCAAGGTTCAACAGAACCATAGTAATCAAATATAGAATTGCATCACATCTCATGAATGTCATAAGCCCAGCGGACGCTTGGCCAATGGTGTTTGAAATATTCAGATTTGCATGGTTTAATACTAAGAACATCTTAAAATTAATAATAACATTATTCTAAAGCAATCATTAATCCTCGCAGTTGCTAGCCCTTATAAAACAGAAAATTTATTTGTTGTATATGGGCTAGTGGCTATCAGGCATTATTTCTCATATCAATATATGATTTCCTTAAATCATTAAACATTTTTTCAGAGATTCAAAAATTTAATTTCTAAAAAGATATATTGTACTTCGGAAGGAGAATTGATGGATTCCAATATTAGGATTTTCAGTTTCTAATATATGTGATTTTGGAGTATAATTAATTCAAATATAGGTGATTTTTATTCCAATATATGTGATTCTGAATTCCAATATATGCAATTTTGGAATCCAATTTGTGTGATTTTGGAATCCAATATGTGTGTTTTGGAGTTCATATAATTCCAATATTTGACATTTTTGAATAAAAAATAGTAATATTGGATTCCAATATTAGCTATATTTTTTAGCTAGTTAGACTTGAATAAGTCTAGATTTAGTTAAATAAGCATTGGTGCAACTCTATATGGTGCAACTTTATATTTATATGGTTCTCTTGTTCTAATTTTGTAATTAACCCTAAAAAGGTCGATCACTAAAAATATGGAAAGCTAAAATAGTTGGAAAGTGCCCAAAATAAGGAAGCAGAGTAAAAAGAAGATCAAAACGCCAAGAGGGGACCAAGGCTCCTAGGGTGCCTAGTTCTAGATGGATGCCCCATTTTTTGATGGGAACCCGAGTTAGGAATAGGAACAATTTAGAATGACAATACAGAATGGGAAGGTATATGTGGAGGGTCACCAGTGATGAAAAAGAATGAAGTGTAATTTCAAAAGGACGTTGGTTAATTAGTACTTTCTTCACTCAAAAACCATATGAATAGTAGTATGAGATGAAGACTAAATATTGACTCAAAGTGCATGATCCAGTGACTATAGTAGTTAATGGCTCTAAAGCCATATTACAAATCAAAGTCAAACTTCTCAAAACAAAATTCTCCCTCTATTAACTCATTCAAGAAGAGGATTATCATTGTGAATGAATTGGAGAAGCTTGAGATACTACAGTAAATATTCATTTACATGTTGGATCATCTACAACTATATCAAACTTTATCACGTCGTAATTACAACTGAAATATTCAGCCACAATAGTTCAACATTTGTGACTTTTTCCTTAAACAAAATAAAAATAACACAACCAAGAAAAGTTAAAAACAAGGGAAATTTAATCATAATTGATTGGATCCCTATGTCATGACCATAAAATTTTTATCTAGTGCATAAAAAATATCAAATAAGGATAACAAAGAGTTGAAAAGGATATAAATGCCAATCATCCATATAAATTATACTCTTGAGTCTCTAAAGAGTCGCCCTTGTGCTAGAGGCATATAAGCATGCTTTCTTGCTTCATCATTTCACCTTGCCTCATGCTTGTGTTATTATACCTTACTGTGTATCACGTGTTGTAGTCATTTACATACCCTAAATACTTCTTTCTAACCCCAAGCACACCAGTCTATCACCCAGTGGGAAATAAGCACTCACCCAATGCCTGTGTGGGCACCAAGCCCCTCTTTTGTGTGAGCTTTGTGAGAAGGTTTGTCCATTAATGGCTAATTATTTGCAGAAGAAGAAGTAGAGTCGTTTAGTTAAGCTAGAATATCCAACTAAAACATATACACATTAATGCATCACATAAGCTAAATAACATTGTAAGAAGTATAATAAACTAGATCGAGGCCATGATAAGTAATATAACATGAGGGCTTACACCCATATACAATTTATACATAACAAACCCACATATATATTGATTTAAAAGGGTTATGGTAGCCCCATTATAGTTAGAAGGGCCATCTCATACCATATATTTTAAATGACATAGACTTGTCTCCTTCAAACCTTTCTAATATGATATCCTAACTATAGTTTTTCCCATTTTATTCCTTGTTACAGATCCTGGCACCCATACATGTGTTTTTGGAATCCATTACAACCCTCTAGCAGTAAGCACTTTAAACCCTATAATTATTACAACACTTCATTACTCTCTAAAAATATTCCTAAGTGTCATGTGTACCTCTTCTCTATCTCTGTCTCTAACCCAAACATTTATTTGTGTAAGATAATCACCCACCACTGTGCCTTATATAAGCACACATTGTGTACCGAGTGTTGATTTGATCCTCCATAAGTGAATGCTTATCCCTTTACAAACCCTCTATTATCTTTAATGATGTCTTCTGGGAATATTCCCTATGGGGAATATCCTTTTCTTGACCTCTAAGGTTTCAGGATGACACCTTATCAACTCATCACGCCTAATAATATCCTCATGATTTTCCTCAATTGTGTTTAGAATGCCAAATATGTCTAAGTTATTTAAACCCATGTTCCACCTCCCGTGCATGTCTTGGTTTTACTTAAACCCTTCTTAAATCCCTTTGTCTTGTGCACTTTCCCCTGAATGCCCTTCTTCTCACTAGTCTTACACGTGTGTGCCTCTTGGTACTTAGCCAATATTTAGGTTCCAACATCACCCCACACTACACATAGTCTCCTTCCTTGGAAACATCATGCTTCTTCAAAGAATAAAGAATAGTTGAACCGGGAAAATCTAAATAAGGAATGAAAGAATAAAATAATCTCCTACTACTTTAGGAGGAGTGGGAATTCCTTCTTCACGGTTGCCTCAATATTCTCCTGGGCATCTACCTCACACTGAGCCTACTAAAGTAGGTCACCTAATAGAGCACTCACTTAATAAAAAATTAATTCTTTTCTCTTAGCATTGAGTGTATCTACAATTCTTTATAGTTTCTTGCTAAGATAATCTAGTGCATCCATTTTGCGAGGGGCCTTGAGATATAGCTCCTTGATCATATTCTTATTCAAACACTACAAGGTTTTGATTTCTTCTAACTTTTTCTCAACCTCGGATAGGATATCATCACGCTCCACCCTTTTTACTTTATTCATTTCTTGAAATTCCTTTAGATTCACCTCATACATAGCAACCAATATTATCACTACCATGTCTGTGTCAATGCAATTGTATTCTATAACCTCATCCATTTGCGCAATAGTCTTTACAGTGGTAAAGAGCTTAGAATATCGAGTAACTATCTCCAAAATATTCAATTTTTATTCCTCCTTCTGGCACACCATCACCTCTTCTGCTGACTCCAATACGAATGGCCACATTTCCTTAGTGATGATGCAGGTCAAGTCATCCAAGAATTGCATGGTTGACTTATATTTTTGCTCAGGCAGGGCCAGGTCTAGGTGCTTAAAGATTATGGTGTGTGAAATAATCTCTATCTTTTCATGGATATTGTGTAACTTTACCTTTTCATCCCTCATTTTGTGCCTTAACTGCACACTGATAAATTCCTTATGTTTTATCTCCTTTTCTCTTTCATTTATCTCTTGATTTTTCTTCTCAAGTTCTTCCTCCAAGACCCTTATTCTATCATTTATCCTGAAGGGAATTACCTCAACTTCTATAGATAATTTGTTTAGTACATTGCAAAATCTCTCATCGGATAGTTATCGGGCATTCACAAGATATTTTACTCCCTTGGAATCTAGTATCTTCATCAAAGCATCGCAGTTGACCTCGAAATCAGGTTCATCAACAAGATAGAATTTTCGTTGTGTGCTGATATGAATCCTCTGCATCGAAAGAAGACCATGCAAAGAGTTGGTTTGAAGGCATGGTACTTTTGAAACATGCACACATTACTTTATTTGGATCATTGATGAAATTAATTTCTTGCTCCTGTGCCACTAGTATGCACTTTGCACCTATACATGCTTCCTTTGGGAAGCTTACTGCTAAGTTGGCATCTCTAACCATTATTCAATATTCCTTTCCCACACTTTTCCTTTCCTTTGTCTCCTTTAGTACTTCTTCTATGCTGCACTCCTCCTCTTGATTCACTAATTCATTTATAATGCCGGTTACCTCCCTCTCTGTGGCATCCTCTATCTGCTCCCTAATCAGTCTTAGAGTCCATTTATCATTCTTTTTTACTTCATCACTTCCCCCTTTACCATTAGCACCTACTTCATCCTCACCCTTCTCTTCATTTCCCTCTTCCTCTAACTCATGTACATCGTACACAGGATAGTTTTGAGCCTTTTCATTCTCTTCATCTTCCTTGTTGACCTTCTTAGCATCCATGCTATTTGTTTCTTCGAAGTTTTCCTTTTCTATTACTCTTTACTTCTTCTTAACTGATTATTCCAATATAGGACACTTTTCCTTTCCTTCTTCCATAGGAGAATCCTTTATTGCTGGAGATTATTCTTTCACAAGGGACTTATCTTTCTCTAGAGCCTCTTCCTCAAGTGTCTTGTCTTTCTCTTCTCGAGGGGACTTCTTCATCCATGCATAGGTGTTTGGTTTTTAGCCTGAATCACTGTGCACCTATAAAATACACTATAGGTGTACTTGGTGATTTTTCTTAGGGGACTCCTCTCTTTCCCTTTTCCTTGGCACAAACTTCTTCCTTATGGTGGGGTATTTTGGCATAGAGACATCATTTTAAATGTAAATGCACCTTTCTCATACTTAGGCCTTAGACACAAGTTTACCCTTGTTGCGGTTCTCCTAGCAATAGGCAACGTCTACATGCTTTAACATATGTATGTCATGGGGGACATACTTCTCCACATAGGTGCACCTCTTTGGATATATCAGTGTTCGACAACAACTTATAGTAATCTTGCTCTACCGTGCTGAGGTAAAAATCTTAGATTGTTTGCCTTATTGAATCGATTGACCACGGCCTAGAAGAATTGTGATGTGAAGGAGAACAAAACTTTGCACCAAGCGACCACTGGTACCATCTTCCATAGTAAACCTACTAATAAAAAAAATATGGTACATGAAAAATTCAACCTCTCATTGCAGTAAAATAGGTAACTTCTCAGGCATTCTCCATTCAGTGCCAAATGCGTCATGCATCCTTTTATACCATTTTAATAGGTGCGCCTTGTGGGTGACGATCATGGTGTCACAAGTGTATTGCTCAAATATTTTAGTGAGGGAAGGGTTCTCATTTGGGTATTCCCAAAAAAATTTATCTATCCCATCGGGCATTCCAATCTCTGAAAAGAATAATCGTAAGGAGGATATTACCAAACATGATCTTTTCTCCATCGTGTGTGGTGTTGATGATTTATTTTACTACAAAATATGATAGGTTGTAGATGGTCCCCTCCGAGATATTACATGACAACTATTCAATAAAGCCTTGTCAATATGTTTCCGTCCGTCCTTCCCATTAATATTTGTCACCAAGCATGTGACCATCCTCATTACAGGGTCAAAAATGGCATAAATGTTGAACAAGCGCATGACCCCTTATTGTATTCATAACATTCAATGGTCTTCTTAATAGAATGCTTATTTTCCAATTCATCATTGAGTGGTTCTTCTTCACATGTAAGACTGGTAAACATAGAAATCAGTTGGGGAGTTATTCACATCCTTCATCCTGTGAAGTAGAAGTGGTCTTCATGTACGCGCAACATTAACCACTGGAATAGTTGCTTAGGTTAACTAAAATAGGGAAACTAAAAGAGTTGTACAATATCCAAGCCATATCTATTTTTACCATTACCTAATCATTGTAGATAGGAATTCCATCGGGTTTCCTCTTGTATGTAGGGTGGACCAGCTCCAATTCCATCTCATTCTCTATGGTGCTCATAGCGATGGTTGTAGTTCACTTATGACTATATTTCTAGCATGATACACCCATTTGTTTCCAAGCAATACATTGTCTATATATTTCATTTCCGCATACCATTATTCATTGAAACTAGTGGAAACCACTTGTTTCCCCTTTCCCTTGTTATTCTTTCATAAAATGTGTTATCTACGTTTGTTAGTGACATTTCTCTATTGGGTAACTAAAATTTCTTCCTTTCTCTTGATCCTGGTTATACTCAACTCTACGGCTCTACTCCTTTGAAAAAATCCCCTGAATCATGTGCCCTAGCTACAGAACCCTAACCATGAAAACCCTTTTTCCATAAGACAACATAATCACTCATGGGATTTTTCCACAATAACCTTCTCCTATCATGCTTGTGTACTCTTTTTCTACTTCGGCTTCGCTGATAAAACTAGCTATGGACGCAATTATTCGCAACCCTATTTTACATAAATTTTCTTCAAGGATGCCCTAGTTCGTGAGATATCTTCAATAACATAACTATAGTGTAAATAATGATGCACCCCGACCTTCTACTTAAAGATTTGTTTTATAAAAATAAATGTCATGCCATCTTCCAATGTAATTTTTCATTAAAGTCAGATTTTTATAATGCCAACCTTTAGCACTTTTACACCCCCCATGACTAATCTTGAGAAAAAAATTCTATAACCTTCTTGCATGCAAAACCCTTACTGGCTGAAGATTGTTACACTTGCACTTTCAATGCTTAAGGAAATTATTTTTTTCTTATCCTAATTTTTGAGATCACCTACATCATGTTGTTCATGCACTTATCACCCTTGTACGTGGTTTTTGTAAAGCCTCCCTGGAACCACACTCATAATGTTGACCTTTTCTACATGTGTTCCTCCAATATACATGTTTTTTTGTCCTTTAACCTGGGCCATCGAAATATAGCTTCCAATAAAAGGTTTCAATACTTGTTGCATAACTTCACCCCAAAAAAAAAGATGCGTGGTCCTCTGTGCATAGAAAAATTTTGAAATTGTAAGTGGCTAGTGCACAAATGCACACAACACAAAGAAATGATAAAGGGAAACACAAAGAAAGGAAACTGCAACAAATAAAAACCTAGGCTAACTAGAAATAGTGACTTATTACAAACACAAAGAAGAGTTATTTATAGTAGCACTTTAGCCTACTCCCATTGTGACCTGGTAACTATGTTCCATCCAGCGCTTTTAATTAGAAAGTTACTGAATCATGTATATAGGATACAATGTATGGGCCCATCCAATGGAATTTTAATTTCCTAGGATGGAGCAAAAACTTGGAATCATACAATAGAACCATTTTCCGAACCTCAAACTGTTATTTCTTGATGTGTCTATCATGTCATGCCTTCTACCTAGATTTTTCTATTTTCTAACCCTATTGAGTAATAGACCACCTCTCATCTAACTACATTAACTTATCAATCCTATCTTGAAGTTCTTGTTCATCATATAATCCTCTTGTTCACACTATATGTAGCGAACATAACATGAATTCAATACGTAACATTGTGTCCACACAAAACACCAATTGAAAATTTGTGGCCTTGTTCATTCTTTTATAAGTAGTCTCATATGACCATAACAAAATAGAAACTTTATCATCCCAATCCTTTCTTCTGACATCACAAATATTGGTTAACATGTGATAAGGAATTTTTTTAAATGCCTCAGCAGTTCTGTTAGATTATGGGTGATACGGGGTAGTCTTGTGGTGGGATACCATGTATTCTACAAACAAAATCCTAACTATCCCATTCAATAAATGAGTACCTCTATCACTTGTTAAACTCAGTGGACATACATATCTGTTGATTATCTTTTCCAAAAATAACCTAGTTTTTTGTTATCACTCAGAAATGCCTTGTAGGAACTGATTCTGTCCATCTTGTAAGATAATTTGTGCATGTAATGGTATAGCGTTAACATGACATTCGCGTGACTAGGGGAAATAAGACCTACATAGTAAATTTCCCACTTCTTGACTGGTTCTATACCGTAAATTTTTCTTAACTGCATTTCATCTCTTTTCTCTAGTTTACCAAGGCACTGATAATGGTCACAGACCTTGCCAGACTTGAGAAAATCCTTATAAATGTTTACCAAAAAAAATAGATACTAGAAGGATATTGCGTGCGTTTTCATTCCTTGCATAGTGTCCTCCTACAATTCTACCATGTGCTTCCTCAATGATTGCAATGTGATCATGTTCTAACACACACCAGTACAAAACCTCATTGCATCCTAACTTGTATAAGTCTCCACTGATTAACATGTAGGGCATGGCATGTATGGATAATTACTTCCTTTCTAAATTCCAAGTCAGAGGGCATGTGCCACAATCTAAATAGTTATGCATTTAACATTATATCCTCAATGCTCTGCGCTTCCTCCCCTGAGTCAATCCTTGATAACTACTGATGTCTTAAATTACTCTTACCTAGTTTCACAATAACTGTAAAACTCATAAATCCTGAAACAAAAGGACCCACTGACATATGCGCCCTTGTAAAATGGGCTTGTTTAGAAAGTAATTCAATGGCATGTGGTCCATGTAGAATTTAAAGGGTGTTGCCAATAGATACTTCCTAAATTTTTTCAGTGTGTAGATCATTGACAACACTTCATACTGAGTAGTAGTATAGTTTTGTTTTTCTAGGGTTAGCTTGCTAATAGCTAAATACTATGGGTGGTTAATAACTCCCTCTCTACGTTGTGTTAGGATTGCCCCAATCTCTATCCCTGAAACATGAACATATACATGGAATGAATTATCCCAAGAAGGAAATCATAATATGGGCACAGTGATAAGATTATTCTTCAGTGTATCAAACACCATTTTCTACACCTCTCTCGAGTGAAATGCACTTTTATTTTTTAGTAAATTTTCCAATGGCATGGTGATCTTGGCATACCCCCTGATAAATTTTTGGTAATACTCTGTATGCCCAAGGAGTCATTATAATGTTCTCTGGATGGTACGTTCCCCCAATCCCACATTAATGAAACCTTTGGTAGGATCCACTAGCAAACCTTCGTTACATATGATATGCCCCTAAAGGGCTTCAAATGGAGTAGTGAAAAACACATTTCTTAATTTTGAGGTATATCCTCAACTGCTAACATATTTCAACATCAGCTTCAAATTATCACAATGATCCCTCACTAATCCATATGTCATCCACTCATCATTGTAGACTTGAAGAAACTTACGGGTGAATTCTTAAAATTCCTACACCACAATGCGTAGAAATAGAGCAGGCACGTTCATTAGTCCAAAAGGCATGACTGTGTAGGAAAATATTCCACATTCAGTAGAAAAATTTGTCTTTTCTTGGTCCTCCTTTGTAATTCTAAGCTGATCATACCCTTAGAATCCATCTATGAAAGAATATTTCTCACACCCAGCTACTCCTTAAAGTATATCCTCAGTTAAGGGGGTTGGAAAAGGGTCAATAACACATACTACGTTGAAATCCCTGTAATGAACACAAATACTTATCCTCCCATCCTTCTTAATGTTGATCTCACATCTCCATTGTTTTTCCTTTTCTCACAAAAAAACATCAGGGGTTTCTCCCCAAGAATAACTTGGTAACTTCTTTATTCCTGTGTGCTTGACTAAGCATGCCTTTATTACTGTTGTCACGGATCCTCTTAACTTCCTCACAAAAAAATCATATGTCCCGTGTGCCCGATTTTCACATGCCACACTATTTGTATCACTTATATGTTGAGTGTCTTCCCACTGAATAATTCCCTCCTTTGTAAGTTGCATAACTTCAGGGTCCCGGAATAGTGCACACATAAATTCTATCTAGGTCTTCTTCTCCTAAAGGTTCAATATAGAGTGCTTACTTCCCATCTATTAAAAGAATTTTTACTTGTTCACAAACCTTATATACTCATTATAGAAACATAATTCAACATTGTTCTTATAGTACCATGGGTACCCAAGTAGCACTGGAAAGTTGTATGCCTTAGCAAGTGCTAAGAATTTGAAGTCTCCACTGAATTTCACCCCTTGAATAGTGATAGCAGCATCCTTTAAAACACCAATGGGCATTGCCTTTGTCTTACTGTCCATGTATAAAAAAATTGAAGATGGTTGTAATGGGGGCCTTCTTGTTTGATTCTAGGCGTCTAGGGTGAGAACATTGAATTATGTGCCTATGTTAATCAGAATATTACTTAGTATCTATCCATCAACAATAGCATTAAAGGTAATCTCCTTATCGTAGCAAGGCTATGGGGAGGAAGGTTAGCATGTAAAAACTTTCTCTCGCACTATGATCCAGCACTTGGTTTCTTATCCCTTAACCACTCTCCTAATAGAGGAATGATATTCTCTTAGCACAACATCTTACACACCTCCTTGAAATGATCTATATTTAACTGAGGGACCTCAACACTTTTCTTCTTCCCCAACTTCCTGTATTTTTCCTTTAGAGATTTAATTTCCCCTTAAAGACTCTTGATTACGTCCATGTTCTCTTGATAGGCTTCCTTCTGATGGGTAGGGTATGTATACTTCCAATACATCACCTCTTCTCTTTTAATCAATGGTCTACTTTTTTATCTACCTGGTGTGTGCAACCTCAGCTAACGTCGTTAACAATATAAGTTCTAATTTGGAATCACACACCCCCCTTGGCATCCAATGAGAGTTTTCTTTCTTAATGTGCACCATCCCAATGCCCTTTTATTTTCATTGCTGATGGCTCATGTGTTCAAATAGCTCTAGGAAATCCTCATACTTGTGCTTTCTTCCCACACCATGATCACTATAGTAGGTGAGGACATTCACACTTGTAATGCATTGTGGACCCACAGTTATAACAAGTTCTGCAATGGAATTCACCTCTTCCACATCCATGATTTCCACGACCTTTGAATCCTCTACAAAAGATTCTTCCACAAGCTCCTCCATCTGCATTTCCTTCATACTCAAAACTATCATCCTTGCAATTGTTTACAACACTAGTCTGACACACATCAATATCAATGACATCATATATCTGGTCAATTAATCTACAATCCTCGGTGTCATGAGTAGTAGAGATGTAAATGCTACAATGGCAAGAAAATTTCTTACGAATCACACGTTGTAGTAGTGGGCACCTACTTGCATCATGATCTCCATTGAAAATATCTTAGTCTGCCATCATGGCGCATATTGATCTCTAAGGAAAATTGTCCTTCATATGCCCCTCTACCTCAAAATCCATGCACCGTAGGCCACACACATCAATATCAATGACATCATGTATCTGGTCAATTAATCTACAATCCTCGGTGTCATGAGTAGTAGAGATGCAAATGGTACAATAGCGAGAAACATTCTTACGAATCACACGTTGTAGTAGTGGGCACCTACTTGCATCATGATCTCCATTGAAAATATCATAGTCTTCCATCATGGCACATATCGATCTCTAAGGAAAATTGTCCTTCGTATGCCCCTCTACCTCAAAATCCATGCACCGTAGGCCACTGTAATGTCATGGGCTAATTTCATAGATAGCTTTTCCAACTAATTTTCTAATCTAGCAATCTGAGGTTCAAGAAGAGGACTAACACCCATATACATGCTTCATATAGCCTCTTCTCATAAGGCAGTCTCCAAAGCCTCCAATAGTTCTATGAAAGTCCTATGTGAAACTGCTCTCCTGAAAGGAATTATTAGTCCTCCAAAGAACCATTCCACATAATGAGAAGGATGAATATCATAAGAAAATTTTGATAAGACAATCTTAAAACACACATCATACTCATGGACACTCTCTACCTTAACTTTTTGAATCTCCTTTAGCGCACTAATGTTCTTCTGTTCAAACTCAGGAATATAGAATTCAGCTAAGAAAACATTAAGTAGTATGGTATAATCTACTACTGTCTGGTGGAGGTCATACTTCTTGTACCAACTATGCATGCTCCCTTACAACATTATTAAAAAATTACTTTCCTTTTATTCCAAGGTAGTGATCTCCTTCACTCCCCATAACATCTCACATTTTCATACATTTTCTACAACATCCTCAACACCCTTGTGATTTGGTATATGTAGAAACATTTCAAAAAATATGTACTGAGGTGGTTAAGTCCCTTGTCCGCTTGATCCAAAACCTTTATTCCCTTTGATGTTGCCTCCACCACCACATCAACTAGTGCCCATCCCTCCTGACCTACCAGATACTCTAGATATTCAAGGTCCACCAGGTCTACATGTTTCTATTCCACCTAACCCACCATTTTCACGTCCTATATCATGTAAAGGTCTTGAAGTGGTCATGCATTGTGTCCCCACTATTGCACTAAACTTTGTGCCAACATTATGTTTTACTGCACTGTAACAAGATGTGGGTCCCCCGCACCTTCCAAATGTGATACCCAAGTTATTTATACCCACAATTCTCCCAAATGTCACTCCAGACAATATACCTCCAAACACAGAAACTGATTGTGTAGGCATAGATATGCCAAATGAAAATTTATACCTCCTAAGTGATGATCGGTTACTTAAACCAATACTAATTGGGTTAGTAACACTTATATATATATATTGGAAAACTAAGTGTCAGGGGTTGGTCACTGGGTGGATTCAGATGTGCATTGATGACTCTTATTTCTCCAAGTGACAAGCTCTCATCAGAAGCTGAAGGGGTCTCTCTCCTATTCTTACCAAGATAGGGTAGAATAGACTACTCAAGCTCTACATACTTCGTGTGAACCTTAATTCCCACCCATAACATATTCCTCCATAAATACATCACTCTTGGAACTTCATGTTGTTTATCTAAATCCCTTTTATGAGCTTCATTATATTTGATTCGTATCTCTTCCCTTTCCTATTCAGCCGCAAGGTCCCCCATCTTCCTCCTCTCCTGCTTCTGTGCCTAGTCCTCAGAGGAAGCTTAGCCAACCATAGGAAATGCTTCCAAAATTAATGTAATGATCAATATATTTATAGCTAAAAGGATAACATGCAAGAACTATCCTCCTGGCTCGATCAAGAACTCAAACTTAGCAATCTATGGACAGGAATGAGTAGAAATCACATACTCTAAGCTGTAATTCATGAACACTCTACTCCACCAATGATCAACAACATGTCTCCAAGTCATATCTGCATCATGCAGTATCTGATACTCATCTTGGTTCCATACATGAGGTCTATAGTACCAAATTGATCTAGATGCATACACCAGGAGCCATTGGTACAACTCCATTGGAAAACAAAAGAATAAGGTTACATATAGCTCATGATAAAGATGTTTTTCTACCCATTTACGTCCATCAAACTCAGGTATAGTACTAAATCTCTAAGAAAACTAATTCTCCACGTTTTTAAGCCATACTTTGACATTGTCCAAGGTCAATTGCTTTGTCATCACCCACCCTTCTCACAACAGTTTGGAAAAGAGGTCCTGACAATGGAATTAAGATGTAGACATTTACTTACCCTTAATAGTTTTTTTAACCCCAAATGTGCCATCCTATCACCCAGCGGATGCTGGGCGCTCACCCAGGGCATGTGCGAGTGCTGAGTACCTCTTTTATGTGAGATTTGTGAGAAGGTTCGACAATTAAGGGAGGATTATTTTTAAAAATAAGAAGTACATTCACTTAAATAAAAAGGTAGAATATGTAACTAACAAATCTGCACATTAATGCATCACATAAATTAAATAACATTGTAAGAAGTACAGTAAACTAGATCTAAGCTATGATAAGTCATATAACACGAGGAATAACATCCATAAAACTTTATATAGAACAAATCCAAACACACACACAAATATATATATATATATATATATTGATTTAAAAGGGTTCTGGTAGCCACATTATAGTCAAAAGGGTCATCTTAGACCATACATTTTAAATGCAGAGACTTGTCCCCTGTAAACCCCCCTGATATGAGATCCTTACTATAATGTTTCCCATTTTATCTGTTGTTATATATACAAATACCAATACATATACTGACAACATCCCTTAAAACCCTCTAGCAATAAGTGCTCTAAACCCTAACATTATTGTAGCACTTTGTTACCCTTTATATTTTTGTCTAAGTTTCATGTCTACCTCTCATATGTCTATGTCTCTGGCCCAAGTATTTCTTTATATAAGATCAACACAAACCTCCATGCCTTCTCTAATCATAGATCATGTGCCAAGTGTCGATGTGGTCCTCCATAGGAGAATGTTTATCCCTCTACAAACACTCCATTCTCTATAATGATGTCTTTTGGGAATATTCCCTGCGGGGAATATCCTTTTCTTGACCTCCAACTTTCCAGGATTGAACCTTATCAACTCATCACACCTAGTTGGTTCCTCAAACTTTTCCTCAAGTGCCTCTAGAATGCCAAATATGGATAATTCCATTAAACTCGTGTTTTGATTCCCACGCACGTCCTAGTTTAACTTAAACCCTTTTTATACCCCTTTTTCATGCACGCTTTCCCATCAGTGCCCTTCTTCTCACTAGTCATGCACACACATGCCTATTGGTACTTAGCCAACATTTAGGGTCTGACATGTGTTCTCCTTATCAGTTTATTACACCCATAGTCTACCACTCTTTTTACCTTTTGTCATAAACTCGCTCACCTTATTCATGTGTAACATGTTGGTTATGACCTAGGAAACTATGTTTCCCTCTTCATTTGTGTGTGGTCAAAAAAGTAAAAAAAAAAAAAAAAAACATTTAAATATATATCTAAAAGTATAAAAACAATACAAAATTCTCCAAAACTCAAAAACTATATAATTTTTTCCCAAACTAGAAAAAAAGAAAAACATTTAGAAAATGCTCCAAAAACATTTGTAACTTTATAACATATTTTGTTAACTTTTTCATGTAATTGTTGAAAATAATTTTCATTCTTCAAATCAATTTTGTTACCCTTCATGATAATTCTTGGGTGAAACACTCGAGTTCGACCTCATACAGATCATGCTTCAATGAGATCCAACAAGAGTTGGTTTAGAGGTATCTAAGTATCACTCCACTCTTCATCCTAATTCACTCCTCTCGGGTTCTAAGATATCACCTAAGGGCAATTGAAATCTATCTATATTTTCAATGTAGACCATATTAGGAGTGTCTACAAACACTGTAATTATGAATTGTGTTATATTATTGCTTGTTTGTTAGTTTAACATTAGTACTCCTTATTTCCTTACTTGTTTGTGGCTAACTCATTTTTTGTTTGTACATGTAAAATGTTGTCTTATATATTCTTAGATCAATTTATTTTTTAAATTAGTTAGATTAATCAATGTTCTATCTTTCTGAAATTTTTTTACGATTATAGATCAATTGCAAGAAAATTATTTACATCTCAATTCAAAAATAACTTTGGTTTCATTCATTCATGTTCATATTGGGTTTGTTTTCAATTCTTGTTGTGTTTCTTTTTTACTACTTACATGTGTTGTGTCTTATTCTTGTTTTATTACATAACCCATGGTATGTTCTCCTTTTTTATGTGTATTCAAGTTGTTTACATTTCTTTTTATTTGTGCTTAAAATTTCTCACAAATTGTAAAACCGTTATAAATAAAGAAAAAATCATAAAAACAGTTTGAACAAAAATTCACTTATCACAAAAATCCTACAATTGGAAAATGTTGTAGTGAAGCTTTCAACATTTCAACATAGTTTTGATATGTTCCTACTCTTATCTACTACCCTAGTGATCATTCTAATTTTAACACTATCACTTTCTTCCCTTTATATGATCACTTACTTAGCTTGGGGAAAGTCAAAAAATTATTTTTCGTTCATGATATAACTTCACCTAGAGTCATTTTTCTCAAATAATTTATAAATAAAATATAACAAGAGTTCCATGAGGAGTTTCTAAATATAATTCTCTCTACCATTTTGATCCTATTCCCACCTTGGGAAATTTTTCATTTATTTAATCATCATTGTGGAACGTATTAGGGGCATCGATGATTGTCATATTTTTCATAGTTTTTTTGCATGTTTTATGTTTACTTCTCGGACCAATTACAAGTAGTATGATAACATCTTGGTTCCTCTGTAACCCCGTTTCCTCCACCTCCTATTTATATTGAGTTTATTTTCTTTCTATCTTTTCTTTGTTTTTCTGTGTGTGTTTGTTTACGCGCATATGGGTTATCCGTCCTTCTTTCATAATCATGGTAGAAATCCTATTGTGAAATAGCAAAATAAAATTTTCTCTTATATCCATATTATCTAAAAGACCCTCTTGATATGAGGACAATTCCTTCCCATAATTTTTTAACTTCTTTCTTTCTTGCTATCAATTTCTCATCCACCACATTGCTATGTCATCCACCCACTTGAGGGGGCATTCCTCTACTATCTTATTAGTTGGGAATATAAATTCCTCACCACTTCCTACTAGTTGGGGTATCCAAATGCTTCATAGATTCCCACTCTACGTACATCTACTATCTTTAAATCACTATTACTTCTCAATATAACTTTAATGAGGTGAAAAAGTAGACATACAAAAATTACATACTAGTTCCCAATACCGTCCCACTTCATTTCCTAGTTCGCCCACTTTGTGATTCATTAATATAACTAATTAATAAAGTACATTCACACCCATTGGATTAATTAAATAAGTATATAGTACAATTTAGTTGAGCTAATTAAAATTTATTAAATAAATTATTAATTAATTATGTTGCACATTGTAGCAAACTATTTTTTTTCCCTAACTAGGAAAAGACACCTAATTTCATAGTCAACATCCACTTCCTCATTCCCAGTTAACTCCAAGTTGAGTTCCACTTCCTAATCCCAGTTAACTTAACTTGAAGTCAACTTCCTCATTCCAATAAACTGCACTTGGAACACAACGTACCTACTCCACTTGGACTCCACTTCTATATTCCTATAAGTGTGGGGGTATTTAGATTATACATATAGTACTATTTATGGACTTAATTTATTCCATTCCAAATGTATATTTCCCCTTGAAAGCTTGAATTGTATTTAATTTTACTTGTTAACTCAGATGATTATAATAAGTAACCTGGAATTTAGTCCAAATGTCATCCACCTTCCATAGCTCTACCCTCTACTATAAAATAAGGCCATGTAATTTGTAAATACATCCCTAGATCTTTGATTAAATTACATCCAACTTATACCAATTTGACAATAGCATCCTGATGGACTTGGCTTGTAGAATTTTAAAATACATTTGGAGATTGAATCGAAAGCATGCAAAAATCATACCCCATAAGATTAAAACAAGTTCAAGAAATTCTAGGTCTTACACGAGGTTTGAGGGATTATTGCAGTCATGTTATATAATTCATTTATTTTCATTTATATATGATTTTATTGTTTCAAAAGGAGATGATGAGGTCACTGGATATTCAAATCGCTCAACCAATGATCTATTGGAAGGATGCTTGACCAAATGTAAAGATTCATTCACATCATAAGAAAGTTGTTTTTATGGGTACTTTGGTAACACCAAACTTATTTGTCCCGAATCAGGGCATAAATAGAGAAATGGGAATCATCCAAAGTGTAATTATCATCATAGTAAGGGGTAATGGTGTCTATCAGAAAAGAATCAACTTTGCTTTGCAGTTGAGCCTTATCTTCTTGTGTAGGTTGAGGTGTACATGAAATTATAACATGGATAAATGGCTCCTTATAGTGGGGTCGTGAGTTAGGAGGAATTCATGAAATGAAAAGATTAGGAAGATCATAAATATTAATCCTAATAGTAATCACATCAATATCATCATCATTGGATTCTAAGAGGTTGCGAGGTGTGTGTATAACCAACTCTAGATAACCCTAATTACTATAAAGAGATTCTATAGGATAATTAAAGTGTTGTTATTCATGGAATGAAATGGGATATATCTCTTTAAGGGTGGGGAACTTATAAGTTATCTTTTGTTGTAGTGTACCATATCTCCAGGGATTTAGATTGGCTTATATTTTATAGGTTTCCCCTTGATGTGTAAACTTGACACATTGGTTTAGAGATCAGTGACCGCCTGCATGTGGTGGGTCCAAGGTTTACTAAGGATTATGTTTTATGGTAGGGGAAATTTGAACAACACTACCTTTACATGAATAGTCCTAGGAGGAATAGTGATAGGTAGGAAAATGTAACCCATGCAAGGAATTTTTTTTTCAATCATATTGTTTAATTTAAGTAGTATGTATCGTTTTGATATTTTTTATAGAGTATGTAAAGGATTTGATGAAGTCTAAATTAGGCAGACAAGGGATGACACCTTTGTTAATGAGGTCATGTTTGACTGTGTATTGAATAATTTTTACATAAATAAATATTGGAGGATTGTCACTGAGAATCATAGAAACTACGGGAAAATGAATTCATGTTTGAACATCTGTGGTACGATAAGTACAAATAGATATTTCCTCACACTAACTACAGATACTTTCCTCTAAATCATGCATCGTAGGAAACTTCCCCAAGTTGGGAGGGAAATGTATGTTCATTGTCAAACATCCCAGTCACATGATGCTCATGGTGGTGAGGTGACATGTGCATAAGATCTGAAAAGGGAATCAGGCTAGGAATTTTTGACAATTCTTCTAGTGGATCCCACTCATCATCGTTGAACTAAACAATGGGTTGAGAGTGCTTTAGATCCTTAGAAATATGTTCAAAAGGAGTAGCAGTGATTAGATAAACTTCAAATATTATTGTTTTCTTAGGATTGATGTCATCAGCCTGGAAGGAGTCTATTTTTGGAGAAGTATTTTTATACACCTTTCACCTTATAGGAGCTTATAGGATTTTTTTGTCGGGTTTTATGTTGTTCTTACGAGATGTAATTTCAATTTTAGGAGTCTTTTTTTGACATAAAAAAGGTAAATGACTATGTGAGTTCAAGGTTGAACTGATGGAGGGTATTTAGGCTCTATATATGTAATAACATGCCTCACATCATTTATAGACATTTTTCTACTATGGGGATAGACAAAATTAAGCATATTTTTTGTGGCATTTTTATAGTTTTATAGAGATTTCACCTAAACTATTCTTATGAATAAGGTTGGAGGAAACTTTAAGTTCCTCATTATCTTAATTAATGGCATTATGGCGATCCTTTTTCCTTTAAAAATCCCAAGCCTTGATTGCTTCACTTGACACTCTCTGGTTATGGCTTCATGGTCAAATTGAGGGCATAATAATAAAGTTATTGCAGTAATGCAAAGGGAATGAAAAATATAATTAGAATGGCCCTAATTGGCATGCCACCAATGGAACTTGTTTTCATCATGCCATTGTGTGATAGGTCAAGAAGCATGAAGGCTTTGACTAAATGGATTAGGCATATGTTTTCACACCTCATCCTTCATTAATGGTTGATAGTAAGAAGGTTCGTTTTTACTATTGTTAGATTTTGAATCCATATTAAATACATTCATATTTGTAGAATCCATCAAAGGAAGGGTATATAAGACCTCATAATTCATGGAATTCTTGCTCTTCAATTTCTGAATCATTTGTATCTATTTAGTTGCTTGAGTCTTAATAGGAACCTTCTCAAATTTTCTCATGAGGTAATCTTGTCCTTTGGATTTGTCATAATATTTTTCAAGGGAATTAGGAGAAAAGGACCTAACCTTGTATTTAAGTTGAGGTTTTAGGGATTGAAAGAAGATTTGGAATAAAATATCATTCAGAATATTGTGTTCGACCTTGGAAGATAAGGTATTCTAATGATATATGAAGACTTGAGATGAATAATTCTCATTTTGTATGAAATTGATGATAGCGTTGAAGGTTTTTTCATGTAAATCATTATATTAAAACTCATTAACTAAGTTTTTTAGTAGAGATTCTATCTCCAATATTGAGTTAGGGGGTAAAGTGTGATACCAGTCCAAGGAATCTATAGTAAGATTATTAGCAAATATTTTAGTGGAAACATGAGAATTAAATTTTTTCATTCTTTAGAAAGGTTTCTAAAGGCCTTGATGTGTAAATTACCATCATTTGATCCATCATATGAAATAAAAGGGAAAATGCCTCCAATATCCATACTAGCAATGTATGGCAGTAGAGGCCCATGTCAGACTTCCCATAAGATCTTGTTGTTGATCGAAGGTTGGGTAGTAGGTTTCCCATTATGTCCATTTGGTGAGGGTAGGGTATTTTAACCCCAAGAGCCCATATTAGGATGCTTAACAATTTGGACCATATGGGCTTTCATTTGAGGGAATTTGGTCATCATGGTAGTTTTGTTTTTTGACTCATATTATCTATGAGTTGGAGGATAAGATTAGTGGGGTTAGAGCTAGAGGATTTTTCTGATTATCCTTCCCACTATCCACCCTACTGTCAAGTTTCTTACATAAAAATTCAAGGAGGTGTTTATTAATTATTGACTCAAGATCCCTTTTTTATGCAATAAAGTTATCAAGTATTCTTTTATTCTCATGAGGAAGATCAAAAATTTCTTCAATATGAATCTATTCCTCTTCATTACCTATTCATTTTTGTTGTGGGTGTTACAATTTTTCCTATTACCTCCTATGACACAAGAGTTTGAGTAGAAAAGAAATTTATAGTCTAGATGATAAATTTTTGAAAATGAATGTTCACTAGATTTTAAGAGCCTTAAGAAAGGATACTCTAGGATGGAGCATTGATCTGACTATTAGGAATTAGAGAAAAAATATGCGGAAACAATTCCTCAAACCACAGTAGTAGGAAATTATATAGCAGAATTCTACTTGCAGAAATATAACAACATAAATGAATAATGCACAAAAGAAGACAAGACAAGATTTAACGTGGTTCACCCAATGTGGGTTATGTCCACCAAGAAATTTCTCATAATTTATTATCAACCAGAGTAAAACAAATCTCACAGTCTTCTCTCAGTTATGAACTCACAACAAAATTCCAAATATGCTAAAGCACATCTAAACCACAATTGACACCCAATTGCATAGCCTTGATCACTCTTGATCACCTCTTGATCATTAAGACTCAAGACCTCTTGAACACTCAAGATATATTC
Source organism: Taxus chinensis (assembly GCA_019776745.2). Classification (NCBI taxonomy): domain Eukaryota; kingdom Viridiplantae; phylum Streptophyta; class Pinopsida; order Cupressales; family Taxaceae; genus Taxus; species Taxus chinensis. Next base: position 868,438,060 of record CM034146.1, on the reverse strand, counting down.
AAGATACCCTAACACCTCTATTTATAGGATTAAAATCCTCTTAAGAAGCCCTAAAGCCAACCCTAGAAGTTTGAAATTCATGATCTTTCAACTTCCCACGGCTGGAAAAATAGTCCCGACGTTAATAGCTAATTAACAACATGTTAACAGTAACATCACAGCAACTGCACAACAACGTCTCAGCAAATGACTGCAGAATGCTCCTGAAGTCTCAAAACTTAACCGTTTGAGCTCTAACACTTCAACACTGATTCAAGAAGACGAAAAACAAGCTCCGCACCCCAACAATATCCCACTTGGAGACTATTTCCACTAATAAAATTTCTTAACCCTTCATTGTTAACCATGAAGGCTTATCAAATTTGAACACAACTTCAACTTCTTCGTTGTGACCGCCTTGGTCATCATATCCGTAGGATTTTGACTAGTATGAATCTTTTCTAGCTTCAACTTATCTTCTTCCAAAGTTTTCCTGATGAAATGATATCTCAACTGAATGTGCTTCATCCTAGAGTGGAAAGCGGAGTTCTTCACCAAATGAATAACACTTTGACTATCACTGTATAGTTTCTAAACTTCTTGCTTATGACCTAACTCATAAAGCAAATGTTGTAACCAAATCATCTCATTTCTTGCCTCTATGGCAGAAACATACTTAGTCTTTGTGGTTGACAAAGCGACAACCTTTTGTAACATTGAAATCCAACTCACCATTATATCACCAACCGTAAATACATAACCTGTCGTGCTCCTCCTATTGTCCAAATCTCCTTCCATGTCCAAATCTACATAACCACATAATGTAGTGTCTAATCCACCAAAACACAATGCTTCTCGCATGGTCCCTCTCAAATACTGAAAGATCCACTTTACTACCTATCAATGCTCTCTACCTGGATCACTCATAAACCTACTCACTGCTCCCACTGCATCGAAAATGTCAGGCCTAGTGCATACCATAGCATACATCAAGCTACCAACTAATGATGAGTATGGTACCTTGGACATCTTGATTACATCCTCCTCAGTCTTGGGACTCTTCTCCTTTGATAATTTAAAGTGACTTGCCAAAGGAGTACCAACCGGTTTAGCATCCTACATACTAAACCTCTCCAAGACCTTCTTTATGTACTCTTCTTGAGATAATACCATCTTCCTCTCCTTTCTATTCTGAGTTATTCTCATACCAAGGATTTTTCTTTCTACTCCCAAATCCTTCATAGCAAAGGAGTCACCTAGCTGCTTCTTTAGTACCTTTATTTCTTTCATGTTCTTCCCTGCAACAAGCATATCATCTACATACAGGCACAAAATAATATAACTAGCATCAATAAACTTCTTGATGTACACGTATTGGTCTGAGTGACACCTGGAGTAACCCTGCTCCTGCATAAAACTGTCAAACTTCATGTACCACTGTCGTGGAGCTTGTTTTAAGCCATACAAGATCTTCTTCAATTTACACACTAACCTTTCCTTCCCTTTGACCTCATAACCCTGTGGTTGCTACATGTACAATTCCTCCTCTAACTCACCATGAAGGAATGCAGTATTCACATCCAACTGTTCTAAGTGCAGGTCTTCTACTGCAACTAAACCAAGAACAGTCCTAATAGAAGTCATTTTAACAACCAGAGAAAAATTTTCATCAAAGTCTGTACCTTTCTTCTGTGTAAATCCTTTGACCACCAACCAGGCCTCGTATTGTTTCCTGCCTCCATCTTCCTCTTTGATTCCATATACCCACTTGTTTTGCAATGATCTCTTGCCCTCAGGTAGCTCCACCAGATCCCAAGTTAAGTTTTCTATAAGAGATCTATGTTCTTCATCCATGGCCTTCTCCCACTTCTTCCTGGCATCCACCTACACTGCTTCCTCAAAGCACTCTAGATTTCCACTATCAGTGAGAAATAAATAATTCAAAGATGGAGTAAATCATTCAGGTTCCCTTCTTACCCTAAAAGACCTTCTGACCTATGGATTTTGGGGTTCCTAATGAGTAGGTACCTAAACCAACTTCTTGGACACCTTGCTATCTGCAATTTCCTCTAACACTGTGTATTCTTTCTTTGATTCCTCTTTCTGTTCCTGAAACTAATCTTTATACAGGATTTTTTCCTTAAATACAATATCTCTAGACAGAAATATTTTCTTGTCTTTAAGATTCCAAACATGGAAACCAAAATCATCTTCACCATATCCAACAAAGGTGCCTTTCTTAGACTTAGCCTCTAACTCGGTCCTGTCATCTTTATCAATGTGAAAAAATACCTCACATCCAAATACTCTAAGAAATGAGTAATCAATTTTCTTACCAGACCAAGCCTCTTCAGGTATACCTCCATCTAGAGCCATAGAGGGTCCTCTGTTAATCAGATAAATAGTTGTGCTTATCGCTTCTGCCAAAAACATGAGTGGCAGCCCTGCATGTAACCTCATGCACCTAGCACACTCCATGATTGTCTTGTTCATTCTCTCTGACACTCCATTTTCCAGTGGAGTATTTGGAACCGTTCTTTGCCTGTGGATCCCATTTACCGAACAGTAATCAAGAAATTTATTGTTGTAATATTCCCCTCCATTATCTAACCTGAGACATTTCAACTTGAGACTTGTTTCATTCTCAACCAAATCTTTCCATCTTTTGAAAGTTTCAAACACATCAAATTTATTTCTAATGCAATATACCAAAACTTTTCTAGTTGCATCATCAATGAAAGTGACCTAATAACATGAACCACAAATAAATTTTACCTTATTTGGCCCCCATACATTTATATGTACTAACTCCAACTTACTCTCCTTCTTGGTAGATCCAACCTTGAGGAATCTCACCTGCTTATGTTTCCCATAAACACAATCCTCATAGAAGTCCAAATCTAACTCCTTTAATCCATGCAACCTTTCCTTTATAATCTGCATGCCCTTATGACTCATATGACTGAGTCTCTAGTGCCACAAAGTTTCATCTCCATCTGCATCAACTAAATTACAATAATGAGGTCCACTGGTTAAATACAAAGTACCAATTTTCTTACCTCTTGTGACCACAAGATCTCACTTGGTAACCTTCTAAGAATCCACTGCAAAACTAACCATACATCCATCACTACCCATCTATCCCGCTGATATCAAGTTCTTCCTCAACTTAGGCACATTCCTGACGTCCTTTAGTAGCCATGTGTTCCCATTCTACATTTTCACCTGAGCACAACCTTTCCCTACTATGTTGCATGGTTCATCATCACCAAGATATACATGTCCAAAATCACCTTGAACAAAATTAGTAAAGTAATGTCTATGTGGGGTGGAATGGAAAGAAGCCCCTGAATCTAACACCCAAGATTCAGTAATATTATCTAAAGAAAAAATTAAGGCATCTTGACAAACATCACCTGCTACGAAATTTACCTCTTTATTTTCCTCCTTGTTCTTCTTATCCCGAAGAGCCAAAAAATCTTTCTTAGCATGACCAACCTTCTCACAATGCCAACATTGTAACTTACTCTTGGACTTTGACCTTCTGTGATCATTCGACTTCCCATAGTTACCTTTCCCTCTGTTCTTTTGTCTCCCTCTACTCTCCACCATCAAAGTGTTTCCAGAAGTATAAGAATATTCGGTGCTCTTCCTTCACATTTCCTCTCTTAGGATCACATCTATTACATCCTCAAACTTCAACTTCGAGTTATTAGAGACTGAATTACTTACATCCATAACCAAGCTATCCCAGCTATCCGGAAAGAAGCACAAAATCAAAAAATCCCTGAACTCATCATCAAAGTCAATTTTTACTGAGTTTAACATACTCACAACCATATTAAATTCATTCAAATGATCAGCAACAAAACCATTCTCAAACATCTTCATATTAAATAACTTTTTCATCAAAAAAAATTTATTAGAGGAAGAGGGTTTTTCATATAACTTCCCCAATGCACTTGTGATACCTTCCATGGTTTTCTCCTACGATATGTTGAGAGAAACCAAAGATGCCAGGCATAAAAGAATTGACCCGAGCAACTTTCTATCTAGAAACTCCCAATCCTCATCTGATATGGCTGTAGGATTTTTTGCTTTTCTAGCCAAAGGAACATGGATGTCCTTCTGATATAAGTAATCCTGCATTTACATCTTCCACAAACCAAAGTTCTGACCATTGAACTTATCAACCCTTGATCTGCCCTCATTTACCAAAGCTCCCACTCAAGCTAAACTTTCCCTGTGATTTACAACTTCAGCAAAAAACCACCAAAGCTCTGATACCAATTGTTAGGAATTAGAGAACAAATATGCAGAAACAATTCCTCAAACTACACATCATAAATGAATAATGCACAAAAGAAGACAAGACAAGATTTAACATGGTTCACCCAATGTGGGCTATGTCCACCAAGAACTTTCTCATATTTTATTATCAACAAGAGTAAAACAACTCTCAAAGTATTCTCTTAGTTATGAACTCACAACAGAATTCCAAAGATGATAAACCACATCTAAACCACAATTGACACCTAATTACATAACCTTGATCACCTCTTGAACACTCAAGATATCTTCAAGATACCATAACACCTCTATTTATAGGATTAAAATCCTCTTAAGAATCCCTAAAGCCAACCCTAGAAGTTTGAAAGTCATGATATTTCAACTTCCCATGGCTATAAAAATAGTCCCGACATTAATATTCAATTAACAGCATGTTAACAGCAACGTCATAGCAACATCATAGTGACTGCACAACAACGTCACATCAAATGATTGCAGAATGCTCCTGAAGTCTCCAAACTTAACCGTTTGAGCTCCAACACTTCAACACTGATTCAAGAAGACCAAAAACAAGCTCCACACCCCAACACTGACCCAAAAGAATCTTGGAAGAATGTGATACTAACACGATAATCCCTTCAAAAATTGCATCATTTGGGTGGAAGTTGTCTGTGATGAGACCTAGATAAGATAGACAAGATTGGCCATGCACAAAAAGGAAACAAGGGCCTATAATGTCTAGGAAAATAGATTTTTAGGTCTGTTTATAATTTTTAAAGACTGGAACAAAACCAAAATGAAAATTTATTCTTTCAACAAGTGATTTTCTATCAAAACGAAAAAAGTAGGGATTCACATCAGGTAAACAAAGGATGTTTGATGGCAAGAAGTTTGTGTACGCATTGTGCACTCTTATAATTCTTTCAAGTAGAGTTTCTTGGAAACGAGTGAGGTATACTCCAAGATTGGCACACAAATGGATAATATTAGAGGGGGAAAATCAACCACTATGATTTCATACCCTAAGGGAAGTAACCTTACACTAGGATAACCTAAGGTTTCGAAGGCCCTAGTTAGAAGAAGAGGACGGAACCCTATGGACGTATCCACACTATGAGAGATGGTAATGAACAAAATAATAATTTAACATAAAAGGAACTAAAAAAAATATGTTAACCTATCATGTGCATAAAATACTAAAATAACATATAGTAAATAGGGAACATAGGAAACTAATCTATATATAATGAAAAAATGTGTTAGAGCAAGTCCCTATTAGCTGAGGTCACTGATGCATCTATCTCCCAAAGGACCATACAATAAGAGTGAAAAAATTTTAAATGGAGAGGGGGGAAAAAATATAGAACTAGATCCCTATTGATTACCCAAAAGTGCAAGCAAACCATTCCAAATGAGAAGAAACACCAAGCCAAGAGTAAAGATGTAAGAAATATAGAATCTAAGTGAGCAGGTGTAGATTGGTGCAAGAGATAGAATCTAATGGTGAGTTCCTATTGATCTAATCTGATAATGATGATATTCAAAAGAGAGTTGGGGTATTTATAACTGATGACATCACCCACAAGAAACAACATGGAATTTTTTTTTGAAATTTGCACCATCCTAATCTCCCGTAGGAAATGACATCGTCCAAATGTGAAAAATACTAGGGAAGTGTGTAAACTGTTATGAAAATAAAATATTATTGAGGAATAAATGGGGTAATAATCAAGCTCGATGTCAGAAGAATGCAAGGAAAAATAAGAAGATAGTCTCAGAAGAAATTCATCAAGGGGACTGAAAGTTTCTCTATCTTCATGTATCATCCCTAGCCCAATGGTTACATCAATATTGATACGCCTATCCCGGAATGATCCCCTTAAGGAAATTGTTCCCAAAAATAGATGTATAAGCAACGTCTAACATGGAAAGAGAAATTATTAATAACATATATGAAAATAAAAAGTGTTAAACAGTAGGTGTATACACATATCATTCAATGATTTCCACATTGTGTATTATATCTTACCCCTTAATTTATTTATTTTTTTAGGATGTCAAGTTACACTAAAAACACGTCGTTGAGGTAATTTTGGAATTGTTTTACACTTTTGACAAAACATTTTTGATGACAACACTATTTGGATCGACAAGACAATAATATTAGGACTCTAATTTTTAGTTCAAACTCACAATGATATTGATGATAAGAACATTATTATTCCAATATTTTTTTTGTTACATGGATGAAACAAGATAAATATTAATTTGAAAAATAATAGAGAAATTATTTTATAGATTTTAACTTACAATAGACAACATGACGACGCAATACTTTAAATACAAGACTAACCTAGAATAAACTATATAAATAACAAAATATTCATAAATGTAATGATAATACAACTAAGAAAATAAAAAATACACCTAAAATATTAAACATTCGACTTATAAATAAACAACAAAGATACTTGACTATTTTTCCTGAATAAATGGCATGTCAAAAAATGACTATTTAGAATGTTTTATCAACCATGGTGTCATGGCTGAATGTTTTATAGAGATCTAAGATCCTAAATTCCATTTGATACTAATTTAGTAATACACGTAAAATATATATCTAATTCATAGTGCATTAGTCACTCAACCTTGTCATTCTTGGAGGTCCCAAACAATATTTTGCATGGGTTTAACAAGTAAAACCTTAATTCTCGTTATTAAATGATTGTATGTATTTCATCGAATAATATAATATTAAACACACCACCTACTATGAGAAATAATTTTATTTTTGTTTAATTTTCCACTAATAAAACATAATAATAATACTCTAAAATATTAACATCAGAGACATATTACACATATATAGTTTAAGCTTCTCCTATAAACAAGTAGTTTTCTCTAACTAGTTTCCCCTCAAATATATCCATAACCTATATACGTGAGTTTATTTTAAAAACCAAAATTTCATAGAGAAATAATCAACTACTATTCTACCATATGAGTTATTTTAAAGAAATCATATAATAAATATATTAGTAATTACTTCGTAAAACTCTATAATTAATAACATTAAAAATATTAAACTTACAGAAGTAATAATAATGTGGTAACTAATAAAAGTAAAACTGAAATTTCCCCCTTAATCCAAACATGAAGAAAAATATTTCACTTATATCTAAAATTTTATTTCCTTTCCATGCTCATGATTTGGATGGTTTTATTTTAAGGATATCGTGCAACCTTTGACGTGGTTTTACAAGTGACTAAAGAACAAAATACAAAGGATATTTTTCAAGTGGATTTTTAGCCAAGAAAAATGATGGTTTTCTACTAATTTACCAACAACCACAAAAGGAATGGTTTTACATAAAACCCTACAACATAAATATCATGATGATACTTTCTCCTTATGCTTCATATATTTCCACTATATTTACACATCAAAGGATTACATTGGATAATCTACTCTCTTATTACAAACTTGAACACATGAGCACAATGTATGAGCCTACATTTTCATCCTAATATTTCATACATGTTAGTAACAATTACTTTGTATAGATAAGGGTAACTGGTGCATTTATATCTTGAGAGGGTTCCTTGAGGTGCCTGTCAAGAATGGGGTATGATTTTTCACATGGTCATTATGGGTTAGACACACTAAATACAAATACATATTTATATGTGGTCCTACATTTAGTTATCCTTGTCCTTCTTTCTTGCGCATAGTAGTACTCACGACACTTTTTTTCTGTTGACTCCATCATTGACAGCCTTTTGACTTATTCTTTCTCAATTTTTAACACATTACATCATTTTTTTGATATTTTGGTATCATTGGATGACACCATTCCCTGTGGGTGATGGTGTCTATGCTAGGTTTCCCTTGGCTGATAGCATCACTCGCAGGACATGGCAACATGTACATATGCATACCACACCAATACATTCATAAGGAAGGAAGAATGATCATAGGAACTAGGCATCTTTTCGTCAGCCCAATTTACTCTTAGTTCATCTTGAATTTGATTTGTATTACTAAATATTCTAAAGTATTGGATTTATTGCACTATTGGGTCGTCTATCGTGAGTCTAGGATAGGAATGGTTTTCACCTTTTGCACACATAGTTATTCTGTCTTAGTTTACTACTTCTCAAGAGAGAAATATGCGTTAGCGACCACAACATAGGTAAGTGTTATAGCCTTTTTTTAAAATAATTTTTCATAGATTAGTTCATTTCCCTTCCACATTTATCGATGTTAGATTATTATTGTATCTACATCATCTTTGAAGCACAAAATCTAAGAGATTGGGTGAATTATTTTTCATTCAAAAAATTCATCCACTTACGCAATTTAAACCATTAACCATTTAATTACTCATTAAGTATGCATCCAATAGAATATAATCATAGAAGATAAAATGAGAGTACAACAACAAAAGAAAAATAGATGTAAGTGGGAAATTCTCAAGGGGGACAAAAACCACTTAAACAAAAATGTATTAGAGATATCAATTAACTTTATTTGAGCACCAACTCAAAAAAGAGCACTAACGCTTAGGTTTAGTGAGACACCAACCGCACAAGGAGCACCAACCCATAGATTTAGTAGAGAACAAACCCTACAAGGAGGCACTAACCCCCAAAATAAATCATCACAAACCCCATGCACCTTATATTCTTATAACCACTTATTTTTTGTTGCAACAACTTAAGATGACACAATGAAGCTCACTCTCCTTCTTCATTGATATTTTTTCACTAGGTCAACTCACTCTTTATCTTCTTGAACAAGCTAAATTAGGTCTAATGACCTATCTCCCCAACACCTAAGGACACTATAGAACAACTTCACATACTTTTTTACCTCCATTTGTGGTTATAAATAAGCTTTACATCTCTCTTATTCCTTCTAGCTCGCACTTTAACACACTCACTAAACTAGCTCAAATGATATTTCTAATTTTCCTTTATACCCTTCTCATGATCATAATACATGTACACCATCCATCATATAGAATTTTTTTTATAAAATCCTAAAAAACAATATCCACAATAGTATATAAGTCACCACCATCATTTACAACCACTTAAACCACCATTAGCACTTAAGAACCCCTAAAACACCAAAACAACCTACTCACCAATAAGGGAGTATTATAAAGTAAAACCAACTTTAAAAAAAACACATAGACCACTTATACATGTATTTTAATCCTTCAAAAACCTCCAAAAACCATGAGAAACTCTACAAAAAAATTTGACCTCATGAAGTTATTCAAGAACAAGCACAACTACCATGTCCCAAAACTTATCCTTCAAATATCAAACCATAACTTCATAAAATATCATTAAATAATTGTAGTATACCAAAGGAAATATCATTACCTTAGTGTCATCACGATACTAAACACATGCCATAAATAAGATCGTAGAGCCACCAAAACACCTTTGCAACAATATTGCCTTAAACAACCCAAAGCTACCCAAAAATGAGTCATGAAAGATAGGGCACAACAGACATCCCAAAATATAAAACATGGTTAAAACCATCATGGAAACAAATAGTAGCCACCATACTTCCTCAAATAGTAATTTAGTCATCAGGTCCAATGGAAAACTTGAGAACAAACTAAATTTTTCTAGAAACTTGTAATTTTGAGTGGGGCCCACACACTGCCAATACCTCTAACTTGTACATGGATAAATTTTAAGCATTACTATACAAACACCAATCATCACATTTGGTCAAAAAATTCATTCTAGACCACTACAACAAATATCTCTTTTGTCGCTGCATAGCTAGGGTTTTTAAAGGGTTTAAAAGTTGTTTACCTTCTTAGAAATTTTTCATAAAATTATGACAATCAAATGACCTGATTACACTTGAAAAATATTATGAATATACATATTAAACCATCCTTAAGATATTGTGTCCCCATGTAAAGCACACACTCTCGAATGAGCATCAGAAAGTCCAAATTCAATCTCGGATTCTCATCTGCAAAACTAAGTATGCAAAAATGACATATCTTGCAAAATATTCATCACCAGAACCTGAAACATAGACCAAACCTTCATATAAACTGGAAAAACGTTATATAATTATCACATAATCCCAAATATTCTCATAAATACTGACTCTGTTGCACTGTATCATTCTTTCATAAAGACTAGGTCTAGCAACAAACCAAAAAACTCACTTTCCATGTAGAATTCCCAAGTTACAGACCTCAAACATCACACACGTGATAGAAAATATATTTCACAGCACTGATATAAATCAAATTTACATTTTCAAGTTGAAATCAAACTAAATCACCTCATTATCTCACCTAGGGCTTCAAAATAGGTCTAGTGAAGACTTAGAAAACATTATTACTATCTAAGACAACCTTCTGAGATACTCATAAGTGTCCCTACAACTCATATTCATGTTATACATTATCTGATCATGTATAAAAATATGCTACATTCCTTTCTTCATTATCCATAATATCATTCTTCTTACTAGGCCTCACTAACAAGATTCAACAAGTATGACTCCCACATCACTTTTCTATTGATGAACACCTATAAAAAAATTAATTACACTTCATTACATCACACTAGCATTACTAATACCTCTAGAAGGAACTAATACACTCCAATAGTCCACTACATTTCTCAAGAACCCATGTAACACCATGTAATCTCAACAAAATACTCACCTTTCATTGACACTACCGAACCTACATGTGTCTTATCTCTTTTGACATATATGACATTCAATAACTATACTGACAATATAATACTTTTACATCAATTAAAACAAAATGCCAACAATCTCGCCCTTTCCCACCGATGGTAAACCTATTGATGAAAAAAACAGAAAATCCATTCTCCTCCTAAGTAATAAACATTCCATATGCTTATTCTCCCCCTTTTGAGATAAATGAAAAACATACACAAATTCATCAACTTGTTATATGCTCACAATTTGGTTGGAAACATCAATTAAACCAATCAAGGTCCATTTTCCATATTGTTCTCTAATTTGTTTCCATGGATCAACATAACTCCCCTTAAGCCAATGCATACCTTCTACGAAATGTGTCACACATTGAACATGCACTTCTCATTTCACAAATGATACAAATGGACAAAACTTAAGATACCAAATGCAAGGTACAAATAACAACCTCTTACACATTGATGACACCTTGAACTTTTCATGTCATTTATTACTATCTTGACTACCATTTTTTTCCTTTATGAGTTGAGACCATGTTTAGTAGAATCCCCCAGAGTCCCATACTCCTCATGATGCCAACATTCATGCTTCAACATATACTCATGACTTGACACATTGTTCTCTTTCTTCAATTATTGTATTCTTTTCTTCATGAATTGAGAACATCACATTCTCCCTATTTTCATGCTCATCTTTGATGCATCTGGTATCATTATTTTCAAAAAATAGTACTTGAGCTAAACAATAACATCCTCCTAGAAAAATAAATTCAACTCCTCATGATAATGCTTCACAGTCATAACCTAGGCCTTAAAACACAACTTTCATTTAAAACATGCACTCACACCCACACACACACACACACACACACACACACACACACAACAATAAATCTTCAAAACATTAATATCTTGCATCAATTGATGTATATGATACCAAATTTTAGAAGCATAGGCGTGATTAATTTCTCTGATTATGCTCAACAATATTTAAAAAAATTATAGGATAATGAACACATAACCAATCATAGTCATACCTTTTTCCTTCAAAAAAAGAGTCATCATACTCTAAATTGATAGTCTAAACTTCCAAACCTTCACTTCTTCTTCAGATCTAGAATCACAACTTCAAGCATTAGAATATTTTGATCAATTCATCTGACTGATGATTAAAGCACATACTTTTACCTTTATTGATAAGCATACCTCTTATGTTCCCTCATTGTGGTGAGAAATACATAATTGACACAATAAATATGACTTGATAGGACACATTATATGGTTATGTAGACGAATTGAGTACATCGTGTACCATTGGAATAATTTTACTTCATATATGACATATTATAGTCAAACGATGCCCCCTGCGATAAAATATCTCAATTTAATCCTTCTATGAAGATTCATAACTATGTCACATGTTAAAATTGATTCTTATGCATTTAATCATGTCATTATTACACCTATATCAACTTCACAACACATTCAACTCATTACTCAATCTTGCAAACATCATTCATTAGACATATAAACTTACTTAATCACTTCTTCTAATACTTGAGCTCTCACGATATCAGAATTAGCATAAAATTCATATAACACTCCCTAGATTACATTGTACATATACATCATGCTCATCCTTTTGATGGGTCGGTGTAACTTCTAATAATTTAATCAACTTGTTCAAACGTTGATGTCATTATACACCAAGGCTATGTGGAAGGCTATATGCAGAGAAAAAGATATACAACTAAGTATTAAGGTGGTTATCTTTTTTGGGGGGTTTTGTTTAGTATCGGTTTCCTTGTTCTCCCTAAAAACTACTGAAAGAAAACATAGGTCTAAACTACTAAAAAATTTAAACTACCAAATGGAAATTGGAGTATAAAAAATACATCTACATTACTGAAACAAATTTACTAAATAAAATTCTTGATAAAGTCAATGTTTACTTGAAATGAAATACTTGCTGAAATAAAAAAATAGTAAAGGAATATTGTTGAAAAAAATGAATACAAAATTGCATTCAGATAATTTTCAAACCAAGATACTAAAATTGAATCTAACCAAATATAAATATCTTTCATAAATTACCAATCTTCAAATATCCTAATTCAAGTGGACCTTTTTTCTACTTCGGGGTTGAGGCTCTCAACACAAACATATAATCAAAACAACATGTATTATACTGATCGAAATAAGTTCTTTGCATACTCTAGAGTTCAAGTGAAAAATAACTTCTTTTATCAACTATTATAGTAATATATAAAATTATTACTATGAAATAGTTAAAAGGAGGTGTTTTATATATACAGTTGATTACAATGCATGCCATAAATATAGGCAACAAATTTAACCAATAATAATTTCATCATGAACCTACATATATGACCAAATATCTCTACAAAGTAGTTCGTGAAATCTCTATTGGTCACTAGTTTGCATAAGTCAAAATAAGGGGAAATGTGTCACTTTCTACTTTAGATATAACTATTTAGAACATTCCCATGCATAGATTAACATTTTTAGGAGTAAAAATTATAGTTATTTTGATTTTATGATGAGTCAATTTATGGGCTCATCATCTCCCCTACACTTTACATTTTTCATGTCCTTGTGAAAACTATCTTTGACCTGATATTTGTCAGAGCTGTTTTGTCATATCATATTCTTCAAATTGATCCACATAATGTTTCCTTATACCTTTGCATCCTTTGGTTTCCAACATAACCTCAGCCCATTTCTTAAAATTATCATGAGAATGGAGAGCAATAACTTTTCTAAGTGTTCATGAGGCTAAGGACCATAGGAGGCTTGACTTGCATGCAAACCCATTCATTTCTATACTCATTGTTCCCTTTCTCTACCAATTACCGAATAATCTCTAAAAGAGCATCCTCTCTCCACATACACAAGATGAGATTCTGAGGAGAGATAACTTCCATTCGTTTCAATTGAAAACTCAAAGTTTCCGATCTCTTATCAAAAAATTTCATATCCTTACCAAAATTTTGTTGATACTAAGTTTCAAATTCTTGGACATAATTTGTCAAGATCTCAAATATTTTTCTACTAATGTCGGCCTAGTAATACAAATACCTAAAATTCTTATTCATTGCAACATCATTCTGGTGCTGAGATCAAATGTAAAAAACAACAATTTTGGCTTTTTGTATAAAGATGTCAGTTTGTTCCTCCCACACAATCTTATTTATTACCAAGTATTGAAATTATTTCAATTCAAACTCTCCTACTAATAGATTTATAAGGAAATCAATAACATTTTAAAATAGCATATTATGCATTGAAAATTCACATAATAAGTTTTAAACTTCTGGGGTACAACTCTGATAAATCTGTAAAAATGTCTTCCCATCAGAAGCATTATGAGGATCTCCACAACAAAGTCTTTACAACTACCATAAATAGAATTTTTCTTGATGAAATAAACTATAAACCGAAGATGGTTTTATGTAAACCATAATTTTACATGCCAAAGGAAAGACATACTCAACAATTTCTTTATTTTTTCTCTTTGCATTATAAATTGACTCAGCCTCTTCTTTAAGTGTTATATTTTATTTTACCAACTCTTTATTTCTAAGTGATAGTTGAGAACAATGAGAGGAAAAATTATTCCATTCTTGCAAACCAATATTTTTTTGTCTCTTTAGACTATTGACTTCCACTTTCTAAACAGTTATTTCTTTATATTTTTCTACACTCATTTGTTCAACCTCATTTCAAAGAGAAAAATGAGTTGTTTTCATACCTTTTTGTTGTTCTTTCAAAGAGGAAATTTCATCTTGGTCTTTCCTTAAAACTTCATCTCCTTTTGAATCTTATCCACCAACTTCTTGTGTAATAGGATTTGTACCTTTAGTCTTGATTTTGAGAGCTACAAGTGTACTTTTCGGATCTTCCAAAGGATTTTTCCTCAATGGCACAGTTGTGTTCTTCAAGAATGCTCTAAGTAAACTCAAAATCTTGTGACTGTTCTCCTAGTGCAGAGGAATTCTAATCTCAAAAAAACTCTTATGAAATTTGGGTTACACCCTAATAAAAAAATGGAGGCTGAGAAACTCCATCTTTCTTTGCAGAACCAGACCTTTTTTTTTCACAATGAACTTGGAGCATGTGTTTACATGGTAGTATTTATCTCCAAGGATCTAGATCGAGAGGTCTTATTTGTTTCATTTGTAGGATATTATATTAACATAGGGGAAAGATAAGGAACAGATTGAAGCTTAGGGTACGGGATATGGCCTTGTTCGGAAGAAATTAGTGTAGGAGCCTACCTATCCCTCTTTTATTTGGAAATATCCCCTGCACTATCCTTTTCCATTTTTATCTTGGGTTTCCTAGAAGCATGGTGTGTGCAAAAAAACTAAATAATTATTAGGTGATTATTTATAGCATCGCCACTACCACTCTTATACTTCTGTCAAACCTTGATGACACTATATGCGAGGAATTTGAGAATATTCTCCTAAATCTTAGGAATTTCACTACCATTATTCAAATGAGTAATATTTTTTAGTGTCTCTCCCTAGAATACCAATGATTTCCCATCACAAACAATATACATGTTAACCTATAAAGAAACCTCCCTCCAATGGCCTATCAAGCTCTTTCTCTTAATACCATTTTGAATTCCTTAGGGATTAATGATTATTTCAAGAAGAGTTTCCCATTCCTAATGAAAAATATCTATCAAGTCTTTAACAAGGGAGTTAGTGACAACATTAAGCCCAAAATCTTGAATACAAAAGATTTTGCTCATAATGTGGTTGTCTAATTGAATTCTTTTCCCTGCTATTCTAGAACAAGTTTCCTCAAAATTTGAAAGAAATTCTTGAACTAAATTTTCATCAAAACCCTAAATGTTTCAAATAAAATATAAATAACTTCCATCATCGAAGACCAGATAAATAACGAAATTCCATAGAAATGGCTCGAAAGACTCTGTCTCAGACTTCTTCTTCTTCCCCATAACACAGACTAGTTCACAATAGAAATTAAGAAAGGTAGCAAGGGGGTTGTTTTTTACAACAATGGAAATGGTTTCGCGAGAGAGAAAGATTAGTTGTAAGTAATGTTAGTAGCTTAAATTTGAACTACTCGTGAGTTAATAATGGAACCAAGTCGGCATAAAATGGTCACATATAGGATGGATGGAAATGTTTGAGCAGGAAATCCTTTAATTCCTTTACATGTCCTTTATATTACCATCCTTATCAAGTGTGTTGTATTTTATTCCTAAAAAAGAGTGAAAACATGCCTTTATTTACCATTATTACCCCTATCTTTGTAATTACTTTGTTTGATGTGGTTTTATAGTTTTCCTAAATGCATTGGGAAGTTCATCATAGTTAATATCCATAGCAAAAATTAAGTACACATCATCTTACCTATTAAACATACTTCTGAATTTTGATGCTCCACCTCTTACATTGGTAAAGAAATTGAGGTTAATACACATGTTAATCAATTACATCTCTAGCCTTTATTTGCATGCATAGAAGAAAACATATTTTTGTATTATTTATATATAGGGAGAGAAAGGATGATAATAATAACTATGGTCTTGTTCCTTTATTTGGAGAATCCTAAAACACTACTCATGGGTGGAAGAGTTGAAATATTCCACTGAGTAAAATTCCTTGCACAATTTTATGTCATTAGTGAACGTTTCTTTATCTTGAGGTTGGTGATACAAACTCAGTCTATGGCCATTTACTAAAAAATTTCTTCTTTCACCATTAATTTGCAACAGTTTCAAAGATCCATTATCATATATATTTTCAATGTGGTATGGCCCAAGCCATCTTGTTCTTATTTTCCCTTTGAATTGTTGGTATTTTAAGTCAAACAACAAGGCATGGTATCCCTATTTGAATCTCTTAGTATTGATATGAGATTCATTCCAAACCTTCCTCTGATGTTGAAGGATCTCCATCTATTATTTTTCTTCTATCCACATTTCATCTAATTCATTTAGTTTGATCACTCTATCTTGTGAGATTCATCCAAATCAATTCCTATCTTCAGTGTTGTCCTCCATATTTGTATCTCAAATTCTACTAGGAATAATGGCTTCTTCCCATACACTAGTTGATACGGGGAGAAACCAGTGGTGGTTTTACAGGTTGTGTGGTATACCCAAACTACTTCAGGAAGTCTTGGCACCTAATTCTTTTTATCTGCTTTAATAAATTTAGTTAGGATTTTTTCCTATTCTTTTTTTGTGACTTCCACCTGCCCATTTGATTGGGGTGGTACGGTGAAGATTTCATATGCTTGATCTAGTAAATATTCAAAAAGTCCTTAACCATGTTGGACACGAAATAAGGTGCTTGATAATATAATATAACTTTGGGAGCTCCAAACCTTACTATGATATTGTGGTACAGAAATTCAACTACAACATCCTCATTGGTAGATGTGAGTACTTGAATCTTGACCCATTTTTTTAACATAGTTGGTGCACACCAGCAGGTACTCTTTTCCATAGATTGGGGGTTCTATAGGTTTGACAAAATTAGTCCCCCACCTCTCAAATGGCCATAAGACAAGCTTATTATTGAGGGAAATTTCATAACACAGAGTAGGCTTAGCCATTAGTTGACATCCATACATATTTCTTGATAGCTTTATAGAGAGAGGCCCAGTAGTATGAAACTCAAAGGACCTTATGAATTTTGCTCTTTACTGAGTACTGTCCTTCTCAAATTTCATCATGGCATGCTCTCAATATTTCATATACTTCATCTTCTCAAACACACCTACAAATAATTCTATTAGGAAA
The DNA here is from genome assembly GCA_019776745.2 of Taxus chinensis. Classification (NCBI taxonomy): domain Eukaryota; kingdom Viridiplantae; phylum Streptophyta; class Pinopsida; order Cupressales; family Taxaceae; genus Taxus; species Taxus chinensis. The sequence continues at coordinate 868,420,245 of CM034146.1, read as the reverse complement.
ACATTTAAACAAAACTCCATTACACCACTAGATGTATGCAAAAATATGTGTGGCCAAAAAGTAGACACAAATCCGGTTTTCTAACATTTTGGCCATAATGCGTTCACGTTTTGGCTCGGTCATGCTATAATGCATAAACAAAAAATATAGGTCGCATTACATCTCAGGTTTACCAATCTGAAATGTGCTTGCATTATAACATGCTCACATTATGGTTTTCTATGTTTTTCTACATTATTCTGCCCAAATGGACATATTCCACATTAGAAATAGGAACACGAGTGCATTATAATGCATTTGTGTTTCATCTTTTTAGGGTTTTGAATACCCAATCCAAAGGCTTGGATTTCCAAACCATAGGTTTTGATTGTGTATATTAAACCGTGTTTGACAGAAAACATAAAAAATTTCATGTGTGCACCCCAATATCTCATGCATTAAAACATAATATTCAAAAGTAAATTATACTACGATGTCAAGCTGTTTTTTACCTTGATAACGATATAATTCTTTCTAAAATCTGATTAGTTTAAGGATCTCATCCATAATTTCTTTTACTAGTGCCTTGTTTTCTTGCAAAATGGATACATTTTGGTGCACAATTTATGATTTTGTCATCCAATTTTAAAAAATCATTGTTTTCTAAACTCCATTCTACACAAACTCAAAAAAAAACTTAGAAACAACTTTTTTTCCTCAAATTTATGGAGGTGTACACATAAATATTTTATTTTTGGGATATGTACACTTCAAATATTAAAAATAAATTATATATTCATCCAAAACTTATGAAAATTTAGTGTGACCTCATACATGGTCTTAAATAACTTTCTAGTAAAGAGATTTGAAAAAAAAATTATACAACTCAAAAAATGTGGGGGCACACACACAATAGGTTCTTATCTTTTTTACACAAAAATAGACATACTTTGTGTGCACACAACATTTAAGCCTCTTAATCTCAACAATTTTTTATAAAAAAGAGTAGTTTACAAACTAGATTTTGAGCTGTATGGTACTTATTCTTATCACTTTTTCAAATTTTGAGAATATGCATGCCAAATTATTTGATGAAGTTCAAGTTTCACTAATTTTAGGAAAAAGGTGTCCCTTTTATACCTCCTTTTGGCCCCTCATCTTTGTGCACTTACCCTACTTGTATGTATAATTGTTTTTTATTAATATTTTGATTCTTTACTGGTAAATTAAGGTAGAAAATTCCTCATGGTTAGATAATTAGCAAGATCAGCAAACCCTGGAGGGCGTCTTGTGATTGCAGTCAAGTGCTCATATAGGAAGTGATCTTGAACTACCTCCTCTTCTCCAAAAACATTAAATCTTAAAAGGAAGTCATAAACAACATTAGCGTTTCTAGGATTATCAATAATGGTAAAATTAAACTCTTACAAAATAAGTAACCACGTGATAATTATGCCCCCTACTACTGGTTTTTTCATTAAATATCTTATGGCTGAATGGTCCATATACACAGATTGTATATCGAGTAATGTAGTTTCTAAATTTGTTCAGAGAGTTAAAAACAACTAGAAATTACTTTTATGTGGTGTTGTAGTTTCTTTCTGTGGGGTTCATGTTTTTACTGATAAAATGGATGACATAAATTTCATCTTCCTCATCTTTATGTCCAAGAACAACTCCTATTGGTGTGTTGGAAGAAGCGGTGTGAATATGAAAAGGCTTGCCCTAATTGGGTCTTCTCAAGACTGGGAAAGTGGTTAATTTCTTCATTATAACTTCAAAAGCTTACTGAAATTTAGGATTCCATTCAAAAAATTAGTCTTTTACCAGTAGAGATAACATTGGAGTAGAAATCCTACTAAAATATTTTATGAACGGTTTGTAATAACTTGCATGTCCAAGTAAACTTATGATATATGTATGATTTTTTGGTGTGGGAAATTACTGATGACTTCTATATTTTTAGGATCAACTTGGATACCTTTAGTAGAGATATGATAACCAAAGACATCTCCCTGATCATCCAATATCAAGCATTTTTCATGACTTAAGGGCAGTTGTTGTTGTTCACATCTAGTTAACGATTTTTAAAGATTTCTCAAATATTCTTCAAAAGTATACCCATGGAAAGTAAATTCATCTAGATAAACTTTAACAGATTCATTGGTGAGGTTAGAAAAAATAGCTAAAACTACTCTCTAAAAGGTGGCAGGTGGATTACAAATTCAAAATAGTAGAACTTTGTATGTAAATGTACTCGAGGGACAAGTGAAGGTGGTCCTATCTTGATCATAAAATGTTATAGTAATTTTTTTATATCTGCTGAAACCATCCAAGAAGGAGAAGTATTTCTTACCTTCCAAATTGTCCAAAACCTGATCTATAAAGTGTAAGGGAAAGTAATATTTCTTGGTGGCCTTATTAATATCCCTATAATCTATACATAATCTTAATTTACCATTTTTATTAGGAACTATAACAAGCCGTGATACCCACTGACTATAAGATATTGGATATAAAAATCCTTCCTTGAATTCAGTGTCTCTATTTCATTTTTTAAAATGTCTCTTAGTACGGGATCAATCCTTTGTTGTGGATGTCTGATTGGTTTGACATCCTTAGTGTAAATATAATGAACACAAATGTTTGGATGAATCCCTTTCATATCAGTTTAATCCCATGAAAATAATTTTGAATGATTTCTCAAGAGGTATATAACCCTAGTCTACTAGATGTCTCCTAATTTTTTTCCAATTATTTCTTCCTTTCCTACCGCAAAAGTTACTTGTTTAGTTTCTTTCAAAATAACAAGTTCTATCTCAGCAATCAAAGAGTTCAAGGGAAAAGCATGAGGCTGTAACTGTTAGTGAAAATCAGCAGCACCCTCTAGATGTTCTATCAAATTTCTAGTTTGACATTTTAGCATCCAGTGTGATTGCACAACATTGAATCTTTTCCTCAAAGTGTGGGACTTGTAAAAGTGGGAAAAGAATCTCCAAATTAGAGGCTGGTTCCTTAAATCCTCTGATCAAGATGTATCACTTGACAGGTCTGCAGAGGTTTTAAACTCAAAATCCTACCCTAAACTCTTCCAAGGGGACAGAGATGAGAGAATGCAAAAGAAATAAAACTAGTACTAAATAAGGTGATATAGCAAAGGATTGGTAGAAACTTGCTACTTCTGAAACATTGACAATCACATTATAGAAACTATAGCAACAAAACATGCATGCAAAAACTGATAAATATGTAATGAAAGATTATGAAACAATGAATCAAACAATATAAGAAGAGGATTGAGGAACTCATAATCACAGAGCTTGCATTGTCATTTCCAATATCAAATATACATTCATTACAAAAACCAGGGAGGCAGAAAGACATGTTGCATTTGCATAAAAGAGGTAAAAATATTCCACAAAATCACTTTCTGAGGAGTGAAGAGAAGGGAAGCTTGCAGAACCATAAAAAATGTCCAACCGTTTTACAAAAATGAGCCAAATTTGGCTTTTAACAATGCCCATTTGGAGCTCAGCAGAGAGAAACGTGGGAAAACATGAGAGATTCTTTCAACCACTAACCAAATTGAATTAAAATAGTATGGGAACCCTTAAAGATCCATTCCCTAATGTTTTTAACCATGCTGGGAGAGAATGTGAGCCATACTTCATTAAAAATGGTGGTTGAAATGTCAGTTTTGTTGACTTTTTACGTGCCAGAGGACGTTTCTCCATTTTTCTCCCACCAAATCTTCATCAAAATGACAAAAGTGAGCTCAGAATCAAGTAGAGAATTTCACTAAATTTCTAATGATATAAAGAACGTGAAGAAACCAAGCTCTGGATTGAAATTTATTCCCCTTTTAAGATTTTAGGGTAAAATAGGGCCGAAAACCGGTTGGCGGGAATGAAAATTTAAAATTTTCCCACTTTTTTGCATTTAGGAAAATTTCCCCAAAATTATCCACGCCCCACTAGTTCAGGTGCCATGTGGCATGATTTGATTAGTTGTGGGCCCTTCCTGCTTCATTTTTCATCGTTTTGGTCTTTGGAAAATTTTCCAAAAATTCTTCGCATCAACTAGATGACCCGAGGACACGTGGCATGATGTGATTCACCACGGGCACCTATTGCTCTCAACTTCTCCGTCACTGCCAACCAAATTACCTAAGCTCAAGTACGTGGCATAATCCCAATGGACACGGGCCTTTCATGTTCATCTTTCCCTATGGGCTTGCCTTATGTTTTTTGCTGCCACATGGACACATGGCATGATCCCATTAGCTCGGGCCTTGAGAGGCGGGACTTCCTTTTGAAAATTTTCATTTAATTTGCCTTTGGGAAAATTTCCCAATTTTTTCCCACACTTCGCCATCCACTTCGTCTTAAGGACACGTGGTGTCAATGCTAATTGGTTGGTGCAGGCCTTGGGGCCAAAAATTTCAAATTGTGCTCACCTTTGGGAAATTTTCCCCCGACTTCTCCCCACTGCGCTCGAAGCTCCGACACCCCCTGGGACATGTGGCATGATCTCGTATTGGGTCAGAGTTTTTTGCGGGGCAGGATTTTCCTCTTAGCAGTTTTCCACACTTGAACGAAATGGAAAAATTCCTTTCGGGCTTCTGACCTCTGATCCCCCGAGGACACGTGGCACCATGCGGTTGGACACGGGCCTTGGGGCATGAAAAATCTACATTTACCAACCCTTGGGAAATTTTCCCAACTTCTCCCCGCCTGGACATGTGGGCCAAATCTTATCCGCCGGTGGGCCATCGATCTGAAAAATTCCTTTCTGAACCCTACTAAACACTTTGGCAAAAATTTCCAAGTCTCCCTCCACGTCTCCGACCTTTCGAGGACACGTGGCCTCCTTCCATTAGCTCAGGTAATTTACATGGGAAAATTTACCATTGCACCAACACTTGGTAAAAATCCAAAAATTTTCCCCCTCCTCCCGATTCCTCTGATGCCGACGTGCCTGGCTTTTGATTAGCCGACGGGACTGTCTAGGGAAAATTTCCCACAAAAACTCCACCAAACCATAACTTCAAAAATAAATGGAGTTAGGAGGAAAACTTTACCTTTCTGGAAATCTGAGAAAGAGCTCTATCTAATGGTGCCATTTCTAGAAGGTTTTGAGTGCCCTAAAAGATGAAAAAACATTCTTTCTGAGGCATAAGGGAGGAAGATAATGAAGGGAGTTAGCTCAAAACATGAGCAAGGGGCTTATTTTTGATAACAATTTTGGTGACTCGGAGGGGGTCATCTACCTGCCGGAAGAAGTTACCAGTTGCATGAAGCAATCTATTGGGCATAGAGTCATCAAATTCTCTGCCTGGTACCCCAACTGATTAGAACAATGCAAGGAGGAAGAGGGAGGGTAGAACATCATCTGATGGAGCAAGGCCTGCAAAACACATTTTCTGGGACATCAAGCTTGTGCCAAAGCACTTAGGGAAAGCAAAGCTAAATTACAACAAAGACAATGTGCATAAGCACTTGGAGGAATGAAAATCTAAGCTAATATGTACAAGGTGGAGAATTTCCTTCGGTAGCAATGCTTTAGATGGATTCCATTGACTGGAATCTAGTAATTCTTCACCATCCAATGTGGAACAATTGGAAAGCATTGTTGTCCTTACACCTTGTGACCATGTAGGGGCCACTCCAAATGGCATCAAATTTTGAATGCTTCCCTGGTTTTACTCTGTTTGCATCCCATTTTAACACTAGATCCCCAACTTGGAAAGATTTGTCCTTGGCCTTTCTATCAAAGGTCTTCTTGATCAAATCTTGATCCTTCTCCATTGTTTGGGATGCCTGATTTCTGATTTCTTGGAGTTCCATAAATTCTACATATCTAACTTCCATGGGTCCAAATTCCAACAACTCCAACTGCTTCATGAGTTCCAATGTTGGCAACTCAAGTGACATGGGAAAAACTGCCTCTCTTCCATAAACAAGCTTGAATGGAGAGTTACTTGTAGATCTCTTAGGGGTTATCCTATCAGCCCAGAAGGCTGATTTCAATTTAGTATGCCAAGCCCTCTGATTTTCATCAAGAGTCCTCTTGATGATCCTTAAAAAAATCTTGTTGGTAGATTCAGCTTGGCCATTACCTTGAGGATAATAATTTGATGAAGTGCTTAGGTAGATCCCATTCTTGATAGCCCATTCTAGTTACCTTGGACCCAATGAATTCCAATGCTTTATCTGATATTATTGTAGCAGGTATGCCAAATCTAGTTGCTATCCCTTCATAGAATTCTAGGATGCTGGATTCATTTACTTATTTGAGTGCCACTGCCTCAGTCCACTTGGTGAAGTAATCTATTGCTGTTAGAATCCACTTGTGTCCTTGGCTTGAATTTGGGTTAATGACTCCAATGACGTCCAAATCCCATTGCATGAATGGCTGGTCAACTGAAATTGGATGCAATGGAAGGGCGGCTAGTCTCTCCTTACCTATGAAGAATGCACAATTCTTGCACCTCTTGATCCATGCATAATAGTCATCTAAAATATTGGGCCAATAATAGCCAGCTCTCATGATCTTGAGAGCTGTCATTCTTGGTGTAAAATGACCACCAGCTGATCCACCATGGAACTCTTCCAACACCCTGTGAATCTAATTTGTACCAATGCATCTCAGACAGCACTCCATTCACATCCCTTTTGAATAAAACACCATCAACAAGGGCATATGGGACAGCCTGCAATCTGAAGTGTCTCCTTTTGGTTTTATTCATCTCTGGAGGGAATAGGCCTGTGTTTAGGAAGTGCATTATGTCTTGGGTCTAGCAGGGAGTGAGGACACCATCATTTTCTTCTCGAATGTTTCCCTATTCATGGCTGTCTTGCAAGGCCAAAACAACCTCTTTCTCATTGCATGCTTATGTTTGTTTGTTTAGGACCAACTGCTCACACAATCCTTTTCCTCTGACCAACTTGGTGAATTTTATCTTAATTTTATACTCCATGACATGAGTAATCCACCCTACTCTCTTTTCATTCAGGTCTTTGTTGAGGAGGAAGTATTTAACTCCCACATGAGAAACCAACAATTGAACCTTGTTGTTTGAAACTAGATGCTTAAATTTCTTCAAGCTCCTAATCACTACTAGAACATGCTTCTCAATGAAGGAGTATCTCACCTCAAAGTCCTCTAGGATTTGGCTGAAGAAAGCAATTGGCTGCTCATCATTATCTTTGTTATGTTGTACCAACATTGCAGAAAAAATATCATCACCTCTAAATGAATAGAGGATGAAATCCTTGGAGAAATCTGGGTTAATGAGAGTTGGAGCCTATGAGATAGCTTCTTTGATTGCTTCAAAAATTACCTTGCCCTTTGTTTTCCATTTGAAAGATATGTTTTTATTTAACATCTTGGTGATAGGTTTGACTAGGGCTACAAAATTTGGGACAAACCTCCGAACAAAATTTATCCTTCCCAAAAAAAATTGGAGGGCTTTCTTGTGGCTTGGCAATGGTAGTGCACTTATGGCTTAAAAATCTTTCTGGATCAATTGCTAACCCTTCTTTGGAGACAATGTGGCCAAGGAGCTTTCCTTCATGAGCTAGAAAAATACACTTTTTGGGATTTAATGATACCTTGAATCTTCTGCACTTTTGGAACACCTGTCTCAAATGAAAGAGACGGTCTGCTACATTTTTTGAAAAAATAGTGATATCATCTAGATATATTAGCACCATTTTGTTAATCAAATCCTTGAACTCCATGTCCATTGCCCTTTGGAATGTAGCTCTAGCGTTGGACAACCCAAATGGCATTTTTCTATATGCATAAGTCCCCCATTTGGTTGTGAAGGCTATCTTGAATTGATCCTCTTCCTTCACCATGATCTGATTGTACCTCGAATAGCCATCAAGCAATTAAAACCTTTCAGAGCCAGCAACAACTTGCAAAATTTTCTCCATAGAAGGAAGTGGGCAATGATCCTTGAGAGATGCTCTATTCAAATATCTAAAGTCAACACACAATCTGATTTCTCCACTCTTCTTTCTAACTGGAACCAAGTTGGCTACCCAACTATAATTCTCGATAGGAAATATGATATTTGCCTCTATCAACTTATTCAATTCCCTTCTCACGAGAGGCTCCATGTGTGGATTAACTGGCCTTTGTTTTTTGCCTAATGGGTTTAGCACTTGGGTCTAATTCAATAGTGTGTTGAGATAACTTGGGACTGAATCCTTTCAAATCCTCATAGCTCCAAGAAAACACATCAGGGAATTATTGAAAAAGCTATATGAACTCATACCTTTCTTACTCAGTTGTCACTTTACCAATTTGGAGTGACTTGCCTTCTTCCACCAAGATGGGTACTGAATCTTCTCCCTTGACTTCGATGTTTTCTTTCTCCTTCCTAAATTGATCATCAAGATTGAAAATGGACTCCAAAGTGACAAGTCTCTTTGGTAGTTTGTTGGTTCTCAGCTTTACCACTTGATCACCATACTGTTGTTCTAACTTTTCCTGATTTTTAGATGAGAACTTAGCCTCTTCTTGCAAGAAATGGATGATTTTTTGATCATTTTCAAACACTTTCCAACTTACATTGTTGTCTAGCACTGAAGGCCTTACAATCACATGAATTTTTGGCTGTACTTTGTCTTTCTTGATGCTTTCAACAACATCAAAGGCTGCTCCAACTGCTGCAAGCCTGTCAGTAGCTTGGTTCTCTTTTCTAGGGATGGATTTGATGCTAAATCCCTCAAAATCTTCAATGATGTCCCACACCCTATTTTTGTAGCACTTGAGCAGATCATTCTTGGTAGCATGCTACCCTCTAACTTGGTTGACAATCAGCTCACTGTCACAAAAGACTTGCAAGTTCTTTATTCCTCTTTTGATTGACCAATGCAATCCGTGTATCAAAGCTTCATATTCAGCAGTGTTATTAGAACATGCAAACTAAAATCTAAAATCTGAATAGTACTTGACTCCTTGAGATGAAACAAACATAGCTCCCCCTCCTACACTTTGTCTACTTCTTGATCCGTCAAAGAACAACTGCCATACCTCATTATCATCCTTGTGGTCTGGCTTGGTGATGCTAGGAATAGGCTGATTTTCTTCATGCATGCAATAGACTCCTAGCTTAGATTCTTCTATTTCTTGATAAGGGTCAAAAGCATGCACCTTGCTTGCCCATTCATCAAGAGTCAAATCTGATATGCTTCTAACCTCGGTGTCATCTTCATCAGTGCTTGGGTAATCCTCTTGATCAAACGCTGAATAGTTGGTATTGATTTGGCTTGGAGTGTGAGGCTCAATGTGAAAGTTTGTAATAGGCTCAGATCTGATTGTGACTTTGGTTCCATATCTTGTTCTAAAAAACATGTGTGACCAATCAGCAGATAAGTAACCTCCAATCTTAGCTGTGAAATCGCTTGACAAACATAGGGCAAAGAGTGGTAGAAGATCTATCACTGAGACATATTGTAAAACAACAATGTTGGGGCATGCATGCAAAGTAAGACTCAAGTTTTTAATCACTCCTACTATTGTCACTACTGTCCCATCGAATTGTACTACCCCTTTGGATATGACTTCATATTGAAGCCCCAACTGATCAGCTATTTTCTTGGGCATTACTGAACTACTTTCCCTGGAATCAATCATGCAATTGTGTACTAATTGGTTCCCAATTATCAATAAAACATAGAATGGAGGGGGCTTCAACATTTTACCTTTCTATCCTCCATGATTCCCTTCAGGCTGGGCAACATTTGTGAGTACCTTCTCTTGCATTTGGACCTGTTGATTTGAAGTTGACCAGTCCTTCATGGCATCTTGTAGCAAATCTCTTTAGCATGGGATGGATAGTGATTCCCACATTGATATGTTTACATTTGTCCTCTTCAGCTGATCAATGATGTTGAATGGAGATGAAGCATATCTTTTCTGCCATTTGGCCTGCACATTCATTCATTGCACATAGGCAACAATAACTGGCATCTAAGCTGGTTTGAGAGCTCGTTTGGGTGGTCCTTGCATGTTTGGAACTACATTTTATTTGCCAACAGTTTGTGAAGTGGTAGAAGGTTGTGGATTACTTGGAGACAATGGCTATCCTTCACCCAAATTTCTCCTTTTTGACCTTGTGTTGGCTGCAACACTTTGAGTTATTGTTTGATTTATGCCAAAAAAGTCTTCTGCCTACCAGTTTACAAGTGTGGTATCATTTGGAGCTGATTGTTGCTAGGATGTTTCTTGTTGCTGGTTATTCCCTTGACTCCCTTCACCCTCCATGTCAGTTGTTGTTACCATTAAGGCTTGATTTAGAGCACCATTGAAACACATAGACTGGTTTTGAGGTTCATTGATATGGGAAACACCAGTCATACTCTTGAGCTTTGTTCTTTTATACTGGCACTAGTGCTTTAGAGGTAGATGTAGCATTGTGATTATAGGGCTGAAATGGTCTGTTGGCAGGAGGCCTTGCTTGATTTTGATTTACAGATGGATTGGGTGGTCTTTGAGGCTGATATGGCTGCCTATTAGGCTGAGCTTGAGGTTGATAAGAAGGTCTAAAACCTTGGGCTTGTTGCCTCTTGATTGTAACCAGCTCATTACCTAAATTTTGCAATTGCTTAATGACTTATTGAAGTTCATTTGGGGCACTAGAAGATGAAGTAGAAGCTTCATTTGAACCCTGATTTCTAGGAGTGGGTATAGGAGCTAAAATAGGCACTTGACTAGTGCTTGGACTTTCTAAATTTGGATACAATGGCATTGGAAGCCTAGGAGCTAGCTTGCCAGCTTGAATCAGAGCAGTTTTCAGCCCTAATGGCAATGCTATAAGCAGCAGGGATAGTTGTGCCTCCCATGGATTGAATTAACATAGAAATATTAGAATTTAAAGCTTTAAGGTAATATAGAAAAGCACCTTCTACTGTTGGCCTTACTTCCATTTAAATTATCTCCCAGGTCCTTTGAAATCTGAAGCTGAAGTCGGTCAGCTTCTCATTGGGAGCTCTTTTGATAGTTGTCAATTGTTCCAAAAGGGACAAGTTATCTCCCTTTTCTCCAAACTGCTCATGGAGGGCTATACATAACTAGTTCCAATTTTGGATAGATCCTGAACCAAGGCTCCTGAACCAAGGCTCCTGAACCATTGCAAAGCCTTCCCTTTGAATGAAGATGCTAGCAGTTTGACAGCAACTTGCATCTCATCAATCTCATGGATTGCACAAATATTAGCAATATCCTTGACATGATCACCAGGAGTGGTCTGATTCTCTCCAGTAAAGTATGGAATGTTCTTCAATACTGCAATTGGGATTGGATTTTGTGCATTAAGAGCAAGTGGACTGTTGCTAGTGAAGTTGACATATGGGTTGTGTTGTGCCATTCTGATTAGCCTTAGAACCCTTGTTGATTGGATGAAAGGTCTACTAGATGGAGGAGTTGATAGAGTTCTGTTTGGTGGAGATGGAGACCTTTGAATTCTCCTCCCTCTTTATCTTCTTCTTGGAAATAATTGCAAATACTCAAACAACACTTCTTCTTCTCCAACTCTTGACCTTGTGGAGATTCTTCTCATGAGTTTTTCAGGTCTAGACTGCTAAAACTAGTTGATTCTTCTTCCTTGGAGTCACCAGATGTGAAATTCAGGGCTCTTTTAAGAAAGAAACTTGCAACAAATGCGCATCTATTTTATTGCAATGAAGATGAAGACCTTTAAGGTCCCACTGGGCATGCCAAAACTATTAGTGTAAATCAGCAGCACCCTCTGGATGTTCCATCAGATTTCTAGTTTGACATTTTAGCATCGAGTGCAATTGCACAACATTGAATCTTTTCCCACAAGTGTGGGACTTGTAAAAAGTGGGAAAATAATCTCCAGATTAGAGTTTGGTTCCTCAAATCCTCTATTCAAGTGTGCATAACATTCTGTAGAGGGTTTACCTATGACTTAATCAAACTTTTCCAAGGGGACAGGGTTGAGAAGATACAAAAATAAACATAGTCTAAATAAGGTGATGCACCAAAGGAGTAGTAGACATCTGCTACTGTAAAACATACATAGTTCACAAGAAATTATAGCACAAAACATGCACATATTACCAAAATGTAATGAGAGATCAGAAGACAATGATAAACGCATGAAAGGATTGAGAAAATTTTAATCACAAAGCACACATTATCATTCCAGGTCCAATACAGTGCATTACAATGGCCAAGAGGTAAAAAGAGATGTTGTATTTGCATGAAAAGGTAAAAAATTTCCACAAATCTTCCAAAGGATGAAGAAAAGGGAAGTTGCAAAGCCAAAAAAATGTCTAACTTGTTTAAAAATGAGCTCATTCTAGCTTTTACAATGCAATTCGAGCTCAGGAGAGAGAAATGCGGGAAAACATGAAAGATGCTTCAACCACTGACCAAATGGTATTAAAATAGCATGGGTACCCTCAGAAGTCCATTCCCTGATGTTTTTAACCATGCTGGGAGAGATTGTGTGCCATACTTCATTAAAAATGGTGGTTGAAATGTCAGTTTTGTTGATTTCCACATGCCAGAGTAATTTTATAATTTTATCACTCCAAACTCCACCAAAAAACAAAATTGAGCCTAGAATCATATAGATAATTTTACCATCTTTCCATTGATATAAAGAACACAAGAAACCAAGCTCTAGATCGAAAGTTATGCCCCTCTGAAAATTTAGGGCAAAACAGGGCCAAAATGGGTTGGCGGGCCGAAAATTTGAAATTTTCCCACATTTTTGCATTTGGGAAAATTTCCCCAAAAATCTCCATGCCCCGCTACTTTGGTGCCACATGGCATGATTTAATTCATTGCGGGCCCTTCCATGTTTCATTTTCCATCGTTTCGGCCTTTGGAAAATTTTCCAAAAATTCTCTGCTGGCTGGATGACCTGAGGACACGTGGCGCGATTTGATTCACCGTGGGCGTTTGCTGTCAAATTTTCCATCACTGTTGACCATCTTCCCTAGGCTAGACACGTGTCATAATCCCATTGGACGCGGGCCTTCCCCATGCTTCATTTTCACTGCAGGCCTGCCTTATATTTTTTACCGCTACGTGGACACGTGGCATGGTTTTACTAGCTCAGGTTTTGGGGGGCGGGATTTTATTTCAATATTTTCCTTTGATTTTTCCTTGGGAAAAATTCCTAACTTTCCCCCATGCTCCACTGGTGCATGGACACATGGTAGGTCTTCATTGGTTGGTGGGCCTTGAAGGGCTGAATAATTTGTTTGTGCCAACGTTTGGGAAATTTTCCCAACTTTTTCTGCCGGTTCGACCCCCGACGCCTCATGGGACATGTGGCCTCCTCATATTGGTTTAGGTTTTAGGGGTGGGCCTTCCTTTTCAAATTATTCCAAACTTGGGTAAAAAGGAAAAATTCCTCAAAAATATCTGCGACCCCGCCGCCTCTAGTGCCATGTGACACCATGCTATTGGATGCGGGCCTTGGGGGAGAAAATTTTACTTGTGCCAACCCTTGGGAAATTTTCCCAACTTCTACCCACCTAGACACGTGGCTACATATTATACACCGACGGGCCATCGGGCCAAAAAATTCCTTTCTGAACCCTGTGAAACACTTGGTAAAAATTTCAAGTTTTACCTCCGCCTCCGCCCTTCCGAGGACACGTGGCCTCCTTCCATTGGCTTGGGTTTTGCATGGGAAAATTTCCCATTGCGCCAACTACTTGGTAAAAATCCAAAAATCTTCTCCCTCCTCCCGTTTTCTCCGATGCTAACGTGGCGGCTTCTAATTGGCCAACGGGACTGTCTAGGGAAAATTTCCCACAAAAACTCCACCGAGCCATAACTTCAAAAATACATGGAGTTAGGAAGAAAACTTTACCTTTCTGGAAAGCTGAGAAAGAGCTCTATCCAATGGTGCCATTTCTAGAAGGTTTTGAGTGCTTGAAAGATAAAAAATTATGACTGAGGCACAAGAGAGGAAATAATGAAGGGAGTTAGCCAAAAAATGAGCAAGGGGCTCATTTTGGATAACAGTAACATGTGAAAAATATTGATGTTGTCAAGGGATAAAATCTTAGCTAAAGGAAAATAAAAATTAGTGGATGTGTGTTCTTCATCATAATCATACGTCTCTTCATAACCTTCAAGAGAAATTTCACTTACTGAGGAGATGGTCTCTTCAGAGCTCAAAATAGTTATTTTCATAGCCATTGTTTTTTCTGTATCCACAGTATCATCTTCATCAAACATTGGGTATGTCTCAGAAATTTCTTCCATATGTTTTTTTAGTACAATGGTGGCAAGATAAGAAGAACTCATGTTTTTAGTATCCAAAAAATATACCTATACACGTTCACAAACATCCACATATGGTTGGGAAGGAGGATAAAGAGAAATATTCTTTACGTTTTTGCCCATTTGAAATAGTCATTTTTCCTAACCTATAGTTAATGTAGGCAGTAATAGTAGCTATCAAGTGTCTTCCTAAGATGACTGGATATCCCATCTTTCGATCTTTAGGCTGTAATATCATCAAATCTAATGGATAACCCTAGGATTCAACCATAACCACAACATCCTCAATTACACCATCAAGTACAACAATAGATTGATCTACTACCTAGAAGACAATATTGGTTGTGTGTAATCCTATCAAGGACAAAAAAATAAATGTATTAGTTGTTATGACATTGATGGAAACACCAAGATCCACCAAATGTTAGATATCGATTAACGAGTTACAAAAATTGTAATGACTAGACTCCTAGGGTTCTGATATTATGGTGAAAGAACTTTTCTAGCTACAAGATCAGCTAGATTTCCTTCAACCTTGAATTCTTTTGGGTATTTATTTTTCCTTCCTAGTGTATTTATGAAATGGTTCCTAATGGTTTTTTTTAATTAGAGAATGTCCCTTATTTATCTTAAGAGTGGGACATCAATATTCAACTTTTTTATCTCTTGAACTAGTGATGTCTCTTCCTCATTATGTATTTCTTTTAATTTTTTTGGGAATGGAGATGAATGCACATTCTTTTCTTTCTCCTAGTCATCCCTAGTTTATTTTGTTTGTGGAAAATATTCAGTTCTTTCACTTTCCTTAGACACTTCAGTATAACTATTATAGGATTGTTCACTATTTTTCAAGATCTCAGCTATAAGTTATTAATGAAATTAACGTGCATTATCTCACAATGTCCTACTTCATTAGTTGAATATGTTTTTTGATATTTGGGGTTTGAAGTAGGATGTACTAGAATTTGAGTTTTTTTTCTTCCTTTATGGTAATTTTGTTTTGGTGGCGGCATTAAATATTTTTGTTGTTGTGTAAACCTCCTTAGCTTATTATAGTTTTGTCGGGGTGACCATTGTTGGTTTGGCCATCGATGTGAATTAGCTAGTGGTGTCCATTGTTTCTGCTTGTATGGAGGCATCCATGGTTTTGGATTTAGGTAGGCCATAGAATTTGGTGGTGTCTAATCAGGTTTTCCCCAAGTTGGTGAACGATTCTGATCTGGCTATGCCATCATCTAGGGGTTCTGAGTAGGTCTCAAGGCCTAAGTAGACTGATTATTTGATCCTTGAAAGAAGTTTACTTCTCCATTCATTTAAGTCATGCGATTCAATCTCTCTTTCAGCTAAGGTAGGAAATTATAATGGTTTGTGTCATGGTCAGGGAAATCACAGATCAGACACATTTTTGTGATATCTAAAGGACATTCTTTCAAAGGGTATATTTTCCTACATCTGTGATTGTATACGTCTAAAGGATACTTTATAAAATTGTTCATAGCTTTTAGACCATCCATGGTTGTAGTTAACAGTGTTAAGATGTCTATTTTCCTATTATCCATCCCCTCTAAAATTTATGAGGTACCACAGGCATGTTTTGATGTTTTCCTTCTTCAAAGGCATGCCCTTGTTTAACAATAGCTCCTACATAACTCATTCATCCGTTCCATGGAGATTTAGTATACATCACCTCCTCCCATAATATGAAGGTATTATTTGGTTTCATCATCAAGTCATTTAAGGAAGACTATCTTTGTTATTTCTTCTTTGAACTCATAACCACTTCTCATACATCAACAAAAAAAATCTATCCAAGTAATCTTCCATATTTTAATCTTATTTTTGCGTTATCTAAAAATAATCTTCCCTCCTATCTCGTCCCATATAATAGTATTGGTATTTTTCCAAAAAGGTAGTCTCCATCCGTTCCCATGAAGGAATGGAGTTATAGGGAAATCCCATAAACCACCTCATGGAATATTATTTGAGGGTGGAAGGAGAAATATTGAGTCTCTGATTATCTATTAGGTAGTCATATGTTTGACAAAGAACTTTGAATTCAAACAAGAATTGGTCCATATATTCTATAGACATTCCCCGAAAGATAGGCAAAATGGATGGGGAAATTTTTTCATAGGTGCTTCCTTTTCCTCATTTAAAATAATGGGGTAGGTAAAATTTATACCCAATGGTATCTCATCATCATTTCCATTGTCTCCCATTTCTTAAATTTATTTAGGTTCTAAATAAGATGATACAGACTGTTCAGTATCACTCACACGTATGGTATTAAATTTTTTTTCACTTTCACGAGTATTTTTATCATTATTTACTACACGCACTCGAGGTGGATATATTATTTGAGAGTTATGAGGCATAAATATCCCTTGAGTTTCCTATGGCCCGTGCATCATTATTTATTATGAAGGTAAGGCTTAGGGTCTCTATTGGTTGCATAACTCAACTTCACTAACACCTATAACATAGAATATGAATAGAATGGTGTCTTTTTCTTATGTTGTCTCTGCAAATGTTGTAAAAAATGATGGGTCACAATAACTTCCAATCATTTAATCAAATTGTTCAAATGTTGATTTCATTATAAACCAGAGCTATGTTCAAGACTATATGTAGAGAAGTGGATATACAACTCAGTATTATAGTGGTTCTATTTTTTGGGAGGTTTTATTTAGTATCGATTTCCTTTTTCTCACTACAAACTACCGAAATAAAATTTTAGGACTAAACTATTGAAAAAATTAAACTACAAAACGGAAAGTAGATTATATAAAATGCATCTATGGTACTCAAAAAATATTACTAAATAAAATGATTGTTAAAGGACATACTTGCTGAAATTAAATAATAGTAAAGGAAATCTGTTGAAATGAGGACATACAAGATTGCATTCAGATAATTATCAAACCAAGATAATAAAATTTAAACTAAGAAAATATAAATATCTTCCATAAATTACCAAGCTTCCAATCTTCTCTATCGAGATGGTCCTTTCTCTACTTTGAGATTGAGGATCTCAACATAAACATATACTCAAAACAAACAAGTATTATATTTATCAAAAAAACTTCTTCACATAATCTAGATTTCAACTGAAAAATAAATTTTTTATCAACTAATGTAACACTATATAAAATTCTTACTATGAAACAATAAAAAGGAGGTGTCTTATAAAAACAATTGATTACAATGCTTGCCATAAATATAGGAAACATATTTAACCAATAAAAAATTCATAAAATTTCCATGCCACCCTATAATAATCCAAGAAATAGGGTTCCTCATTTGTAGATGGTTGTGGGTTAATCCTCCAGAATAGTGTAGTGGATGTGGACTCATACTCCTTCACTACAGCTGCTCAAAATGGTAGAAAATATGTATCATCAACCTACATATGTCACCAAATCACTCTATAAAGCAGTCAGTAAAATCTCCCTTGGTCATGAGTTTGCATAAATAAAAATAAGGGAAAATGCATTATTGTCTACTTTATATATATATATATATAGAACATTCCCATGCATAGATTAACGTTTTTAGGAGTACAACTTATAGTTATATGGATTCTATGATGATTTGATTTATGGGATCATAACCTTTGTTGTCAAGCCTCCAAGAGCACACCCACATAGATTCAACTAGGTCTTCATTATGACAAGATCATATTGGTTTTATTAGACCAATCCATTACTAAACAAATATGAACCTATCTCATATTAAAAAAAACCTTCTTTTCCCAATCATGATACATCTCAAATTTTAGACCTTCTAACGTAATCACAACTATTAACCTTCATATTTCAAACTAGTACCAATGAACCACTATTCTCCTCTCTTACTTAGACATCCATAACTTTCATTCAGGACTTTCAATGACACATAGTTACAAATTATAAGTGCAAGAGCATACTCATAGGTTCTTGATTACCAAAAATCAAACCCATGACCTGTAAATGCTTGATCTCCTATAACACATCTTCATGAAAGTATGAATATTTTTTTGTCATGATACTTATGGTGTCTTCATGATTAAAACATCCTCTATAGCCATATTCATCTCCTAAAATGGAGATATTTGTGTTATAAACCAATCTTCCAATATTAGGTCACTAAGTCATAAAATCTAGACTCATACAACATTTTTATGCAATACTTAGGTCTTGAAGCATCTTCAAGACTTCTCAACTTCCCTTTTTACCCAGTTCTCTCTGACTGAAATCTTGAACATGAGAAAATAGTCTTTAAATAATAATTTCCATGTATAAGGAATACACAACAACTCAATTTACAATACTTTCCTCTCTCCTAGATCCTAGGATTTTCAAGATAGTCAAAAACCTAAATAGGTCACACTATGTCATTAAAGTCTCTGAAAACTCAGACCCTATGTACTTACCTATCCTTGAAGCATATTCAAAAGCATATATTCTTTTAAACAAGACCCATGATAGTCCCTGACATTCATGACTGTAACTGAGAATATTCAACACACAGTTATGTCTTCTATTCACTTGATACCCTACTTCTTAGATCTGAAGATACACATTTGCAACACTATTGGTAGTCTTACCTAATTGTTCCATAACAATATATTTTTTAAATACCTTGGTCATATCCTTATCAGCATACAACACTATGTTGTAGATTTGAGGTGACATAAACCTAGACTAGGTCTGAAAAACACACTTTTAACCTCTATCATACATGTCTTAGTCCTTTAATAAACTAACACATCATTGATGCTTTCCTCAAGGAAAAATAACACTATGATAAATATTGAATACCTTGTAACATATGTCACAACTCCATGACTACAACACCACATATTCATTCCATCCACTCACACTCCCTCCATGTTTATGATTTCTCCTATACATGAACATCTCTAAGAAGCTTCGTAGAGACATAATAAGTCATACAGTTATAGGACAACCTCTTTATGAGATTCCATGATATCCTTATCACATGTGGCACCACATCTTCATCCTTCTTCAGATCAACAACCTGTATACATCCTTTACTAGATTTAAAAACCTACATAGATGGGTTTTCTTGACTTACCCTTGGTTAACATGCCTTGTCCATGTTATTTTCTTATGATCTAGGAGCATGAAAGAACTTGCTTTGTCTAGAAGGATGATGATAACAAAATTTGGCAATATAATCAACATTATTATACTTTTACAAAAAAAAATCATTCTTACCTCTTGGTTGGTATGAGCTCAATCTTCATCCATGATTCCATAAGCTATAAGACTTGAATGAACTTCTACACTCTTTTTCTTTTTTTCCAAAACCATTGGAACAATAAAAATAACCATTATATGACTTATAAAAAGTTAAAGCAATTGGTTTTCTAACAGATATTCTCATCTCATAGCTCTTGAAAATGTTATCCATGATGTCCACCTTGAAACTTGGGCTAGGAACATCCTTATTTTGAGTAGTATCCTCTTGAATCACCTCTTTACCTTTTAGGTTCTCCTTGAACCATAGAACATTCCTATCTCCTACGAACTTTTTACTTTTTAAGAAATCATCTAGATCCTTAGAGATATTCCTAAATATTTGAAATGATCTTGCTTTTGCGAGCTGATTCAATGAATTCTCATGTTTATGATTTCTCCTATTCATGAACGTCTCTAAGAAGCTTGGTACAGACATAATAATTCATACAGATATAGGACAACCTCTTTATGAGATTCCATGATATCCTTGTCACATGTGGCACCACATCTTCATCCTTCTTCAGATCAAAAACATGTATGCATCCTTTACTAGATTTAAAAACCTACATAGATGGGTTTTCTTGACTTACCCTTGGTTCACATGCCTTTTCCATGTTATTTTCTTATGATCTAGGAGCCTGAAAGCACTTGATGTGTCTAGAAGGATGATGATAACGAAATTTGGCAGTATAATCAACATTATTATACTTCTACAAAAAAAAAATCATTCTTACCTCTTGGTTGGTATGAGCTCAAGCTTCATCCATGATTCCATAAGCTCTAAGACTTGAATGAACTTCTACACTCTTTTTCTCTTTTTCCAAAACCATTGGAACAATAAAAATAACCATTATATGACTTATAAAAAGTTAAAGCAATTGGTTTTCTAAAAGATATTATCATCTCATAGCTCTTGAAAATTTTATCCATCATGTCCACCTTTAAACTTGGGATAGGAACATCCTTATTCTGATTAGTATCCTCTTGAATCACCTCTTTACCTTTTAGGTTCTCCTTGAACCATAGAACATTCCTATCTACTGCGAACTTTTTACTTTTTAAGAAATCATCTAGATCCTTAGGGATATTCCTAAATATTTGAAATGATCTTTCTTTACGAGCTTATTCAATGAATTCTTTTGCTATAGACATTACTTCCTTTTCAAATTTGATGCACTCTTCATCCTTAGATTTTAGGTTTGTAACTAAAGTATCCATTTTAGTCTCTAGTTGTTTGATGATCTTATCATACTCATCTATTTCATTCCAATGCTTTTCCTAAATAACATGAATATTTTCTTCACATTACTTGACTATTTCCTTTAGTTTCTTGTTCTTCTCTTTTGCATGCTTCAATTCCTCTTGAATAAACATCAACTTAGTTGTAAGATCAGTTTCTTCTTCTTTTGAATGCATACATGAGCCACCATAGATGGAACCTTCATTCTTAGAACTCCTAGTACCCTTCACCATTAAAATAATTTCATTACCATTATCTTTATGTTAGAACATAATATTAAGTACTTGGGTAAGTGCAACAAGTTGGTGGCCAAAAAAGGGGTCATAAGTGGACGTTATATTGCAAAAAAAAGTGAAATCTTAACTTGTAGGGATTATTAACAATATGCGCACTCAAAATTAGAAAAAAATTTACAAATAAGAATCGTAGCATCTTGAATCTAGTTTCTAAGCTACTAATTTTTTTTTAAAATGGACAAGTTTAACTATAATAAACACTAACAATTCTATGACTTGGTTTTTTTTCTTAAAAACCTATAAGATTGTAGTTTGTTTGCACATGATTTGGATGAGAAAATCTTGTTATTTATTTTTTTCCTTTGGTGAAAAGTTATATGTCGTTGTTTATCTTGGGATGGATTTTATTTTGTATTTTTTCAAGCAATATGTTTTTTTATGATTTTTTTTGTGAAAGTGGTCAAATTTTTTTTTAGAAATGGATCACTTATGTTTGTCCACCATAACTATATAAAAAAAATATCGAAATCAAATATATATATATATATATATATATATATTAGATATATATATATATATATATATATATTATATATATTATATATATATATAATTAACATGTATATAATATTTCTATGCTTGGGATGCTATAGGTTTTATCACATTTTGATAAGCGAAACAAATGTTGCAGTCTTAAAAGTAGACATGAACATATCGCTGGAAAAAATGTCCTAACACCTATATTAGCAAAATTATAAAATGATATTTATCTTATTATATTCACTTTAAAATAAATATTTCTATGAATTTAACAGTCTCCCCTACGCGATGGCACCATTTTTGTGAGATGTTTTCATTTTTTTACCATCGTAAAAGTCCACATAAGAGAAAAGTTGAAGTTTTTGACATTTTACACGCCATAATGACCTCCCATAGCTTTTGTTTGGGAGAAACATATCTTTCCTGAGCCTTAGGGTCAGATTTAATGATGCATATATAATCACAATCATATTTTATAAACCATGATCGTGGTTTTATAGCAAATACCGTGATTACTCTTTATAAACCGTGATCATGGTTTACAAAGCACGATCATGATTTATAAATCATATTTACATGCATCCCAACGTTTGAATTACCATTTTATTTTTATTGTTTGACCTTATTGTATGAATTAATGCAAAATTATGTCACTTTCTACACATTTTTCTTATCATCGGAACCAAAACATCATGGGAGACAAGAAATGAAGTCAAAAAAGGAAGTCAATAAGTAAAAAAACACCAGATGAATTAGAGGCAAACAGACCTCAAAATGTTGAGTGAATGGGGAATATTTTTGAATCAATAAGAGGTTCATCTTCCACCCCTACTATTGTAAGCAATGAGGAACTAGGTAATGTTTCTATTGTCAATGTTGAAGATGAATCAAATACAAGTGATAAAGATATGTAGATGATGTTGAAATTGAAGGAGACAATTAAAATGTGAATTAGGAAATTCAGGTTGAAACTTGTAGACAGAAAATTTGACAAAAAAACCTCCTAGGATTCTACGTAAGAAACCTAATTATTTTTATTGAAATTGATGAGAACATTTTGAAACCAATGTATGACAAACTTTCTGAATGGAAAATAAGAAGAAAAGCCACTGAAATTTGGGATAATCATTTTGAAATTTTAAATGATTCCCAAAGATGTCAATTGTTAGTTAGTTTGATGAAATTGATCAAAATGAGACCTACATTAAACACCTTAAGATTGACAACATCTAATATACGTGGTCAAACCTCTACAATTATTGAAAAACTTCGATGCATATCACACTGTTGGTGTTAGATACACACTAGGGATAGTAATATTGTGCATCATGTACTTGCTACTAGTGTTGCAAGTGAATCAATAAAAAAAATTGATTATGCAAACAAGTTGAACGTTAAAATTTAATTGAAATACTCCAATGAAAGCAACTGAAAGACGTAATATCATTCAATCACTCAATAACATTATTTTTTGGGCATTTTCTACTAGAGCACCGCGTAAGGACAAAGATATATCTGATGCTATAAGAGAAGTTGTTATTCAATTTTGGCATGATAACACTAGAGTTTCACCTAATACAAGAGATGTTGTAAAACAAAGAGTTGGTTCTACTAATCACAAACCACATCTAAAGAATTTCTTAGATATGACCTAAACTCAATTTTTTCGTAAGTTTGAATAGGAGAATCTAAAAATTAAAATTATTCAACGTTATTTTGAAATGTTGAAACCATTCTATGTGAAAATCAACCACGCTCGCACCACTTCTTGTAGGAAACATTTCGAATTTGAGATGCAGTATGATAATTTTTTATGTATTCATTCTGATTTTCATTCTAAAACTATGTTATCAGAATGTGTTGTTCAAGTTCCACCAATATGTTCCAGAGATTTCATTCCTATGATATTTTGTGAAAGAGAAGTTGGACAATTTTTTTATAGTCAGGATTGTTTTAATGGAAGTTATGGTATGTGCGGTGGATTACCTAAATTGGAAAGTTGTATCTATGAGAAAATTTAAGGTGCAATAGAACATAATTTAGTTGAGTTTGATAAATATAAATTAGTACCATACCAGTTGAAAGATGGAAAGGAGTCTAAACAGTGTGACCTAGTTAGAACATATGCCTATTTTTCAATTTATGAGAAAATTTAAGGATGAAACTATTTATAAGTATGTTAGGCATACACACAGAGCTTGATGGTTTGATGAACAGTTCAAGATATGTAAGGACACATTTCTTATTGGTACTATTGTTTCAGTGGTCGATTTTGAAGAGAATTACACATTACAACAAAAAATGGAGGTTCAATAACAATATTACAACTCAATGCAAGTTGCCATTTTTTTGCATATTACATTTATACATTCTCCCGATACTCAAGAGAATGATCAAATTTTTTTAAGAGAGTACCACTTTTATATTATTGATGATCGTACTCATAATACTGAATTTGTGTAAGGGTGTTTGCAGTTATTTTATGAAAACTTGTTTGATAGGGACATCCACCTCAATCAACATTATATATGGTCAGATAATTGCACCTATCAGTTTAAGAATGCATGAATTTTTTATTAAATGAGTAGGATGTATGTCAATAGGGGTGTATAATATTTTTAGAATTTCACTGAGGCTGGACATGGAAAAGGAGAGCATGATGGTGCAGGGGCATGTGTTAAAAGAGATATTGCAAGAGAAGAGTTGAAGTATATACATGATTCTAAATTAAAATATGCTAAGAGTATAGTGGAATGGTGTATTGACAACATAGCCCGAGGTTCTCAATAAAATTCAACAATTCACAGATAATTTGGGCTGATAGAGAAACAACAAATTTCTAACTATGAGGATTGTATGAAACTCACAGGGTCTAGTGATATGCACTCATTTTGTAGCATAAACACTAATTCATGGCACACATGGGCAAGAAAGTTGGCATGTTTTTTGCATCTTGTATCAAATTTTTCACTGTTGAGTGTGATTTACAAGAATGGGTGGATGGATGGATTTGTAGGCCTCTAACTCCACTTCTCATTTATCAACCTCCATAGGAATTATGAGTTATTTCTCCAGATGAATTTGTAACATCCAAGGAATTTGATGAAATTTTGATTTTGTTACAAGGTAAATGGTTATTTACAATTTTTTTATTGTGTTATGTCTGGATTGGAATTAATATATAATTTAAATTTGAGTTGAAACCTTTATTTTTTTGTAGGACATGTGTTTGTATTTATTACGAAAGAAGACAATGAAGAAGGAAAAAACTATTTCTTATGTCATTGCATCGAGGAAAGAAAGAAATTGACTTCTCTTGTTATAGATGGTGAAGATATTGAGTACCCTACAAGGTCAGTGGTAGTTACTGGAACTTGGCTTCGACGGTATCCATTAAAAAACTACTTTTTGGGTGATTAAAGACTTTGAGACACACAGGAAAATATTCTTATATTAACATCTAGTTCTAACGACAAATATTCAATTTTTGTTTCACCATTTTATTTACATTTTGAATGTGAAGAAACAAATAATGTTATGGTTTGAGGAGGGATACCTATTTATGTTGGTCGATTGATGGTTGTTACGTGCATTCTGACTTCTCAATCCAATGCTGACTGTGAGAGATTCCTTTTAGCTAGGAGGAATTACCTGAAAAAGAAAACAAGACCATAAAAGAAGACTTAAATAATATATGACAGTGGACTACCTAGTGCGTGCTAGATCCGAGAAGTGTGATACTCCCTAGATGGTTGTCAATCCACAGTTTAAAATAACTTAATGCGAGAGATAAGAAAATTCCTCTTGTAGTTAATATGATATAGGCTATAGTCAAATCTGAAGGGTAGGTAGGTGTCAAAATCATGATACTGATCAAGGTCAGGTTATGGGTTGTTTAGGTCACTTGGTAGAAGGTTGTTTGGCTTTTTTATTGGCAAAAGTTATGAAACATAGAGGCCGATGTCAGTAGGGTATAACCGAAGATGATTTAGAAGGGACCGAAAATGGTCATGGATAAGTGGCATTAGTAGGGTTCAGATGAAAGAAACTTAATAAGATCTTATTGTTGGGATTGAACTGGAGTTAAACAGAGATGGAAGGGTGGATGTGGAGGTCTATAAAAGTCTCAGAAATACTCAGAGGTGGTTAGCAGATGAGAATGGGTGGTTAGAGGAATGGTTGAATCTACAATTAGGTATGAGATGGGAAATGGGCATCTAAAGTATAATCTAATAACATAAGCAACAAAGGTTATTATACTGAAATGGACTATGCTGGTAGAAGGTATACTTACTATGATATAGGTTTGATGGCTAAATAGTGATGGCACTTGATCAAAAGAATGGTGTTTGGTGCCACAGTAGTGCTTCCTAGAATTCTTCTGTTAGTGCAATTACTCTATATCTATCCTCGTGTTGGTTGTGGATGTGTAGGTGCATGAAAGGAATTGGGTTCTACTTCCATGCAGCTCTCTTCTCGTCCCCTTGATCTCATAATGTGCCAACACCAAAAAACAAGGTTGATAAGGTTAATAAATTGTAAGAAACGGTGGTTCCGGGTCGAACGGTGTGGGTTTAGGGATGAAGGTCGTCGGTTAAGGTGGGATTCCCCAAGTTTACTAAAAAAAACATATCTTGGCAATCATTTCCACCAGATCTGTCTATTCTCTCAAATCAAAGTGGAATTTGTCTTTTTCATGAGCAGGAATATGGTTAGAGGGATAATAGGGGTTTATTTTTAGGGTTGAACTAAGTCTCAGCTCATTAAGTTAAGTGGGACCAACTCTTATTTAGTTATGAAAATATGCCAAGAATAGGTCTAAGGTGAGGTTGCTAGGTGAGGTGTCTAGGTGACGTAGAAATTAGCTTAATGAAAATAATTAAGTAATGTATATTGTAAGGGTGGGTATTAATTTAATTAAGTCCTGAAATTAATATAATGTGGGGTGAAAGGGGCCATGGTTAGGTGAATATGTTTGAGTTGGTATTCCGACAGGGGGCCAAGGCGAGTATGACCCAATTTTGTGTTTACTTTTGCCCCATTTTTTCTACGTATCTTGTATTCGTAAGTGACACTGATAAAAAATAAGATGTGGTTGCCCCATGTGTGGGTGAAAGTGTGATCCCCCTCAAACTAGGAATTGATGAGGTGGAAGAAAAATTGGTGAGTTGTTTGATAAATGTGGGTGTGATGAAGATGAAGGGTGGGTATATGGGGTAATGGTTAAATGTCAAATCAGGTAAATAGGTAATGGGTCAGGGTCAAAGGTAGTGGTAGTTGAAAATACACCACACGTGTAAACTGCGCATGGTACTAGAATTGAAGAGCTTGTAAACTCTACATCGTCCAAGGTCGATAGGTCTATCCAAACATGGTTGAAGTGAGTGCGGTATCCAAGGTATAGGATATGGTGTTGAAACACCAATAGAGGTCCAGGTTGACGGAATGTTATGTATGACTCTAATACACTAAAGTCAGGATAGGATAATAGGATGATAATAGGCCAAGGTAAGTAATAGGCTACAAAAAATAAAGGTAACCATGTCACAAGTACAATGAGCACCAAGGGTCAACGATCAATAGGCAATTTTCATGATTCGCATTTATAGGGTATGGCACGGGTATAGGCTAGGTACTGGGTAAAGAACAAGGCCTAACAAATAAGGAGGATAGGTTAAAGTAATGCAAGCTTGCAAGTAGCTGGTTAATAAGGGTAGGTAAGTCAAGATGGTGGTGGGTTATTGGGTAATTTGTAGGTGTGTGAAGGAATGGGTAAAAATGGGATCGGATGTGTGAAATGGAAAATAACATACAGCGGTTTTTAGCTATAAACTGTCAATGGTTTAGTACGACATTGAACCTCATCGAACGGTTCAAGTTGGTTAGATTTATAGTGTAAAAATTCTATATTTTATGGAATCATTGTTATTGTTGTGACCGGCTAAGAAAAGATGACAGAGCACTTTGGACTTTTGTACCTGTCATATAGAAAGGAAAGGCAACATACGTAGCTAAGGTGGAGAGTACTGATTGGTGAGAGGAGTCAGCTAGATGGCTCCACGAGATTAGTGTGGTTGATTTGATTGGGTAGATTAGAGGATTGGAATTTTTGGGATTTGGGACATGGTAGGAGATGGAAGAAGGGTCGGGTGGACCACCAGCACAATGGCCAGACATACCTCCACAGAGACGGCATCACGACGAGGTAAGATTCGATCCCATTCTTTGTTGTTTAGTAGATAGATTTGTTTATAGAAACTAGTTTAGGGTAAAGGGTGTTTTGTTGGGGGGAAATAATTTGAAATTTGGGAAATAATAAAATGGGGGTCATTTTTAATAGTAATGTTGTAAGAAGGTGTGTTTGTAGTTAGGTCGAAATGAGGGTGGGGGAGGTGGCTTTGTTAAGGGGTGATTTTTGCTGGTAGGAAATAGGTTGGGTAGGTAGGGGGATAATAGGGGATTTTGGGAGGAATAGGACAAGGGTTTGTTTTGAATTTTCAAAATTATAGTGACCGACAGTGGTGACTGGTTGGTCTGATGTCAGTTGAAGTAGTCGGCATAGTCATGGATTGAGGTAAACCGAGCCAGTTTGGGAGATCGAGTTGCTTGTAGTAAAAGAAAGTCGATGTCGTCACTAGGGTGAGGGAAATGGGCTAGGAGATGAGTAAGGGTGGTTTGGGTGAGATAGGAAGATTAATGGTGAATGAAATAGATAGGGTAAATAGGGTGGAGGTTTGAGGTTTGAATTTAGGTTCTTTAAAATGTCAGGATGAATATGTGATGGTTGTGTAGATGTAGGTGAGGAAATAGTTTGGATTTACCGGGAGGATATGGGGTTGAAACACAATAGAGGTCAGGTTGAAGGAATGTTTAGGGATGTTCTAATACACTAAGGTCAGGATAGTTGGTGAGGTGTATCAATGGATGTGATTTATGTATATGCAAGGGTATAGGTCAATAGGCTAAAAAAATACAGGTAACCATGTAACAAGGACAATGAGCACAAAGGGGTCATAGTAGTATCTTTTGATTAATTTGCAATTTCATTGATTTTGGTTTGGGTTGTTGTTGTATATGGGTATGGCACGGGGTAGGGCAGATTAGGTACGGGTTAAAGGAAACAAGGGCCTAAACAAATAAGGATAGGTTAAAGTAAGCAAGCTTGCAAGTAGCTTGTAATTAAGGGTAGGTTAAGTCAAATTGGTGGTGGTATTGGGTTAATTTGGTAGGTGGGAAAATGGGTAAAAAATGGGATTGTTAGTGAAATGGAAACTAACCACATCGGTTTAGCTATAACTGTCAATGGTTTAGTACGACATGAACTCGTCGAAATTTGGTTTCGGTCAAGTTGGTTTTTTTAGATTTATAGGGGGTAAAAAATTCTTTATAATTTTATGGAATCATTGTTATTGTGTGACCGCAAGAAAAATGACAGAGCACTTTTGACTTTTGTACCGGTCATATAGAAAAGGGAAAAGGACAACATACGTAGTAAGGTGGAGAGTACTGATTGGTGAGAGAGTCACTAGGATGGCTCACAGATTAGTGTGAGTGATTGATTGGGTTAGATAGTAGGATTGGATTTGGGAGTTTGGACATGGTAGCGATGGAGAAGGGTCGGGTGGACCACAGCACAATGGCCAGACATACCTCCACGAGACGCATCACGGACGACCCCGGGTAAGATTCGATACCATTCTTGTTGTTAGTTAGATTTGTTTATTAGAAAAGGTTAGGGTAACATGGGTGTTTTGTTGGGGAAATTAATTTTGGAATTTGGAATAAAATGGGTTTGTTTGTATGAGTTTGTTATGTGTTTGTATGTAATAGTAATGTAGAAGGTGTAGTTAGGTTGAATGAGGTGGGGGGGGGGGGGGAGGTGTTAAAAGGGTATTGGGGTAGGCATAGGGGGTAATAGGAGGGGGGAAAATAGGGGGATTTTTGGGAGGTAATAGGACAGGGTTTTTTTTGAATTTTCAAAAATTATAGTGACGACATTGGTGACTGGTTGGTCGATGTAAGTGAAGTAGTCGGCATTAGCATGGATGAGGTAAAAAAAACGATGCCAGTTTTGGGAGATCGGTGCTTAGCTAAATAAATTGATGTCAGTCATATTGTGAGGAAAATGGGCTAGGAGCTGAGTAAGGGTGGTTGGGTGAGAGGAAGATAAAGGTGAATGAAATAGATAGGGTAATAGGGTTGGAGTTGAGGGTGAATTAGGTACTTGTCAAGGAGATTAGGATTAATAATGTGATGGTTTGGTTTAGATGTAGGGAGGGATAGTTAGGAATGTTATGGATGCCGGATAGGGTACTCCACTATTATTATTAGTACGAGGGAGCGTGATAGAAGAGCGAGTGTAAACATGTGGCCAAGGTAAGCCTGATCAGGTAGATGCTACTGACATGTAGGTCCATGATTTGATTTTTATGTCTCTCATCGACATATGGGATTCAATGACCCAAACATTCGTTTGACGATAGGTGAGATGACATCACCTTGGATGATGTGTATAGGATCTGTAGCTACCGATAATAGGGAAGTAGGTATATTGATTTATTAGAGGGTCTCAGGAGATGATGCTATCGTGTTTGGAGACGGATCTGCGCAGAGGTGAGGTTCTCTAAAGCACCAAAATGATTTAGGGAGATATGTACTGAGCCATCCAATAAGAGATGAGGCTTAGTAGTTTTGATGATAAAGGGAGGGTGTTGTTTGCACTTATAGATGCAGAGGGGGGGAGGGTTTGTGACCATTGATGGGGGTTAGAATGATATATGCGAGGATAGGACCTGATTTTCCTAGGTTGCACCTTCCTAGGTAGTTTGTACAGAGGGTTTGGGGTTATGCGGCATTGTGGAAGTTCATCCTAGTTGCACCTCTTAGTACACTATTGGGTGTCTGAGCACATAAGGTGTGTTGATGTTCGTAGGCAGCCTTGGATTGAATCATTAAAATCAGGTTTTATGCAGTTGGGCGTCAGAGATGGGTACCTAGGGATTAGAGAGCTCGAGAGATCAGGGCTAATCATGATTGTAGCATATAAGGTGTTACTAGAGGGGTTTCCGATGTGGACACTCATTTGAAGGCAATATGGGGGCTTCCCACATATATGGTAAATGGTCGTTGGAAGCTGGAGTATTATAGCTGGTGAGATGGATAGAGGGATGTTGGTAGGGAGCATGAGATTATCCCGTAGACCAGATTAGGTGACAATTTGAATTGGCCCCCCCAGGGATTTTTATATTGCACCATTTCCACATTAACAGAGGAATGATGCTGGAGAGGCCTATTCCTCTCACGTAGCCAATGGTACCCAAAGGGTGGAGGAGGAGAGTAGGTGGTAGATTGGTGGATGATGATTTGATGCCATAGTTTACTGACAGGTATAGATAGTGGTGGGAAACACAGCGTGAGTAGTACCACGCGGTCAGGGGAATCCGGACTTGTCCACCATCAAAAAATCAGAGAGACACCCTATAGGGTAGGTGGCCATCTCCTTGTCACATAGTTAGTGGATGTATAGGGATAGTTGAGTTGATGGGGTTAAAGGCACACTATGCCACATTGTAGGTATACGTATTAGGGTTTAGGGGCCAGTTGGCCAGTACGCAGCATAGATTATGGCATTAAAAGTAGGGAACAGGCACAAGGATGTACCTAATAGGCAGTCCACACATTCTTAGGGACAATCGTCCCATTTTATAGATAAGAGAGGGAGAGGGTCCTTAGCTTAGGAAAGGCCACATGCATAGGGACAGGTTCCCTCAGTAAAGGTACCAGCTCACACAGGTCCTGAGAGATAGGTGTAGGTCACAGGTAATAATGGCTCCACACAGACGTACTATAATAGGTTAGTAGATTCCTTGGACGAGGAATCGTTATCAAGATCATTTGATTGGCTATAGGGATTAATGTCCCATCTCATGACAGGTTTTATTCAGAGCACAACAAAGCCTTGAGTGAGAGGACCAGTCTCTACGCTAGTTAGGGAAGTTAAGGGAGCCAACGAGCCCGGGAAAGAGTCAGGGTGAGTTTACCAATTCATGAGGGCTACTATAGGACCGGGGGCGGGGCCATCAAAGGAAGATGAGCAAGGGGGCTAGAAATAGGTTGGTAGGGACCCCACAGAGGGGAGATAGAGGATATCTAGCAGGGTGATGACTTGATAGCCTGATGTACATCCTATTTGTAGAGTATAGATATTATTTTTGATAATACCAGCCTTACGTGCCAGAGAGTGAGGATTGTATCGAATTTTTGAGAGTTGTGATCATATATGCCTGCGTCCAAACATTAGTGAGGTTGTACATGAGATTTGGGTTTTGGAAGAGATGCACATTATTGGTATCGGTATAGTTGTTTGAATACAAACATTATATGATGAGGATTGGATGATTGTTGATGATGTATTTGTTGTAATAATTTTATTTTGTATAGATGGATGGAAAATAGTGGGTGTAAGCAGGTTGGAGTCAGCGGTTCAAGGATGATGGAGTCAGGGTTGTGTTAGGCAAATGGTGGAGTCAGGTGGTAGGCATGGTGAGAGTCAGGTCAAGGCGATGGAGTCAAGTTTGTTTAGGTATGGTTAGTCAGGTGGTAGCATGGATTGAGTTAGGTGGTAGGCATTGTGAGTCAGGTCATAGGCATGATGGAGTTAAGTTGGTTTTTAAGTATGAGGTAATGTCCAAGTTGTAGTAACATGTCAAACAATGTGATGTTATATACATGTTATGCTTTTATTTTCAAATATGGTGCTATAGTTTAATGTGAAACTGATAGAAATGAATGATTGATGATGTTAAATAAAATGTGTATTAATTGATGCTTATTTGCTTTTTTCCTTTCTTGATATAAAATGGAATCTAACTAGGTAGAATGTGAATAGGAAATTAAAGGGGGAATTGGTTAGGGTAAAGAGTTTCCGAATCTAACCTCCAAGGGCACCATGCCCTTGAAGTGTAAGCCTACATAGTCCCGGCGAAAATGAACCTAAACGATGTAGTTCTCCCATAGATAGGGTAAGATTATGATAAGAAGGAGATGGTTGATAGGGTGTAGGCATGGTTGAATGTAGGTCATAGACAGGGTTGAATGCAAAGTCCATAGGCATGGTTGAGTGATTTTTAAAAATAAAATAAAAGAGGTGATAGCAAGCTAAGATCTGGTCCTTTATAGGATAATCAATAAGTAATGAGGGAATGCGATGGTAAGAGGTGGTAAAAGAGTCGCTTAATTGGATAAGAACCCTAATGATTCAACCATAACCTAGAGGGGCTCATGAACGTAACACCCTAAAGTGTTTGCCATAATGTGACCATTCTAAGGGTGAAGAAAGTCCATAATCATAAAATGTCACTAAGATACAGCAAAATCCCTTGAGAAAAGATAAATAGGCTAAAACATAAAGGGGGTGACAATGGGTGGTTTAGTTGTAAATTAGTGTACGACAAACATTTTTTTCGGAATAGAAACCCAAGATCAAAAATAGTCAATTCATGACAAAAAAATCACTTTTTCCTTCATTTGTTTTTTGTAGATAGACTGATCGATATGGGAAGTCTATATGGGATGTGTATATATCTCCTTGAGTTCTTCTGAGTTGGTCAATACGGGAAGCTTATGGATATTTTTTTGGGTTCATATTTTTGAAATGAATTTATATAGTTTTCCTTCAGTGAACCACTCTATTCATAGCGTTGGAAATAGAGTGAAGAGAATTTTGGTCCCTTTTTAGGGATTCATCTTTTGCTGGAAGTTTGACTCAGTGAGTTGCATCCCTTTTTATTTTGGACATTTACGTCATGGAAAGCTATAGTAAGGGTAGGCTTTTTTTCAAACAAAAAACCATAGTATACAGGATGTTAACT